>JAHLJS010000007.1:95394883-96594883 GCA_038502445.1 Eremochloa ophiuroides | reverse complement strand
ATCAAATATTTTGTTAGTCATGTTAATTATGCATTCAAGTATTCATTGCATAATCATGCATACAAGATCGTTGGAGGAGTTGGTGTTGCCGGAAGTGAATCTAGTGGAGGAGGAGTTTCCTCAGGAGATCCCAACTGCCGAGCAAGCCGTCGAAGAAAACAGTGACTTGTCTAAGTGCCCTAACCATCGGCCTTCCTCGCTTTTGAAAGGCAAGCCCCGGTGCATTTCCCACCTCCTATGATTTTATAATTAACGAACTTGAGTATAGTGATTGTTGCATTAAGTATAGGCATTGCTCTGAAACCGTTGATGCATTATGAATATCCTTGGACAACTACATATTCTCCACCTAAGTAAGTTCAGGCTTGTATTTCTACTTAGCCTTGCTTAGAACCGGTAGATATGGTGATTATCGGTCACCAATATAGAAAGTGAGAAGCACGGTTGGCTATATTTGCTATCGTGGAATAACCATGTGAGTCGAGCGGTGAATTGAGGATGGGCGGGACGATGTATTGGACACAACAAGACATGGAGGTCTTGGTTGTGTACCAATCCTCACCAAGTTAATTAGGAAAAGATCCTTGTGGGACATCAATCGAGATTGAAAGATGCCATCACATTGCTGGACCGATAAGTCGTTCCGACCACAAAGCCGAGTAGCTCTATTTGGGCCGAGAGTTGGTGGTCTTAGTTGTCATATTGGATCTTGTAGGATGTTCGGGAGCTAGATGAGACCATGGACAGGTGGATTCCTGATCATCATGGCTACTAGTCAGCCCCCCAGTATGCGTGGCTCCCAGCAAACCCGCAACAGAACCCAAATAGTTCCAAAAGTGACTTAAGGGACCCTGATCAGGTCTGTCTGGGTTTGTCATTGGCATTTGTCGCCAGCTGATTTGCAATCGATTCGAATTGCCATCTCTCTTGGATAGTGAAAAACTGGACTGATCTTCCCTCATGGTAGAAATGGATAACCCTGAATATGAACATGGTTATGAAGGAAAGAAATGCCAAACTGTTATGGTTATTATACTGTTTATTTAGAAATAATCAAGTGTTTGCTTTAGTACAGGTGCTAATGTAGAAATAAGGAATTAATAATACTAAAAGTAGTTGCTAGAACTTAAACATGGAGTTAAACTAAAAAAATAGCTTTTTATGCAAAAATGAGTCAAGCCAACTCCACTTAAATAGCCTAGCATAATCCTCGAGAGTCTTTTATTTGGTACGACGGATAAGTCTTGCGGAGTACAATTGAGTACTCAGGGTTTATCCCAAATTGTTGCAGATGGCCAAGTGTTTTATGATTATTGCAAGAATTGTTTCACCCCGTCCGTGGGCGAAGAATAAAGCGTGGGCAGCTTTGTGTCTTCATGTCTAAGTATCTATCTTATCTAGTAATTTGATCCTAACATGACACTGTACATTAAATAGGTATGGTCGTGTAAGACTTGGCTTTTTAAAATTACTTGCTTCCGCTAAGGTGTGAAACTTATGATGTAATATATCAGCGTACTCCGTATTTGACAATCTATGTAATATGAATGTATGTTGTTGAACCCTGTACGATCTTGGTTGTGTGACCGTTTGGTTTGAAATCCGTCGAGATTTCACGGACTACCGGGTTTATATGGGCTCAAGTGTGGTTGTTTAGCTCTTTCGACGGCTATCGCCGTACTTGTGCTCTTATAAATTGGTCGGTTCTGTCACAGCTGGTACCGGAGCAAGGTTCAACACACATTATTCATATTAGTGTATTTTAAAATAAAAAGGTTTTGATTTTCAAACAAACTATCAATTATTAGTTAGTAGATTTCAAAAGTAAGTTTGAAAAGTTAAGTGTTCCAAGGATCATACTTAGTGTAGCCCTAATATAGGACTATAGGTGGCTTATGAAAGTACTAACTTGGGGGAAATTGCATCATGTTTTGTGAGTGCTTCTTGTCGTTGATACGACTTGCCTTTGTTTCATTTTTTTTAATCGACGCCTAGGTAAGGTGAAGACTGGCCAAATGTGCCACTTCGGATGAGGTAAGGTGAGATGTGACAGTATGATCGAACAACCGTCGATCTAAGAGGAGTGCTTATTATTAATACTAAAGTAGGTACATGTGTCCATATGTGCCTATGGAAGTATCCCTGTGTGGAGTAATTACTTTTTGGGGTCGCAAGTGCTCATGGGAGCATTTCCGGCAAAAAGTGCTTCTTATTGCCATGCATACATGTGGGATTGGGCTGAAATGAAATCTTCTGCAGGTACACTAACTACGTGTAGCACGAGTTAGTTACTTATACGAGAGCGACTGTATGTCACCGCTTAGTACGGTAGTATTATCAGGTGTGAGGACGTACGAAACATTCATGCATCATGCTCATTCATGTTCTGTTCTTATCTGGTTTCTCTCCCTAATAATATTTAAAACTTATGATAAATCGTAATGACCATTTTCAAAGTGTTTCTATGTAAACCTTAACTTTCTCAAGAAGAGGTCACCTGATTGTGGCAGTAAGCTATTGTATAAGCTTGGGACTCCGCTCTACTTTGGAAAATATCTGAGTCCGCAGGGTATTTTCAACTTGCAGCCTATGCTTGAAAAGAAATGAGATGGCTCGTAAGGTCAAGGCAGCCAAGAAATATGGGTTTGTCAGATTACCATCAGGCATTGAGATTTGATAGCCGGAAAGCAGAAGTCCTATGTCTTGCTAATTTTACCCAATAATTGTTGTTCCACTCGTGGTATATCTTAGCCCCTACTTACCCCATGCCAACTTCTAACCCTGTGGTTATTCTTGATTGCATTCCCTCTCTCCTTGGTGTTATCATTAATAATCTATTTTTGGTCACGTAGGATTTCCTATTGGTGTTGGTTCGGTAATGGTATTTTGATTAGTGGCTTATGGTGCCGTGTCGGAACCCGGAGTCGTCCTGTGACCGGCCGGCACATGATCGTGCTTCTGGGTGCATACTGGTATCAAGGTCCCTAGTCATGATTCATTGCTAAATTACACCAGTGTGTTATTCTTCGTGAAATCCTCTAAATCTATTTACTTAACTTACCTCAGTTGTTTTCCAAAGTTCTTTCAGAAAGTTTATATGTCAGATTGGATGTGGTAGGGTTTCTTTTAGAAGAACCAGCAAAAGTAATTTTTGGAGAACAATTCATTTACCTCAACAACTACCAACTTCGAGAGATGGGAGACAAATGGTGCTCAGGCAACATGGGTCAATGTAGTTGGATCAATGATGTCTATAACATATAGAGTTGGACGTTAGTGAGAAAGTTTGTTGTAGTTATCAAGCAGTTGTCCTTATTTTCTCATTATATCCTGCTTTGGCATAAGTATTCAATTATCCGCAATACTACCATTATTAATCCGTTCTTCTTTTGATGAAAAATGTCACAGATGCCAGTTAGCACTCGTTCTCGTGGGTCTGGTAGTCGTGGAAGAAACGAAAATGAGAATGGAGAATTGCCACCGCCACCACCGTTTACGTCAGAGCAAATGTTTGCACAATTTATTGGAACTCAGCGTGATTTGGAAATTGTTCTGCGTGAGATAGCAGTCAGCAATGCTCGTGGAGCTGAACATCATCGTGATAATAGTGAAAATCAGTTTAGCTCTTACAAGGATTTTGTCGATACCCAGCCACCAATTTTCAAAGAGGCTGTTGAACCTTTGCAGGCTGATGAATGGCTTCATGATATAGAACAAAAGTTTTCTGTACTAAGAATGAACGACAGTTTGAAGGCTAGCTATGCCGCTCTTCAGCTTCAAGGACCAGCAGGAATCTGGTGGTCACACTATAAGGCCACCCTTCATGCAGGTGCTGAGATTTTCTGGGAACAGTTCAAGACTGCTTTCAAACGGTAGTATATTCCTCCGGGATTGATAAAGATGAAGGCTGCTGAGTTTATGCGATTGACCATGGGTACTAAGAGTCTGACCGAGTATCTTCATGCCTTTAATAATTTGTTAAGGTATGCTCCTAGTTTTGTTGATACCGAAGAAAAGAAGATTGAAAGTTTCAAAAGAGGGCTTAATACCAAACTCATGAAGACTATGGTAACTTCTTTAAGGACTACATTCAATGAGTTTGTCAGTGATGCTTTGATTCAAGAGCATCAGAATAATTTGCATGTCGTTACCAAGAGTCGCAAGAGGGCACTTGAAGGAGGATCATCTCAGGAAGGTACTTCTCCTGTAAATCATCTTACTTATCGCCCTCCAATGCCGGAATCTCAAAGCAAGTCTCCAGCAAAGGACTTCAGTGCAAATCAGCCACAGAATAAGTACCGCAGAGTTTTCACGGTACCTATTCCGAAAAGGAATGCCAATCAAGGAAATCCAAGGGATAACAAAGCGCCAGCTAACCATGCGCTTTGCTTCCACTGCAACAAGCTAGGACATTATGCCAAGAAGTGTCCGTATCCGAAGAAACAGTCTGGGAATGTTGGTGTTCAACGAGGTTGTGTTCATTTTACTGAGGTGGAAGAAATTCTGGAAGGAGAACCTGTGACCGCAGGAATGTTTCTAGTTAATTAGAGCCCCGCAGTTGTTCTGTTTAATTCAGGTTCATCCCATTCCTTCGTAAGCCAGACGTTTGCACAACAGCATGAATATCCAATCATAGAGTTGAACTATGGATTTCGTATAAGTTTAGCTGGAGCTGATATCTCAACTAAGCAAATGGTTCGTGGGGTAACCATTGAAATTGGAAAGCGAAAATTCTCTACTAATTTGATAGTGTTACCTAGTTTAGGAGTGGATGTGATTTTGGGAATGAGTTGAATGAAGCGTTGGGATGCAAACCTCAATATTGTGAACGGAACCCTTTCTTTGAGGGAACCTTATGGTAATGGATCTTTTCAAGTGATTTTACCCCAGAATTGTGATCTCAAGAGTTTATCCTGTGATACAGAAACAATAAATATCTCTGATATCCCAGTAGTATGTGAGTTTTTCGATGTTTTCCCTGATGATTTACCGGGCCTTCCACCTGACAGAGATGTTGAGTTTGCTATAGAATTGATACCGGGTACTGCACCAATTTCAAGAAGGCTATACAGAATGCCACCGGGTGAACTGGCTGAACTCAAGAAGCAGATCCAGGAATTGTTGGATAAAGGGTTTATTCATCCTAGTTCGTCTCTATGGGGTTGTCCATCTTTGTTTGTGAAAAAGAAGGATAATACTTTAAGAATGTGTGTAGATTATGGACCATTAAATGCCGTAACCATTAAGAATAAGTACCCTCTGCCTCGAATTGATATTATGTTGGATCAGCTGTCTAAGGCTAAGGTATTCTCTAAGATTGATTTGAGGTCAGGATATCATCAAATTAAGATACGTCCTCAGGATATTCCAAAGACCGTTTTTTCTACGAGTACGGGTTGTATGAGTATCTTGTTATGTCCTTCGGCTTAACAAATGCTACTGCATACTTTATGTACCTAATGAATTCAGTCTTTATGCCTAAATTAGACAAGTTTGTAGAGGTTTTATTGATGACATACTGATATATTCAGAAAACGAGAAAGATCATGCATAACATTTAAGGATAGTTTTGACCAGAGTTAGAGATCATAAGTTGTGTGCTAAATTCAGCAAGTGTGAGTTTTGGTTAATTAAAGTGCCATTCCTTGGCCATATCTTGTCTGATAAGGGGATATCCATGGATCCTTCTAAGGTAAAACAAGTGTTGGATTGGAAAGCACCAACTTCAGTCACGGAAGTTAGGAGTTTCTTAGGGTTAGCAGGATATTATCATCGATTCATTCCTGATTTCTCTAAGATAGCTCACCCTATGACTAAGTTGTTGCATAAAGATAAGAAGTTTGAATGGACTCCAGCTTGTGAAACTGCTTTTCGCACATTACAGAATCTACTTACTACTGCTCCTGTTTTGGCACAACCTAATATTGAGAAACCTTTTGATGTTTAAGGTTTGGGTTATGTATTAATGCAAGAAGGCCGTGTGATTGCATATGCTTCAAGGCAACTTAGAAAACATGAAGAGAACTACCCAACACATGACTTGGAGTTGGCCGCAGTAGTGCATGCTTTAAAAATCTAGAGACATTATCTTATGGGCAACAAATATCACATTTATACTGATCATAAGAGTCTCAGGTATATCTTCACGCAGCCAGAATTGAATATGAGGCGGCGAAGATGGTTAGAACTAATCAAGGATTATGATTTAGAATTACATTATCACCCAGGAAAAGCAAATGTAGTTGCTAATGCACTGAGTCGTAAGTCTCACAACTTGTCAGTACAACCTTTGCTAGAAGATGGGTTTAATTTGTTGCATCCAGTTGTGTTGCATAACATCACTGTTAGTTGTTCTTTGGAAATCAAGATCCTTGAAGCTTAGAAAACTGATACTGGTGTATTTCATATCAAGCGTAAAATGAAAGAGCAAGAACTTAAACATTTCTATGTTGATGAAAAAGGAATCTTATGCTTCAAAGATCGTTTGGTAGTGCCTAAAGATAGAGAGCTTAGAAATCAGATTATGTATGAAGCACATTGTTCTCCTCTATCTGTCCATCCTGGAAGTAGTAAAATGTACCATGATCTGAAACCTCGTTTTTGGTGGACAAAGATGAAGAAAGAGATTGCAGCCTATGTTGCTAGGTGTGATACATGTTGTAGGGTTAAAGCGGTCCATCTGAAGCCCGCTGGTGTATTACAACCATTGTCTATTCCAGGATGGAAATGGGAAGAAATTAGTATGGATTTCATTGTAGGCCTTCCCACAACTCAAAAAGGGTATGATTCAATCTGGGTAATTGTGGATCGTCTAACTAAGTCTGCACATTTCCTTCCTGTCAAGAATACTTATCGACCACATGAATATGCAGAGATTTATTTTACTCAGATTTTACGGTTACATGGGGTACCTAGAACTATCATTTCTGATAGAGGGCCACAGTTCATTGCTCGTCTTTGGGAACATTTGCATAAGCAATTAGGTACTAAGTTAGTTTGAAGTTCAGCGTATCACCCTCAAACTTCAGGGCAAACAGAAAGAGTTAACCAAATTCTAGAAGACATGCTTAGAGCTTGTGTCATATCTTCCAAGGGTTCATGGGAAAAGTGGTTGCCGTTAGCAGAATTCTCATACAATAATAGCTACCAAGAAAGTATTAGAATGGCAC
Source organism: Eremochloa ophiuroides (assembly GCA_038502445.1). Classification (NCBI taxonomy): domain Eukaryota; kingdom Viridiplantae; phylum Streptophyta; class Magnoliopsida; order Poales; family Poaceae; genus Eremochloa; species Eremochloa ophiuroides. The sequence continues at coordinate 96,587,714 of JAHLJS010000007.1, read as the reverse complement.
CATTTGAAGCCCTATATGGAAGAAAATGTAGAACTCTTTTGAATTGGGTTGAAGCAGGAGAAAGAAGATACTATGGTATTGACTTTGATAGAGAAGCAGAGGAAAAAGTGAGAATTATTCAGCAACACATGGAAGCAGCGCAGTCTCGTCAGAAGAGTTATGCTGACAAAAGAAGAAGACCGATTGAGTATCGTGTTGGTGACTATGTGTACTTGAAAGTTTCACCAATGAAAGGAGTACAACGTTTTGGTGTTAAGCGAAAGTTGGCACCAAGATATGTTGGACCATATAGGATTACTGGGAAGTGTGGAAAAGTAGCTTATAAGATACAATTACCTCCCAAGATGCAAGCTATTTTCAATGTCTTTCATGTTTCTCAGTTCAAGAAGTGTTTGCGAAAGCCTGAAGAACAAGTAAGAATTGAGGATATAAAGTTAAAAACTGACCTGACGTATACGGAGAAACCTATTCGAGTGATCGATACTAATGAGACGATAACTCGTAGCAAAATGATTAAGTTCTACAAAGTGGTTTGGAACCACCAAGGAGAAGAAGATGCTACTTGGCAAAGAGAAAATTATTTGAAGGAAGTCTACCCTAATTTTTACAAACAAAGGTATTACCCCTAATCTCGAGGACAAGATTCTTTTAAGGGGAGAGGGGCTGTAACACCCCAGTGTTAAGCGTGCATATCACTTGCATTGCATGGCATAGCACGAGCATCATGGCATCATTTCATGTTGAATGGACGAAATCATTTTTAAAAAAAATGTAATGTCAAGTATACATGTATATGTATAGGTATATATATCAATATATATGTGGGTGAACAATGGTAAGTTGAAGTAAAAATGTTTCTAAATATTTTGGAGTGTCAATTCTTGCTTAAGAGTTGATGTAGGGTATGATTTAGAGCATTTAGAGTAGTTTTGCTATTCATTTCAAAAGTGCAATTTAAATTATTTAAATAACTTGGAGCCCTAAATAAAGAGTGTAGGAAATTTAATTTAGAACGAACTTTATTTTTGGGCCCAGTCATGAAAATGACTTTATTAGGGTTAATTTAACTCCCAAAGCAGATTTTGGGTTAGGTTTATTATTCTGAATTTGCCTAAGTCTGAATGTGGTTTCTGTTTCAATGTACCATTGTTTGGGCATCTGCAGTTCTTAGTCTAAACTGAATCAAGGCTAAAAGTTCTAATAAACTTTGTAGTTCTCATGTAGATTTACTTTTTTAGTAACGAAATTTCTTCTAAAACCTATTAGATTAGGAGTTAATCGTTCCTGAACTTAAGGTTTCAGTCACATGGATTAGTACTGTACTGCATCTAACCTTTATCTTATTGGAGTCGAGCAGGTTACGTGTCCCCTGCAGACCGCGACACCGGCATGCCTCAGTGTCATCGATTCCGAACTCCACCGCTGCTGAATCTCGATTTGGATCGCTGTGGTCGCTCTGAGCTTATCCATTTCCGTTTCGTCGCGTCCCTCATCTCTCTCGTTCTCTCTCTCTTCACCGGCGAACCGGGAGCTCCAAGGGCCCAGCAATGGCGCCGCCGGCCGAATCCTTCGTCTTCGGCTTGCCTGCGTCCGTTCCATCGTGGCTATAGCTCCATTTTGGTCTATCCCACATCCTTGACTACTTTCCCGAAGCAGCCGTGCTCCAGCGCCGCTGTTCTAAGCCTCGCGCCGTCGCCTGCTTTGGCTGGAGCTCTGCCGTTGCTCATCTCGAGTTGAATTTCATGAAAAGTTTAATGGTTTGTCTGTTCTTGGTCTGAGATCGCCGGAACGAAGTCGGGTCGCCGGTAAACTCATTGCCGCCGCCATGGACGAGGCTGAGCATGCTCCCGTGCTTCGTTTTTCAATTCCCCGCAGCCGTAGTGCCTCTAGGTCACCATGAAGCTTCCCATGCCATTGGTTGGGTTTAATTTGGTTGGAATCAACCGGAGTCGGGCCGTCCAGCGTCGCCGCCCGCCATTGCCGGTGACGAGCTCGCTCCCGTGCACTACTGACCCAACCAGCTACCTCAACAGTTGCGCATCGACGTCAGGAACCTGTAGGTGGGGGTTGGTTTTGCCGTCGACCTCGCCGGCGTCCAGTTCTCGCCGGTCAAGCGTTGCGGCCTCTCTGCTCCTATGACGTATGGGGCCGCGTTGACCTTAGGGCCCAGCGGTCAGCGCCTCTATTCAGGCTCTGGGTGCAAGTCTGGGTTCCCATAGTATTTAGGGTTCGCTGAAATTGGAAAATGCATTTTATTGCTATTTTCAATGATGATGTAATGGTTGTGAAAATCATATCTCAAGATTTACTGATCCAAATTGAGTGAGACCAAGTTTGTTAGTTTCCTTATGACATGCCCTATCCAGGAAAAATATAAAACCCTAGTATTTGTATAACATTTATGTGATTTATAAATTAAGTACTATTAGGGCAGCAAATTTTGTAAATGGGTAACTAATTCTAGGAGTATGATAAAAATATGATTCTATCTCAAGTAGCTTTATGATGATGTGTAGAATCTATTAAAAATATTGATGAGGTATTTTCCTTACTGAGTTATATGGTTGCTGTTCAAGCCCAATTTAGGGCTAGCTAGTTAGGAAAATTCACTATGAAATAAATATGAAGCATATGAGTATGAATATTTTTCTGTGATGATTCTAGGTGATGGAGGACATAAGAAAAATAAGAAATCTGTTGTTTGATACTTTTCACTGTATCAACTATTTTCCATCCAAGTTCAGCCTATCAAATTGTCATTTTTATGTAGGTCAGTATATAAATCCACATACTATGAAATTTTAACAGTGAACCAATGTATACCTGTTCTATCCACTGAAAGTTTCTTAGGATTTTCTATGAACCCGAGCTGACAGGTCTAGTTATAAACTAATGCAATAACTATGCAACTAAGGGTTTATTTGAGTTAATTATGAATAACCCAGATCATCTTTTGAGTGATCAGTTGATGTGTAGTGTGCTGGAATACTTGGTTATGGTCAGATTGATGTTTCTTAGGGGAATCAAGCTATAGTTTGCTCATTGGGGTTTATTGCTATTCCTTTAGGGTGTTGCCTTGACTTGCAATGCATATAGGGAAAATTTAGGATGAGTTATTTCCAACGAGTTGGTAGCTTCAGGTCATAAGGTTTCTTTGCGAACGAGTATTTTGAACTTTGTATTGGTCTGGAGAGTAGGTGTATATTCTCCAGAAAAGAGATATGCACGTACTCAGTAAATGACTTATAAATGTATCATTACATACCATGAAAGCATGCATATGCATTGCATCAAATATTTTGTTAGTCATGGTAATTATGCATTCAAGTATTCATTGCATAATCATGCATACAAGATCGTTGGAGGAGTTGGCATTGCCAGAAGTGAATCCAGTGGAGGAGGAGGTTCCTTAGGAGATCCCAACTGCCGAGCAAGCCGTCGAAGAAAACAGTGACTAGTCTAAGTGCCCTAACCATCAGCCTTCCCTCGCTTTTGAAAGGGAAGCCCCGGTGCATTCTTCATCTCCTATGATTTTGTAATTAATGAACTTGAGTGTAGTGATTGTTGCATTAAGTATAGGCATTGCTCTGAAATCGTTGATGCATTATGAATATCCTTGGACAACTACATATTCTCCACCTAAGTAAGTTCAGGCGTGTATTTCTGCTTAGCCTTACTTAGAACCTGTAGATATGGTGATTATCGGTCACCAATATAGAAAGTGAGAAGCACGGTTAGCTATATTTGCTATCGTGAAATAACCATGTAAGTTGAGCGGTGAATTGAGGATGGGCGGGACGATGTATTAGACACAACAAGACATGGAGGTTTTGGTTGTGTACCAATCCTCGCCAAGTTAATTAGGAATAGATCCCTGTGGGACATCAGTCGAGATTAAAAGACGCCATCACATAGCTGGCCGGATAAGTTATTCCAACCGCGAAGCCGAGTAGCTCTATTTGGGCCGGGAGTTGGTGGTCTCAGTTGGCATACTGGATCTTGGAGGATGTTCGGGAGCTAGATGAGACCATGGGCAGGTGGATTCCTAATCGTCATGACTACTAGTCAGTCCCCCAGTATGCGTGGCTCCCACCAAACCCGCGATAGAACCCAAATAGTAACAAAAGTGACCTAACGGACACTGATCAGGTCTGTCTGGGTTTGTGATTGGCATTTGTCGCCAGCTGGTTTGCAATCGATTCGAATCGCCATCTCTCCTGGATAGTGAGAAACTGGACTGATGTTCTCTCATGGTAGAAATGGATAACTCTAAGTATCTATCTTATCTAGTAATTTGATCCTAACATGGCACTGTACATTAAATAGGTATGGTTGTGTAAGACTTGGCTTTTTAAAATTACTTGCTTCCACTAAGGTGGGAAACTTATGATGTAATATATCTGCGTACTCCGTGTTTGATAATCTATGTAATATGAATGTATGTTGTTGAACCCTGTACGATCTTGGTTGTGTTATCGTTTGGTTTGAAATCCGTCGAGATTTCACGGACTACCGGGTTTATATGGGCTCAAGTGTGGTTGTTTAGCTCTTTCGATGGCTATCGCCGTACTTGTGCTCTTATAAATTGGTCGGTTCTGTCACAACCTTGGCTGTGCCTCATGACTTTAACAACGTTATAACTCGTGATTCCTTGTAAATTAAGGCTACTAGTTTATGTTCGCTGCACCATGTAAATTTCAATATTTTATTAGACTATTAATCACTACGCCGTATTTGCACATCACTGCCGGTTGAAAACCCCTTTACTGCCAGTTTTGAAATCGGCAGTACCAACTCGGCAGGGAGGCAGGAAACCCATCAAATGAACCAAAAAATATTTTTTAAACACCAGCCAGCCACACGGTCGCGTGTCGCAAGTCACAAGTCACGCAATTATTCGCTCGAAAAACGCGCGCTTCACGGCCACCAGCGCTCGAACCCACGACCTCCTGCTCCGCGCGATCCTCCCCTAACCACTACACCTGTAGGACACTTGTGTCAAATAGAGATATTCATTCACCACATTCTATCTTGATCCGGTTCTGAATTGAGTATTTGAGACCCTAAACGAATTCCAATGAAAAAGTTGTCAACTATAAAGTTGCATAACTTTTCGAGATCTGCAACTTTTATGTTGGAAGATTCTCCATCCGAGGTTATTTACAAAATTTGAATTTCAAATTTGATGAATTCAAATATATTTCTCGCTGTCAAGATGATTTCGAATGAAAAAGTTATCAACTACAAAGTTTCATAACTTTTCGAGATCTACAACTTTTATTTTGGTAGTTTCTCTATCCGAGATCATTTGAAATCTTCGAATTTTCAAAAAAAATTATAAAAACATAATTTTCATTGAAAAGAGGATTTTAAATGAAAAAGTTGTCAACTAAAAAGTTGTATATCTCAAAGAGTACTACAACTTTGATATAAAGTTCATCTTCATCCGACACCATATGAGAAAGTTATGAATTTTTTTCGTTAAGCCTATTAGTGTCGGTTTCAACCACGAACCGGTAGTGATAGTATCACATGCGGTTCGTGACTAGAACCGGAAGTGATGCCCATTTTCAGTTGCGGTTCGTGGCTAGAACCGGCAGTGATGTGAACCGGCAGTGAAGATCTGAATATCACTGCCGGTTCGTGGTTAGAACCAGCAGTGATGTGTTATCATGCCGGTTTCTAAAAGTCCGGCAGTGATGTGCCGACAGTGATGTTTAAATCTATAGTAGTGAATTGCAGATTTCTATTGTAGCATGCCAATGTCCTCTAACTATATATACTCGGCTACATACTGCAGTTTCCTGCATCAGTGGTAGCCTGAACAACAGTATAGAAGAATGTTGATATTACTTGCCACTCACTCTGGCTCTACCAATCCCAACTGTTCTGCTCGCCAGTTGTTTGAGTAGCCCGCCAGAGCCCCAGACAACGACTGAAATACAGTTCAGGACTAGGTGACATCACGAAAAACGAACCAAAAGCCTGAGAGAATCATAGGGGCCTCACTTGGTCTCCCTGCTGAGAATGTAAGTCCGTTAAACAGAAGAGCCCTGAACCTGATTGCCGGAGGAACTGCCCAGCCCGTTCGTCGACCATTGTATCCCCATGTCGAGCGGCTCTTGTTAATTGCTACTAGATGGCATTGGTTTAGATCATGCAGCACAAGAATTAATCCAGCAGCGCAAGCTCGATGGCTACTCAAGGCTGCTTACCACACATGCCCACCGTTGGCGAAGCTAGTTGACGCATGTGAGAAGGAGAAGTGTTGGGATGTTCATGGACGCTTGCCTAGTTATTAGCAATGCTTGTTTGACACAACAGTTTACCATGTGGTCCATTTCTGATGGAGCTATATGTCTGATCTAATCGTGGTCATTACATGTTTGACCATAGGTCTTTTTGGGATTACTTTGGAGGGTCAATATTATTACTGTGTCGGATTAAAGTGGTACTACCGTGAATTTGTGTAATATAAAATCCTGACTTTTCGAATTTTTTGCTTCTATGTTTGTTGCATATAGTTTTCGTCCATTATTTTCGCAAAACATCTCCTCCTACCCCTTCCTTTCAAACAAAATTTTATAATATTAAATAAAACACGAGTAGCGCACCTTGACCACACCAACTTTTAACAAGAATTAGAATCAATTTCTATTTGAAAGGAAAAGAAAAATGAGATTGAATTCGAGCTACCGCTCGAATCCAACTGAACCTAATTATTTCTGTCAGTACAGATCAAATGGAAGAAAATCGCCTGAAAAAATGACTCATTTCTACTAGATGGGTGGAGTTGTTAGAGCTAAACTTGGAACTAGATTAGCATCCTCATCCGATTAATCCTGTCCAAAAGAAATCCACTAAAATAAGACACATCCGATCCAATCTACTGCATCGCATAGAATGACCAGTCCAGTCCACTACCACATCAATCCAGTCCAGTCCAATCATCCAAATACTCTGTGCTCTCCATGAGCCCTCGTCGGCGAGCGAGCTTGTGCTGCTCCGCCCGGTCGAGGAGCCTTCACCGTGTGCGCATTCGTCAGCTCCACGCCGATGGCTAGGAGCCCCCATCACTAGGTTTTGATGATAACGTCGAGCTCCGGAGTCCTCACCGCCTCCGCCGTGGTCACCGAGGACGGTGCACGTGCAGTACTGGATCCGGTTCACTGGTCCGACCAGGCTGTCCATGGTGGCCGGCATGTCGTCTCGTTCTACAATGGCGGCGCTCACATGCACCGAGTCGCTGACTCATGCTACGTGGCTACAGTCTCCCCAAGCAATGCCGAGGCCGAGGCCGCCCGTGATGGCTCACCTACGACTTTGTCTCAGGCTGTGTTGCTCGTCGGCGGCGAGCGGCGGGAGACGATGGCATCTGCCGATCTGGGAAACAGGACACAGAGGAGAGGGAGATGCCCAACGGATATTTGGATAACCAGGTGCTTGTGCACATGGATGTCCGTGTCCTAACATCATCCATCCAGTATATTGACAACGGGTTAAGTCCATTTATATTTCGGATGATCCAAACACACTTGCAGGTCTAGTTAGAACAGCCCACGTGTGAGGCCGTGGTCGCGGGTTCAAACCAGTGGGCCTCTCCTCGGGATTAAATATGTTTCTATTATTTTTAAGAACTGATTTTTAGAAAAACATTTATACTAGCGGTTTTTTAGCAAAGCTGCCAATACAAATCGATTTCTACTGGTGGTTTTCTTAAGGGTTCTCATTCCACCGCCCGTGATAACATTGATTTTCATTAGCCTTTAACACTAGCGGCTGCGAAAACACCACTAGGAATACCCCTACAACCATCTCTACAAATGATTTGTGTATCAGTGAAATACAAAAATTTATGACACCAAATTAATTTACTATAAAAATATATTTGATGAAGAATCTAATGATACTGAGTTGATATTATAAATATTGTTGTCTTATTATATATATAAACTTGATCATAATTAAGATGCTTTAACTCTCCAATATTCTTAGAATGAGTTACAATTTAGGATGGAGGGAGTATTATTCAACTATACAAGGATTTATGTTTGGAAGGACCCCCTACAATTATGACTCTGTAATCTAATAAAAAATTATAGGCTCACATTGTGGGTATTTCTAGTTGGCACTTATATATAGACAACATTGAAGAGAAGATTTGAACAAGTAGCATCTGAAAGACAACTCTGATGGATCTGTAAGACGGATGTACTTGCATCTGTCGAGAACTAGCATAGTGATGGAGGGGAGGTGTGGAGAAACTGAAATAGGATCGAGAGGCGTTGGGATTTCCCATCCTACCGAGCGGTGCAGTGGTACTGAAGAAGTGTTATGCTACTGTTCGTCTCATGGACAGTGTGCAGAGGACAGGGTTTGTCGCTGTAAGCGGAAACGACTTAGCTTACTTTATCACTCTAGTGACTGGTAAGTATCCATCAAAATATGTTACCTGCTGCATCAGTGTGCTACCACCCATCTACGCTGATGGCTTTGTCCTGGACCTTCCAGTGTCGCATCCATTGTGCTAGAGGCTACTTCCAGGTTCAATAGCAATGTCAGGCGGCGAGAAATCTGTACAAAGTGCTCATCAAATTGTCAATCATATTATTTCATTACAATGGCTCTGCGGCATCGCAAAGGGTATAATATAAGTTGTTGAAACTTTTAGATATAATGGGAGATGACGTGGTGTGGTTCTGATATGTGGAAAATGCTGCTTAACGTCCGACAACCATGTCACAACTACAGAAAAAATTGGTTTTAAGAAGAGGCAAGCTTTTATTTAGAGCTGCCTCTGTAATGAGACAGGTGGCCCATGGCAAAACGGGCACCAGCCCACCTCTATTAACCAATTACAGAGCCGCCCGGTATCCTGTATATGACGGTCTCTATTACTCAACTATTTATAGAAGTGGTCGCCTTAGGATCCTTGCCTCTATAAAGAAATTGATTAATAGAGTCACAAAAAAATTGATTAACAGAGGCACCACAAGATTAAGTCTACCTCTGGAAATAGTTGCCAAAAAAATTATAACTTTTTAATATAAATTTAGACTAAGACGGATTGTATACCAAACCTGTAAAGGTTGACACACATCTAGAACTTTATAGTTGATAATTTTTTTTTGACAATATTCATTCTCAAAATTTTATTTTAATTACCAGATTTTGAAATTTTAAATCTTGAATTTTGAAACAGTCTCGAATGACTTCACACAAAAGTATTTCTTGGCACGATCTAGAAAATTGTAGAGCTTTTGGAGGTCTAAAATTTGTTGTTAAAACTGTTGTCCTGTTGAAATAATTTAGGGTCAATAGAGATTACGAGGTAGAGATCACGCAGCAACATCGTACCAGAAAATGCTCTGCAATTTTTTTATTATTTTGAGAACTAAGCTGTGGTTCTTCTGTATATATAGGGTCTACCTATACATAATGTCTGCTCTAGCTAGTTGGCTCTTAAAAACAGGACTGAATGAAGACAGATAGGAGCAACATATGCATCCTATAGCTATATATAAAATTGGAGAACCAACCAACATGCATGAAGGAAGAGCACGCCAAAAGCCAAGGACTGATCACCCCAATACAGAAGCTAGGATATTAATATATTTCCTTTTCTAAAAAAAGGATTGATCGCTCCTTTGTGCAAGATAGAGAAACAATGAATGTAATAGGCTTAGGAGTCATGATGATTTGCCCATCTTTGTGTCAATGAAGGGAAGAGCTCAAACATAGTCGAGGCATGGGCAGCACATGTACCCAACTGAGAAATCGGGATTACTCTTCCAAGGCTTCGTGAGTGTCGAGGGCAATAAGGACCGGTCCCATTCACGGCCATCTACTCCACGTGATGTCCTTCATCTGATCAGCAGGCCCCTGTATAGAACTTGCAGCCTTGGGGACTTCGACACTAACGCAGCTCTGATAAAATAGTCTTGCTCGCTGCTGTACCTCGCTCCCACAGTCCCACACCAAACGAACACATGAACTAGGTAAGGCTTGTCTAAACGTTCATGTACTTAATTGTGGGCACAATCATTAGTCATATTCATTAATCGAAATAGTTTGCCATATTGTAACCAATTTAATGAACTACAGTGATAATCAATTATTATACTTTTAATCAATTTAATACGAATAATCAATTATTTTTATAGCTTCAGTCGTCATTTGTCAGCTATATGCAAAATCCGTTAATAATCAATTTAATTAATTACATTAATAGTCAATTGAATTACCTATTACTATTAATTATATTGAAAATCAGTTTTTAATCGGTCGTCACTGGTCAAACTGAGAGTTATAGGTAGCTTAAGCTAGCACAATTTTGTTAAGGATACCAGTGGCATCATATCCATCTTTTTTTGTGAATACAGATCACAAATTAATAAAGAATATATAGAAACAATTTTTCTTTGTTTTTAGCATGAAGAATCTAATGATATTCAGTTAATATTACAAGTATTGTTATCTTAATATATAAATTTTGGTCGTAATTAAGATGCTTTGACTCTCCAATATATTCTAAGAATGAGTTACAATTTATGATGGAGGGAGTACTATTCACCTATACAAGGACATATGTTTGGAAGGGCCCCCTACAATTATGACTCTGTAATCTAATAAAAAAATATAGGCCAACACTGTGGCTACTTTTTAGTTGGCACTTATATATAGGGTGTGTTTAGATCCCAGTTGCAGTGGCTACTTTTTAGACGACTTAGCTTACTTTATCACTCTAGTGACTGGTAAGTATCAATCAAAATATGTCACATGCTGCATCAGTGTGCTACAACTATGTCTTTGTCCTGGACCTCCGTGCTGCAAGCAGCAGTCGCATCGATTGTGCTAGAGGCTACTTCCAGGTTCAATGGCAATGTCAGGCGGCGAGAAATCTGTACAGATTGCTCATCAAATTGTCAATCATATTATTTCATTAGAATGGCTCTGCGGCACCGCAAAGGGTATAATATAAGTTGTTGAAACTTTCAGAATGAATGGGAGATGATGTGGTGTGGTTCTGCTAAGTGGAAAATGCTGCTTAGTGACTAACTGACAACCATGTCACAACTACAGCAAAAATGGTTTTAAGAGGAGGCAACCATTTATTTAGAGTTGCCTCTGTAATGAGACAGGTGGCCCATGTCAAATGGCCACCAGCCCACCTCTATTAACCATTTACAGAACCGCCGGATATCCTGTATGACGGTCTCTATTAATCAACTATTTATAGAAGAGGTCGCCTTAGGATCCTTGCCTCTATAAAAAGCTGTTTTGAAAATTTGAAGACTTATAAGGCCGGGTTGTGCCTTAAGATTTTGATTAACAAGGGCACCACAAGATTAAGTCCACCTCTGGTAATAGTTGCCAGAAAATTATAACTTTTTAACATGAATTTTGATGAAGACAAATTGTATACCAAAATTATAAATGTTGACGCGATCTAGAACTTTATAGTTGATATTTTTTTTGACACTATTCAGTGTCAAAATTTTATTTTAATTATCATATTTTGAAATTTAAAATTTTGAATTTCGAAGCAATTTCAAATAATTTCACACAAAAGTATTTCTTGGCACGATCTACAACCGTATGGTTAACAAATTTTGGATTTGTAGAGATTGAAATTACTAAATATTTGTTTCAAAATTCATGGATTTGAGCTCAAACTTTTTTAAAATTTTCAAATAATGTTGGATGGAGTCACTATACCAAAATTGTAGAGCTTAAGGAGATCTACAAATTTGTAGTTAAAACTGTTTTCGTATTGAAATAATTTAGGGTTAACTGATTACGAGGTAGAGGTCAAGCAACAACATCAACCAAGAAATGCTCTGCAATTTTTTATTATTTTGAGAACTGAGTGTGGTTCTTCTGTACATATATTGTCTAGTGGTCTGCCTGTATATATTGTTTGTTCTCGTAGTCGTTGGCTCTTTAAAACAGAACTGAATAGCAGGAACACAACCTAGAGCTATATATAAAATGGGAGAACCAACCAGCATGCATGAAGAAATAGCACACCGGCCAAAAGCCAAGGACTGGATCGCCCCCTTTGTGCAAGATAGAGAAACAATGAATGTTATAGGCTTAGGAAGAGCTCAAACGTAGTCGACGCATGGCTAGCACATGTACCCAACTGAGAAATCGGGATTACACTTCCAAGGCTTTGTGAGTGTGCAGGGCAATATGGATCGGTCCCATTCACAGCCATCTACTCCACGTGAGGTGCTCCATCAATGTATCAAATCACTTGAGCTGTATGTACAAGTGGAGACTGTACTGTTTGCCTCAAATTTACTACTCCATCCCGAATTGTAAATCATTTCAAAAAATTTCGAAAGTCAAAGCATCTTAACTTTGATTAGGTTTATGTAACAAGATAATAATATTTATAATATCAATTAAGTATCATTACATACTTCATCAAATATAGTTTTGGTCAAGCATGAGATGTTTTAACTCTAACATTTTTGGAATAATTTCAGTTTGGAATCGAGGGTTGCAGAGAGTAGAAAGGTAACAAGCCAGCTCGAATCATGTGGACATCGACATCACCAATGCACCCCTGATGACACAGTCATGCTCGCAGCTCACTCCCACACCTAAGGAGCACATTGTTCAAATGAATGTACTGTGAAAATAACTGTGTATTGATGAATAGTGATTGTACAATTTATATGTTACAGTAGGCATGTGCCTATTTGCCCAAAGGGCCTCTCGAAGGGGCCAGATGCCCCAAAGGGCCTAATTACTGTAACCATCATTAGCAGTTGCTAATGACGAATTAACCTAATTGATCACATGTCTAATTATTCCTAACACTCCCCCTTGATCAATTGGTCTTGTAGGTATCTTGTAGATTTCTTCGTTTATTCATCAATTGTTGTCTTCAATCTTTAAAATATTATTGTCTCGAATCTTTGGAAAAACCCAATGGGAAAATTCCAAAGTATATTGATATACCACGCAAAAACTCCTTAAAAACCTGTGGGAAAAATAAGAAAAAACACCATGATATATATGTATATATCTCTTGATATTTATAGACCCTTTAGGTGATCCTAAAGACATAGTCTAAGAACAATTTGATCTATGATCAATCTGTCATATATTATCCTTGAAAAACCTCAGTGAGGAAAAATAGATAATATGACAACTTCCTTTGTATTAACATTGCCTCATCAAAAACTTTACATGAGAAACCTTAAAAGGGAAAAACTAACATAAAGAAAAGAGTACAACGCATCTTATGGTCCAATATCATCCACCAAACAACTCCTGTGGAAAAAATGGATGATATGATATAATCTTGTGTTGATATTGCCTCATTAAAAACTTTCATATGAGAAACCTAATGGAAAAACTCATACAAAGAAAAAAGTGCAATATGATATGTGCAACAAGTTATTAATCCGGGAGACTCATGACAACAAGTTATCAATCAGGGAGACTCTCCCCCTGATACTTGCAAACCTTAAAATAAATAAATTTATACCAATATACTCAACACATAAAAAATGTAGAGTATCGTAGGCTTTGTGAATATCAATGTGAGATTATCATAAGACTTAGTTTGCAAATGTTCATATGCCCATATTACCTATGGGACACAACAATCTTAGTGCAAAAAATATTGCATTAAGTATAACTTGGTTTTATCTAAACAACACAAGTTGCATTACCTTTGATAGATAATGACCTTTGATTCAATAGAATCAATACCACATAACCTCAGTATGTGATATGTCATTCTGACTAGCTATACACATTCATGTGAAGCCTTATGAATATAATATGATTAGAATGATTGTTATATAAAGCCTATTTCAATGATCTAGAACTTGGGGGTCTTATAAATGACCAGAATCATTATATCCACGTAATTGGGTCATGGATTATACCAAGACCGTATGTTCTATTTTGAGATATCAAGATATATTCTTAGCTTCAATCAACCAACATTTGGTAGGAGTAGCGCTGCTATTAGATAGCAAATCATTGCAAATAATATCCGGCCGGAAATTTTTGTAAAATATATTAGCGCATAAATAGCACAAAGATAATGGACCACATGTCCCATTATCTCATCTCATTCACTATGGCATCAAACAATCTTCCTCTATCATGAGGTAGGACAACTATAGGATACCTTCATATTAAGTTATTCAATATGATGTGGATGTAGATAGCTTTAATATAAAATTCTAGTAGAAAATACTTGGATCTTAAACACAAAATGAAATTTTGGTTTAGACCAAATCTCCTATCTCAAACTCCGTCTTTAGATTACAATGTGCTATTTAACAAGTGTTCATTACTAATGATGTCAAGAGTATTGACAATCATATTATACTATGAAATCCAATCAATGACTTCAAAATGAACACTGCATGTAATCAATCTTGTGTCGCTATAATTGATCAAGGGATATACACAAAGTCGATTGTACCAAATTTGACTTATCTGCTTAAAGCCACATATTGACTTAAGCAATACACTATATATGTTGCGATTTGATGTATGAGGATTGAGTATGTGAACTCCTTCCTGGAAGCTTCACAAATACTCCAAATCAAGTGATCATATGTGATCACTACATCTATCAATTATCAACTACAAAGATAGATGCTTTTATACTGTCAATCAAAAGGTAGTATCAGAAATTTATAACTTACTATGGAGAATAATTTGCATTGAAAATCAATGCCTGGGCTTTGCGTAAGCCCCTTGTACGACTAGTCTTGCTTTGTAACTCACCACCACATTGTTCTCAATCCAATCTAGGATGAAAACATTTTGTACCTACAATAAAGGTATCTGAGGTGTTGGCATCATAGCCCAAAACACCTCTTCTCTGGTGAGCAAGACTATCTCTGTATGTATTACATTACTCAACAAGTTCCGATCCAGTAAGAGTGATAAAGCACTCTGCCATGGTCTTATTAACTGGATGACTTGGAATATTGTATACAATTTATTTAGAGAAGTATTTGTCGACAAATGTAGCCTTTTTATTATATAATTCTCCAATCTATCAAAACTCAAAAACCCTGAATGACTCATCATGACTTCCTGAAACGAGAGTCAGGGCTTTCCGATATCTCAGCATCAGTATTTCGTGCACCTTTGAGCTGGGTTTGTGGATGACATCTATCCACAGGGTAATAACTAATATTTACCCACTAGGTATTATCAACCATATAGGTTAACATGCATTTACTATCTTAGAAGGAAAGTCTTCTATTGCTAGCATGAATAATCCTGCTTTATGGCCATACTTCTCCCCCTCTTATTTACAATTGGGAGTTGAGTGGTTTTACTTAATACCAGTACTCTTTCTGGCACATACTTGCAACAGATTATTAATCAGTAAATGTATTTAGCAGCTTATTCGCAATATTATCCAAATCAATTGAACTCATTCAGTTCATTTAGTACGTGATCCTGAGCTTGAAATACTTTATGCATTCCAAAAAAATTTCGAGCATTATATATGGTACCTCTAATTTCCCCCTAATGCCTGAAAAAGCTCAATGAAACCAACATACGGGTTGTAAATAGATCTTAAATAAGAGATCTAGATACTTAACAATTGACAGAAATTGAAATCTCTCGTTGATCCCCAGTTTTCGGTGTGAACCCATCAATGTATGTTGTGGTGGTGAGATTGGTACGTATGCAACGTCATACAATCTTATGCAAATAGGAAATCTTCTTAGATTCCCACGTACTAAATGCATATAGGGGATATGCAGTTAATCATAAGTCAGGAGTGTGTAAATCTACCTGACCCCAACACAAAATTTGTAAATAGCAATTAACTAAAAATGGTCCTGCAATAACCTTGATGTCATACTCATAGATTCCAGTTATTCAGTTCTGGATAGTAACTAAACTTTTATTATACCTTACAATCGTCATTGTAGGCACAAAAGTTTAGTAATGTTTAGGATAATGCTCATAACAAGAGGCATTATCTACCAAATGCATGGCTGAGTGTGGAAACTTCACACACTCAAGATCATCACATGGATGTATCTTTATAACCATGAAATGCCTGAACTGTCCATACAATCTTTATATCGGACCCATACATATTCTTTTGAATATGATCAAGGAATCTAAGATTCAATCTGATTTTAAGATAAGAGGATCTTAAAATCGATTTCCCTGTGGCACTTGTCGTATACACACTTTGGGAAAATCGGACCAAACGAATTGCCAATAATTTTTCACGCATCCCTATGGATGATCAAGTTGAACATTTCAAATCCTGAATGCATCAACAGTGTGAAAAATTCTTATACGCAACATGTTGTAGGGGAATGGTTGTATGCATAATGCAACCCAAATGAGACCTATCTCATTACTTATATGCCATATCCAATGTTGTCCTTTTGTGTTTTCATATGAAAACACATTTGGATATCTCTATAAGATACGAGTGTAATTAGGACATAATTAAATATACTCAGTTACTAACTCAGTATCAATAGGGAGAATGATAGTGGCAAAATATGCCAAACTATCAGTGCATATCAATGATAGCCAAAAAAAAAATATTCCTTCTTCTTGTCATAAGAACCAGAAATATTTTGTTTCTTCCTTGATTATAGAGTTTGTGGTATAAATATCCACTAAGCACATATCATTCCACATTTGAATGATTCCCGTACAATTTATATATGACAAGAAATTAATGAAATTCTCGTCTAATATATAGAAATCTATAAATATTGTCGAGTATCAAATTCATAAATATGATAATCACAATAGTTATCACTACAAGAGATGTGACCTTCTGTGACGATTATACAATGACAACAAAGGAATTTATCACTAAATTATTTAGTTAATGACGAAATTCAAGAGCCAATCTTAGTTAATGACGAAAATATATTACTTGTCACTAAGTCAAATCTAAAATCATCATTAACTATTTTGCCATCATGGTTAAGACAAATGTTCATTCGTCATAGTTATTTGTTAAATAAAAACACTATGATATCAATATTTATGGTGTGTTTAGGAGGGCTCGTTCATATGGGCTTCTCCAAAGAAGCCAGAGCCATTTTGGAGAATCCTACCAAACGATTTAGGTAGAGCAGCTGTTTGAAGCTGTTTTTAGTGAAAAATCGAGAAGCTGGAGTTGAAGCTGCAAGCAGCTTACCAAATACATCCTTAGTTGCCAGTATGACATCAGGAAATTAATTATTTAGGTTGTAACCAATAATTTAATATTTTAGTTCATAAAAAACATTTTGCATATCGGTAGGCATTATATTTTGTAACACCTATGAACTCACATTATCACATAATTTTAGCATATTAAAAATCCTTCTTAGTTTCTCAATGCGTAATTTCTTATTTTGCCTTACTTTAATGATAAACTACACCCTAAAATTTCTTTTAGAAAACTTTCGATTCTTCTATGGTCTCCCCGCCAACAATTACCGCCAGCCTTTCCCTCCCGTGCCATTTTTTTGGGCTAATTGTCAATTTTATCCACTGTCGCAACTGTTTCAAGAGTGTTAGTAAAATTCCTATAGAACCCAACCCTACACACCCCAGTCCAATTTCCTCCCCTTTTCTCCGTGCGCCTCCAGCCGCCACCCTCTCCCTCTACCTCTGCCGCAACCCCAACTCCTTGCTGAACCATCACCACCGTCCAGCTCCAGGCGCCCCCAGACCCTCTCCCAGCCGTCCCCTCTTCCTTCCTAGTGCTAGGCGAGGGCAACGAGTTCTTCTGCAAACACAAGATGCCTTCTGGGAAAAACGGGCGGATTGCCAAGACAACTGAGATGCTCACAGGTAAATCCTCATGCTTGAGCGCTAGGAAAGGGAGCAATGAGTGGATCTGAGGGGTCTGACGGGATTTGGTTTTTCTGGGTGTCCTGATTTTCGAACTTAGGGTTTGGAATGAAGGGATTTTGGTTCCTGTGGGCGAGTCCGCGTCCAGCGGCAGCGAGTGGGCGACAAGCTTGGTCGGCTTGAGCTTTTGGGTAGTGGGCAGCGACTGAGGGCGATCTGGAGCGAGGAGTGGCATGGTCGATTGCTGTTGCTGACCCTTCTGTTCATCTGCAATTAAGTAACTACAGGTGAGACTATCCTTATTACTATCGTTGTATAGTTCTGCTCAGAGGCCAACATTTTGTATATTGATGCCCACCGCTACTCTCTATTGTTCATGGCAGGTGTGGCTTCCAGTGAATTGGTTCGTGCTTGTGCAAACCTGGTGCCTCCGCCTTCATTTCTCCTCATTCTGTTATGCGTATGCAAGAAGATGAACAGTAGAAGCTAGTTAGCATGTATTTTGGTACTATTTTATTCATGGTTTTGGAAAAAACAAAGGAAAATAATGGTAGATCCATATGGCTTGCAACTAATTTTGTTAGTTTCCCATATCCATGCTATACACAGCAAAAATATGTTTATGCGTTTTGTCAGGGTCCAGATTTATATGTTTATTAAATATGAAGAGAATGTTTAAACTTTAAAGCAAAATAATTCTTGAGTGCCCTTAACATTGGGGATACTAATTTTCTTGGATTTGTTATGATGTTTATTAACTAAGAAAAATGCATCTGCTCATATTACTGTGAGTTTGGAGAGTGATGACTCTATTTTTCACTTAAAATATAATTATCTGTTATACTAACCTTTACTCACATATGCTCTGTTGGAATTTCCATAGTTGTCTTCCCACATCACCTAAAATGTCTTATGCCCTGCAGGCAAGTGCAGAGGCCACAAAAAACTCTTCTATTTGGTTCTACAAAACTACCAGGAACAAATCATCCTAGAAAAGGACAGGTACCTATTTCTTTTGCAAGCCTTGGTAATGTTCAAATCATTTCTCAATTTTCAAACATGAAAATATTATAGAGCCTGAAATCACATCATCACAGTTGTTAGCCACGTAAATTTTGGTTAACTAGAAGCTAGCATAATTTGCACTGATCAAATGGAGCTGCACTCTATCTGCACATATCCTACTGAAAACTCCAAATTCAGTTACCATATGTTACTATATAATTTCCACGTCCCTACAATACTACTTGAACTTTTCCACCTTCCTACAAAACACATCTCCACCTTCCTACAAAACACATCTCACTAGGTTAAATAGGTTAGGGTGTGTACAATAAACGAATCTTATATTTTCTTATACTATTTGTGCTTAGGGTGAGAGACCAACCAATCTGGCCACCAAACTTATCAGTTCAACAGATTGAATGCTCTGTTTCTTATATCCTGATGAGTTATTGGTTTATTTATCAGTTCAGCTGAAATGCATGTCTAAACTGATTAGCTACACTTATCTAAAATGCATATATTTTGGCGGTGTTCACTATATCTTTAAATCTAGGTACTTTTCTGTTTTTACTGACCCCCTTGGGCCTCTATTTGAGGTCAAGCTTTAACCGAACACAGATTAAATCTTTCCTGAAAGTTTTGTCAGGTCTTTTGATTTGGATTTGGTAATTAATTTGATATGTTCAGATTCATTACTACAGTTGCATCTGACTTTTCATTTTGGTAATTAATTTATTTTGCTAGCAGCACCACATACATTTATGTTATCTCGTTGCTGTGACTACTGTTAGTGCAAACCAGATGGTGCAAACCAGAATGAGGACAATATCCATCTTAGTGATCCAGGCAAGTTCATCCTAGGTTGGGGTCAATCCACATTTGCTTTTGTTCTTTAACATGTGCTGAACTACAGTGTACAGGTTGTCTACTTAGTTGATAGCAGTGCTGAACAGTAGTGATGGTTGTGCTGAACTGCAGTGAATATAGTATTGAACTGCAGTAAAACCTAGTGCAGGTAGAAGCTATTAATTTTAACTTAGCACATCAATTTTTGAATGCTGATACTTTTTATGTGATCTTAATATGGACTTAGCATATGGATGGTTGACTCAGATAGGGAGTAATCTGACCTTAACATTTGTGCTTGCATCTGAAGGTGGGATCGGACTTAGGGATCATATACCTATATTTCCACACCGGAATAATTACAAGGCCATGGAAGATGACAATCAAATTGATAACTTTATTGACAAATTAGCTGTAAGTCTAACTATTTGACATGATTAATCTAAGTTCATTGTGTATGTGTGGATAAGTCTAACTATTAGTTGTCATTACCTAGTGTCACACCCGTATTTTAAGCATAAAATAGGATGCATAAATAACTCATATGTGCCCCAAGAATAGTCGCACATATAAGCTGACAAATTACAAATGTATCATCATAGTGTTAAATACATAACGAATAAATAATTATTACATAGTCTTACACAAATATAAGTAATAACTATGACGTCACACTCGCGGAAGCTCCATCACAGGGACACGGTCGACTGGGAGACACCAAGCCTAATATTCATTGCGATAGTCTTCACTCCAATCTTCATCTGTGGTGGTGAATTGCAAGGGTGAGCACATTTCGTACTCAGCAAGTACAACATGGGTTCATGAGGCACAAAAGAATAGACACTGTTTGACTGCATTTAGCTTTTAATATACATGTTCATTTTAGCAATTGAGTAGCATCAAGATCCCAAATCCATAATTAATGCAATGATCAATTGTAATAAGGTTAATAAAAAGCAAAGATATTAACAGCAATAATCAACGTAATATAATTCATAGTAACTATCTAGCACAACGTGTGACTAAGGCCGCTGGTGACCGTGAGCACGGCTATCATGATAGATTATTAAACTCTGCGCAGAGGTGTACACTTTACCTATGAGTTATGATTTTCTAATGCTTGGGTTGATCGGACCCAAACACCAGCTAACCATATAAAGCCATTTAAAGGTTCGTCTAACAAGTTAGGGCTACAAGGGTGAGTGGCAGCGAGATGTAGGAACCCCTTTTTCAATATGGCACATTCCTTCTCGGCTATACACATAAGACTAGAAGCTGTACTACACCCAAGGTGGCAAACCCCCAACTGCGCCCTTTCGGGTAACCTCTAACAAGCTAGAAAAGGTCTTTTAAATGACTAAAGCCAGAGCCATATATCCCTCACAGCTGTACGGAAAATCTCGGTTCATCAGATTCAGAAATCCTATGGAGAGAAACTAGAGCCAAACCATCCAACCCAAGGCTCTAGCCCCCTTTTGAGCAATAATAAAATCATATTAACCAGATTAAATGTTCATTGCGCAATCCATTAATCATATCACAAGATCATTGGCATTAATAAAGCACTAGCAATAGCTACCCAATGCACATCCCAATAGGTAAATAAGGAATCAAGATAGCAAATCTAGATTATGATCTCTAAGGTTGTCAAGGTGGACAAATGTATATGTAGTATGAATTTATCGTGAATAGGACACAAGGATGGTCCATGTTATATTTGCCTTGATCAAAGTACTCCTACTGGTCCTACTCGTAGAAGTATTCTTGATCGACCACGAACTGCTCACCGTCTACTCAAATGATCATCACATCGCCACACAAGGATCGGGCAATCATACACGAAGCAAATAAGGGAAAATAATTAGAACAGTACACCAATAGAATAAAAACAGTTTTAAAATGATATAAAACTATTCTAATCGTTCCAACGATCACACCGGTATAAAGATCACCAAAAACGGATTTAAAACGCACAAAATATGATTTTCCGAAGATTTACTATACAAAAATAATTAATATAATATAACTCAAAATTTTAAATGTGTCAAACTCACAGAACAGTGGTATAAATACGTAGAGCTCACAAATACGAATCTAACGCAATTAAAATCAACTCAAACGGATTTAAAATAAAGATTTTATGGTCTAAGAAATTCTTGTGGCAAAATTGAAATAAGAAAAGAGTTATTTCCGAAAAATAATAAACCGAATTCAAAAATCTCAGCTGACAGAGGACTGCGGCTCGATTTCTACAAACCCGAGGGGCTACTAAAGAAGTTTTGTCCCTCTCAGTGAATAGGGTTGGTGGATGGCGGGTTCTAATATATAGAAATAGAGGGTCTCTTAAATAAAACTGCCATGTGAAGGGGTATGCACTAATGGGAGCCATCGGATCCATGATCAAGGGACCAGAATAGATCGTGGCTGGGAGAGAGAGGTAGCTGATCGGAGAAGAAAAGTTGCACGGTGGCTCCATTGCTGGCGGCGAGAAGCTCGCCGGAGAAACTCGTTCTCGGCCTATGGTGCACGGTTTTCAATGAAAAAAAATTCCGGAAGATCGAGGTGAGCAAGGGCTTCTCACCTAGGCAGTTTTCGCGGACCGGAAGAACTCGTCAAGGCCTGGCAGCGTGCACGAGCGGGCGTCTGCTCCCTGTGAACGTCGCCGGCGAACAGGAAGCCATAGCGAAGAGAAAACGTGTGTGGGGGGGGGGGGGATTCAGAGACTTCTAAATTGCAAAACGGAGGGGTCGGTAGGTAGTGCTAACCTTCTCCAACCCGAGTCGAGCGATGGATGCGGCGATTAGCGTGGCGGCGGCAATTTGCTGTTGCTGTAGCTCCGACGGCGGCATGCGTCTAGTAGATGGAAAAAAGATTAGGGTGTAGGGGGCTCTAGAGGCTTTATAGGGCGAGCAGGACTAGGTTTTCGAGACGAGTTCCATAACCAACCGGGCTGGCGATGTTCGGCTCGATTCGGTTGCGGCAACAACTCGTCTCGAGTTCCATCGCAAGAAAGGGAAACTGACGCTGGGCCTCAAGATGGCAAGGGGAAGGGGGTCACGATGCTGCGGCCCTGCTGGCTGCGCGGTAGGCGCTTGCGGCAGATAGGGTGGCGTGGTTCAAGCCACCAGGGAAAAACACCCAGGCCAATTTGGCCTCTCGGTCTGACAGCAAGGGGGAAAAGAAAAACAGCAGGAGCCTGGGAGCTCTCGGCCAACTCCAGAGAAGAAAATAAGAAGTGTTTTTCCTATTTTTAATTTCCAAATCAAAAGAAGATTTGCAAAGGAATTTCTCAGAAAACAATTTTGAAATATTTTTCCTCCACAAGATCCAAATTAATAGTGCAAAGAAGATGCACCAGCATGTATGCAAAATACATATATTGCAACTTTTTATAATTTATCTTCATTCAAAAATCATTATTTCCCTTGCACTTTCAAAATAAGCAAATAAAGAAATATATGAGCTTAATAATATTATCAAAATTTTCAGATTTTAATTTACTCCAAAATTAGGGTGTTACACCTAGAAACTATATTTTGTGTCTATTATTCACTACGTTTGTTTTGTGTGTGTTTCTCCAGGCATAAAGTGGCAAGAAGTGAAAAGATGACCTTGGTATTGACGGATAAATCAGTTCTTGACCATCCAGATATGTATGACATGTTTGCCGAAGCCTATGAAGAGCTTACAATCTTTGCCATACTGTCGCTGGATGTAGTCGACTCCATGTATTGTGTAGCACATATCCACTTCCTTGTGTGGTCCACTATTGTTATCCAGATCAATCTATGCAAATATCTAATTGTGCTAAACTACTGTTGTTGGAATGGGCACAATCCAAATCGGGTTTTGAAATGGAAATGACAATTGTTTAGCCTAACTTGTAGCTCTGTTTTATGGCCTAAAATTAAATTTGGCCCATAAATTGGTATAAATATTGTTTGTGTAACTCGGCTTGACATTTTGAAAATTTAGCCCACAACTAAATTTATCTTGATAATAGCCTATTAAGGGCAAGGGCTTTGCAAGCCCTAGCGACCAAATTATGATGAAAATCAACAGTCAAAAGCACGTGACGCTTGATAGGTGATGCGCACATTTTTGTCACCAAAAGAATAATGATGAAACAACTCATTTCGTCACAGATCATGATTTAACACGCTTGATAGGTGACGCTCACATTTTTGTCATCTGACCGTCATAAATACACGTTTGTGATGAAAATCTTAGTGTTGGTGATGTAAACATATTGTCACTGAAGGTCATCTCTTGTAGTGTATGCATTGACAACGAGTATTACAACATATTTAGATGGACTATATGAGAGAACATCAATGGACTAGGGAAATTATTCCAAATCTCAAAATATATCAGTCAAAGTATATTCGATGATCATGTTCTCCATATATTTGATATTCTCTTATGAGAAAAGTTAGAGTGTTGAGATATGATCCCAGAGGATCCAACAAAATCAACCTTATAAATAACTTTCAGATTAAGATTGAAACATACTTCAAATATTAAATTCTAGAGCTCCTGTTTTATCCCTTATAGATTATTGTTATAGATCAATCGCGAATTTAACAGTATGATATTGTTTAGCACTATGCTAAACAATACCACCTATATGACATTTTGTCATTGTGGGGTTCAATTTTGTCATAACTTAGTTGCACATTAGGCCTTTTGCTTCCGATATGGGAAACAAACTTTATGAACAATATGATCATAGTCTTCTAGTTTGAAAACTAGAGACGCGATCTACTTATTGTTAGCCTTTAAGCTATATGAGTTTATTTATTGTCCAAATACTCTAAAAGAGTATGCCATAAAGTATGTGCAATTCCTTCTATAAGATATTCTTGTATAAAATCTTTATGGATGTGTAGTACCTAAACAATAGTAAGGCATAATTTTCTCTGATCTATAATAAACAATCCCTAATTGAGGACATCGAATTCTTTTATAATGTTTATGGGATAAAATCAACATTAATATCCATTGTCCATGTGGGATGTTGATGCCATCGAGAGCGAGTTCAGCAGACTCCTCTGAAGTCAATATCCACAACATGTGACAAACCACTGATTTAATGGATTTACCCCTAAGGTAAACTCAAAATCACTACGGAGATGTTGTAATCTCAAATGTAATACCATGAGTTGATTATTTACCAAATGGTAATTTTGAAATTAACATGGCAATGTTATAATATGAAGTGCAATATTTTTAAAGTTTATATCTTATCGTAGTGTTGGATTGTTGTAGGTAATCATAAATTATGTAGACCATACAACCAAATCATCAGAAATTTTGAGAAACACAAGACAGATAGTCTCTATGTCAAAGACAAAGAGTAGATCTTTATAGTGGGCAAATATATTGCTGCCTAAGCACGGTCTCAGGGCAAGATAATTTACAAGTGAATTAAATGCAACATTTGTTTAGGTCTCTACTATCTTGTGTATTGTCAAAATAATATGATGAATATAGCAATCCAAAACTTTTATTTTGGGTAAAAACACAATGTAGGTAATCATCAAATTTCATAGAAATAAGATGTAGACATCTGAGTAATAGGTGATTTAATCACTACTATGGCACGGTCTCTAGACAGGATAATTCACAAGGAATTAAATGCAGCTAATGCCATAGTCTCTATTACCTTGTGTTATTTACCCAAAATAAACAAGACATGTATATTGCAACTTAAATGCTATAGTAATTTAAAATTTCTAGCTCTATAAATTGTATAGTTAAATTGCAACTAAGTCCACTAGCAATTTAACTTGTATGTGGTGCAAAAATTATAGTTTGGGGCACCAACATACCCAATTCTATTATATAATTACTAATGTAACCAAATCTGTTGATGCAAAAATAGGGGGTTTGGGTGCACCAATATATCTCAAATAATAATTAAAGTCACAAAAGTAACATGTATGTAGTGCCGAATGGGGTTTTGCTATGCACTACATTCTCAGAAAAATATAATAGAATCACATGGTAAAATTATAATATGATAATATTTAAACCACAATTATAAACAATCACAATATACTGTAGTACAAAGCAAGAACAATATATATAAAAGGCTGATGTTCATGCATAAATTAAATTAGCTAAATCATAAACTAATTACTCTTACTAGTGCATAAATGAAACAGAAATAGAAAATAAAATTTTCTAAATAATAAACAAGGTAAAATAGCCGGCCAGGCTTCAGCCCAACTAGCCGGCCATGGTGCGGCCCAGCCAGGCTAGAGGCGCAGCCCAGCCAGGCCAAGGAGAGGGGGCAGGCGCGCATAGGCCCCAACCTGGGCCTAGGTCGCCAACCCAGCCCAGGTGGGAGGGAACCGACCGTGACCGATATAAGGGCCAATGGTTAGGATTTCAACCCTAACCACCCAGCCCTAACCATCGCCGCCGCTTAAGCCTATGTCACCGCCGCCACTGCCTTGCGCCACCGCCGCCACTTCTGCCTGCTCACCGCTTCACCCACTGCCGTCCGCAACCCGCGACCATCAAATCATCCCCCCCCCTTCCTTCTTCCCCTCCTATGGCGAGGCCGAGCCAAAACACAAGCGTCGGCCATGGAGGACCGGTGGGGCGTCCCCACGTCTACTCCGGCGAGCTCCGTTCCCTAGGACCGTCGCAACATGCCAAGAGACAACGCATCCGCCCCCGCCGATCACCCCGGTGGCGTTCAAAAACGGGAAACCGCCTCCCCCTTTTCGGAGGGAGATGAAATTTCAGCATCGAGGGATTTGCCGGGCGGGAGAACAGGCCGGAGACGGCTGTTCGCCGCCATGTCGACGAAGGTGCGGATTCTGGGGGCGACCGGCCGCGACGGCAGCATAAGGGGAGGCACGCAGTGGTGGAGGCGCCGGTGGTCCGAGAACTCTCGGAGTACATGGCAGACGTCAGACGGTGAGCCATTGTCTACTTACAGTGGGCCTGCAGGGACTCCGATGAAGTTCCGACGAACTTTCTTTTTTCTTACTTCTCTATACTCATTCCTTATATTCATATATATTTGGAGATCCATTTCTTGTAAGCAAGTTTGCTTCTTCTTCTGTGACTAGTGTCACCGTTGAATCTCCGAGGCCGATTTTGTTTTCTATTTGTCCTTCATAACAGCGTTGTCCAAGGAGATCGCCGAAGAACATTTGCACCGGCAAGGCGGCCAGCCATGGCCCATGGACGAAGGGTGGAGAAGCATAGATCGTAGCCTTCTGCTTGTTGGTTTCGTCCCTCTGTTGACATTGATCAGAACTCTCCAGGGATCACTTACCGGCTTTTTTAGAA
This sequence comes from Eremochloa ophiuroides, assembly GCA_038502445.1. Lineage (NCBI taxonomy): Eukaryota > Viridiplantae > Streptophyta > Magnoliopsida > Poales > Poaceae > Eremochloa > Eremochloa ophiuroides. The sequence continues at coordinate 96,560,735 of JAHLJS010000007.1, read as the reverse complement.
AGAACAGCCTGCGTGCAGGGAGACAGCAACGCCGGCGATCTTTCCTGGCGCTCGCTCCCTGTTTCTCTGTTTCTCTCGGCCTTGTAGCAGCAGTGATGGCAGAGCGCGTGCGTGATAACGTGTTCAAATGAATGTACTGTGAAAATAAGTGTGTATTGATGAATAGTGATTGTACAATTTAAATGTTACAATAGGCATGTGCCTATTTGCCCAAAGGGCCTCTCGAAGGGGCCAGATGCCCCAAAGGGCCTAATTACTGTAACCGTCATTAGCAGTTGCTAATGACGAATTAACTTAATTGATCACATGTCTAATTATTCCTAGCACACATGAACTAGATCAAGCTTGTCTAAACATTGATGTACTTAATTGTAGGCATAATCATTAGCCATATTCATTAATCGAAATAGTTTACCATACTATATATAGCCAATTTAATTAACCACAGTGATAATCAATTATTATACTTTTAATCAATTTAATACGAATAACAATTTTTTGTTAATAGCTTCAGTCGTCATTAGTTAACTATATTCAATATCAACATAGTTAATAATCAATTTAATTAACTACATTAATAGTCTATTGAATTAACTATACTCAGCTGGCACAATTTTGTTAAGGATACGGATGGCATCTTATCCATCTTTTTTTTTGTGTGTGAATACAGATCTCGAACTGATATAGAAACAATTTTTCTTTGTTTTTAGCATGGGGCCGCTCGGCTTTCATGTTCTGGTAGGCCGGCTGTGCGGCTGGATGGGTTCATGACCATGCTTGAGTTGGAATGAGACCGCCTCGTTCCATGTAATGTGGCGGCAATTCCTCTTTGGTGATAATATGGTGGTACGTTCGCCGACACATAGGACATCTGGTAGTTCTTCCACATGGTAGGCTTCACAACCAAAGGAAATTGAAGGTTGTCTTTTTGTTCCGTAATAGTACACAATTTCTTCAAAATAAGGATTTCCTTTGTGGATAACCACCTTTAACCAAATCTCATGGATACATTTATTAGGCTAGCCTCAGTGGGAGTTTCATCAGAGTTTTATTTGCATTAAATAGAATGCAACATATGTAATTTTGATGACATGGCACAGTCTTAATGAGGAGAGAGAAAAAATGAGTTTCATAGGGATGAAACTCTCTGAGCACGATTACCAACTCTCTATGAGTCATAGAATTAAATAAAAATGAAACTATGCAATGAAACTTTGCATTAAGAGTGGGTGTTGCATTTGAGTTTCATTTCATTTCATATGACATGGCACTCTTACAAATAACGCAATGAAACTCTCCGACTGACCTTAGTAGAGATGGGCATATTTGGACCACATCCAAAAACACAGATTTATAGTCACCCTAAACTAGAGTCTGGTGATTTGCCCGTCTCTATTAACTGTTTTAGGTAGATGTTGATAATAATTACTCACTCCGTCTCTAGATATCAGTCGTTTGTGCTTTTTAAGAAACAACTTCAATTAAATATATATTAGCATCATTGGAAAGATCTTAAGATCTAGTATTTTAATAAATTTATTCGAAGATACAAATGTTGTATGTATTTTCTATAAATTAAATCAACTTGTGACACACATAACAACAACGATAAATAAATAGGGATGGAGAGACTATGATAACAGTGAAACTAGCTTCCATTCAAAAGCTCCTCGTCATGTGGCGTTGTAGCCTTGAGTCGTGCTAGCAATAATTGATGTGCAGAGCCGCCACTTTAGTTCCCATCGGCATAGAGACCTCAGGAGCATCTACATTGGCCACGTCTAGCCTACTCAGTGTCAGTGGCACACTTGATTGCGGCCAATCGTATCACAAACGAAATTTTGTAAACCAGTCGTGCAAGATGTGCAGCTTATATATTCTTGGTGTGCTCTACTTATCACCAGTACAAAGATGATTTGTCTTAACGCTGTGATTTTTTACAGGCAGTTTCACTTGACGTCTGTAAGTAGAAATCAAACGGAAGAAAATCACCTGTGTAAATTGATTTTTACAGGTGGTTCCCTAAGAAAACCGCATATAAAAAACACTCATTTGTACAAGCGGTTTCCTTAAAACCCACTAGTGAAAATCGAATTGTACTGACAGCTTTCTTAACGAACCACCAGTAGAAATAATAGGAAATTATTATTTTTTTACTTTTCAAATGACCTCATATGAAAAAAGTATCAAAATAAAATTATAGATCTCAAAAAGTTATGAAAGTTTGTAGTTGACATTATTTGAAATGATCTTGTCAACAAAAAAATGTGTTTAGATTTATTAAATTTGAAATTCAAATTTTGTAAACGACCTCGGGTGAATAAACTACCAAAATAAAAGTTATAGATCTTAAAAACTAAACTACACTAATCATGAAAAGGTAAATGTCACACGATATCGATCAAGAAGAATGTCAATGTTGAATGTGTTTAGTAAAGAACATGTCAAGAGAGGGCTATCTAACAGAGAGGAATATGCATCTAGGGATATCGATTTGAAAAATGATCCGAATCCCAGCTGGGGCTGCTCAAGGTAAATGTTCTTCGTCATCACGCCTGTGCCCTGTTGTGGTGTTACACTTATCTGCCAACTGGCTCAAGCAAGAAGCCCATGGCCAAATTTTTTCAACCACCTTGATGTTTTTGATTATGAAGTCTACACCAAGCTTTGGAAGGTCAATGTCAGGGAATGGTCACTGGGTCCTCAAAAATCTTATTTGCACCTATTAAGTGAGACCAATTAAAACTATTGTACTATTGGCTACAAAAATGTTTTGAATGCATTGAGACATCGAGAAGTAGATATAAATGTAGACGTTGCCAGTGAGTAATAATAATAACATATTTGGATCAGTTGAACCATACAACAGGTTGGTGAAGACGAATGATATGAAATTGGCACAACTAATAGTTTAACACTTTTATTCATTACATAATTGATGGCACAAGTACAGTTCTCTCTGAACACTTGGTATTTCTGTGCAGCAATGTCTATATATACTGCTAGATGGTTATTCACCTCGTTTAAAATAAAAACAGAAGAATAGGAAAGAACACATATTTATCTTCTATAAAAATAGCTTACTCTTTTTCTCTTAAGCAGAACACACCGAGGGCATACATGCAAGAAAATGGCCTGGTACATTGTCCTAGCACTGTCCTGCAAACGAGTCATTGTGAAATGCGTGAGGCTTAGGAGGCATCAGGGCTGTATACATTTGAAATGCTTTCACTGGTATGTATGATAACTATCTATCAAATATTAACTCTTCCTTATATCAGCACCTTTTCATTTATATGGAGCAACGGGCGGGTCTTAAGAACTTCTTCTCTTTTTGTCCCAAGGCATTGAGAGGCCTGCCCCAAGCATATGGCAGTCAAGGCACCTGGTGGAACTACATGCGCTGCGAAGAATCGCCCTTCTTGCCTAGGATATCCTTCTTTAAGGTGTCACCAAAGAACCTCTTGATGCTGCCTCTCCATGATCGGCCATTTCTATGTCTTGGCACTACGCTCGGGTGAAAGTCTTGCCATTCTCCTGTGGCGTCACCTCTTGCTACTTGGAAGATGATGGTTACATTGTGGCGTCATCCACCTTCCTTGGGGCATATGCGAAGAGTTCATGTGCCTTGGTGTAGTACAGTTTTTTGACTTTTCCTCTGTTTCTGGTGTTTTGGTGTTGTAGTTTTTGTATTTGCCCTTGTTTCTGCAGTAATGGTGGATATGCCACAATCTGGTCCTTATGCTGGGGTTGCTGTCAAGGTTTTTGCCTCATTCCCTAAAAACAGGGCAGTTGTTGAAAAATCAATATATCCAGGTGTGGAATCTCCACCCTCAGTAGTTTGTTAAAAAAATATAGTGCCAGCAAATCAGTCACCCTATGGCTCCATGCTAATAACAGTTGGGCTGTGTTCCATCTGACACTTCTCATATAAGAGTATTGTCAACTATTTGGGAAGAAGCAGCTTCAAATCAAAATAGTTTCAACAACTACAATGTTCCACATTTAGCTGAAATATAAAATTCAAATGTGAAAAATACAAGACAAGGATGTAGCACTTGTCTCTGTCTTAGCATGTACGAAAATATAATAAAATTCAAATTTAAAACATAGGAAAGTGTCGTCATAGTTCAATACACAAGTCACCATTGGAAATAAGGTGCTCTAAGACTTGCATCTGCTTTCCCTGTTTCTTTTTTGTTTGACAAAATCTGTTTAATGTATAGGCTCCTGCTAGGAATTACGGTGGAGGCAATAGTTGGCACATGAATACATAATTGAAAAAGATGTACCGAAGGTCACATTGAAACAGGGGCAACGACCATAATAATTTGTAATCATCCTGTCTTCAGGATTGGAAGGTATTGTTTTAAGCAATATTGTATGAACAAATCCTCTGCATTGTAGCATTATCTTCTTGAGTTGGTTTGTAGTCCTCTGTGTATGTTCGCTAATACGTGTTGCTTTTTAATAATAGAATGGAGGAGGAAGACGGATCAGAGGAACTTGTATATAAAGTGAGAGAATGAGCCAGGATGCCTGAAGAAAGTGCACGACAAATGACAAGGATTGATCACTCCTTTGTGCAAGATAGAGAAACAATGAATGTAATAGGGTTATGTGGAGTCTGGATTGTGCACTTCTTGTTAGTATTAATGTAGTGGCACTACGATCAGCGACCAATGGAACACGAGATGCTCTCGGCCTGGACCGTCTCGCTCGAAGCACATGCGAGTTCTGCCTGGAGAACACACACGCCAATAGAATTTAGTGAGGATAGAGAGGTGCACATGTAAGACCAGTTGCCGGGATGAACGCCTGGAATTTTCTTGTGTTTTAGACTCAACTCGAACAATTCTAGTATATATGGTCTCAGGCGCATGTAGTACATCTCCACGTCCACATGAGCCATGAACTCGTGCTGCCCGAACTTCTGCCTAATTGACCACACGTTCCTGACGAAGTTCTCCACCAGGCTGACCATGTCCCACACGGCTACGCCTCTAAATGCCGCTTGCAACTTAGGATAATCGAACATACTAATGCAATCCTAATTACCAGTACAGACATATGAGTAGTGACACACATCAAAACAAACTTGACCGCCTACATCCAAACGAATGACTCAATACCTAGTGTATCCTAGATGCAACACTCAAAACTAAGTCAACACGGTGCTCTTTGCTGAGTGCTAGGACGCAAAGGTGCTGAGTGCTCAATAAAAAGCACAAGGCAAAGATATGTTTGCCATTACAGACTTTGGCATGTGACCGTGGGTGGCACACGACGAAGGCTTATTTGCCGAGTATTTTGCTCGCTTTGCCGAACACAGCCAGAATCCGGTAGTGCGCGATTATATCCAACTGCTAGTGGAGCTATCATGGAAGGAAAGAGCTCAAACGTAATGGAGGCTGGCTAGCAGATATGTGGCGCTGAAAAATCGAGATTAGTGGTCAAAGGCTTCATGAGTGTTGAAGTGCAGCCTGGGGGGACTAATTTGCTACTGTCATGTAATATGACCAGTATCCATCTCAATCACAGGTCTGTATATACACGTGGCAACTGGACTTCGCCTCCTCAGAGTCAGCGCAGATGTATAGGTCGCAGATCGCTCCTCCACTAATTATACTGAAAGTCACTTTTTGGCAATATTTTTAAATTGATATAGATAATTTTAGATAGATTCACTTGGCACGATATACTTGAGGGCGGGTGGCATCTGATATCCATCTTTTTATTTCTGAATGCAGAACTGACTTTTTGTTTTTAGCAATGAATTTACTTTTTGAATATTTAGTTTCAAATTCATGCTACATATGTTGAACATGAGAGGACAAATTACAAATCAAGCAGGAGTTCTATGGCTGCTAAATACTTCCCTTTTTTATTTAGACACACCAATCCTGTTTAATAGATCACTGCCAGGTCCAATCCATGTTTCACTGCGGAATATGATCCAGGCCACGCCCGCCCAATTAATGTCAGGCTAACTGCGCTCGCCTGGCACCCACCCGGCCATGCCCATGCATGTTGCTTGTCCGGCCATGCTCATTGGTGGCCACCTAGCGGCGCCTGCAGGTGCCCAAGCTCGCTCAGATGCCGCCACCATGCCATGCTGGGATGGTGGAGGTAGTGTGTGTGTGTGTGTGTGTGTGTGTGTGAGAGAGAGAGAGAGAGAGAGAGAGAGAGAGAGAGAGAGAGAGAGAGATAGGGATGGGATATGTGGAGAGTAGGTGAATGAGTGACTGAAAGAGCTAGAGAGTGATTCAGGGGGAAATGATAAGGGAAGCGACTGGAGAGAGAGAGAGAGAGAGAGAGAGAGAGAGAGAGAGAGAGTCCGCTAGGATTCAACTCTGTTGGATTAAAATTCTGGTCTGGTACTAGTGTACTAGAATAGATATACAAAAATTTAGCAAAAAAATATAGTAGACATAAATCCAACCCGAATCAACAATTATTCATGATGCCTGCTAAATATTGCACCTACATTGTTCGATCGTAACAGTAATGGGAGTTCCATTCCTTTTAACACTTGTCCTATATAAAGTTCTGTGTACTATTTGGGCAGTGAAACAGCTTCAATTCTCATGTTTCAATTAGAAACTTAATATAGATCTAATTCAAACATAAAATTGTATCATAGCACTTGTCTCCCTACGAACATGTATGGACTCTTGTGAACATATAAAACATACTAAAAATAAAAATAAAAACTTTGGAATTTGTCATCCTAGCTCATTATAAGAGCCGCCATACAAAATAAGTTGTTGTTGCAAGATTTGCAAGTATTTAATTTTTTGTTTGTTTGAAAGAATGTATGACATAGGCTCCAACGAGGAATATGTACTCTTGTTGGCCCGTGAGTACATAACTCAATTAAGGCATTTATACTAATAAGATTGCTATAAATCCCAACCGGACATTGTATTATGATTCTTTGGTTTTTCTAGTGGGTCTGCACGACAAGTGTTCTGGATCCTCCATTTATCCTAGTGGGTCTGCACCACATGGGTTCCTTCTAGTTGCCTCATAAATAGAGAGTATAAGTATTAAGAGCTAGTGCTGACGTTTCAAAAAAAAAACATGTGTGGGCTAGCTATAAAATGGGAGGACCAGGATGCATCGAAAAAGAGCGTGGCAAGTGTTGAGGATAATTTACTGGTCGTTTGTACAAGCTAGATAGAAAAAAGGATATGGGACTAGGACGAGTCAGGACTTTTGGTCCTTCTATGTTGGAGGGCTCTGCTCCGAGAAGGAATCGCAAATGTGAATTGCTGTAAAACTAAATCTTCTATGGTCAGTACTCGCAAAAAAAAAAAAAAAACATATATCTTCTATGGTAAGGACTTGTTCTGCAGCTATAGAACAGGCGCCATGTGAATTGCTTCTCAGACATCAACTTAGGCAGAATGGATATACGAAATAATGAAAATAATTATTTTGTTTCTTTTGGTGTTGTTTTCTACTTTTCGAATGTTCACTGACAAAGACAGGCAACCAAAACTGAACTTGTCCCTTAAAATCATATATAGCGCAAGCTTCTTGAGCACATATAAAACCACCCATTACTGAGGCATTAAGATAGAGAAATAAAAGCGGCCTCTAAAATTGGACGACGCCTTGGCAATTTGAGAGCAGCAAATCTCATGCTGTAGTTACCAATACGCCAGAACAGGCCGTCAATGCTGGACCGGTAGTAGTGATTGGACAACCAGCAGTGATACCTGGTCTATCACTATTGGTTCATGACTTTAATCGCCAACGATAGTTGTTTCCTTAAAAAGTTTGTAACCTTTTCATATGATAGTAGATAAAAGCAAACATTACATTAAAATTTTAGAGTTCAATAAGATGCAATGCTTTGTAGTCGACAACATTTTAATTTCAGATTGGTAGAAATCAAAATATTTAATATTAAATCTTAGATAAGATTTGTAATGGTTAATTAGTTATGTCAAATGTTGACAAATCATTACCAAAATCATTGTACTCGATGAGATCTATAGCTTTTTAGTTAACAATTGTTTAATTTGAGATAATTTTGGAGTTTTGAATATACAATACAAGATCCGAGATTGTGTAGTTAAAATTATAGGCTCACTTGTATGATGTCAAAAGTTTGAATCTGAAAACACATTATGAAATCTGGGGTAGTGTATTACGCGCTATTTAACTAATACAGGATTGATAAACACATATATTGTAGAATCAAACATGGGCATCAATCATAATGGTTGCTATATAATCATGTTGCCTGTCTGTTGTTGCAAGCAAATATTACACAATACTAACAAATGGTCCCCACTTTTTGTATGATAGTGCATTCTTGCTACGAACTGGATATGGTCCTTCATTATATATCGGTACTCTAACACATGCAGTTTATGGTCTGCTGATATATATATGGTCGGCTCCTATAGTTGGCTTTTGAATACGGAGTTGAAGATGGATGTGAGGAACTTATGCTCGAGCAATTAATAAAATGGGAACTATTCCCTCAAAAAATAAAATGGGAACTAGCATGCCTGAATATAGAGCATGGCAAATGTCAAGGATTGACTGCTCCTTTGAGGAAGCTACTAGAAAAACACTGAAACAAGTAGGCTTGGGAGGTGTCTGGATTATTGGGCATTCTTGTATGGTCAGATATCCAGCTAGCACAGACAGAAGAGCATGTGAAGTGTTGAGGGCAAAATATAGCTAATGACATATGGACAAGTTCAACTCTTTGCAAGTGTTGACAGCCATATATATGGACTGTTCCCATAAGGAGCCATTTCCTCCATGTGAAGTCTGCTTCCACGAATCTTTATAGTGGAGCGTGTAGCTGGGAGGCCATTTTGCTCCTGTAGTGTAATTATTCTCACTGTCGCATTCAGTAGAGTTGTATGTATGGCAACTGGCCTCCTCAAGTTTACTGTGAAGGTTACAAAAACCAGCTCAAATTATGAAGTCATCATGGCAGCCCTTCAAGAGGGGAAGCACAGCTGCGACATGGCAGGTATCACCATGCTGTCGCTGCCTGGTCTGTTGTGCAGATCTTGGGTGCACCATTAGGAGTTGGTGTAGGTGATGTTGATGCGCTCTCGCTCCTCGCTTGGTCCTCTCTCGTCCAGTTCGATCTACTTTCTTCATACTCGTCGCATTCCTCTTTTGTCCCCAGTTTACGTTGCTTCCCTTTCGTAATCCCACATGACTCTTCAACATATAAGTGTCACCCAGTCTGGTACTGTGTAGTGTTTGCTAGGTAGTGGTGCTCACTTGTGCTGTCCATCAAATGATCTTCCATTCCTGAGCCGCTCTCGCCATCCTTGGAGAACAGAAATTCTGGCAGAGATGTTAGTTGGCTCGTGACTACATAGTAAAATAATAGGTACCTCGTGTATACAACCAAAAATTTAGATTTCTCCTAGTGATGTGGGTTTCTAGTTGTATTTTGCTAGTCAAAATTTAGTACAAATTTTCGCTACTAAAAATCTCCTAGTGAGATGTTCTATGACTAGTGGTAGTGTTTTACTATTAAAAAACACCAGGAGAATTCCATCATTTTTGTAGTGGTAAGACTGAATCAGGGGGCGTCAATCCTAGCTAAGAATTGCTATCTAATTTTTTTGTCTGCTGTTGCAAACAATATCGCATTGTACTAAAATTTGTTCTGCAATGTTGTCGGGTACCTAATTATGGGGTACCCAACTTCAACGCAAAGTCATACTTCCCAAATAAAGCCCGGCCCAAGAAGGCGCCAGCCGATGCCCACGCGGGAATGGCCCATGCAAGAACCTCCCGCACGGCCTAAGACAGAGCCGTGCGGAAGCACATCGCCCCCCTCGAGCGCTCGGACCCCTCGGGAGAAATTCTCCGATTCGCTCGAGCCTCCGTGACAGGGCTCGGGAAAGCAGGCCTCGGGCGATAGACTTCCGATTCGCCCGAGCCCCCCGCTACAGGCTAACTCCCTCGGCCGCACCCCTCGGGTTCGCCCGAGCCCAGCCGACGTCAGCAAGGCAAACTTGACGGCCAAGGGACCTTCCCTGACCACTTTACAAGCACGGTCCCATCGGGTGGGCCCCTTGACATAACCGCGTCCCGAATGCACACGTTCGCCGTACCAACTGCCCCATCTCCTTTGGTAGGCGATCTGACGGTCCAACTCCTCCCACGCCGCTACAGTGACAGTCAACCGTACGGCCTCCCGGGCTGACGAGGAGATTTGCCAACTACGACGGCGACTGCCATGCCCCGGCCGTACGTGTGACGCCAGGAAAGGGGGAATGACAGCCGTCCGGCCAACCAGGGGAATGGGCAAGCCTTACGATCAGGCTCACCTAACGCCTGGAAAGTACCTCACGGGGAAACAGATGCACCCGAGGGAGGACACTCCTACCGCTCCGTCCCATCGCGCCCCCGACGGCACCAAGGTCTCCCGAGCCTCGCAAGCTCGTATTCGAAGGTCAATCTATCTACTCGTTGCACTATGCAGGGTTAGACGCGACGGCATGACGTAGTGCTATGCAGCAGACAATGACCAGCACTGTGAAACGCTTTGGAACTCACCAATGGAACAGTGGTGGATCAACCGAATGACTAATGACATGCCTTCGAGGCGCCAAGACGAGGGCGTGGCTGACGATAGCCACCAGTCACCACCGACTCCTCCATGCCGATCGCTGTAACCACAGGGCAACACGTGTAACTCTAGCCTCTCCCTTATAACTATAAAAGGGAGGGCAGAGACCGATCACAGACACGCCTTTACTCACGACACTCGCATTCACTCACCACACACACTCACTACAATCTAAAAACACAAGAACACTCACACGAACACTCGTACTCACAAGAGACTTTGGAACCACTCCCTCTCTCGACTAGGCTTGTAACCCCTACTACAAGCATCCCGGTGCAAGGCAACACAAATCCGATCTCACACTGGACGTAGGGCATTCATTGCCTGAACCAGTATAAACCCTATGTTCCTCCTTACACACCATCCATGATCTCAACCGCAAACTCTTAATCTACTAGCCGGTGTAGTACTCGCTAATCTAACCACCGACAAATGTTGTATTACTAGTCTATCAACCGGCGGTTCATAATTTTAAGAGATATTTTATTAGAAAGTTATTTACAAATTAGATTCTTCGCTAATAATAAAATTTGTTTACCTATGACTCGTGTATTTAGTATTATACAAGAATACTTATTTGTATGTATATTTATCTTTGTCCAGTTGTTGAGTGACTTATATTGTAAGAAATTGACTTCATCTTCACTTGTGTCGCATCCAAATTCCGACTTTAGAATGTGAACAAGGACTACATATTTTTTTGTCAAAGTGGTCACAATTCACATTATATAATTTCAAATTTTGTTTACTCATCCTACTTTGGTCAAGCTCTTGTGCGGCGATGGCTCAGATTAGGGTGACTACCCAAGAGGCCAAGACACGAATTTCGTCGAGATACACATCTATCAGTCATATCAAGTTTTAATATAGAATTGACATAACCATTCTGCAGACATGCTAACTCTTAGTCCTATATATTCTATATATCAAAAGACCACAATTAATATTTTTATCTAATCGACAAATGAATTACGAATTTTAATGTACTGTAATCCCAGCCTTATATTCTCCAATTTGATTATTTTCTTCCTACAACTTTAGTATAAATTGTCTCATTTTTGTAATTTTGGACGTCTATCTAAGCTACTCTATTTTTATTTATTTCGTCTGATTTATTTGTGTTTCTAGCCTTTCTTTCTCTGGTTATATTTACATATCAACCCATGCACATGCTGCTTTATTTCACAGTTGCATGCAAAGACAAAGGCAGAGGTCTCCTATGTCTTTTTACGCATGTATAGTAGTATAAGATATTTGTTCTTCCCTTAGTATATCATGGCTTATGTCATTACCATTTAATTCAATCATCCTCACCGAGCTAACTCCATATGGGTTCTGTATGCATATACAGGACTATTTGTTCCCCATAATTGAAGTTGAAGGACACATGTTTTTATGCTTTGTAACCATATACTTCATAAAGCGTGAACTTTCTAATAATTCTTGCTGGTATAGTACGCAAACAAAGCAACACTCCTGATTTTTCTATCAACCAAAAAACACTATGCTCAACTTTTGGCCTGCCGATTAAGTTTTTTTGAGTAATTACATTATAACATCCTGTTGCTTCTATGTGGGAGGCAGCATGCTGCCCCATCAAGCCACTGTTTGCAGTGCTCCTGGCAGGAGCACACAACGTGCTTAGATAGCTGGCAGGGACTGAGTGGATAAATCCAGCCTTTGTTATATAAGGAGGTTCCCATTTTTTTGAGGAAACTAACAGTTGTTAGAAATCATTCAACAAACATAGGACAAAGGATAAGAAGTACGGGATACCAGCAGGGGCAAAGCTAGAAAAAAATGTATGTAAGATCATTTAATTTGTAGATTAAAGGATACTTGTACTGGTCCCATTGCCCTCTTCTGCGAATAAAAAGACATGGCAGGAGATGGTTTGGTTGATTGGTTCATGCAACAACCCATATCGAACAATTCCACTTCAATATTCTTCACTTTTTGTTGCACTCGAGTCATCAAACAATTTTGCATATGCTGAGTGGGTGGTTCTTCCTGTTATCTTGCATTGTTTCTGGCGTGGTTGTATGCAGTAACATGCGAGGTTCCCCATCAATATCTTGTTTTCCCATCAGAAATTACTACTGAAGTGGAAATAAAAGATCTCGTCTACACAATCTTCAAAGGTGGCCGTATTTCTACAGCAGTGACATGGCATATGCGCAGTTGATGAAACAAGGATCGACTCCAAAGTATTGTTGCTTAATTGGACTCTAGCCTTACCTTTTTGATTTAGCTTCATCATGGATATGGTGACTTTGGCAATGTTTTCCTCCATGAAGATCCCCTCCTGGCTGCAAGTTTGCTCCAACCCAAAAATAAGATAACGATCTTTTTTTGTCTCGTGGAGAGGTGGGACATAGTATAGGTTAGGCATAATCATGTTGAGAAGGATTAAGTGTGTTCTATGATTTATACGTAGGGGGGGGGGGGGGGGAGAGAGAGAGAGAGAGAGAGAGAGGATTAAGGAGAGGAGCAAGGGATTAATTCAGTAGTTGTGATCGGCAGAAGTTTAGACTATATTTTTCCATAGTGGTAGAGGTGGGTAATTTAGAAATAGATATAGGGGGTTATTTTAGGTTAATCTTCAAAATGGCATATGTGGGTAATTTCACACTCTTTTTTAAGTGTCCACCTAGGATCCCATGTGATTTTACGTGAAGGCTTCTTCATTTTTTCTTTTTTCGTAGAGTGTCCACCTAAGATCCAAGGTGGCTTCACTTAGACGCTTCAAAGGGGCCTCCATTAGTAATAGTAAGATACTGCTTTCATTTTGTGAACTTGATTTTGGTTGTTCTCTATATGGTCCACCGATATATGGCTGGTTCCCTGGTTCTTGGTAGGTAGGTCTTAAATACACAATTGAAGACGGACCAGATGATCTCATCCTGGAGCTCTATATAAAACAGTAGATCGAACCAGCATGGATGAAAGATGAGAACACCAAATGACAAGGACATTTTGCTCCTTTGTGCAAAGCTATAGAAACAATTGAAGAAATAGGCATATGAGTCAGGATTATTCAACCTTCTTGCTTCAGGAAAGACAGCGTATGCAGCTACAAATGTGTACAGAATCATCAAGAAAGCACCAGAGCCACGATACTGCCTGGCCCAACACGTGTGCAAATAACCCGGACAGACTGCTGGATCGGTAGTAAGTAGGCTTCTGGGCTAGCTGAGGCACATCACCATGCAGGTGGGTCAATCATGGGGCAACCGGTGCCTGACCCAGACCATCCATTACGTCAATGTTGGGTTTTGGGTTGACCCACTGCTTGACCCACAAACACAGTGACGGGCCTGGTCGATTGCATTGCCCCAAGAGGCCCAGTCGACTGCATCATCCATACCTGTCTGTGCTCGCTCAAATGCTCCCATGCATGTAGGCACCCGCTGCATGGTGGTGGGTCTACCAAACATGCCTGGATTGTGTTTAATTCCCAACTAGGCTCGATCGATCACAACACGTCGATACCTGCTCCTGGATGGCGTCATCCCCACAAAGCCCATTCAATGTTGAGTAGGCGATTGAGATGCCAGTGAGTAGGAGGCCTGCGACGGCGAGGATGAAGATGTAAATCAGGCATCAGCATCAAACAGGTTCGTCTATGTTGAGTAGATAAAGAGAGAAGAGTAGAGTCACTGAAAGAGGAAAAAGGCCACAGGGGCATTATGGTCTATTGACTAGCCGTTCTCTCGTACATGGAAGTAAATTTTGTTTGTCTGTTGTGTCCAACAGGAAAAAACATTATTTCATTATAGTATTGAGGAAATTTCAAATTTGACATTGTCTATTGGCAAATTGCATGGCCTTGTGCATCCAAATCATTCACCCTACATTTCAATAAAAATTGTAGTGGGAGTTCTATTCCTTTTAGCAGTTCACCTATAAGAATTCTGTCAACTACTTGGGTAATGAAACAGATGAAATCAAAAAAGTTTCAACTACAACTTTATAGATATAATTGAAATGTGAAATTTCAATGTAGCAAAATTAGGAATTTCTAAAACAAACAAGAAGTCCAATTAAAACATGGGAAACCGTGCAATGTCATAATATGAGCCACCCAGAAAATAAGGTGTTGCTCTTAGACTTTAATTTTTTTTTTCCTTTTTTCCTTTGTCTGAACAAATGTCTTAGACTATAAGGCTTGTGTTGGCTGCTCAATACATAATTGAACAATAGGTAGCAAGGGTAAGATTGAAACAGTGGCATTAATCACAACGGTTGCAATATAATCATGTTTTCTGTTGTTGCAAGTAAATATTGTATGGTGCTGCCAATTACTCTGCAATGTTGCTGCGAACTAGATTGTAATCCTTCTGTATATGTGAAACATCCTCGATTTTCCACGAAGGGAAAATCCACAGAATAAAATATAATGTGATAAAACCAAAGATTGATCTCATCGCATTATCATATATCAGTTGATATTATAGTCATACATCGAGAATACTTACAAAATATTATATCAACTGAGTGGACACCTATTACAGGGTCAATCTAGCGGAAGCATATCTAGTCGTCATCAGAGTTGGCGGAATACGTCTTCGAGTGAAGGCTCCTCCTTCACGGGTACCATCAGAGTTATTCTTGGCGCAGCATAGTCTTCATCTCCTGAACTAAACTTGAGCGTAGGCACGAGACCTTCTAATGCTTCTTATCTCAATATCTCTGTTAGTCAGGTAATCTGCACACCGCCAGATATGTGCAGGCCATGGTCAGCACCGATGAGCTTTAGTGGAAAAGAGAAACAAAGGATCTGGCGATCCTAATATTTGGCTATGGTTTGCATCCTAAGCGCATGCAAGGTAGTATCAAGTAATAATATCATAATAATTTGTCAAGTTTTAACCCATATCACACCCTCCATCAGTCCATCCCAGCTCCACTATCCCACCCATACACACACCTCACGCTCAGTCGACAGGCCCAACTCCCTCTCGGGTCCTGCCTCAACGGCACACAGCCGCATCGGGCACACTGCCGGACAATCATCAACCAGGGGGAGAAAAGAATATCGCTCTCTACACTAGACAGAGCTTCACAGGAAAGGTCCATAGCCGACGAATCGGCATATGTATCGATCGATCAACCATAACACTCTGCAGAGGTTTTACCACTCACAAGATTAGCCATCATCAATGCTGTACAATCACCTAGGTAGAATTCCGGGTGCTTGCTTGCCTAGGTTGATGCCACCCTACCACTCAGCCCTGTGTAACTTCGGTCCTACGCCGAAACGCTGAGACTGGGAGACGCAGTACCGGGCCCAATCAGTGGTACTGCGCATCTAGGACGGTTCGGAAATGCCACATCCTTCACCGCCCACCCTAATCACCTCACAACCTAGCAGTAGTGGCACCGCCCTACCAAGTAGTCCAGCCGTTCCCCGCCCATCGAAGACGAGTGAGCAGTAAAGGATTCCCATGAACCTGGGCTAGTCCTTCCTAGGTTTGACCAAGCAGGCATCTCCTCTTAGGGGATACACACCCCGTGCCACCATGGCATCTCCATTCACGGGACTTCAATGCACATCCCGGAACCACCTCATAAGTCATTACCCGCCACAGGTATCTCTCGTGGGAATGCCCAGATGCAACTCCCGGCAAGACTTGCTTACACAGCTCATCGCGTATCCCACTTGGTCGACTCGACCCTCACCACACACCCAAGACACACGCAGCACGCTCACATACCACCAGTCCGGCATCCCAAGCCAAACCTTCCCCAGGGGTTCACCACCAGCATCACATCATAGATACAATGCGAGTGGAGTTAATAGATAAATATAGTGATGTAACATGCAAGCAAACAGGTAGATAGAAATATGTATAAAAGAGCGTGAGCGCGAAGCCGGGTGGTATAGTAGAGTGGTTGCAAGCGGGGTAGTAACGGCTTAGGTAGTAACATGCATCATATACTAGCAAAGGAGTAAATATAAAGCACTAGCAATTCTAGATTTGCAATGTCTAATAGGATTCTCTAAAAGAAGGTGCTGCCATGACACCTGCGTTGTCGAGGAAGCAGTGGTATGAGCACTCCTCAGTTAGTGTAGTCGTTCTGCTGGATCACCTCCTCCAGGGTGACTCCATTCCGCGGGTCCTTGCGCCGTCCACGTTCTCTTCCAGCGGGTCTCGATCCGATCGTCGCTAATCTGGAAACGGCTACTCCGCGAAGCAATACAAGGCAATAAAACACCAAATTCACCAAAAGACAACGGGACGCGGGGAGACCCATTAACACCAAAGAAATAATAAAAGGTACACAGCTTAGCCCTCTCGGCGTATGTCCGATTTCATCAGGCCAAGGAAACAGGAGTGGTGGTTTGCTAAGCACAAGCATAAGTCACGGCCAAGCCAATATGGCTTTATAATAAATGGTGTAGGCCAAAGCTTATCCATAGCAAACACCACGGCACATGATCTTCCGATCCGTACGCCACAGGGAAGACGGGGATCGGAGGACGACCGATCAGCAGGAAAGAACAAGGAATTTCCAACAATAAATGTTGCACAAAATAGTGCGACTGTTTAATCCACATGTAGGGTACCAAGGTGGTGATTCAAACGGGTACAATCATACATGTGCTTAAACACCAAGAATTCAGAGAGAGAGAGAGGAGTTAGCAAGGCACATCTATATCATATTCCCAGTCACACCTTCAGTGAAGATGGTTTTAAGCGGTCGACCGAGTCGACCTACATAGGTCTGAGATCTTAATATAGACCATAGCTTCGCTAACAAAAGGAGTCAGTCCGGTCTTTGATCCAGTCGCCATGAACAAGTTGGGATCGAATAGAGCGGGCTATACGAACAGAGAGCGAGAAGCATAAAACAGTAGTGGTCTACTCTTTCCAACGCACACGCCACGGAATAGACGGGGCGTCAGAAGAGAGCGACATGTAAAAGACGCAAGTGCGCAAGCCACTCGTAGGGTACCACGACCTGGGTGCACTGGCACTAAGTCACTACTCGGATCCATAGCGGTGCGGTTGTCACCGCAAGAATCAGAGGAATGCGGTGGTCGAGCAGGGTACGAGCATACGAGGGTCGGTGCGTGAAAAGTCAGCGAGAGATAGCGTGAGGTCATATTACACTCGGTGTTACGGTCATGGCGGAACGGATCCCGCGATCGCAACGTCCGAACGAGGTACGATCACACAACCGGCTCGAAGGCACGTCACACAGACAAAACAATAAGAACAACCAACAATAAGATCCAATGACACGACTCAAACGACACAATATAAGACAGCGGAGTAGCACAATTCCATAGCATTATGATAGATGGATCCTGTATTACAGATTTAGATACAGACAGATCGTGAGGACAGGGTACAACAGATAGAATATAAGGATAGGGTACAACAGATATAGACATATCGTAAGGATAGGATACAGTATGATGGATAGATGTACAAGGAGTAAGAGCAGGGGTCCAATAGTCCAGTGTCGTATATCACTTTGGCTTTCCAACCGTCCAACATTATCTATGGGGCCTCAAGAGGTGGCAACGGGGCTATGGCACAAGGTTGGACAGGGCCATTGTTAAAGGGAAGTGACGAGGCTAGCTTCTACACGTCCTGCCTCCACTGGGCCAACTGCTGGTACCTTCTGACCTGCTATGGCTTGCTACGACTAGTCGTGGCCGGCTGCTGGCTGGTCGTGGCCTACTGCTGGCTGGTCATGGCGGCCTGTGGCCTGCTGTAGGCTGGTCGCGGCTGGCCACGGCTGGCCGGGCGGGGCTGGTGACTGGCCGAACGAGGCTGTGGCTGGCCGGAGGTGGCGTCAAGTGGCCGGGAGGCGGCGGAGGATGGCCGGGTTCCCAACAAGGCATGGAGTCACAGCATGAAGGCCGATGTCAAACGGCAAGGTGTACGCGACGGCGTTGCCCGTCATGGGTGACTAGCTACAACACGCGGGAACGCCGTCGAGACGTCGGCGCCCCAGGTGCATGCGACGGCGATGCCCGTCATGGTTGTTCCAAGCGTTCATGGTCTGTCTTCCGGTTGGTTGGGTTTAGTCTGGTGTGCGTGAGTGCCACAAAAGGACACGGCGAGTGTGTGTGCGTGCATCGTGCCTACTAACGTCAGCTCCACATAGTCGACGAGGTCCCTGCAGAAAACACGGCTCGAAGGCCGGACACATGAAGGGATCATCGGCCTTGGGCCGGCAGCAGGTAGGCAGGGGTGTAGGCGGAAGGTTCATCGGCATCGGGCCGGCAGCAAGGGTTGGAAGGGTCGGGTCTTTGGTTAGCTCACCGAGGGCTTGCGGACGGCAGGTCGCTTGACGCAGGTCGAGCTCGTTGCCGGCAGTGCTGCTGGTTTGGCGAGGTTAAAGCTGCTCGCGGTCGCGGCGTGGTCTTGGTGGCTTGCTGTTGACGCCGCGATCTCGGTCGTGGCTTGGACATGCTGCAGGTCATGGTGCGGCCGGCCTCGGTGTCGCGCCACTGGTTAGTACGGCGCTGGGCGACGCAGAGGCCGCGGCCGGTCGACGTTGCGCACCCGTGAAGGAGAGAGGGGCCGACGGAGGTGCTGTAGGTCGTGGTCACCACGGCCATGGGCTTGGGCGACGTTGCGGATGTGGGTGGTGAGGCGCGCTGCTGCCGGTGTTGAGGCGGTCGCGGCCGTGGCGGCCCTGGATCACAGGAGCACGTGCGCGGACGGCAAGGTTCTGGTGGTGGGCGAGGAGGCGGAGTGACGCCGACCGTGAGGTGTCGTCCGGTGGTGCTCCCGGTCGGCGCGCGACGTCGTCATGGAGGGTGCCATCGGCGTTGCGACGGACGGTGTGGCGGCGGTGGGCTCGCGCGGCGTGACGGTCGCGGAGCAGACGCAGGGCGCAGCCGGCTGCTACCCGGCGTCGAGGTGTGACCGGCGCCTTGGACAGGGCCGGCGCGCGGGCTCCGTTGCGGTGCTCGTGGATGCGCTCGACGTCGAGGCAGCTTCCGGCCCGCGTGGTGACGCGGTGTGCGAATGCGGCCACGACGGTGGTGTCGCGCATGAACGCGCGGCCGTGGCAGCGGCGGCGCATGCGGTCGCGCGGTCTCGAGCGAGGAGCAGCGGCTGGAGCTACTCGGAGCAGAGCAGGGAGCGAGGGAAGGCAGGGAGCGGCGGCGGCTAGGAGGAAGAAGATGAACAGTGGTGGCGGTGGCTGGTTCTCCATTTTATACGCGAGCTGCTAGGGCTGCAGGGGAATTCGACGGCGGGGATCCTCGGGACGCGAGCTCGGGACGCGTGGCGGCCATCGGCCGGGCACGGAAGCCGGGGTAGCGGCGTGCGCGCGGGTGCGAGCCGGCGGCGGCGGCTGTCGGGAGCGCTGGGGCACGGCTGCCCCTAGGGTTCCAGGGCGGCGCGGGCGATTGGGCCCTAGTGGGCCGCGCAGGCATGAGGAGCAGGGGTGCGGCTGAGTGGGCCGCTAGGTGGGCCGGCTGCTTGGGTCGGGGGGTGTAGGTGCGGGCAGGCCTGATGCTTGGGTGAGGTAAAGGGCTGGCGGCCTGCTAAGCTGTAGGAAGGAAAAGAAAAGGATTTTTCCTTTTTCTATTTATAGGGATTTGGAGGTGGTTCAAAATAGTTGGAGAAGAAGGCAAAAAGGACTCGACGATTCACGAGAGTGTTTGTTGGAAATTCAATATAGAGAGTAAAAGGAAAAAGGTCTTTTCTTTTTATGATTTTCTATGGTTCGTTAACTTGGTAGCCTTGGAGGTGTTGAGAGAATTATACAAACGGGACCCGAGTTAAATTACATGGAGGTTGGAGATAGTCTCGCAAGGGATGAAAGAAGATTGCTATGGACTTGTGCACTCCGACGCAAAACTCTAGACCGACCAAGGAACTCCAACAATCTTCTGTACTCAATTCTATATGCATGCAACGGTGGTTAGCGGGTTGGTCGGGGTTCGACCTAGATTCTACATGCTACGCACTTATCGCAGGAAAAATTTTAGACAGTTCGGATTTTTGGTTTATCGGAAAAAAACCCGGGTTGTTACAGTCCACCCCCCTTACAGGAATCTCGTCCTCGAGATTTTTAGGAGTTAGTATCAGTGGATGGTATGTTCCTATACATTGGTTTGCAAGCAAGGATTTTGAAAGAGGGTTTTTGGGAAAATAATTTCTGTGAAATCTGTTTCGGAAGGGAGTGAATGATGATATTAAAGATAGAGGTAATTTGTTTAACTTACTTTTACAAAATATATATATATATATATTTTATAACTCAAATTGGAGTACGAGGTAGGGTTGTAATACCAATAATTCTTAATTAGAAGACAAACCCCTGTTGAATTTTATTTGCGGTGTTTTAGAAACTAAATAGCTTGTAAACTTTGTAAATCTTTTTCGAAGGCCTTCGTAGGTTTTAATAAACCTTTTGAAATCACCTTTTTAAATGGAAGCAGGCTTTCCCAAAACTTTTTGAAAACACACGCAAGAGGCTTTGATTGCTGTTTCACAAAACATCTCTCAAACAGAACTTTTGGGAACAAAGTTTTCATAAACCCTGGCTTTTTGAAAGAGTCGTAAGAGGGTAAGAATATTTTTCCAAAATTTAGAGAAGGAAGCCACGAAGTCTTTGAAAACTTTATTTTAAGCGATCTTTGAAAACGGAGAGAGAGTTGTCGGGGTATTTCAAGGTAGAATTTGGGATTTTCGGTGTCGAAGGGTTTTTGTAAATTCCATCAGATTTTGCTTTCCTTAAAACGTTGATTTTATTTTATAATATGAAAGGTTTGCATTTGCAATAATTTGAATCTGAAATCTATTTTCCTTCCTATGACAAGGCAGGGTGCTTGAAAAAGGAATTTCGAACCTTTTTAAATCAAATAGATTTCCAAAATGATCGCTTCTCAAAAACTCGATTTTGCTTTTGCAAGAAGAGTTTTAATAGAGTTTAACTTGGAAGTTCAATCGTACCCAGGTACCATTTGGGGGCGGTCACGATCATACCACATTACCTGCATACGCCCGGCAGCAAGCCATGTGGATGCATCACACATGTGGCCCCAAGTTTCGTAGCGGTACCGTAGGTCGGGAACGACTTGTCCCATCAGGTTACTAGGACCGGCTTGATATCCCAAGCAAGAGGGAGAAAAGAGCCTTTTGAAAAATCCTTTCTTAAATGATTTAGAAAATCATTCTTTTGAAACTCATTTTCTTAAATTCTTTTATTTCATAACTCATAGAGGAGAGGGTTACAACCCAAAATTTTGAAATCAAAGCAAAAACCTTTCGAAATTGGTGTACCCCTTTTGTCTTTTGAAACTCTAAAGTATTGGTGACTTTTGAAGGGAAGAATTTTTAGAAATTAAACCATTTTTATAATCTTTTGCAATGGACTTTTGGTCAAAGAGGTTTTAAAACGGCGGTATGCGGAGTTGAAATCATTCCAAAGAAAACATTTTACAACTGACATAACCCTTTCAAGATGTCCATTTTGAAAATTTGTTTGAAAATTAGAGAGCGCTTTTGTGAGGTTTTGGAATTGGGGATAATTTGAAAACAAGTTTCAGAATTATAGCGAGTTTTGAAAGCCAAATCGTTTTGAATGCCTTATTTTCTGAAATAATTTTCAAAACTTGGATCAGTTTTCGAATCAAAGGATGGCTTCCTTTTATTTATTTTAAAACCGGCTTTGGGTAATGAGTTGAAAATCATTTCTTATTTTGAAGAGCACGGCTTTGCAATCAGATTGATTTTCGAAAACCATCTTTTTCCATAGTAGTACTCTTTTGAAAACAAGTTTGGAAAGAAAGGCTCATTTTGGTTTTGCTAAATCCTTTTCACAAGAGTTGAAAATACCCCTTTTCACAGGCTTTTATTTTGGAAACGGAGTTTGCTTGAAAATAAATTGGAGGATTGGGTCAAATCAAAAGCTTTTACACAAGATTTTGAGTCTGTTTGAAAACATTTGGGTGAAGAGTAAAACATCTTTCGAAAACATTTGTAACACCTTATGAAAGACCGCATGTTTTCAAATCATTTTGCAAGTAGCTTTTGAATATACAGTGGGTAGAGAAAGAGCTGATATCGAGACTCAGAAAGTTTTGAATTCATCTTTCTTTTGAAATGGAGCTGCTTTAAAAATGGAGAAACGAATCTTTTCCAACTCAAAGTGGGGAGGAAATTTTGAATATGCCTGGAGTTGAAAATCTGGAATCAATTTTCGAAATGGAGTGGTAAAGATATGCTGCTTTGGTCCTGTACTTCCAACTGGTGCTCAGGGTTGCTCATTTGAGTATATAGTGGTCTTGGTTTTCAGCTAGCCAGGTTTCGATCCTGGGACCTGTGGGTTATGGGCGTTCCCTGGAGTCTCATGTATATAAAATAATTTCATAGCCTACACTCAGGCAATATAACGCAAGAAGCATAAGAAGCAAAAAGATCCAGGCAATCAGGCAGCATTACAACTCCTATATGCATAGTGTTGACTTAAGGCGACTCCTGAGCCTTTATAGTCTTACACATCTATCGGTCTATCGTGGGCAATCAATTAGGGAAGTTCATTTCCTATGGGCCGACTTGAATAGGTAAGATTAGTTAGCGGAAGAATTCAAGGTGCGGGGAAATAATCAAGCGTTAGCATCAAAACTCAAGGCGGAGAGGAAAAGTGTTTTCACAAATAGTTTCCAGACAGAGTTGTTGGCTCATACACTAGTATTTGGTCCTAATGGTCTCGTCCTAAGGTCAAGTATGGCTCTGATACCAACTGAAACATCCTCGATTTTCCACGAAGGGAAAATCCACAGAATGAGATATAATGTGATAAAACCAAAGATTGATCTCATCGCATTATCATATATCAGTTGATATTATAGTTATACATCGAGAATACTTACAAAATATTATATCAACTGAGTGGACACCTATTACAGGGTCAATATAGCGGAAGCATATCTAGTCGTCATCAGAGTTGGCGGAATACGTCGTCGAGTGAAGGCTCCTCCTTTATGGGTACCATCAGAGTTATTCTTGGCGCAGCATAGTCTTCATCTCCTGAACCAAACTTGAGCGTAGGCACGAGACCTTCTAATGCTTCTTATCTCAATATCTCTGTTAGTCAGGTAATCTGCACACCGCCAGATATATACAGGCCATGGTCAGCACCGATGAGCTTTAGTGGAAAAGAGAAACAAAGGATCTGGCGATCCTAATATTTGGCTGTGGTTTGCATCCTAAGCGCATGCAAGGTAGTATCAAGTAATAATATCATAATAGTTTGTCAAGTTTTAACCCATATCACACCCTCCATCAGTCCATCCCAGTTCCACTATCCCACCCATACACCACCTCACACACACACCTCACGCTCAGTCGACAGGCCCAACTCCCTCTCGGGTCCTGCCTCAACGGCACACTGCCGCATCGGGCACACTGCCGGACAATCATCAACTAGGGGGAGAAAAGAATATCGCTCTCTACACTAGACAGAGCTTCACAGGAAAGGTCCATAGCCGACGAATCGGCATATGTATCGATCGATCAACCATAACACTCCGCAGAGGTTTTACCACTCACAAGATTAGCCATCATCGATGCTGTACAATCACCTAGGCAGAATTCCGGGTGCTTGCTTGCCTAGGTTGATGCCACCCTACCACTCAGCCCTGGGTAACTTCGGCCCTACGCCGAAACGCTGAGACTGGAAGACGCAGTACTGGGCCCAATCAGTGGTACTGTGCATTTAGGACGGTTTGGAAATCCCACATCCTTCACCGCCCAGCCTAATCACCTCACAACCTAGCAGTAGTGGCACCGCCCTACCAAGTAGTCCAGCCGTTCCCCGCCCATCGAAGACGAGTGAGCAGTAAAGGATTCCCATGAACCTGGGCTAGTCCTTCCTAGGTTTGACCAAGCAGGCATCTCCTCTTAGGAGATACTCTCCCCATGCCACCATGGCACCTCCATTCACGGGACTTCAATGCACATCCCGGAACCACCTCATAAGTCATTACCCGCCACAGGTATCTCTCGTGGGAATGCCCAGATGCAACTCCCGGCAAGACTTGCTTACATAGCTCGTCGCGTATGCCACTTGGTCGACTCGACCCTCACCACACACCCAAGACACACGCAGCACGCTCACATACCACCAGTCCGGCATCCCAAGCCAAACCTTCCCCAGGGGTTCACCACCAGCATCACATCATAGATACAATGCGAGTGGAGTTAATAGATAAATATAGTGATGTAACATGCAAGCAAACAGGTAGATAGAAATATGTATAAAAGAGCGTGAGCGCGAAGCCGGGTGGTATAGTAGAGTGGTTGCAAGCGGGGTAGTAACGGCTTAGGTAGTAACATGCATCATATACTAGCAAAGGAGTAAATATAAAGCGCTAGCAATTCTAGATTTGCAATGTCTAATAGGATTCTCTAAAAGAAGGTGCTGCCATGACACCTGCGTTGAAGAGGAAGTAGTGGTATGAGCACTCCTCAGTTAGTGTAGTCGTTCTGCTAGATCACCTCCTCCAGGGTGACTCCATTCCGCGGGTCCTTGCGCCGTCCACGTTCTCTTCCAGTGGGTCTCGATCCGATCGTCGTTAATCCGGAAACGGCTACTCCGCGAAGCAATACAAGGCAATAAAACACCCAATTCACCAAAAGACGACGGGACGCGGGGAGACCCATTAACACCAAAGAAATAATAAAAGGTACACAGCTTAGCCCTCTCGGCGTATGTCCGATTTCATCAGGCCAAGGAAACAGGAGTGGTGGTTTGCTAAGCACAAGCATAAGTCACGGCCAAGCCAATATGGCTTTATAATAAATGGTGTAGGCCAAAGCTTATCCATAGCAAACACCACGGCACATGATCTTCCGATACGTACGCCACGGGGAAGACGGGGATCGAAGGACGACCGATCAGCAGGAAAGAACAAGGAATTTCCAACAATAAATGTTGCACAAAATAGTGCGAGTGTTTAATCCACATGTAGGGTACCAAGGTGGTGATTCAAACTGGGTACAATCATATATGTGCTTAAACACCAAGAATTCAGAGAGAGAGAGGAGTTAGCTAGGCACATCTATATCATATTCCCAGTCACACCTTCAGTGAAGATGGTTTTAAGCGGTCGACCGAGTCGACCTACATAGGTCTGAGATCTTAATATAGACCATAGCTTCGCTAACAAAAGGAGTCAGTCCGGTCTTTGATCCAGTCGCCATGAACAAGTCGGGATCGAATAGAGCGGGCTATACGAACAGAGAGCGAGAAGCATAAAACAGTAGTCATCTACTCTTTCCAACGCACACGCCACGGAATAGACGGGGCGTCAGAAGAGAGCGACATGTAAAAGACGCAAGTGCGCAAGCCACTCGTAGGGTACCACGACCTGGGTGCACTGGCACTAAGTCACTACTCGGATCCATAGCGGTGCGGTTGTCACCGCAAGAATCAGAGGAATGCGGCGGTCGAGCAGGGTACGAGCATACGAGGGTCGGTGCACGAAAAGTCAGGGAGAGATAGCATGAGGTCAGGTTACACTCGGTGTTACGGTCATGGCGGAACGGATCCCGCGATCGCAACGTCCGAACGAGGTACGATCACACAACCGGCTCGAAGGCACGTCACACAGACAACAATAAGAACAACCAACAATAAGATCCAATGACACGACTCAAATGACACAATATAAGACAGCGGAGTAGCACAATTCCATAGCATTATGATAGATGGATCCTGTATTACAGATTTAGATACAGACAGATCGTGAGGATAGGGTACAACAGATAGAATATAAGGATAGGGTACAACAGATATAGACATATCGTAAGGATAGGATACAGTATGATGGATAGATGTACAAGGAGTAAGAGCAGGGGTCCAATAGTCCAGCGTCGTATATCACTTTGGCTTTCCAACCGTCCAACATTATCAATGGGGCCTCAAGAGGTGGCAACGGGGCTATGGCACAAGGTTGGACAGGGCCATTGTTAAAGGGAAGTGACGAGGCTTGCTTCTACATGTCCTGGCTCCACTGGGCCAACTACTGGTACCTTCTGGCCTGCTATGGCTTGCTACGGCTAGTCGTGGCCGGCTGCTAGCTGGTCGTGGCCTACTGCTGGCTGGTCATGGCGGGCTGTGGCCTGCTGTAGGCTGGTCGCGGCTGGCCACGGCTGGCCGGGCGGGGC
The DNA here is from genome assembly GCA_038502445.1 of Eremochloa ophiuroides. NCBI lineage: Eukaryota > Viridiplantae > Streptophyta > Magnoliopsida > Poales > Poaceae > Eremochloa > Eremochloa ophiuroides. The sequence goes on along the minus strand of JAHLJS010000007.1, from coordinate 96,533,960 downwards.
TGGTGACTGGCCGAATGAGGCTGTAGCTGGCCGGAGGTGGCGTCAAGTGGCCGGGAGGCGGCGGAGCATGGCCGGGTTCCCAACAAGGCATGGAGTCACAGCATGAAGGCCGATGTCAAACGGCAAGGTGTACGCGACGGCGTTGCCCGTCATGGGTGACTAGCTACAACACGTGGGAACGCCGTCGAGACGTCGGCGCCCCAGGTGCATGCGACGGCGATGCCCGTCATGGTTGTTCCAAGCGTTCATGGTCTGTCTTCCGGTTGGTTGGGTTTAGTCTGGTGTGCGTGAGTGCCACAAAAGGACACGGCAAGTGTGTGTGCGTGCATCGTGCCTACTAACGTCGGCTCCACATAGTCGACGAGGTCCTTGCAGAAAACACGGCTCGAAGGCCGGACACATGAAGGGATCATCGGCCTTGGGCCGGCAGCAGGTAGGCAGGGGTGTAGGCGGAAGGTTCATCGGCATCGGGCCGGCAGCAAGGGTTGGAAGGGTCGGGTCTTTGGTTAGCTCACCGAGGGCTTGCGGACGGCAGGTCGCTTGACGCAGGTCGAGCTCGTTGCCGGCAGTGCTGCTGGTTTGGCGAGGTTAAAGCTGCTCGGGGTCGCGGCGTGGTCTTGGTGGCTTGCTGTTGACACCGCGATCTCGGTCATGGCTTGGACAGGCTGCAGGTCGTGGTGCGGCCGGCCTCGGTGTCGCGCCACTGGTTAGTACGGCGCTGGGCGACGCAGAGGCCGCGGCCGGTCGACGTTGCGCACCCGTGAAGGAGAGAGGGGCCGACGGAGGTGCTGTAGGTCGTGGTCACCACGGCCATGGGCTTGGGCGACGTTGCGGATGTGGGTGGTGAGGCGCGCTGCTGCCGGTGTTGAGGCGGTCGCGGCCGTGGCGGCCCTGGATCACAGGAGCACGTGCGCGGACGGTAAGGTTCCGGTGGCGGGCGAGGAGGCGGAGTGACGCCGACCGCGAGGTGTCGTCGGGTGGTGCTCCCGGTCGGCGCGCGACGTCGTCATGGAGGGTGCCATCGGCGTTGCGACGGACGGTGTGGCGGCGGTGGGCTCGCGCGGCGTGACGGTCGCGGAGCAGACGCAGGGCGCAGCCGGCTGCTACCCGGCGTCGAGGTGTGACCGGCGCCTTGGACAGGGCCGGCGCGCGGGCTCCGTTGCGGTGCTCGTGGACGCGCTCGACGTCGAGGCAGCTTCCGGCCCGCGTGGTGACGCGGCGTGCGAATGCGGCCACGACGGTGGTGTCGCGCATGAACGCGCGGCCGTGGCAGCGGCGGCGCGTGCGGTCGCGCGGTCTCGAGCGAGGAGCAGCGGCTGGAGCTACTCGGAGCAGAGCAGGGAGCGAGGGAAGGCAGGGAGCGGCGGCGGCTAGGAGGAAGAAGATGAACAGTGGTGGCGGTGGCTGGTTCTCCATTTTATACGCGAGCTGCTAGGGCTGCAGGGGAATTCGACGGCGGGGATCCTCGGGACGCGAGCTCGGGACGCGTGGCAGCCATCGGTAGGGCACGGAAGCCGGGGTAGCGGCGTGCGCGCGGGTGCGAGCCGGCGGCGGCGGCTGTCGGGAGCGCTGGGGCACGGCTACCCCTGGGGTTCCAGGGGGGCGCGGGCGATTGGGCCCTAGTGGGCCGCGCGGGCATGAGGAGCAGGGGCGCGGCTGAGTGGGCCGCTAGGTGGGCCGGCTGCCTGGGCCAGGGGGTGTAGGTGCGGGCAGGCCTGATGCTTGGGTGAGGTAAAGGGCTGGCGGCCTGCTAAGCTGTAGGAAGGAAAAGAAAAGGATTTTTCCTTTTTCTATTTAGAGGGATTTGGAGGTGGTTCAAAATAGTCGGAGAAGAAGGCAAAAAGGACTCGACGATTCACGAGAGTGTTTGTCGGAAATTCAATATAGAGAGTAAAAGGAAAAAGGTCTTTTCTTTTTATGATTTTCTATGGTTCGTTAACTTGGTAGCCTTGGAGGTGTTGAGAGAATTATACAAACGGGACCCGAGGAAAATTACATGGAGGTTGGAGATAGTCCCGCAAGGGATGAAAGAAGATTGCTATGGACTTGTGCACTCCGACGCAAAACTCTAGACCGATCAAGGAACTCCAACAATCTTCTGTACTCAATTCTATATGCATGCAACGGTGGTTAGCGGGTTGGTCGGCGTTCGACCTAGATTCTACATGCTACGCACTTATCGCAGGAAAATTTTTAGAAAGTTCGGATTTTTGGTTTATCGGAAAAAAACCCGGGTTGTTACAATACGTACACTAATAAATGCAGTTTATGGTCTGGTGATATATATGGCCGGTTCTTGCTAGTTGGCTTTTTAATACAGAATTGAAGACAGATATGACGAACTCATGCTGGAGCTATAAAATGGGCTGGGAGAACCAATATGCCTGAAAATAGAGCATGGCAACTGTCAAAGATTGACTGCTCCATTGTGCAAGCTAGAGAAACACGAAAGAAATAGGCTTAGGAGGTGTCAGGATTATTAGGAATTCTGGTTTGGTCAAATGCAGAGGTCCAAGCATACACAGTAGAGCATGTGAATTGTTGAGAGAGCATGGTCCGGCCAGAGAGATATGAACAAGTTCAAGGCTTTTCGACTGTCGAGAACAATATGGCCCGGTCCCATATGCCGCCATCATCTATTCCATGTGAAGTGCTCCTCAGGCTGTGACTGTGGCAAAGCGTGTAACTGGCAGGCCAATTTGCTCCTGTGGTGTAATTAATCTCACAGTCTCAGTCAGTACAGTTGTACACAGTGCAAGTCCTAGGATTTTGAGGGCCATCTGGCGAACTCGTCGCAACGACCCCTGTATACCATATATAGAAGCTTGTTGCACATGATCAATTGAATTTTGAAGTTGAGGAAGTTTGTAGAATTTTCATTCTACAGCTAGCATTATCATTGGCATCAACTTATTCATTTAAATTATCATTAAATCGCTGCTACACTTGTCCTTCAATATGAAGTGTATCTACAGGATTATCATGAGGCACACACTGCTTGGAGCTGAAAAAACCTGTTATTGCACCTTTTTGAAATTCAACAAATTGATCTTCGTGTTTTTTCCGTTTTCTTTTCTGACACCCGACAAATGTTTCTTAGGAAACATTTTAAGATTCTAACACCGAATATACAAAGTACTAGAAGTCTGAAATAACTAATTTGGATCAAAAAACGATGAACGAGAAAATACCTAGGGTCTAGGGCCTGATCGGCTCTTGATGAAGGGATGAAATCTGCTGATCACGGTCAATCCTAGGCCCTGGAGTGCTCAGCCCTGGTCGCCGGCTTACTGCGTGCCATCTCTGGCTCTCTGTGGTGGCTGGCGCCGTGGCTGCGTGTCTTCGTGTCCCCGCAACTGGTGGACTAGAGCAGTGGAGTCGCAACCTCTTCAGCTGCTGGGCACTAACGAACGACGGTGACGGCGTGTAAGTGCTTTTTTGGCTGCTGGGCTGCTGCGGCATGCAATCTCTAGACTAAGCACTATAGGGCTGGGGTCTCTGTATACCTAAGCCTGGCCCCTCCCTCCCCTGGGCCCTCCGCCACCGCATCCCAAGTACCTCTCCAAGGCTGGCTCTGGTTATACGTGCGGCAACTCGCCTTCTTAGGTTTACTATTAAGGTAAACTAAACCCGCTGTAATTGAGTGGATATCGACATAGACAGCCCAGATGATGAAGTCTTGCATGCGTGCTGCTCCCCCACATGAAGTAGATCAGGCTTGTTTAATTTATACGTTAAAGTAATTAATTGGAGGCATATTAATCTGTCATGTCAGTTAATTATTTAGTTAGTTTACCAAATTATATTGAATGTAAACATTTATATAGGAAGTCAATTATTTTTTTTATTTTTAGTAACCTTATTAAAATTGATAGAATTAGTCATTGGTTAAACAGACAGTTAAAGATAGCTTCAATTGGCACAATATTCTTTGGGGATGCTGATATCCATCTTTTTTCTTGTTACATATCTAATGATAGAGAAAATTCTGAGAGCAACACCTAATTTTCAGTGGTATCTACGACGTATATTTCGAAAACGTAAGTCTTTGATTTTGTATCAGTGATGCATTTTATTTCCATATCACTAAATTAGTACCTCCATTCTGTTGTTTTGGCATAGTGAGGTTAATACTGATACGATTTGTTTTGCCGATTTAGTTTGGTGGCCATCGCATCCAGCCACTGTTGGTAATAATTTCTATTATCTGTTTTTTTTTTGGCACTCTCACAAGAATTGACTTGGAGGCTGTAATATGTATTGATCCTATGTCTATTATTTTTCAATGTAGATCAAAGTACAGCAAACATCAATGGTTTCTTAATTTTTTTGTCAAAACGTCAATGCTAGAATACTTTTTAACATGTGTGGTGGCAGTTAAGATGGAGGTCTAAAATAATCCTTCAATTACTACATAATCTAGTCCAAAAAATTGTCACTCCATATATTCCAATAAAAAATTAGGCTCTCATTGTGTGGCTACTTTCTAGTTTGTATACTACTTAAATAGGCTACATTGAGGAGGTGATAGTGATTGTGCATCTATAAAATGGAAGTACTATAACATCTGTGGAGAAATAGCGTAGTCAATGGAGAAGAATTGTAGATAAACTCAGGAAATAGGCTCGAGAGGCATCAGGATTTCTGTCGTACCACAGTGCCCAGATGGAGTGCTCTAGTGTAGAGGTGTGTCCCCATTCCTCAATAGTTGTCGTCTCCTCTGTCAGCTGGCATGCTGTGTTGACTAGTCATCAATAGCTCATGCACCGTGTGCAGAAAACAGGGCTATCATCCTGTTCAGAGATTGAGTCGAGACTATCCATCTTCAGTAAGCTACCGATCTCACCGCTGATGGCTTTGTCCAGGCCTCCATGCAGAAAATGTGGATGCTGGTGCGTGGATCAGACATCAGAGTGCCCGATCTTTATGTTCCTTTTGTATGCCTGTAGTAGCAGTCGCATGCATTGTGCTAAAGCCAAAAGCTTAGGATTTTTCTAGAGGTTGTATTGCAATTTCAGGTGGAGAGAAATCTGAATACAGCCATCAAATTATCAATCCTGTTAATTTATTAAGATTAAGAGAAACTTTATGGTGCCTGAAAAAAAAAAAGATAGCCGTTCATCTGTCTAGATCTAAAATGGTAAAAAAAACAAAAAGAAACTAGGGGGTGCAACTTAAATTGTGGTCCGCAACATAGTTTTTTTTATTAAGAAAGCAGATTTCATTACTAATCAGATTCTGCTGAATCGCTTCTCACTGAAGCCTATACCAGGAACTAATTCTAGCTTCAGGTACAAGGATACAACGATATTTTTGTAGGTTACACGAATTCTCTTTAACGCCGGCGGTGCTGGCGGCCTGATCAAATTTACTTCGCGCTTTTGCGACAGCCGGCATAGACCTTCTCATGGCTTTTCCTGCCCCCCATTGCCATATGTGCTGCTGCTATCTTCTCTTCCAGGTGAGTGGAATAGAGGTGGCTGTGCCACGTTGAGAAAAGCACATGCAGACGCAGGAGCCATCAGGGAGAGAAGAGGGGCGGCTGCCCCTCTACGGCTCCTGTAGGCTTCCGGCGGCCTGGAGGTGCTACCGGCGCATCCTGTGCACCTTGCACACACGCGCCGGGTGCGGCGAGACCTCCATGGGTCCAATTTCCATGTGTTGTGTTATGGGGATAATTAAACAATGTAAGCAACAAGATGACTATAGAGTGCCCTGAACTGCATTTAATTAGTTCTTTGCAAATCAGATGGCTGCAAACATTTCAATGGAGCTGAACCGTAGTTCCTGGCTGACAAAGCGAATTTTATTAGTTATTGAAACATACACAAGACTAGATGACGTCGTGTCCTTCTCATTTGTAGATAACACTGTTTTGGGCCAAAAATTACCAACACTATTTGGGCCAAAAACACAACTATAGAAAGGGCATCACTCTCATAAACCTGAAGCACCACCGTTTTCACACTTGCACAGAGAATGTTGGCAGGATGCTCATCTTCATCAGCAAGCGATTGATGCCGAAAATTCAATTCAATTCAGTTCCGGTCCTGCTTGCTCAGGGTGTATCACGGCCCGCCACATGTTACCCATCATGCCAATACCCTGTTGCCGGGTGGGCTGCCTGGGCATCGCCACACTGAGGGTCCTTTGAGTTATGGCACCACTGCGCTGTGGGTTGCCATGCCAGGTAGTGGCTTCTCGGAGCTAGCCATGCTGTGGAGTCTGTGGTGCCACCATGTTTGGGGTCACAATGGCAAAGCTACCGCCGGGTCATGTGCCCCAAGGGCCACCACTGTTTGGGCTGGCCACACCCTGGTGACCATCAGCGGGGCTTGTGCCATAGGTACTACATGCCTCCTGTGGCCGTCATCTAGGAACGCTGTGGTGTGGGTGGTTGCAGCAGCCAAGATCTTACCGGGAGGCAGGGAGGGAGGGAGAGAGGTAGAGAAATACGTGAATAAGATTTGTGTGCTTCACTCATGACCATTCGCTCCCTTACATGTGTGTGCATGGACGCCACCTGTATGCCACTCAAAAGGAGTGCTCACGTGGTCGGCTACCGTGGACGAGAGAGAGGAACATATATATTCTGCACGGTCGGGTCCTCTCTTGAGCAGCGGTGAAAAATATTATCACCTAAGGTTCGGTCCTGGAACTGGCAATGAAAGCCATCACAGTTTTCAACCCTGTTTTATTTCAACCCGGTGTGGTGATATGGCATTGGTAAAAATCATTTATATATTTGTGAAAACAACTTCAAATCAAATTAGCATCAACTACAATGTTATAGGCCTAATTAAAACATGAAACTTGAATGTAGCATCTGTCTCCAGCTGAGTTTTTATGAAAAATTATGAATTGCAAAAGGAATATGAAATTTCAAATTAAAAACATGGGTAAGTATCGCCCAAGCTCATTACACGAGCCTCCACTGAGAATTAGTTGCTACTCTTAGATTTGGTTCTTGTTATATCGCTGGTTATTGACTAATTAAAGCAAAATTAACTGAACAGTCATGGGATAAATTAAGGGAAAACAGTCTAAGATGCAATTGTAAAGATTGTGTTGATAGCAAAATGAATATGAAAATATTGTTCAGAAAAAATGATAAACAATGAGATGACTAGCTTAACTACAAACAACTTAATATTGCCATGGTTATTGTCCAAATTCACTATTATTCTAAAAGATTAACTTAGTCGAGTTATCATACAAAAGTGTTTTCCTCTTCACATTGGTCGGGCGGTATGTCTAGTTGCACTTCACCGCAAACAGTTAGATTGCGGAGCAGAATCTGGCCTAGCTTGCTATACACAAAAACATATGAAAATAGCCTCTGGCCTAACTCAACCCAAAAGGCTACAGTTATAGTTAAGGGCTACCCACAACATTAACTATTGATGTGACTAAATCAAGCACAAATGAGAAAAGAAAAGAAGAACAATTATGATTCATATTTCAGGGCATTCAATGGCAAACAAAATAACTAGTGTGCCACTTAGAAGATGTTTGAACAAAACTTTAGAAGAAGTTTTTTTTGCCCAAACTATATGAAATCGAACAATACAAGACTGGGATATGTCGTCATTATAAATTGACATACTGCATTATGATTGAAGGCTGAGTTTGGATAATAACCATGGAAATACGAATTTGTTTGAAGTTAAGTGCTTCACAGACACTACAATGTGTTCTAATTCGTTCATGGATTCCAGTAATCCATTTTGTTGTGAACCCACTAGTTTATACACACTGCAATGCAAAGCACATTTTACTTCAGATAAAAAGGGAATTTTTCTAAAACAATAAAGAACAGGTAAGTTCATTGTTTACGGCAACCATTTTCCTCATGGATGGAAACAGATCACAAAATAGACACTTTTCTTTTCATGTTCTTTTCTTTCTATCATGGATCTGTTAATTGTTTTTTGCAGACAGGAGTTTATTTGAGCGTTCCCATACTTCATACATTGTTTTCTGCAGCTTGAATTCAGCATGGACCGTCCAGACTGTGATGGCATGTCTTTCCAGTCAGTTCTGTTCTAGCATACGGGAAATTTGAAAGCACCTAATAGTGGGGCACTATTCGTCTTCTCATAATTATATGGTAGACCACGTGTAAGAAACCGACCCAGCATGTTCATCAGCTCAACTACCATTTATGTCTCAAGTTTCCCAAATAAAATATTTATATCTTTTTTCCAGAACCAATATTCCCTTTGCCATGTGCCAAGAGTCATTATTGATATGAACCAAGTAATAAGATTGGCAAGTTAATTAAAATTGAGTGACTATTTCAATGTGATAGAAGGGTTTAAGACATCCATGCATTGGCTACTTGACGAGACATAATACTAAGGACCACACAAGCTTCAAAGTTAGGGCAAGGAGGTGCTGTCGTACTTGTGCAGGATTCCTCGACCACTTTTATGTTTCTTTGGTTGTGCAATATAATTTCACACTGTGTGCAGGAACTGGCAACATCATTCACGAAGTGAGACACGATGATGGTGCCACCATTAAATTACTCTGCACGCGGTAGATGTGTTGGTCTTCCACAGTACCACCCTGTTTCAGGTTCACTGGATAAAGCTGTAGGAAGGATAATCATGAAGCCGTTTGTAGTCCTGTTTTGTTGTTTCTCTACCAAGCATACATTGCCGCGCTGGTTAATCTTCAGTATAAGGCATATATGCTCTTCCCCCTAATATGTTAGAACTTTCATTTTATCTCTACAGCTAGCAAGCAAGCAACCACAAGGTCCAAACATTAATATATTTCATAGAGTAGAGGCACCATCCTATCTAACTAGTTCATCAACTCATGCTCTAGCACTCACTAGAATCTGATGTTACAAATACGTTAGTGGTTTTTCGGTAGAGTACACGCTCTCATGCTCACAAACAAAAATTTACCATGTGGGATGCAAAGATGTCACAAACACGTCAGATCAGATTTGTGATCTTCAAATCTGAAGTACACAATCAAAACTGTTGTTGTTCATTCTCTCCATATTTTTTTTAGAGAAATTTTATTATGGTTGAGAAAAAATAGATGGCTCACAAGTGTCGATCTGACGGCTAGGAAAGAAGAGTAACTAAGAGGTATCAATTTTAGAGGTACCAGGTACCTTTTAAATGATGGAATGGCAGGTACCAGGCACATATTAAAATAGGTAGGACCGGCGCTTAGAAAAGAAGTGTGATAATTTTATTTTTGAAACTTTTTTATGTAATTAAGGGTAGAATAGTAAATCTATAGTAAGAAATAGTGTTTTGATTACTTTAGGGATGATTGTATTAGTATACATAGTTGAATTATTCTCTCTTCTTCTCTGTTCTCTGATTCTCTCGAGGGCGGTGGCGGCTGCGAGGGCGAGGGAGAGGGCGAGAGCGAAGGCAGGGCTGCGGCGCTTAGGGATTGCGGATTGGAGGATGACGGCATTGGCGATCCATTGATGGCGGTGCGGCCGTCCCTGTGGCCAGGAGATTTCGAGCAGCGAGGTGAGCGCCTCAACGGCCGGGCGCCCCCAGTGAAAGGTCCGAGTGTTGTCTGCGTGCGGCGTGCACGTGCCCACGTAGGTCATTGGCAGTGGCGGCGTCGTTCAGGGCGTCCAATCAAGTCGCTCAAGACTGTTCTGGTGGTCGTCCCGCATGGCCGACGCGGTAGCGGCGGATGACCAGCCCATCATCCGGGACGTCCACCTCGACTTGGACAGTTGGACGGCGAGCTGTAGAAGAAGACCCGGTCGCCGTTCGTGGGGATCTTGTCCATGAGCATGCAGCAGCGGATGACCTGTCCATCATCCCGGACTTGCAGATTTCACATTTAGATTATGCTAGTAATATGTTACTGAAGCTCTAGATTTCATTGACTTGAGTTCAAAAGATGTCTGCTTTGTATTTTTCCCTAATTAGTAGTGCATCGTAGGACTCTGCAGCTCTGAAGCTTTGCTGCTAGGATCAAATGACAACTACGCAGCTATCAATGAAATGTGAAATGTCCATCGCAGCCCACCTTTGTGTCTGAAAATGTTTAATTGTGAATCGTGGCCGCGAATGCATGGCGGCGGGCTGCGTCCTTGATTCCATGGCCGTCGTGGTCGTGGAGCTGGCTCGAATAAGACAGCAACGGCGGACGAGGAAGCGCCGGATGAGGGCGCTGCGCCAGCGCCAGGCAAGGGAGTGGTCACGGCGGTGGCAGCTAGGGAACCACGGTACCCGTTCGTTGGGGTGGAGGGGGATGAGATGAGAGACGCGGTGCCAATTACCTCCTTCAACATATAAATTAAATTAGAGATAATTTCTTACATAGGTACCAAGAGTAACTAAGAGGTATCTCCAACCACTGTAAAAGGGCTCTTTTTTTTTAAGACCACATAGTTATACATTTTTTTATGTCATAAATTACCATTACATTACATGTGTTTTTATCAAATATATTGCATCTCTGTATGGTTGTTTAAATCTCTTTAGTCAAACTTCTATTTCAGCTCTCACTGGATCCATTTTGTGACATCACCTATCGGTATTATGATTCCAATTTGCAATCTCATTAGATTCCAATTTATTTATGCACATGTAAGTTCATGCTCTTGCTCACCAACATACTCTATTAAACTTATCTCCACTAGAGTTTATTAAAAATGTGTCATGTGCTCAAGACTCCACTTTTTAGTTACCTTCTTAACTTGTCGTCCGGGAGCAATTTGGGGGTGATGACCTTCCCCTTTTTTGATAGAATCAGAGGTATGGTGTCCTCATAGAATTCAAATGGACATGAAACTCACTCACGTAATAAGGCCTTGTTTGCTTATGAGTTCTTGCTAGTTGTCTCATAAATACAGAATTTAATAGGGATGAACTCATGCTGGAGCTATAAAATGGGAGAACTAAAATGTTTGAAATTGAACATTGAAATTTCCAAGGATTAACCTCTCCTTTGTGCAAGCTAGATAGAAAAAATTAAAGAAATAGATAGGCTTATGATGTGTTAGGAATATTAGTCATTGTCACTTTTTGAAGGGAGGACAGATAGATTTTGCTATTTTATATCTTTTGAAATTTGACTTTTATAAAGGCAGATCACCAAAGCTAAATGCCTCTGAAAATAATATCTTCCAGAAGTTACATGGAAAAGGCCTTTCAAAGAAGTCACTGATCACTTTGTTAGAATCAAGCCGAGTCTGCATCAGTCTATCCTGCTTTGGCTTAGTGCCTTGTAATTTTTTTTCAGTTCTTTTCAGTCTTCCTTTTCCAGTTCTGTTTCAGCTAGTTCTCTTAGTTCCTTGTGTTAGTGCTTGCCTATCTAACCCCTGGTTAGGCCACTGTAAGTCCTCTGTTAACTCTGCTTTCTGTAGTTTAATTGGTTTTTGCTCAAAAAAAAAAATCATGCCAGAAGTTCCTTGACCGCATTCATTGTTGGAAGCTGTTTAGACACAAGAGGGGAAAAGAAACCACCCCCCTCCCCCCCCCCCCCCCCCCCAATACAAATTTAGACATAGAGGAAATAATAAAAGGTGCCATATTTTCTGGTGCGAGGTAAACTAAACCGGCGTAACAGGACATGACGTCCCTATGGACAAAAGTCAGAAAACACAACTGCTTAAACACTCCAATTATCCATTTATTACCTTTAATAATTTATTACTATGATTATCAACAGCTAGTACTTCTTACTTCTATTTGGAATTGATATCACTACACAGAAAATTATAACGTGTGAGAGGTAAGGGGAAAGAAAAGAGACAACCGGGGGAGAAAATTTTGTACAAATTTAATAAAAAATATAGAGGAAATATTTCATAAAAAAGGTAGTTGCTTCTAATTAATAATAAGAGCCACACATGGAACTGCATGCAATTGCATTCAAAGATCAGAAAACTATATGATATTGTGATGATTCTGCATGAACAATATTATAATGAACTGGCAACAAACACGCGCCCACGCGCACACATACAAGAATTAATGTAAGTGCAATGGTAAGAAAAAATATTACATTTTTAATACAGTACTTATCTGCATCCCAACAAGAGAAAAATCAAATTGTTAAAAAAAAAAGTAAAGTTCATACAAAAACATGGGAAAGTATCATGCTAACTCATCATATGAGCTGTCACAGAAAACAAGGTGTCGATCTTAGATTGCCAACAGTTCTCAATTTTTTTCCTCTTTGTTTGAGAATATCTGTGATGTAGGTGCTACGGGGAATATGGGGCGGTTTTTGTTGGACCATAGAGCTTCTGTCAGAGGCCTTATATAGTTGGCAAGTGAATACATACAGGGCATTTATCTTAATAATTGCTGTCTAATCATGTTGTCATGGTACAGTCTAACAGATTGTACTGTCCAGTTGCAAGAAGCATTGTACTAACAACGCTCTTCAATTTTGTATTTTTTTTTTTGCAAAACTGATTATGGTTCTTCTATATATTAATTACTCAGATAGATGCGCCACATGGGTACTTGGTTGTTGACACTATACAAGTTTTTTTTTCTTGGTAGTTGGCTCTTGAAAATAATATTGAAGAGGGAGGCACTAATGTTGCAGCCTTCAGCCATAAAAGCATGACAAGAATGAAAAAAGAGCATGGAAAAATGTTAAGTATGGACACCAAGCTCCTCTGTTCGTGCTACATTCGATAGAAATGCAAGAAGTAGGAATAGGAGAAGTTGGGATTATGTCCTTATTTCTAGCAGGCCTCTCAACGAGGATATGCCGGCCGTCATCTGCTCCATATCAAGTGCAGTTGCAAATGGCCTCCAAGATTTTGCTAGTAAGGCAAGTAGGTTCCTCGAATTTAGTAGCAATCATGCCATCCCTGATGTTGGACACGACACACAAGGTTCTAATGACACCAGCCTGCCCACTTCGGCATGGGTCAAAAGATGAAGGCTTGAATAAAGCGTCGCCTGAAGAAGTGAAGACTCACGGCGACCTTCACTAAATCTTCAATGTCAGAAGGACTTGAAGGGACTTCGCATAGTGGAATGGTGTGGTTGGAAATGAAGGTCGAAGCTGGTGAAACCCTGATGAACAGTAACCTGATTAGAACTTAGAAGCAGGAAAGGAGTCATTCCTATGTAAATAATAAAAACTGACCGTAGTAGAATATATTACATTTTTTGTGCATTTAAGTTCTCTATATAGAAACTGGCAAACTGCAATAGAAATCATTAGTTGAGAAGCATACTTTCTAACAAACATTAATTGCGCTCACTCCCAACCAAGAACTAAATGGTTTCCATGTTCATTAATTAAGCTGCCACCTAAGCAAAACGATGATGTGACATTGCAATTAAACAAGAAAGAGGAGGAAATAATTTCTTAGACAAGAAACCATGTCTACACAAGAATCAAGACAAGGAGAGATGTGATTGGTAGATGATTGAGAGAGAAGACATTTGATTGGCCAAAAAATTATTGGATGAGAGAGAAAACATTTGATTGACCAAAAAATTATTGTATGAGAGAGAAAACATTTGATTGACCAAAAAATTATTGTATAGAAACTATCCATTTGAAACATAATTTCTATGTTAGTATCCAAATGAATTACTATGCATAAAAACTATATGTGGTTTCTACCATTGAACCATAGGTTTGGACTTCGGATTGTCCTTAGGTCATCCTCTGTCTTGCAATGAGCAGAAGCAAAGTCAAGCCAAAATTTAGGGTTTAGATCGGCATTGGGATTACAGATATGTAATATTGCTTTGTTTGGTGGAGAGAATTGGACACCCGCGTCACTCCCCTAACCCTCATCTCCACAGCACAATTTAAAAATGGCAGCAGCGCAGTGCGCGTCACATCGCTTTGATGCCTTCGGTAGATGTGAGATGCTCTAAAGATAAAGAAAGGCTTGACCATGTGCCGTTGACACTTGCAAGGATAGATGACTTATATGATGTATGCGACTTCTCTTTGGTGGACGTGTCTACAAATGCAATTTAGGGTTTATATGATGCTGGCTTTGCTAATTTCTCTCCGAACTAAAGCGGTGAAACCTCTGTTTTTAATGCAGAAACTTTTGTATTTTTTGTTACGTTTGTATTTAGTATTGTTCTTCAAAATTTTGCATTTAGAGCAGATCAACATGTGCAAATTCACTCCTTGGTACGAAATCCTGATCGACCTGATTGAGGTATGTCACACTAGTACAGGATCGGGTTGTACTCCCGGTTGGGAAGGGGTTTTGCTCCCGATTTCCCAGCCGGGAGTACATTTCCGGGTCCCGGTTCTTATCACGGACCGGGACTAAAAGTCCCTCCAGCCTAGCTGCGCTGGCAGGAACCTTTAGTCCCGGTTTGTAACACGAACCGAGAGTAAAGGTATTTTTTCTTTTTTGGCTCATTTTAGCTTTTTAATTCATATTTGGGGTTTACGATTTAATATTGGTATTTAAATACGTATTCTACGATAATGTTATATGCATACACGTATCAAATGAAAGCATGCATATGTAAATAATTAACCCAACTATATAGTTAGAAAACTATATATATCACATGTATGATTGAATATACACATAATGTACATAAAATATACACACGTTTGTTTGTCCGTGTCCTTAACCTAGAATTACAAGCCGAGACAATTATTTTCCGCCGCAGTAGTGCTCTCCATTGGGATTTAAGACTTGATTATTAATAAAGCTTGCTATTGTCTCTTGGATGGCTTTGACGTTGTGCTGATTTAGGGTGTTCTGCCTCAACCAATCAGTCTTCAATTTGAGTTAAATTGAGAAAAAAAATATATTAGTATGCATATATATATGATAATCATGTATGCCATTAAATATATTTTGCAACTTACTTTGATCCACTCAACAGGAGTTCTGTTAGAGTGCACCTTGAAGAACTTGCACACATAGTATCCACATAGGTTGTTCTCCGGCTCCTGCTGCAGACACCACTATATATACGAGAAAAGAATTCTCTCGTCATCTAGTGATTTGAACTATGACAAATGAAGATGTTAGACACAACATATAGCAAAGTACTACTTACTATGGGTGTGACTATTTGCAGCGGCGCTTTGCACTCGGGACGATGTTTTGAAATGAATTCTGCCCAAACACTGTCCAATATATGCAATTAAAGAGAGAGTATGTATGTATAAACATATAGTGGAGTTTATGAAGATCGAGTGAAATTAGATTACCGTTGGATCATATCAATCATTGGTTGGTATCGTCCCAGCTCCTTTTTCATAGAGTCAAAGATCAATAACTGACTGGTGGATAGCTTGATGACCATCAAGATCCAGTGATTGCTGCATAGGAAGAATATAATAATCATAACTCGATAAACTACGGGCCGGGCCATGTATAAAAAATAATATTATAATTAATAACACTCACTCGTAGCCGTACGGGAAGAGAATCGTTGTCTTCTTGCTTCGTTTCTCTATCATCATCTTGAGATTCACCTCAGCTTCAACTTCCCAATTAGGAGTAATTGGGTCTTTGATTACGATATAAGGATCAATGAATCCAATGGTATCGTCCCTTCTTTTTTTATAACCTCCATCTCATATCTGCAAATATATATCAAAGAACATATATGTAGTGTGAGGTAGGATATATAATTATATAGACAATATAATAACAGGCATGATGCTATAATGACTTACAGACAATAGCAACTCAAGAGTGACTTGTCGAGCGAGTCCTGGTGACATAGCTGGTGTAATTCACTGAATTCAATGAACATGGTATCATCGCCACGGAAGAAGTGCTCGTTGCGAATTTTGACCAATATGTAATTCTCTTTCCTAGCACATGCATCTAGCTACTACTTGTTCAACAAGTACATTTGTGTGCCTAGTTCTGCGTATTTCTCAGGGTTGTAGAGTGGCTTGCCATGTTCACATTTTCTCCAAGTATCAACAACTTGTGCTCTCTCGATGTGTCCACTTTGGAAGAGTTGCTGAAAGTTGAGACCGGTAGATAGCATGAAGTCACCAAGGTCATCCAAATTGATATTTGAAGGCACGGTCTCCATGTACGATTCATTTGAACTATATGGATCACTTACAACTAGGGGTTCAATCTGCTTCGATTGTTCCCCAAGTTGTGGAACATCTTTCCCTGCTGTCATTTTCTTCGACTTCTCAATAGTTTTGATGAGGGTTCGGTCATAGTCTGATGGCGGCGAGGGCTTACGACCTTCACGTAACATTCTAGCTTTTTCGTCCACCTTTTGCCTCAGTGCATTTGGATGCATGTAAAAGTACGGCTTGGGCGGGTTTGCCTTCAATGCTAATCTTTGTTGTTTCATTTTCTCAAAGTAATTAACAACATCTTTTCTTGCCTCCGCACTTTTTTGCTCTTCAGTCATGGCAGAAGGCAATTTTTGAGGGATAGTTTTTGCCTTCTTCTTCTTCGGAGGGGATGAGGACTTCGTTCGCACCCTCTTAGTGGATATTTTTTTGGACATTGGAGGGGGCGGAGCCGGTTGTGGCGGAGGGGGCGGAGGAGTCTGAGACCTCCTTGGGGGTGGCGGAGGTGCCTGAGGCGTCGGAGACCTCGGTGGGGGTGGTGGGGGTGCCTAAGGCGTCGGAAACCTCACTGGGGGTGGCGGAGGTGCCTGACTCTTCGGAGACCTTGGCGGAGGGGGCTGAGGCATTGGAGACCTCCTTGGAGCACTGTGGTGGTCCGATGAACGAACAATTGGACTTAGCTGCCCCTCCAAACTGGGTGACAAGATTAATTATTACTTAATTATTTCTCATGTACGTACCTCAGGGGAGGGAGCGGAGAAGGCAACGCCCTAGGAATGACGATATAGCACTTGCGCTTGCGCCATTGAATGAATGCATGCTCTACCTCTCCTAAAGTCTTCTCCCCATCACCTCTAGGAATGTCAAGAGGCACATCGCTGAATTCAGAGAGTACCCTATCCACCGACACCTTAGCATATCCAGGTTGGATTGGTTGCCCATGGATTACCTGCTCAGTGGCGACAAGGGAAACAACAGCAGTAGCCACTAGGACTATGGCATTGTCCTTTGGAATGTGCAACTCACATGCTGTCATATGTTGTGTGACATCATCCACGGGAAAGCGAAGCCCTGCATCTCCTTGAGCTGGCATGTCCGTGGAAGCACAACTGCTTTTCATTGATCAGGGGGGCTAATGTTGACCCCAGGTCCCATCGCTGATGTAGACTGCCCTGGATGCTCAATTGTCGTTTGATCTCCTGCATTTCTTCTTGCATTTTCTTTTCCCATTCTTGCGACTGTAACACAAACTCCTCCAGATGGCGGAGCCTCTCGTTCTCCTCGTCCTTCTTTCTCTGGCGGCTTCTGTACGTTCCTCTATCCTCAGGAAAACCATGCGACCATGGGATAGCACCTTTGCCTCTTGTTTTCCCACCGTGCTCAGCACTTTCTAGGGCATACGTTAATTCATCTTTATCTCTGTCGGGCTTGAACGCACCGCTAGCGGAAGCATCTACCGCAAAAAGTAACCTTTCTGCTGCCCTTTAGATTTGTTCGCCATACACTATCTGCCCAATCTCCGGGTCCAGCCTACCACCATGCGCGAAAAACCAATTCTTGGCACGATCGGGCCAATCGAGTGAAGCTGGCACGAGCCCCTTGGCAACTACATCTGCTTCCATCTTCTCCCACTTGGGGACGGCACTGTTGTAGCCACCGGATCCCATGCGATGGTGGTATGTCTTCTACCGGGCATTCTGTTGGTTCCTCCGCACCCATTGTTCACCTTCTTCTGAGGTCTTGAACTGTACGAACTCATCCCAATATGGCCTCAACTTTGAAACTGGGCCCGGAGCGTTGAAATCCGGCATCAAGTTCTTTTTCACATAATCATTATATAACTTTTTCTTCCAAGTCTGGAATTGTGTTGCCATCTTCTTCATAGCCCAACTCCTCACTAACTCTTTCAAAGCATCATCGGCTCCTTCAAGTGTGAAATGTGCCATGATATCATTCCAAATCAAATTCTTGTCAAGATCGGAGACATAACTGATATGAGGAGCGTCTTTCTTCTGTTTCCACTCTCGAGCACTGATGGGGAGCCTATCCCTTACAAGATATCCACAATGATAAACAAACTTTTTGGTGTTTGGTCCAAGTGGTTCTCCTGTCTCTCTGTTGAAATCAGAGATTACGAAACGGCCCTCCAACGGCTTTGCCGGGCCTCGTATATGATTATTAAGCTACATATATGAATACTAGTTCTAATAGCAATTTTAAACAAATAACTATAAGCTACATATATGAAAACAAATAAAAGGTGCATACTAGTTGGAACAAAGAACTACAAGCTTTCACTATCTAAATATACAAACTATCAAGTGAATACAAGTATAAATGCTCACAAATAAAGAAATCAACCAAAGGTGTGAAATTAGCTAGATAACCTCTAAGATCAAGTATAAATGACCATGAAATGAGATATACAAGTAATGAAGGTGTGAGAATGAAGTTAGTAACCTCTGAAACCAAAGAATCAATGTAGAAGTGGAAGAAATCGTGTGGTGGCCGAAGAACATAGGAGCAAGAGCAAGAATAGAGTGTGCTCAGAGTGAAGGTGGAAAATGGAGAATTTGAGCTTATATAGGTGGGGACTTTTACTCCCGGTTGGTAATACCAACCGGGAATAAATGCTTATTTTTAGCCCCGGCTGGTGGTCCCAACCGGGATTAGACCTTTACTCCCGGTTGGAGCCACTAACCGGGACTAAAGACAGACTTGTACTCCCAGTTGGTAATACCAACCGGGAGTAAAGGTCCCCTACACACTTGCATGCTCGAGCCACTAGCCGTTGGGCATGGACCTTTAGTCCTGATAGGTGTCTGGAACCGGGACTAAAGCTGGCCCGAACATAGTTCACAGACTCTTGCAACCGCAACAACTAAGTTTACAGACTCATAATTCAACTAAGTTCACAAACTCATAATTCAGTATAAAAGGGGTTCACAAATACTGCAGCGAGTTCACAGAATCATAGTTCAGTATAATAGAGGTTCACAAATACAAGTTCACAACAATAAGTTCAAATACATATCAAGTTCACAAATCCGACAAACGTGGACTGAAGGGAGGATCACATATACATCAAGCACCATCATTCTTGGATGAAGTATCCTTGGATTCAGTGGTTTGCGCTTTCTTTGCCACATGTGCCTCGTTATCCTTGGTTTTAGTATTCTTCGTACCTACATATTTAAATGCAATGTATTAGGTATAATTTACAAGTATAATTTACCACCCAGTTGTATAAATAATAATTGTAGCTGAACTATAAATATAATGTACCATTCTTGTGAAAATGGTTGGGTCGAACCTTCGAGGTCATCCTGTGGGGCTGCTTCATGTGATCCAACACCCGGGTCCAGAAGCAGTGAACCATCTTCTAAAGAAGATGGTGTCTCCGGAACTTCTGTGATGTCTCCCGGTGCTTCCCTTGTGGTGCGTGCAGGCGAACCTTCTTCTGATGAAGGATCACAGGGTCTCTCAATTAAGTAACCTGCGCATCACGTAATTCAGGATTTTTGTATATATGTAAACCCATGTATGAACTGTTTGTACCCGTGCCTGCTTGACGATGACCTGTTCCTCCTTATCCAGAAGGCCCCACACCTCCATGTCTAGAAGTCCCCGCACCTTCGCAATCCATGTGTGGGTACAGTGTGTATCGGATTCGATACGGAGGCAGGGCTGTAGTAAGAGTGACAATTGTTAGAAATGAACAATGTAACATACACGCAATATGGTTAATTCTGTTGTAAGTGCACCTACCAATCATGGGACGACAGGTCTCCTGTTGATCACCCGGTGGTAGTGGGTCCACAGTAATCCAAACTGGCCATATGTGCATCATGGCATCCCCGGAAGGTTACTGTTTGCGTACTCCGATATGTGCGACCCTGGATATAGTTGATCTTCGAGCATATGTGATCATGTGGATTGTGAGATCATTGCTATTGTACTGGACATCATGAACTTGACATATGTTCGCGAACATTCTAGGTACTACGACCAGTTGCACAAAAAGATGCGGTGGCATTCCATAAATGACAAGCTTGAGTGGTTCGTAATATTCTGACCGTGATGCTAGTTCTACTTGTACCATGGAGATGGCGGGTAAGGTGGGATCCAAGCTAACTGTAGTGGCACCATAGTCGGATGTTCATGGAAGGATGACAAACTCATGAACACCAACATCGATATGTGATACAGACATGATGGCATTCAAATCAGTTGGAGATAAGGGTAGCACCAGATAATCCCGAAGATAATGCAAGATATTTTTTAACAGGACAAAGACCTGACACTGCTGCACCAGTGCTTCTTGTATCGTGGCACGACTCACGAAATACGGGTACTCTTTAGGGATAGCTTGCACGGGGATCTTGATAAGTATTAAGCTGCCTAGCATATCATTAGTATGCAAGTTGACCTCATGTGCGTCAAAGATTGTCATGTAGTTGCGATTGAAGTCCACCATATCTTTGGGTTGCCGAGGTACGCCGATTGAGGCCCCAACGGCAGTTGTCATGCACAATCACAAACAGAACACAATGTCAGCCCATAAATTTATTTTAAAAATCCTGCTATTGTTATTTATTTTTTTCTCAGTTTCTAAACAAGGATATTTTCATAAACCACTAAATTCCTCTAATTCTCATAACCATTAAAAAAGCTATATATGAAAATACAAGCTGTCTTAATCTAATAAAAGGTGTATTCTAGTTAAAAACTAATAAAAAGGGCATTCTAAAATGGACACAGATATGAAGGGCATTCTAAAATACAATAACTATAAGCTTTTTTTTATCCAAAAATACAGATTTGATGAGAATATAAACTTAAATGGCCACAAATCAAGAAATAGACACAAAAGACAACATGTTACATCCTTGGCTATTTCTAGACAATGCAATGACATACAATATTGAGGTGTGAAAATGAAGTTAGTTACCTTCAAAAATCGATGGAGTTCTGCAACAAATGGGGGTGAAGGTCGAAGAACAGAGTAAAAATACAATGGAGAGGAACAACAGTTAGCTCTCGGGCTGAAGAACAGGTAGCTCTCGGGTTAGAGGAGGAAGAAGGAAGCTGCTGGCTTTTATACGCAGGGACTTTTAGTCTCAGTTGGACTTACTTAGCGGGATTAAAAGTAATCTTTTCGTCCCGGCCATATACAACCGGGAGTAAAACTTTTAGTCCCGGTCGGTATCAAGCATAGGGACTAAAGACAAATCTTTAGTCCCGGCTCGTTACACTAACCGGGACTAAAGGTCACCTGACATAACGTCAGTTCCCAGTGACAGTTGGGCAGGGACCTTTAGTCCCGGTTCGTGGCTGGAACCGGGACTAAAGGTCTCTTTACTCCCGAACACAAAATTAGCCGGGACTAAAGCCCATTCCCAGCCTCGGATCAAACGTCCGTTCTCTACTCGTGTCACTCAGATAATCTACATGATAATCCCATGCAACATGGGCATTCACATGTGAGCTCGCTCGAACAGTCAGCTCACCCTCTTCATTTGTGTGTTTGCTGGATAACTAGGCAAAACATACGCGATGTGTGCTCCTACAGTTCCAGCAGGCTAAACTCGGCACACTTGGCAACTCCTATATAGTCTAATACATTAGTGTGACTGCAGCCTTTATGTGCTACATGTCTAGGAGGGACGGGTGCACATTAACTTGAACTGCAGTACTAGTATGCCTACGTGGAATAGAAAAAATACTCCTGATCATCGATTCACAGATAAATAGAAGTTGTGCTGCATGTGGATTCACACTTCGAAAAATGTCATGTGAGAGGCAGCTCTGCTCACCCAGTGATTAGGTCAAGCAAAAGGCAATATTCATTGTCATTGCTAGGCATGTGAGGTATTGGGACATCTTCAGAAACCACTGGCATCCAAACTGGTGCTCCTGTGGAACATTAACCTACATGATAAAATCCATCCGTTGCAAGGGGCCATTTGATACCCAGTAGTTTGTGATGATGGATGCATGGCTACGATGCTCAATTGGATGTTCTCCATCCGTCATAAATATCATGCCAGGGCACCAACCTTTCAAGCATGATGCCTGCCACACTAAACTGATTTGCTGTATATGACAAAAACAACTGTAATGTTGATATAGATGTGCCACCGGCGGTAGGATCCACGATTCCCAGGTTCTGGTCCTTCGGCGAATGGCGGTACGCTCCTATCACAGGCTCAACGCTGTGTCCGGACCTCAATTATACACAGTACAAGATAATATGATCTATATTGTCAAAAAAATAAATTACAGTTTGCATCATATGGCTACTTGATAGTTGCCTCTTAAGTACGTAATTGAAGAGAATATCCAATATCTGCATCTATAAAATGTAATTTCTGGTATTTGTGGGAAAAGAGCATAATAAAGATGTCCCATGATCATCAATTTCTCCAAAATTTCAGACAAATGAACAAGAACATGAAAAGTAATAACGAAACTGTCATCCGCAGTGGGGCTATCAAAAAGAAAAGGGGCATCTTATACTGTATTGAATCCCATCCAGGACAGTTAGTTGCTGCTAATACGAGTCAAAGTATTAGAGGTTGAAAGCCAAAATATTGAAGTGCTAGCCACATTATAGAAGAAGAAACATGGTCGTAGCTCGGCTTGTGACGCATTAAGATATTTTCTAAAACATATAGTCAAAGCTCATGCTGATGCTGAAATCTATTCCAGCAAGCAACCATTCTGAACCTTGTGTAAATGTCTCAGTATTTATGACTACTGCTGTCAACAGTAATATAATAGAAGTGCTATATAGAACTGTAAAACAAAGAAACAATATGTTATGCTGTTAGAAATTAGAAAAACACAATCAACTAATATAAGAACATAGAAAAGCTGCAAACTAGTGTCATCATAAATAAACATCACTAATTGTCAAATCATACATAAGTTTGTCTCTACTAACTCTGAAAGCCAAGGGAACTGGAGTCCCATTGGAGTAGAATATGATTGGGAACCCAATACATATCCTACTCCACAACGAATGGTGGAAGCAGAACATCATTGTATATGCCCTTGATAGTAACGGTCTCATGCATGGGCTGAGAAACTACTCGCCACTGGCGAACGCAAGGTACCATTATATTTGTTCATTTGCTAGAAAGGTAGAAAAAGAGATTATATTATCCAATAGCCCTACCACTACTGGAAACTCGAATACTTCTGTGAGTGATGATTTTTTCTGTGCGTTTCTTTCTGCGGGTTCAAAAATATCCCCACAGAAAAATATTTTTCTGACTATATTCGTATTTTTCTATGTATTTTTGCACGCACAGAAATAATCGAGTTTCCAATAGTGTACGCCCAATGATGATCACTTCGTAT
The DNA here is from genome assembly GCA_038502445.1 of Eremochloa ophiuroides. Lineage (NCBI taxonomy): Eukaryota > Viridiplantae > Streptophyta > Magnoliopsida > Poales > Poaceae > Eremochloa > Eremochloa ophiuroides. The sequence goes on along the minus strand of JAHLJS010000007.1, from coordinate 96,510,587 downwards.
TCTGCCCACATGTGCTCAATTTTTGCAGTATTGGTACAAACGACAATGAATGGAGTCGAGAGTTCATAGAGGAAACAAGCAACCAGAGGTCGTGACCAAGTGTCAATCTCTAAAACACCTAACACTTAGATGGCATCCCTGGGAGCGAGGTACTTGCTTAGGGCCCTTGCATTGGTCACACGTAGTGGTGGCACAAAGGACGAGGCACAAAGGCCAGCGGTGAAGCTTCTCTCGTGAAGAAGCCCTAGGGCCGTACCTGATGGAGATCTTGATGACGTCAACTGAGGGGTGCTCATACTACTCTAGATTTTATAATCATTGCTAGTTCAAAACCCCCCATCACTGCTGAATTTTAAAGCAACACATATGTGGTTCCCAAATACTGCATAAAATAAGTTAAAAATAGAAAAATATTTTTTAATACCAGAGGAAGCCGCAACAGCTAGCCACACAGTGCTGCAGTTGCTCCTCAAGCTGGTTGGTGGAATAGTGGCATGAGAAAGGCAACAAGGCACTGAGCAGTAGATGTAGGGTGCATTTTGCAGTTCTTCTTCACGGCCAGAGCCAGAGCCCTTTGAGCAGAGCCAGTTTCACGGCTCCACATTCATACGTCCAAAGTGGCTTCAGCTACTCGATCTGTTCAGCACCTAGTGTCACTTCTCTCCTCACATTCGCGTTTGGTTTCGGCTCCGGGACTAGAGCCACAGCCATAGCAGCAGCGAATGGGGGCATAGTGTCTACCTTTCGCACTGTGAAGTTTTTGGTACCATTGCTATATTATGAGTTTGTAAATTATTGGCATTTGTTACAAGACTTCCCAAAAATAGGATGTTGCTCATAGGGCCAGTTTGGTAGATTTCCACTCCCAACTTTTTTGGAATGTATTCCTTGAAACCATACCAAACCGGTAAATATAATTGGGTGCTAAAAACTCTCATTTCTCCATTACACTCTGAGCTCGGAGATAAAAAAGGTCTCCACTAGTCCCCATTCAATCACCATCAGAATCACACCTCACCTGCTCTGCACCTTGCTCCCCCACTAGAATAACTCACTTAGAGAATCAATCAGATGCTCAATAATTAGGAATATAAGCTCTACCAAATGGCCCCTTAATTAGATTTGCATCCTTTTTTGCATTTTTCTCTTGTTAGAGATAATGTCTACACCACTGCAGGTTGGGTTGTAGTCCCGGGTCATGAGCCAGGACTACCAAAGCGGGACTAAAGGTCCTACCTTTAGTGCCGGGTCCACGGCCCGGGACTAAAAGCAGACCTTTAGTCCCGGTTCGTGATACCAACCGGGACTAAAAGGTTCGCCAGGCAAGGCCACGTGCCCTGCCCTATTAGTCCCGGTTGGTAATACCAACCGAGACTAAAGGCTTTTTTTTGGCTTTTTTGGTTTCTTGCTTCATATTTCATATTAATTTGGGTTTTACAATTACTATAGGTTTTCAAATACGTATTCTTCGCTGCTAATATATTTATACGCGCATCGATATAATCAAGTTTCGAGCATTACACATAAATAAACTATAAAACTATATACTATATATTATATATAGAACTGCATATATGTTTGAATATATATATCACATAAAATTACAAGATAGTGTTACAACAAAATGTGTTATCGGAAACAAACTTTCAACACTAATCTTTGTTTGGCACTAATTTTTCATTTGGGTCATGGTAGAACTCGGTTCCAGGCTTGATGACATGATCATTATGGAATCCTGCGATTGTCTCTTGAATTGCTTTGAGGCATACCTCTTGCATCACCTTTTCCTTCAACCACCTAGCCTTCAATTTGTATCAACGAAAAATGTGTTAATATATATATCATTTATTATATATGAACAAAAAAGTTATTAGGGTAATATCTATACATATTACGTACTTTGAGCTCCTCTATAGGAGTTTTTCTGACGTACACCATGATGAACTCACAAACGTAGTATCCACACAAATTGTTTCCCGGTGACTGCCGAAGAACCCACTGTACCAAAAAAAAGATTACTCTCGTCATCCCGCGCGTGAGTTGAAGCACGCTAATAAGGTAAAAACTACAACAAGACTTACATCTAGTAGAACTACATGAAGTAGCACTTTCAAATCCTTGCGGTGTTCTTGTATGAACCTTTCCCAAACAGTGGACAATAAAGCAAAAATGGTTGTATTGGTAATAATCAACTATTGCAATATTAAAGAGAATGAAGTAATCAATATTTATATGTAATGGTTGCGCGAGAGATCGAAATTACCCCTGGATAATGTCTATCATATCTTGGTACTCAGCTTGCGGTTTTCGCAACGAGTCATAGATATACAAATTATTTTTGGGCAAATCGAAGACCATCAGTATCCAGTGAAAGCTGCATGTGTTTATATGTAGACATACATAGGCACAGAATAACTCATTAAGTATATAGTCAATGAAGTAATTAAAATAAGATTGAGTAATTAAAATAACCACACTAACTTGAAATTGAAGGGGAGAAGTATATATCTTTTGTCCTTTTGGTTCACAAGGAACTTCATGAGATTCCTCTCCGTGTCAGTTTTCTAGATAGCCTGCGGAGTCAGTGGGTCCTTGAATACAATATATGGATCAATGAAACAACCTCTGTGTCTCTCCTACTTCTGAGCTCTTTCATCTGGTATCTGCATATGTATAGACACGATAGAAAGTGTAAGGATAATATAACTTATATATGGACATGATAGACTGAGATTATAAAAAGAAAGAATCACTTACAGACAAAAGCAGCTAATGAGAGATTTGTCTAGAGCGTCCATGTGGCATAGCTCGTGTAGCTCATTAAACTGAACTAAAATAATGTCATCGCCGCGAAAGTAACGATGGTTTCTAATTCTGACTTGAATCCATTCCTCTTTTCTGCCACACGCCTTCAGGTACCACTTGTTTAACAAGTACATTTGCGTACCAAGTTTACCTAGGGACGCAGGGTTGTATAGACTCTTGCCATAGTCATAAATCTTCCAAGTATCAACTACCGGGGCCTTTGAGATTTCTGACTGACCGAGAATTTAGGACAGGGTCATACCACTTGATTTGATGAAATCATCAAATTCATTCAAAGGCACATCTCCAGGAATTCTGTCTAAGTATGAACCATAATCATTCTCAATAAATAGTGGGGGCACTGATTGCTGCTCTTGTTTCCCCAGCTGATCAACATCTTTCCCTGCTTTCTTCTTTTTCTTCAGCGACTCCTCGATTGACTTGGTGAGAGTGCGGTCATAGTCTGTTAGTGGCGGAGGCTTACGACCTGAACGAATCATGTTCTAGTGAGCGTCTACCTTTTGCCTAAGAAGATCTGGATGCACAAAGAAATACAGCTTCTCCGAGTTTCGTTTCGCTTTTCTTTTGTTTTTCAGTTTTTCAAAGAAACTGTCCATTGTAGATTTTACCGAAGCATCTAGTTCCGCATCAGCCTTTTCATAGGAAAGTTTCTAAGGAATACTCTGTGTTTTCCCTGAGGCTTTCTTCTTTGGTGGCAGGGCCAACGGCTTCATTTGTGCGGCGGGCCTCTTCTTTGGCAGTGGGGCCGGCGTCGGCGTTGGAGACCGTCGTGGAGGCGGGGCTGGCGTTGGCATTGGAGACCGTTGTGTAGGCGAGGCTGGCTTCGGCGTTGGAGATCGTCGTGGAGGGGATGGGGCTGGCTTCGGCGTTGGAGACCGTTGTGGGGATGGAGTCGAGCCTTCGAATGCAACATCATCGCCTGCAGCACTGTGACCACCAGCTGGACTTTAGTTCGGGGAGGACCTGGAGTGAAAACATAAGGCGTTGGTAAGGATGGCAACGGGTCGGGTTTGGACCCAAAACCCGCAGGTTTCAGACCCGGCGGGGGCGGGGGCAGGTCTAGATTTCCCCCCGTGGGTTTTTGGGTTCGGGGACCCGAAACGGGTCAGGGCCGGTGCGGGTTTCTACTTTCCCCGCGGGTTCCCGTCGGGGGCCCGAAATCTATGTAAACCAGCCCACAAATCGGCCCAGCTTGTAACCCTAAGCATATAAAATCGACTTCCCCTGGCGGCCTCCACTCTCCACACTCTCCCTGTTTCCAAAGCCAGATCGCAGCCGCACACGGACGCGCAGCGCCGTTGCAGCACGTCTCGGCGGTCGGCGCCTCGCACGGCCGCCACGCGCACGGCACGCCCAGCCCTGCCACCGCCGCAGCCTGCAGCCCCACGGCGCCCCCTCGTTCCCTCATCAGCTCCCCGTCCGCTGGACTTCTTCTCCTGCGGTCTGCGGAGGGAGGACAGAGGTCGCCAACTCGCAATCCGCTGGGCGCCTGGCTCCTGTAGGCTGCAGCTCTCCGCGGTCCCGTCCCAGGCACATGAGGACAAGCCGACTCAAACGGACAAGGACGAGCGGCCCCAAGCCCTATCGAGTGTTGATGTTCTCGTGTTCCTGTTCAGTTTTTTATTTGCAAATCTCTTCTTGTCGTGGTCGGCTTCTTGCTACTTGCAACCCTACAGGTTGCTGCTGTGCTCCTGATGCATGATTATTTTATTGATCGCCTTCAACTAGTTGCTGTAGTGCATGGCTGGATGCTGCCGGCTGGTTACTTGGTGATTTGGGCACTGGTTCAGTGATTCTTGTCCCTGTGTAAATAATAGATGGTTTTGTATTCATTTGAATGTGCTGTGATCTATGAATATATTAGCATAATATTGATGAAACTCGGGTGTCGGGTCCCTGTCGGGTTCGGGGGCGGGGGTGGATTTTCACCCGAAGCGGGGTTCGGGTTCAGGGCCGGTTTCCTTATCGGGTTTCGGGGGCGGGTCCGCAAATGCTCCACCCGCCCCGAACCCACCCTGTTGCCATCCTTAGGCGTTGGAGACCGTTATTAATAAAACCAATAGACAATTAGTGAAAACTTTGTTCCGCACCTAGGCTTAGGTTGTTGTGGAGGAGGCGGCGGTTGACTACTCCCTGGAATAATGATGAATCGCTTGCGCCAACATATGAATGTCTTCTCTGCTTCTCCTAATATCTTCTCCCCATCAGCTCCTTCAAAGTCAAGAGGCAGATTGCTAAAACCTTTCTCAACTCTGTCCACCGAGATGCTAGCATATCCTGGTGGTATTACTGCCCCATGGATTCTTGGTGTCTTTGTACGGTCGATTGGAGAAACAACACCAATAGCCACCATCACTGTGGCATTGTCTCGTGGAATGTGCAACTCACATGTTGTTAGAGGTTCGGTGATGTCATCCACGGGGAAGCGCGACCTTGCATCATCAAGAATACTTGGCAGCTCCATCGAAGCGCAACTTCTTTTCCACTGACCGGGGGGCTGATGTTGACTCCGAGCTCAGATGTTGTTCGCCTTTGGACAGAGTTACTTATTGCTATCTGCACTTGTATTTTGATTTCCTCTTGCATTCTAGCTGCAAGAGCTTTTTCTCGCTCTGCTGCTTGACGAACCGCTTCCTTCAACCTGAGGATCCGCTCTGCCTCCTGCTCCTTCTTCCTTTGGCGGCTTCTATAGGTATCTCGGTGTTGTGGGAAGGCATGCTCCCATGAAACCTATCCATAGCCTCTCATTCGCCCACCGTGTTCGTCAGTCTCCAGGGCATATGTCAACTTATCCTTCTCTCTATTAAGGTTGAACACACCACTATCAACAGTGTTTCGAGCATAAGCAAATCTTTGGGCTGCTCTTTCTAGTTTCTCGTGAAAAACTAGCTTTCCGGTCTCTAGGTCCAGTCTTCCCCCATGCCCGAAAAACCAATACTTGGCGCGATCAGGCCAATTGATTGATTCTGATTGAATCCCCTTGGCAAGAATCTCTGATTCTAATTTTTCCCAGTTAGGAATGGCACTCCTGTAACCACCTGATCCCAAGTGATGGTGGTATATCTTCTGTCGGGCATTCTTTTGGTTCCTTCTAACCCGTTCCTCACCCTCCTTCGAGTTCTTGAACTGCACGAAATCATCCCAAAATGGCCTCAACATGACGTAGGCCTTACTGTTGAAATCTGGTGTCAAGTTCTTCATAATAAATGCATGGTACAATTTTTTCTTCCAACACTGGAATTTTGTGGCCATCTTCTTCATAGTCCAGGTCCTAATTTTCTGCTTCAAATCTTCATCATCTGTATCCAGCGTGAAATGTTGAAGGATATCATTCCAAACAAGTGCCTTGTCACAATCAGAGACAAAACTAATATGAGGAGCCTCTTTCTTTTGTTTCCTTTCACGAGCACTAATCGGGATCTATCCCTTACAAGGTACCCACAGTGACTAACAAATTTCTGTGCATGTTGTCCAAGTGGTTTGCTTGTAGCTATGTCGAACTGCGAGATGATGAAGTGGCCCTCCAACGGCTTTTTCGGGCCTCATACATTTCTACTCTTCCCCACTATCGACGTCGATCCAGAGGGCTACATATATGTTGAAACAAAGATTAAATAAATATATTTATACAAATGAGAAATTTTTAAATTTCATGTATACATAAGATTGTAAATAGACCTCGCCAGCATTATCTTGCTCATCTTCAAAATTAGCAATGTATTGTCTCCCGTCATCTACGCCCTGATTGTTGCCATCACCTTCGAGCTCGGCATATTGATTGCCACCAGCTGTTGATAATATCCATCATGGCTTGATCATGGTCCTCCATTTCTGCAAATATCATGTAGGATTTAATTGAAGTTGCATGGAATACGAAAACGATCATTATAAATGCCCTAAACCCTAAGTCAAGATCGGATTAAGGTTTTGTGGTTGGATCAGGGTTTCGTCGTCGTATTAGCAGTTTGTGATCGGGTTAGGGTTTCGTGACCGGATTAGGATTTCGTATCGAGTAGCGGTGATTGGGTCGACATCGGATTAGGGTTTTGTGGTTGGATCAAGGTTTTGTGATCATATTAGCAGTTCGTGATCGGGTTTGGGTTTCGTGACTGGATTAGGTTTTCGTATCGAGTGGCGGTGATTGGGTCGAGATCGGATTAGGGTTTTTGGGTTGAATTACGGTTTCGTGATCGTATTAGCAGTTCGTGATCGTGTTAGGGTTTTGTGATCGTATTAGGGGTTTAAATTTCGTCAAGTCCTGAAAAACAATATCCCTCGGCTCGATGCCCGAACACAGTATGCGATGAACTCGGCTCGATAACCGCTCAAACACGACACATCGACGCGGCTTGTATTTTGCGTCCCCGGCTCCTGCATAGAAATGAGTAGAACACGGCTAGATGGCCGTCACCGTTGCTCACTGTTGTCGTGGCTCGACAACGCGGGTGCAGGTGGTCGTGGCAGCACGCACGGGGTCATCGCTGGCGGGCTGAGCGGGATCCCTTACCGCGTGCGCTCCGCTCGGGCTAGGGGATGGCGCGCGCTGTTGCCGGCAGGGCTGCTGTGGCGGCTAGCCTTGCTGCTACTATGGCCGGCCAGGCTGCTGTGGCGGCCGGCCGGGAAGCCGCGCGCCCCTCGGGGGATGGTGGCGCAAACTCCTCGGCGTGAGCTCCGGCCGGGAACGCCTCGGTGACGGGCGGTGCGAGCTCCGGCGGCGTGGCGCGTGCTCCTCGGTGACAGGCGGCGGCGCGAGCTCCGATGGCGGCGGACGCGCGCTCCCCATTTATGCACTACAACTTTGCTTTTGGAACTATTTTCAGATTCTATCTAGTTGTTAAATAAAAACTAGATAGAATATGAAAATAGTTCCAAAAGCAAAGTTGTAGTGCATAAAATTTGGAACAACTTTTATTTTGGGACTTTTTTAAGTTATTACACAAATTTGGGAGAAATTTAGAGAAAACAAAAAGGTGACGTCACTGCTACAGTAGAAATGGACTGCCGGTGAACTGCATGCAAACGTTAGGGACCTAAAACTTCACTTTCAAAGGTGATGGACCTAGATGACACATAGGCCAAAGGTTAGGGACGTAAAACTGCACTTTCAAAGGTGATGGATCTAGATGACATACCGGCCAAAGGTTAAGGACCTGTGGTGCATTTTGCTCATAATTTAAATATCAGGGAGAAAAATTTATAAAAATGACCCTTACATTTCATGTAACTTTATTTTATACTAGAAAATTTTCTAAAAGAAATTGTTTTCTTCTTCTTTTAATATCGAACATAAATGCAACTAATAATTAGGTTTTTGTTAGTGCAAATATATTGTTATATTAAAAAACCTAAAACTATTGGTTTTCGATAGAAAATTTGTTTTTGCATCATTTTAACGTTAATCTTTTTTGTTTTCAATCATTAAGTGTCCAAACGCGCGACAGAGAAATTAATTGATGTCCAAAGAGAGGGAAAAAACATAGATAACCATAGAAATGGTATTTCAATTGATTAAAAAATAAGAAAATATGATGGAAACATGTGAAGTCACAATTATTACATAATACCTCAAATACATAATATTAAACATCACTAGCATTATCAAGCAGGAACAGTAGTGAACTTCTTCTTGACGTATGTCCCTTGGTTATGATCATGTCGTAACCATGGAGTGTCCTCAGGATTTAGCAGGATGCTAGGGTCTTTGTGCACTATGAAGGGCTGGATACACTCCTCTCTTTCATAATCTTCTGACATGTCGAATTTGTCCTCAATTCCCACAATGTTTCTTTTCCCTGAAAGAGCTATGTGGCGCCTTGGCTCATTGATTGATTTGTCATCGTTTTTCCCTCTCTTTGGTTTTGTAGACATGTCTTTCACATACAACACCTGATTCACATTAGCAGCAAGGACGAATGGTTCGTCTATGTACCCAATATTGTTGAGGTCCACTCTTGTCAATCCACACTCCTTGTCGACTGTTGCCCCGCCTCCGATCATCTTCACCCATTGGCACCGAAACAAAGGAACTTTAAAATTAGGTGCATAGCCTAGTTCCCAAATCTCCTGTATGCGACCATAATATGTTTTCCTATCTCCATTCGGGTCGGTGGCATCTATGAGGATACCACTATTTTGGTTGGTGCTCCTTTTATCTTGGGCTTCGGTGTAAAATATATTTCCATTTATCTCATACCCTTTGTACGTGAGGATGTGCCATGATGGTTGCCTAGCCAACAAATACAGTTGCTCAACAATATTTTCATCACCATGACATTCCTTTCGCAACCAACCCCCAAAAGTTTCCATGTGTTGGCGCCTAATCCAAGCTTCATTCCTCCCTGGAAACTGGGATCGTAGGAACTCCTTGTGTACCTCGAGATATGGATCCACAACGGAGGAGCTTTGAAAAACTGTGTAGTGTGCTTTATTGAAATAATCTTCGTCCGCACCGACATATGTTTTCTTCCCTAGTGTTCCCTTTCCACTTAGTCTCCCCTCGTGTCATGATTCAGGAACACCAATCAGGTCAAGATCTAGAATAAAGTTAACACAGAACTCAATGACCTCATTTGTCCCGTACCCCTTAGCGATGCTTCCTTTTGGCCGAGCACGCTGGTGAACATATTTTTCAGTACGCCCATGAACCACTCAAAGGGGAACATGTTGTGTAAGAACACAGGACCAAAAATACCAATCTCTTTGACCAGGTGAACTAGGAGGTGTGTCATAATATTAAAGAACGATGGAGGGAACACCAACTCAAAGCTGACAAGACACTGAACCATATCATTCTGTAGAGTAGCTAGTTCCATTGGATTGATTGCCTTCTGAGAAATTGCATTAAGGAATGCACATAGCTTCATAGTGGCTAGACGTACATGTGGAGGTGGTAGAATTCCTGTTAAAGCAACTGGAAGCAATTGCGTCATAAGCACGTGGCAGTCATGGGACTTTAAGTTTAGGAATTTCTTCTCTGGCACATTTATTATACCCTTTATATTGGACGAGAATACAGATGGGACCTTGATGCTGTTTAGGCACTCAAACATGGTTTCCTTCTCTTCATTGCTAAGAGTGTAGCTAGCAGGTCCTAAGTAATGGCGTCCATCATCTATCTTCTTTGGATGCAAGTTGTCTCGTTCTTTCATGCGCTGCAAGTCCTGTCGTGCTTCAAGTGAATCCTTAGACTTCCCACACACACCCATGAAGCCTAACAGGTTCACACAAAGATTCTTTGTCAAGTGCATCACGTCGATTGCGTTGCGGACCTCTAGAACTTTTCAGTAGGGTACCTCCCAAAATATTGACTTCTTCTTCCACATAGGTGCACGTATATTAGCGTCTTTGGGAACAGGTTCACTGCCCGGTCCCTTTCCGAAGACTACTTTCACATCCTTGACCATATCAAGTACATCTTCTCCAGTTCTGTTGCGAGGCTTTGTCTTTTTCTCACATGTACCTTTAAAATGTTTGCCTTTCTTTCTTAATGGGTGATTCGCAGGAAGAAATCGACGATGGCCAAGGTACACGATCTTTCGACATTTTTTCAAATATATGTTATCAATGTCATCAAAATAATGTGTGCAAGCTTTATATCCCTTGTTTGTCTGTCCCGAAGATTACTTAGAGCAACAAGGAATTTTTTCAAATATATGTTGTCAATGTCATCAAAATAATGTGTGCAAGCTTTATATCCCTTGTTTGTCTGTCCTGAAGATTACTTAGAGCAACAAGGAACTTCCTTCTTAATGGGTGATTCGCAGGAAGAAATCGACGATGGCCAAGGTACACGATCTTTCGACATTTTTTCAAATATATGTTGTCAATGTCATCAAAATAATGTGTGCAAGCTTTATATCATTGATTGTTACGAACAACAATACTCGCAGGTCAAAGTGTTCCTGTTTGTCCTCATCCCACACACGTACACCTGGTTTGTTCCATAAAAGTAGAAGTTCCTCAACTAATGGCCTCAGATACACATCGATGTCATTGCCAGGTTGCTTCGGGCCTTGGATGAGCACCGGCATCATAGGGAACTTCAGCTTCATGCATAACTAGGGAGGAAGGTTGTAGATACATAGAGTGACAGGCCAAGTGCTATGACTACTGCTCTGCTCCCCAAAAGGATTCATACCATCTGTACTTAAAGCGAACCTTAAGTTTCTTGCGTCATTTGCAAACTCTGGGAATTCTCTGTCTATTGCTCTCCACTGGGACACATCGGCAAGATGTCTCAACATATTGTCGACCTTACGGTCTTCCTTGTGCCATCGTAATAACTTTGCACGGTCTTTATTTCTGAACAAACGTTTCAAGCGTGGTATTATAGGAGCATACCACATAACCTAGGTAGGTGTTGACGGTGGATAACGTCAACTTTTATTAGAACTTTAGACACCAATGGATATATGAATATACACTAGATTAGGGTTTTAACTGACAATTTCCATGAGTTTTGCATATTCTGTATTTTCTAGGGGATTATCCAGAAAAGCTTAAGAGAGGGATTAAAGTGCTTAATTATCACGAAACTTAACTGGGAAGGAAACATTGTTCTTAATAGTTTATATGTTCTTGACTACAATAGTCTTTGTCTACTTTGATTATATGTCTAGTATAGTTGGTTTGATCTTATTGAATTCATGTAATTGCTCGTATAGCGTTTATCCATACGATCGATGGGTAGATGATGAACGATATGTAGATGTGGTGTCTAGGTATTCTGTTTATCTGCGAGTGCACCCTGATGTGCCGGGTCGTGTGGTAGATCGCGTAGGTGACAGCTGCGTTGAATCCTCTGTAGTCCACCCCCCCGTATGTAGGAAAGCAGGCATGGTCGCGAAGTTGGGTGATGACTCTGTTTCACATCCTTCCTAGATGATGCCCTTTACATGTGATCATGATATATGACTAATCTAACAATGATTGCTAGATGTAGTTGCACTAATTAGAGTTATTCATCGACGTAGTAACAGAATTACCTTAGATATTAATTCCTTAGTTTATCCATTGGCTAGCTTTTACTATGACTAGAAAGTGCTCTGATGTTTATCCTTTATTTATGATGCTTGATCATACTTATGACTTTATTTATCTTTATTATCTTGTGACCTCTACTTGTTATGAGTAGAGTAAATGACATCAGTAATGTCACTTATCCATTGTATATAATTACTATCAATATAATAGATTAAAGTTTATCCAGTCCTTCCCAGTGGTATAAATATAAATCGACAACCTGGTAGACTCTAGGTAAAATGCTACAATGGTATAATTATCTGTCCTCTTGTAGAATTTATCTTAGTTTATATTTATATATTTCTGCCTAGTCATATTGAATAGTATATGAACCTTTATTTATTTTTAGCATTTATAATTAGGGATGACAACCTAGTTCATGCATAAGAATGTTGGTAATAGATAAGTGACTAGTTGCTAATGACCAGTTAATTAATTATCATACATCTTCTAATCTCATCTCTTGTATTAAAAGTTATATAGTTATATTTGGCAACGTTAGTAGATGTCAACAAGCATTTTTAACGCCGTTGCCGGGGAAGGCACATTAAACTTAGGAATTATTGATAACATATATACATAATGGATAAGATTGTGTTACCGATTGATCTCTAACTCAAACAGGCACACCCTTGTTTTTATCATTTGCTTATGTTATGCAGGGTGACGAATAAATGGTTTTTCTCTTTCGAACAACTTCACTGACGATCCAGAGAAACTTCTTAGAAGGAAGAAGGTTGTAGAGGCGAGGGATAATTTCGAGTCACTATCAAGAATAACCATCGCCACTCAAGCTCATCCATCAGAGGAGCCAGCTCTAACATTAGAAGAAGAACATTTAGGAGAAGATTTAACTCCTGTGTTTGAAGACATGGCTGAGAAGACACTGCGTGATTCTCTACCCCAACAATAGAAAACATCCGGACTGGACCAGCAGTCAACACTGGGGAGAATGGATTTGAGCTCAAACCTGCTCTTATCACCATAGTTCCAGCCAGTCAATTTTGTGGAAAAGCTCATAAAGATACAAGTGCACACTTACAACACTTTCTAGAGATCTGCAGCACCTTTACGATCAGAGGAATACCAAGAGATGCTATTTTGCTCCGTCTTTTTCCATTTTCACTTTTGGGGAAAGATAAGCAGTGGTTCTACGCCAATAAAGAGAAAAACACTACGTGGGACCGATGCTCAACTGCTTTTCTAGCAAAGTTCTTTCCTACAGGCAAGACAAATGCTCTGCGTGGGAAAATTTCAAGCTTTCAACAGCAACATGATGAATCATTCACTGAAGCATAGAAAAGATTTCAAGATTATATTGAAGACTGTCCTCATCATGGGATATAGGATTGGCTATTGATGTAGACTTTCTACCACGGGCTCATCTCTAGCACCCGTGAGTCTATAGATGCTGCAGCAGGAGGAGCATCCTGTCAATTAAGCTTCCAGACGCTAAAGCACTTGTTGAGAAGATGGCCTCAAATCCAAGCTGTAATGAAGAACGTACTCAACCTCGCAAGAGAGTAGGAGGCATCCATCATTTCAAGGAAACTGACATGGTCACTGTCAAGTTAGACCTCACCATGATGAAGCTCGATGTAGAGAAGAAGGAAGTCATGCATATTAATGATTCTCGCATGACCTGTGAAGAATATGGAGATTACAGGCATTCAGCTGTCAACTACCCTATGTTGCAAGAGGATGTGAACTTCATCAATAGTAACACCTATTATCGCCCTCAGCAAGGTCAAGGATGGAACCAGCCAAACCAAGGATGGAATCAGCAACCTCGACAAGGTAATTACCATGGTAACAACCAAGGTAATAATTACAATAATTACAATCTTCCATCTTTAAGAGATTTAGTTGCTGGTCAATCTAAATTGTTAGATCAAATGTCTAGACTGGTAGCCTCTAATGATAAAGCTTTAGAAAATATTAATACTAGAATGGATACCTTTGCTTCTGCTATAAAGAATCAGCACAGCTTTAATAAAATGTTAGAATCACAATTTGCTGCTGCTATCCCTCCATTTGAGAAAGGTAAGATTCTGGGCCAGCCGGAAGATTTAGAAACTGCTAACCTTGTTGATATTCACAATGCAACCCAGTACCATATTGAGCCTACAGATATACAGTGGATTGATCACTCACTACCTGAGAAGATGGGAGACCCTGAAAGACCTGTCATTCCTATCTCTATAGGATGTCACAGCTTTCCAGAGGCTATCTGCGATTTCAGCGCAAGTGTCAACATAATGCCCAAGGTAATTTATGAGAAAATTTTAGGTGATCTTTTGTTGTACACAGATATGCATTTGCAGCTTGCAGATTAGTCCATTTGCTACCCCGAGGGAGTGCTAGAAGAAGCTGTCATCAGAGTGGGGTAATCATATGTCTCAGTTGACTTCGTGATCATGGAGACAGGAGGAGATCAGAAGCCACCCATTATTTTGGGACGACCATTCATATGCACAACCAAAGCCATCATCTATGTGGAACATGCCAAAATTGTCCTTTCCATGAAGGACAAGAAAGAGAGATTCTCGTTCAAGAATTGCATCTTAAAGACTCTTGCAGTCCCGAAGCAATTCCATCAACAAGAAGAGCAACAACAACCAGCACCCAAGAAGAAAAACAATAGAAGATGGAGGAAGAACAAACCCCAGCAAATACCTGAAGAAATTGCTCAATTAATCACTGCTCTCAACACAGAAAATGATCATATGCTCCCCCAACCATTTCCAATGAAGAAAGGAGACCCAGGTGTACCATTCATTGAATGCACAATCAGAGACACCGCTTTTGCCGACACCATCTGTGACACTGGATCAGGCGTCAACGTAATGTCCAAACAGGTATATGATGATTTATTTAATGATTTACCTCTATACCCAACATATATTCAGTTGCAGATGGCAGACTAATCACTAAGATTCCCTGAAGGCATGGTTAAGGATGTTATGGTAAGAATTCAAGATAAATATATACCCGTAGAATTTCTAGTTCTTGATATGCAGGGAGACGATGAATCACCTATTCTTTTGGGAAGACCATTCCTCTACACTGCCAATGCTATTATCTACATTGGGTCTGGACAGATCCATTTCAATCTACCCACGGGAAAAGTACGCAGTCAATTTAGAACACTTGTTAACCATGAGCAGAACAAGAAGCAACGCAATAGGAGAAGAAGCTCGCCGTCAGGCTGCCCAGCCTCACTGTGGATGGGAGGAATTCCCTGGCAAGATTGCGACATATGAAGACTGCTACAAAGAGCAAGAATAAGCCATGCAAGCACCATGCTGGAGTGAGTGGGAAGCGGAAGCTGAAAGGATGGATCAGATTGCTAAAGCAGAGGAAGAAGAGATCCACGCACAATTAGAAGAATGGATGAAGAAGGTTAAAGAGTTAAGAGAAGCACACCTGAGGGAGTGTGACAAGGAAGAGCTAGACCTAGAAAAGAGAGAAAAAATGAAATGGAAGGAGAAAGAAGAAGCACCTACTACACCACCGCAAAATGGGAAATTGATTGAGGTAACCTCAAACGATGAACCTGCTGAGTAAGAATTCTCCTCTATCTAAGTCCTGTCGGTAGACTTTAAATACCGTACCCTAGCCATAACGTTAGAATGGTAGTTATCTAATTAAGTTAGAATTTATTAGTAATTTTGTTTTAACACATTTATTAGTACCATCACTCTTGCACATTAAATATAAAACAATAAAAATATTTACTGCTTTATTTACTGCATCATAAACTAAAGCCCTATGTAAATGCACTTATGGTAAATCCTGTAGGAATATTTACTGTGGCGGCACAAAAAATAAAAATAATATATATAAATGGTAGTAGCATCTGTATTTACTTTGTTGCATTATAAAATTCCTAAGCCCCATGAGAATAAATATTCTCCATGGTGGCATAAAAAATATATATAGCATGTATATATATTTGATTGCTGCATAAGAAAATCAGAAAAACCCAAAAAGAGAATCCTGTTCGAATCCTGCTAGAATCTGTCAATTAAAATCAACTCAAAAGAATAATCAATTACTCATTGGCTGACCGCTAACCCCTTGTTAAATTCAAGCCTCGAGTTTTAGTTTTCTTGTTAGAGTATAATTATGCAGGAACAATATTATGACTAAGCAGAGAGTCTATCAGTGGCACCCACCAGGACCACCACTGGTTAGCTCACTCTGAGGATCATTCAATGCCAAATATTGCAAACATCTATCCTGGGGGAGGAGTATCCCCTAGTTACCAGGTAATTATACCTATGCGATTATTGAGTCTGTTTTATATAGTCATAAAATACCAAAAAATATGTGACCACATGAAGGTTCACCATAATATCATAGAAAAATCTAAAAAAATACCAAAAATATGTGGGCACATGAAGATCCACAAATCATAGAGTCTTTTTGAGTCCAATCAAAAATCATTAAAACCAAATAAACACTTAGTTTTATATTAGAATATGTTTGGACTCAGTCTAGGCTAGAATTAATATTATCTTGGAGATGATGAATAGTTGCTCTGTTATCATACCTTTCAAGTGCCTAGTTTTCAACCTTAAATTCTCCTGAATTTTAAATACTACTGTTTTGACTTGAAAATTTGCTCTGAACCTGAAACTTGTGGAGGCATATGCTTGAGCTAAGTCTAGATGATTGATTGATATGATACATAAAAATCTGATCTGCTATTTATCCTATTTCTAACATTACTAAGTTCTGGAGATTTATTGTGAAAACTTAAAATCTACATGATGAGCTCTTGTATGACAAAGTATGAATTCTTACCAAAGCCATATATGATACATTTAGATAGGAAAACCTTTGCACATTTATGATGCTTGATTTGGATTAAGTTCACTTAACCTTCGTTGTATACCTCATGAGAGTCTTGTCATGCTTTTAAAACTAAGATCACGTACATACTCCAGCGACATATGCATTATTCCTACCCTAGGAATAATCGCAACCATTTCCACTTTCATCTATGTTCATCATAAAAATATTTTCTGCTACACTGGGGGAAAACACCAAAAATATATATACCCCATAGGACAGCCCTGTTATAATGCTCAAAGTTTTTGTCATTGTTATTTCTCCAAATCATTTAAGGGACGCATGTGGCTATGCAAAAGTATGAAAAGAAAAGGAAGTAAAAGATGGACAAGTGTCCCAGCAATTAAAACGATGGGTACTAGATGCCCGCCTCCCTATTGAAAAAAAAAGAAGAAAGAAAGAGAAAGAAGGAGAAAGAATAAAGATAGCCCATATTTCCTGCGCATCTTGAAGAGAGATTTATTTTCAAAAGAGCATAAGTAGAATTAGGATTAGCTACCACATATGCACCTATCCACTATATTCGATACACATGTACATTTTGATTTGATTGTATGCCTCGATTCTCTGTGGATCCATTGTTTGACTTTACAATATATGAACTGCAAGTATGCTCATCCTTGTTATTGCCACTCCTATGAGCTCCACTATATATTCTTAGCAATAGGGAGGCATGACATCGTTAATGTCTTAAGTGAGATCCATAATAACCAAATATATTGAGGGACTTGAGGGTGTCATACAATTAAGCTCTGTGTTTTATTTTGAAAACTTAATAAAAACCCCGGAATATTGGTACTGTAAATAATTTGCTACATAGTACTTGACTTGATTGTTCTAAATTTTAATTGCTCAAGACTTATGCGAAAGCTGTAAAAGTCCATAGTTAAAGGTAAAATGGGTAAGTCTGAAGGTTAGAGCAGTTATTGTCTAAACCAGAGGAGAATCTCTGTTTGAACGCATGTGTACTTAAAAAATATAAAAACATTGTAGCAACTCCTAATCCAAATACTTTCGTAAATTAGGTTTAATTTGTTTGCAAAGGGACTGGCAAACAGGTAAGTTTGGGGGTGTTATTGACGGTGGATAACGTCAACTTTTATTAGAACTTTAGACACCAAAGGATATATGAATATACGCTAGTCTAGGGTTTTAACTGACAATTTCCATGAGTTTTGCATGTTCTGTAATTTCCAGGGGATTATCCAGAAAAGCTTAAAAGAGGGATTAAAGTGCTTAATTATCACGAAACTTAACCACGAAGGAAACATCGTCATCAGGACGTGGGAAGAGTGTAGAAGGCATCCGAAGCAACCAGGGCCCCACCTGGCAGGTGGTCAGGCCAGCCGGCCCCTAGGGGGGCCGAGCGACGCCCCCCTAGGGTTTTGCCACCGCCTTCTGGAGTCTTCTTCCACTGTCTTTGAGGAGTCATCTTGACCCTTGATTAAGTCAGTTTGATCCTACGGCGCACGTGCAACCCACCGGGCTATAAATAAAGGGGCACACCCTCCTAGAGGCATCCAATCATTCATCCAAGGCTTCAAGTCTTCGGTCAAGCCATCAAGAGCCTCCTAATTCATCAAGAGCCATCTAGTTCATAGTTCTAGTCTAATTAGATTAGAAGTACAGGAGTTCTAGTTCTTCAGCGGGATCTGGAGCCCCGGCATCTGTCTAGAGCTCGGAGTTCGGTATAGTTCTAATTCTTTCTCTATTATTGTATCCTTCATTATGAATAGGGAAACATTGTTCCTAATAGTATATGTTCTTAATTACAATAGTCTTTGTCTACTTTGATTATATGTCTAGTATAGTTGGTTTGATCTTATTGAATTCATGTAATTTCTCGTATAGTGTTTATCCATACAATCGATGGGTAGATGATGAACGATATGTAGACGTGGTGGCTAGGTATTCTGTTTATCTGCGAGTGCATCCTGATGTGCCAGGTCGTGTGGTAGATCGCGTAGGTGACAGCTGCGTTGAATCCTCTGTAGTCCACCCCCCGTATGTAAGAAAGCAGGCATGGTCGCGAAGTTGGGTGATGACTCTGTTTCACATCCTTCCTAGATGATGCCCTTTACATGTGATCATGATATAGGACTAATCTAACAATGATTGCTAGATGTAGTTGCACTAATTAGAGGTATTCATTGACGTAGTAATAGAATTATCTTAGATATTAAATCATTAGTTTATCCATTGGCTAACTATTATTATGACTAGAAAGTGCTCTGATATTTATCCTTTATTTATGATGCTTGATCATACTTCTTATTTTATTTATCTTTATTTCTTGTGACATCTACCTATTATGAGTAGAGTAAATGACATCGGTAATGTCACTTATAATAGATTAAAGTTTATCCAGTCTTTTCCAGTGGTATAAATATAAATCGACAACTTGGTAGACTCTAGGTAAAATGCTACAATGGTATAATTATCTGTCCGCTTACAGAATTGATCTTACTTTATGTTTATATATTTCTGCCTAGTCATATTGAATAGAATATGAACCTTTATTTATTTTTAGCATTTATAATTTGGGATGACAACCTAGGTCATGCATAAGAATGTTAGTAATAGATAAGTGACTAGTTGCTAATAACCAGTTAATTAATTACCATACATCTTCTAATCTCGTCTCCTGTATTAAAAGTTATATAGTTATATTTGGCGACGTTAGTAGATATCAACAGCAGGGATTTTCTTCCTGGGACGTTCTTCGCCCTCAACATCACCAGGGTCATCTCGCCTGATCTTATACCACGACGCATGACATACTGGGCATTCATCCAAATTCTCATTGTTGCCACGGTACAGGATACAATCATTAGGACATGCATGTATCTTCTGTATTTCTAATCCTAAAGGGTAGGCGGCCTGTTTTGCTTTGTACGTAGTGCTGGGCAATTCGTTTCCCTTCGGAAGCATCTTTTTTTGGATCTTCAGTAATTGACCAAATCCCTTGTCGGATAGACCATTCATTGCCTTCCAATGTAACAGCTCGAGTATTGTACCCAACTTTTTTTTGCCCGCCATCCGCATTCGAGTATAGCAATTTCCTGTGATCCTCTAGCATGCGGTCAAACTTGGCCTTCTCTTTTTCGCTTTCGCATTCTCTTTTCGCATCACAAATGGCTTCACCAAGAGCATCATCATCAGCGAGTGTGTCTTCTACCCCTGCCACTTCTTCTTCAACTTCCCCCATTGCTGTATCATCAAAGGCACCGTATTGAGCAATAATGTCGTCGTTAGGCTCCAATTGTTCTTCTTTGCCTTTTTCCATTATAACCCCGCTCTCTCCGGGCTTGGTCCAACAAATATAGTTTGGCATGAAACCCGACTTTAACAAGTATAATTGAAGACTCATTGAGTAAGAATATTCCTTCAAATTGTTACACTGGGCACATGGACAGCACATGAAACCATCCCGCTTGTTTGCCTCGGCCACTCTTAAGAAATAATGCACACCCTCAATGAACTCTTGGGAGCGCCGATCGGCATTATACATCCAATGACGTGTCATGACCTTCATTAAATGACATATGACATAATTAAATTTATCATTCTTCAAACAAATAAAATTAATAAATACCCAAAATTCTATAAATCTATAACATTCCTAAACACGTAACAAATGACATTTCTAATTTTCCTAAACACTTATTATGTACCTAAAGTATATAAATCTGTAACGTTCCTAAACACGTATTAAATAAAATTTCTAATTTTCCTAAACATTTATTATCTACCCAAAGTATGTAAATCTCTAATTTTCCTAAACACATATTAAATAAAATTTCTAATTTTTCAAAACACTTATTATCTACCCAACGTATATAAATATCTAATTTTTCCAAACACGTATTAAATAAAATTTCTTAATTTCCTAAACACTTATTATATACCCAAATTATAAAAATCTCTAATTTCCCTAAACACGTATTAAATGAAATTTCTAAATTTCCTAAACACTTATTATATACCCAAATTATAAAAATCTCTAATTTTCCTAAACATGTATTAAATGAAATTTCTAAATTTCCTAAACACTTATTATATACCCAAATTACAAGAAATTCTATTTTTTAACACGTATTAAATGTAATTAATAAAATATCCTAACATTCTCTATTTCTCAAACTTAACCATGTAAGGTGTATAATAGCAGTGAAATGTGTATACTTGTTTTAATTAAATAAGTTTAGCTTCCTTTAACAAAATATACAAACTATCAAGTGATTGTTGTTTAAAATGGCGTAGAAATCATAAAATGAAAAAAGCAAATATATATACACTTAAAATGACATATGCTACTGCTAAAACATGAGAGGATTAAGCTATTCATCATTAATGAAGTCGATGGCGAGTAAAGATCTTGAGATGAATCAATGGCCGGAGATGAGAGAGCAACAATTCAAACAAGCAAGAACACAACAAGAACAGAGCAAGAGCTCTCTGCTCGGGCTCGGGCTGGGGGGGAGAAGAAGGTGGTTTAAATAGGGGAGGTGACATTTAGTCCAGGTGAGAACTAAAAACCGAGAATAGAGCTCAACCTTTAGTCCCGGTTTGTGTTACCAACCGAGACTAATGAGCTTTAGTCCCGGTTTGTAACACGGACTGGGACTAAAAGTCCCTCCTGCAGAAGTTTGACACCATAGCCATTGGGCGCGGGACTTCTAGTCCCAGTCGGTGTTACAAACCGGGATTAAAGAACTTTTTGGTCCCGGACGCAAAATTTGGCGAGACTATTGTGCATTTTGGGCATCGACCAAAGGCCTGTTCTGTAGTAGTGCTATGATGTAGGCTCCAAGGAGCATGGGTATTGTGTTGGATCGTGGGGCGTTAAATAATTGGCAAATGAATACATAATAATTGGACACGAGTCTACCTATGGTGTGATTGAAACACAGTATTTGACCTAATAATTGCTACACAATCATGTTGTCATGTTGTAGTCTTATGCAGTTGCAATTGCAAGAAGCATTGTACCAACAAATGCTCTACAAAATTGTATTTTTATATAATAATTGTTTGCAACCTGGAATGTTGTTCTCCTGTTTATTTATTTTGTCTAGCGCATATAGTTTAGGGTCAACATGGGTCATTCTTGCTACTTGGCTATTAAATACAAAATTGAAGACATGGAAACCCATGCTGAAGTTACAAAATAAAGCTTGCCTGGAAAAAGAGCATGGCAAATGTTAAGGATTGACAGCTCCATCGTCGCAAGTACACCAGCTAGAAACAACCGAGGAAATAGGGTTTGGAGGGGTCAGGATTAGCAATCCTTGACGCTAGTAGCGCTTTGAAGTTTTGCATGTCCACGAAGACAAGGACATGCACAAATGTAGTCCGATATGCCACTATCTATATTTTTTTTACTGGCTAATTATTAGCTGAATCTTAACAGCCAGTACCCCATGTGGAACCTTGCGTGTTGCTTCCCTTACCACTGCGTTTTCAGAGTAACTTGTGACCGTTCATACATCTTATTAAATATTACAATCCAGATTTATCAACGCAAATAAATTCAAATTCAAAAAATTGAAATGAAAATTTAGATCCCTTCAAATGGTAATGCTTTGCTCATTTATGTAATTTCTATATCTGATGTCATACGAAAGTTCATAAAAATAATAATTTCAAAATCATTAAACTTTAAATAAAACTTATTACAGACCTTGAATGATTTCAAATAAAATTGCACTTAACCACTTTTTGAGTCATATAACTTTGGTTTAGTTCATTTCTTGATCTAAAGATGACATTTAAAAAATTAAAAAATATGAATTCCAAGTTAGTTGTACTGGCCATAGGGTAAGAAAATTGTCTATGTAAATACATCCCTACTGGCAGATTCAGCTATGCAAGTACCATATGTTTCCAATGTTCACTTGGGATGATACTAAAATAATGTTCCACTTCTACCTGATATGTAGTGGTAAATTTAACACGCTGTACAAGTCATCAACCGGAGAAGCAGGCCAGAATTAATTTGATTTTTCTAGTGTTCTTGGGCATTCAGATTCTTTCTGCTACAACACCGTCTATGACGTTTTGCAAAAATAATTAATAAAAAGAAATTCATAAAGTATCCATAGTTAGTCACAAAACTCTCTTTTAACGTACAAAACAGTTCATACATACGTGCACATTGTTCCCCTATGTGTGCACGCACATATTCTACTCATTTGGACACCTCTGATCTTAAATTCTGAGCATATATGTATATCTCGAGTTTAGTAAAGTCAGCATAGTCATATTGCTGCCCATGGACGCAACATCTACCACGGAAAGATTGACGTAGTTAAAATTGGAAACAAATCTACGCTCAGTTCAAAAGAAAGCAACTGAGCTACGCTCAGTTCACAACTCTTGGCGGAGAATTGAAGTTTCTTTAGTTCCTATATGAATAAATTGGTAACCTCAATTTTTTTTTTCTGAAATCCCCACAAGAGCATGTAAAAAATAAAAGAAGGCACCACATATAAGAAGTTGGTTAGCCGTGCTCACAGGCTTTTTATTTAGGGGAAGCCGTACTCACGAGCTGATAAGCAAGGGCTTGTGCTTGTAGAGGGATTAGCTATAGAGCGTCAAACAATACAAAGCTTCATCCTTATTGGGCTGGGCTAAATTTTCTGTGAAATATAATGGGCTACATGCATTACCAAATGTATGGTGTTCTTTGGAAAGACTAAAATCTGGACAAACCCACATGAACTGGCCCAGTTTCAGGTTAGAACCAATTTTGTGAGTGAATTGGTAACCTGCTAATATTTCTTGCTCACGTAGGTCCGTTATTTTAGGTGGCGTTTGGTTTTATGAGTAATGATTACTACTGCTTCTCTAAACAATTTACTGGTCTTTGTTTTGTCGCTGTAGTTATGTATTTTAGACTATAAATTTTCGTGTTATTTTACTGCTGTAAGAATCATATTAATTAGAGAATAGCTTGTATCATTTTTACCATAGAAAAAGACAATAATGCATGATTTACCACTGGCTACAGAAGCGCCTTTTATATTCAGGTGAAATTTATATATCTGTGTTCATGACCTCGTGCCAGTTGATAATACTGCATTAATGCTCTGGTACTGCATGGCATGGGTTCTCGCTACTTTGTAGTTGTAATGTGAATAAAGAATTGAAGAAGGGCTACCACATTGGACCTATAAAAGTAAACAGCAATTGTGCGTAGAAAATACTAAAAGTGACACGCATACATGCAAGAGTGGTAGGTTCCAAAGGTCCTCGTGTCTTTAGCCAAAGCCAATAATCAAGCGTAAATCTAGGCTTGAGAGGCATTGGGATTACAGATACCTAACGCTTGATATGGCCGAACGAGGATTAGAGTGGAACATGGCACGGAATGTGACAACTCTCCCCTCGTGTGGCTGCCTCCAGTTGCTCATGTCTCCACAGCACAATCAGGCAGCAGCGCCATGCCCGGAGTCCGGCGGCCCATCCCTAACACCCTGAACTTGGCTGTGCATTGCTTATTGCCGTGGCTGGTGCTCTTCATAGCCCAGCAGCATGGTACTGTTGAACAGCATGTGCGCCGTCTCCATGCTCAACGATGACCATCATTGTCACCAGGGCGTCATATAGCTGCTCTTCTTCGTTGTTTCGATCACCTGGTTGGACTTGAAGTCGGTGAGGCACAGCCGAAGCCGTCATCACCTCGTGGCCGCGTCAGAGTCGTCGCGCCGCCGAACGCCGGGCACCGCGTCCGCGTCGAGCGGATTGGAATACCAAGAGATGAGGACGGAGCAGAAGAGTAGTCCAGGAGTCCGTCTCGATTCCATCAGGTCACCATTGGCTTCCTCTGTTCTGGTAATTGAGGATGAGGCCCATCGAGGGGAACAGAGTAGTAGACTGGCTGGCTTGTATTGGCGTATGTATTTTATATGTATTCACTGGTACGTACAGAATAATACATATATTTGGTATTTTGTACAAGTTTTAGGTATGTCGGCTGCGAAGCCATGCCAAATACCTGTCTCCGATCTCCCTGACGACTGTGCTCACCCAGTGATTCAACAAGTAAACGGACCTGGAACCAAACAAAAAAGATATGGAAGTTTGTCTTGGCACTGGCTATTAGGCTTGACATGCCAGGCTCACGTGAAAATTAATAGAAAAATAATTAAAATAATTAGTTAAATTTTTAATCAGGAATAAAGTTCTAGCCTCTACCATTCATCGACGGTATGCAGTCGAGAGTTGAGAATACAAAAGAAAGCCATAAGGCTCGTATAACCATAAGAAAACAAACAAAATTTCGAGTATAAATTTCTTCTTATATTTCTGCTGAAAGAATCCTACTGAGATAAATTTATAACCAAGCCTTGTTCTTACATTGAAGTAAATTTATAGAGGTGTTCAAGAACCTAATGCCACCTTATAATAATGCATTAATGCACTGGTACTGCATGGCAAGGATACTCGTTACTTTCTACTTGCAATGTGAACAAAGAATTGAAGAGGGCTTCTAGATTGGAGCTATAAAAGAAAGAGCAACTATGCTTGGAAAATGGAAGAGACAACAGATGACACACATGCAAGAGTGGTAGGTTCGTCGATCATCCTGTGTCTTGAGCAAAAGCCAGTCTACTGTAAATCTAAGCCTAGGAGGCATTGGGATTACAGATGCCTAATGCTTGGTTTCAATTCCTAGAGAGAGGATTAGCATCGATAATCATGGTCTGGAATCAGACACCTCTCTGCTCGTGCGCATTCCTCCCATTGTCCACATCTGCTAAGGCCATCTTCAATGGCTAGCTCTTGGGTAGCTTATAGAATTTTTTTCTTATATTATAGTAGAAGAGATAAGAAAGCTATTTCTTGTTCAAGAAATAGTCTCATACACACACTTCGAGTTTACGTGAGAATGACATGTAAGGTCATTTATATTATGAACTATGTACTACAAGATAGATCATTGGAAGGGTTATCTCTTAGAGTGTTTAGAGATAGACACTAGTTCTTATTGTTGAGGATGGACTAAGGAGAATCGGGCTGCAGTGCAGCGGCCTACTCGACTCCGCAATGCTGATTCCCATGGCTGGTGCTTTTCGGGAACTGCTCCATTTCACTTTTGTAAAAATCGCATGGATCTCAAAGCAGCCTGTCGATCTTTTTTATCGTTATTTTTTTTTCTCAAATTTTCTCTTTGAATCGGCAAGGGACAGGCCCATGCATCAAAGCCCAGCTCATTGGCCTTCATCTTTTCCTCGGCTTGTAAACTCGGTTGCTGCGAGATAGTTATGGCATGCCATGAGGTCATCTTGATCCATGCACGTGCACACAAACAGGGCAACTGGCTCCTTGCATTTGACCATGGAGGTCATCTTGATCCATATGAACTGGCCCTGTTTTAGGTTAGAATCGAATATCTAAATACGTACCGGCAAATATTTCTTTTAGGCGTCATCTGGCTTGTAATAAATGATCCTAAATGCTACTTGACGAGTGCGCAGGCGGGCGCGACTCCGCCCGCACGCCTCCTTCCCTCTCCCTCCGTCCCCCTGCGGCCCGTGCCTCCCTCCCTCTCCCTCCGTCCACCCAGCGGTTCTCTGGCGGCCCACCCGTACGCTTGGCACACCTCCCTCTCTCCCTCTTCGGCGCCGGCCTCCCCGCACGGACCTCCGGCGTCCTCCCTGCGTCCGTGCGCCACCGCCGTGGCCATGGCGGATCCGGTGGCGGCGACGCCGCCGTGGCAGCGCAGGTAGGCCTCTGGCCTCATCCTCTCTCTATCTCTCTGTCTCTCTCCTCTCCTCCTCCTCCTCCTCCTCTCTCTCCTCTCCTCTTCCAACTCCGGTCAGCTAGGGTTTCGGCGAGCCTCGCAGGCCTTCTTCCCCAACTCCGGCGGGTTCTAGAAGGGCTGGCCGGGGGGAGGAAGGCCGGCCAGGCGGTGGGGAGGAGGGCAGGCGGGTCTTTAGGGTCCAAGCGGCAGGGAAGGGTAGGGCGGGGGTGAGCTCACCGGAGTTGCGGAAGATGGCGGCGATGGCAAGCTAGGTCGCCGGCGTTAGGGAAGAAAGCGGCCCAGGGGGGAGGGGAAGAGGGAGGCCGCCGCGGCCGCTAGGGCTCGTCGGAGCTCCGGCGAGCCCTAGCGGCCACAGCAGGGCGGTGGCCGGTGGCGGGGGTGACGATGTGCTTCCGTGCGGACGGCAGCGGGACGGTGGCCCTAGCAAGCGCGTGCGGGCGAAAATGCTTCCGCCTGCACGCGCAGGCGTTAGCAAACTCCATAAATGATTACTGCTGTTTCGTTCATCAATTTACTGGCATGCATGGTCATTCACTCTTTCTTGGCCATTGTTTTCTCATTGCAGTTATCTGCTTTCGATCGACTATAAAATTTGGGCTATTTTTCTTCTGAAAGAAAATCATATTAATGAATGAATAGCTTTACCATTTGACATGAGAAGATGACAATAATGTATATCTATATAAGATGATTTACTACTGACTACAAAAATAACCGAGCCTTGTTCTTACATTGAGGTAAATTTATAAAGCTGCTCATGAACCTAATTTCTGGTTGCCAGGTTATAATATTGCATTAATGCACTGGTACTTCATGACATGGGTAGCCCCCACTTTCTGGTTGCAATGTGAATAAAAATTGAAGAATGTATAATACATTGGAGCTATAAAAATCAAGGTCTGCTGTGCTTGAAAAATCAAAGAGACAACAGACAAACATGCAAGTGTGGTGCCAGTTCTAAGGTCATCCTATGTCTCAAGCAATACTAGTCAAGCATAAATCTAGGCTTAAGAGGCATTGGGAACATCGACACCACTCTCCTTGTCTTTGTTCCGTTCCATGGTGCTCCTGTCCACAGAACAATCAAGTTGCAGCACAGTGTCTGGAACAAGTACAGCGGGCAATCCCTTCACTACTGGAAATGGGAACATCCCTAACCCTCGAGTGGTGCTTCCCCAGCATGGTTGTGCTTTGCTGGTTCACATGGCTGCTGCTCTTTATAGGACAGCAACATCGTTTTCCACGGCTGCGACTTCCTTGGGTAGATGTTACACCTGCATGGACTGTAGCCTTCAGTAGCAAAAGCCCAAGAGAGAAGAGAAGGAAGAAGCCCAATCCCAGAGATGAAGGCCCAGAGTGGCACAAATGAGAAGCCCAAGGCCCAGCTGTATCTGGAGTATTGCTGCTACGGCAGCTGTAACAAATATATTCTAGGGGAAGTCGATTGAGATTTGTCTCGGTTGTTGCCAGAGAACAAGAAGGCGAGCTGCGGCTCCAGGGCGGCCAGCGACACCCCTGATCATCAGAGCTTGTAAACTCCACATTACTCGTTCTAAAGCATATACACTCGATCTATCATAGTACTACCATAACAGTTCTAAACTTAAGCATGCAAACTAGTCATTCACGCATTCTTGGCCATTGTTTTGTCGTTGTAGTTATCTGCTTTTGAGTATAAATTTCCTCTTATCTTTCTGCTGAAAGAATCCTATTGAGATAAATTTATAACCAAGTCATGGTCTTACATTGAAGTCAATTTATAGAGGTGTTCAAGAACCTAATGTTGGGTCATGATAATTCATTAATATACAGGTACTACATGGCATGGATACTCGCTACTTTCTACTTGCAATGTGAGCAAAGAATTGAAGAAGGGCTACTAGATTGGAGCTATATAAAAAAAGAGCAACTATGCTTGGAAAATGGAAAACAACAGACACATATTCAAGAGTGGTAGGTTCGTCGGTCATCCTGTGTCTTGATCAAAAGCTAGTCTACTGTAAATCTAGGCTTAGGAGGCATTGGGAATACAGATGCCTAATGCTTGGTTTCAGTTCCTAGAGCGGAGATTAGCATCGATAATCATGGCATAGAATGGGACACCTCTCCCCTAGACCCTACTAGTGTGCATTCCTGCCATTGTCCACATCTCCTAAAGCACAATTGGGCTGCAATGTAGCATCCTACTTGACTCTGACCAGAGGCCGATCTGTCCTACATTCCCATGGCTGGTACTTTTCAGCAACTGCTCCATCACTCTTTTCTAAAAATCGCATGGATCTCAAACCAGCCAGTCTTATTAATCATTAAATTTTTTCTCAAAATTTTCTCTTAGAATCCGCAAGGGACCAGCCCATCGGAGCCCAGCAGCTCACCGGCCCATTCCTCGGCTTGCAAACTCGGTGCTGCTAGGTAGTTATGGCATGCCGTGAGGTCCTCTTGATTCTAAGCATGCACACAAACTCGGTTGCTGACTTGCTGCTTCATTCAATGTAACAACCCTAAAAATCCACACAATCTAAAAATCCCAACCAATTAAAATTTTTCATTTATTTATGAAAACCCATTTTTCTTGTGCAAGCATATAGGTTTCATTATGAATTTGATAATAAGGGAGTATAGCTTGCATTTTAATTCCATTAACATAGAATAATAACTTATGCATCACATTTGGGATTTATTGCAATTTATGTTTGTATTTACTCAATATTTAAAATGGGCAATATATGTATATATACACTAAAATGAAAATAGAAAAGGAGAAAGAGAGTTAGGCCAGCCATTCGGGCAGCCGGTCTGCTAAGCCAGCCCAAGCCAGCCCGGCCTTCCTCTCCTCACCTCACCCGCGCGTGGCCCACGTTGCGGCTCGGCAGCGCGCGCGCGACCGGCACACACACGCTCGCGCTCGCTGCCAACCCGGCCCCGCCTGTCAGCCGCTCTCGCCCCCCCCACTGTTCTTCTTCCTCACGAAGGCGACGCGCCTGCCGGGGGTGTCACGCGAATGGCGTGACCCCGGTCCCACAGCCGACAGCATGGCAGAGCCCTGACCCCGCTGTCCCCCTCCTGTCCCCTCCTTTCTTGGCCGCCAAGCGAACCCGCGCCCATCCGGAGCTCTAGATCCACTCGAGCCACGGCCCTTCGATCGGTCGAGCACGATCAGAACCGTTCGCCATTGGAGCTGGCCAAGCTCGCCTATAAAAAGGAGCTCACCCCGAAGCCCTACCCTCATTTCCCCTCGCCGCCACCACGGCACAGACCGGCACACTGCACCAGACCGAGAGAGAGAGCGTAGGAGAAGGGCGGAGCAGAGGAGGAGAAGCTACCGGAGCGCCGCCGCCGCGGAGCACGCCGGAGCCGGACACGGAGGAGAAGCCCGAGCTGCGGACGAGGAGCGGCACGGCACTGCGATCGCTCTGCACGGCTCCGACTTGCCACTGCACCGCCATCCTAACTTCACCGACACCACGGTGAGCCATCGCACGCCATGTCCGAACCTTGCCCTGCTTTTGCCATGGCGTTCCACCCTCGGGACGCGCAGGCACGAGCCTTTACCGGCTCGGGAAGATCACCTGCACCATGCACTCATTCGACCGGCCGAAACCCCCCGGACTACAAGCTTGCTAGACCGAGAACGCAGCACGACGCGTTCTCGGCGGAGCGCGCTCACCACCGACGCGTTCCGACGCCGAATCACCCGTTCCGAGCAATCCGACTAGCACCCGTATAGGTTAGAGCGTCGTGGAGCACCGCCACGACCCCTTGAGCTAGCTACGCGAATCTAAGCGCTAGAGGAAGCCTGAATCGCCTTGGCCGCGTGCGCCGCGACCTCGCCGGAGCGCCGCCGCGAGCCGTCGCCAAAAGAAGGTCATGCCATGGCTAAAGTTCGCCACCAGAGTGTTGTATGCTTCTCTGGCCTCACCAATTTGACAAGACCGCATTCGATTGAACCAATACTTGGTCATAGCCGCGTTGCCGCCTTCCGCCGTCGTCGGCGACACGCCGCCGCCACAACCGAGCACCTTGGGAATCTCGGTAGCCAAAATTGGTAGTTGGTATACCATCGCCATAGACCCTGGAGGCGTATACATCTCCTAGAAGACCTCCTTAAGCCCGCCGGAACCTCACAGTCGCGGCGACATCGCCGCCGACACGTTCCGCCTCGCCTAAAATCCGTTCCGAGTACCCCCGATCGCCCCGCGCTGCGGAGAAAGGCCGCCGAGGTTCACCAAATCTACCTCGGCACCGCCGCTAGATAGCCGAGCCCCGAATCACGACTGTCGCCTTGGCTACGTGCGCCTCCACCTCGTTGGAGAACCACCGTATGCCGAGGGAGAGAAGGAGGCCATACCACGACTCTAACCCGCCACCATCTGGTCGGACGACTGCCTGAGCACGCCAATTTGGGAAAGCCGAGCCCTGTCTTGCCGAAATATGGACATCGCCGCCCTGTCATCGTCCGCCGCACCGGAGAGACACCGCCGCCTTGAACAGACGCCCTGGAACCCTGCTAGCACCAAATCTCCGATTCGCCCGAGCCTCCCCAGGAGAGCTCGGGAGAGCAGCACCCTCGGCGCACCAAATCTCCAATTCGCCCGAGCCTCCCCAGGAGAGCTCGGGAGAGCGGCCCCCTTCGGCGCCCAAATTTCCAATTCGCCCGAGCCTCCCCGGTAGACCTCGGGAGAGCGGCACCCTCGGCGCCCAAATGTCCGATTCGCCCGAGCCTCCCCGGTAGACCTCGGGAGAGCGGCCCCCTTCGGCGCCCAAATCTCCGATTCGCCCGAGCCTCTCTGGTAGACCTCGGGAGAGCAGCCCCCTCGGCGCCCAAATCTCCGATTCTCCCGAGCCTCCCCGGTAGACCTCGGGAGAGCGGCACCCTCGGCGCCCAAATGTCCGATTCGCCCGAGCCTCCCCGGTAGACCTCGGGAGAGCGGCACCCTCGGCACCCCGAATTTCCGATTCGCCCGAGCCCCGCCGAGGTACGCCGAACTCCGCCGAGCTCCGCCGAGCTAAGCCAAGCCCCGCCGAGCTACGCCAAGCTCCGCCGAGCTACGCCGAGCTCCGCCAAGCTACCCCCGACCACCGCCGAACTATGCCGAGCTCCGCCGAGCTACCCCCGACCACCGCCGAGCTACCCCCGACCAGCGCCGAACTACGCCGAGCCCCGCCGAGCTACCCCCGACCACCGCCGAACTACGCCGAGCCCCGCCGAGCTACCCCCGACCACCGCCGAACCACCGCCGAGCTCCGCCGAGCTACGCCGACGCCAGCAACTCTCTGGGAACCAGCATCGAACACCTGGTGGGCGACCATCGGGTTTGTGTTCTGATGAGGCGCCACATGCCGCACTACTGGACCCGTGCGCCACGTGGACCAATCCCGAGCTGCCCCTGATTAACCGACCAATTTTCCCATTTTCAGAAAATAGGATAATCTTCGGAAATTCATAACTTATTCATTCGATGTCCAAAAATTGCGCACCATATATCAAAATTCTCAGAAAAATGAGATCTACAATCTAAGATTATGTTTGTATGCATTTGACTCTTTATTTTATTGGATTTTTCTGAAATACTCTATAGGAGTCGCTGACGCGACTATTTCGTGTTCGATTTCAGAGCCGAAGGAGGATCTGACTAAGGAAGACGACCACGAGTACTTTCAGGAGCTAGGAGACGACTACGAAGGTGCCACGTCCCACCAAATCCTTAGATCCTATTTACGCATTGCAAATGACATTGTTGCTATTGCTTTATGATTATGTATGGATTGGTTGCATGGTAGTATATTTGAATTCCCTGCCTTGATATGACTATACCCTGCTGTCCGCTGCTAGGTTAGCTGCTGCTTAATTTACTGTTACTCTTCCACTACCTTCTACTTGCTATATGCTATGTGGTGGAATTGGGACGGTGTATAACTGATTATAACCACTGGGAGAGAGTGCTGCGTGCGTCTTGGGTGCGTGGTGAGGGTTGATGTCGACCAAGTGGGATGTGAGACAAGCCCATGGGGCAAGTCGTGCCAGGGGTGCAACCTGGGCATCCCCAAGCGAGATACCTGTGGCGGGTAAAGTTGTTGAGAAGGTCCCGGGTGGGATAGCCTTGGTGGTTTGAAGCCCGATGACGGAGGTGCTGTGATGGCACGGGGAGAGTATCCCCTAAGTGGAGATGCCTGCTTGGTCAAACCTAGGATGGACTAGTTTCAGGTTCATGGGAATCCTTTTCTACTCACTCGCTTCTGATGGGCGGGAGACGGCTGGACTACTTGGTAGGACGGTGCCACTACTGCTAGGTTGAAAGGTGATAAGGGTGGGCGGAGACGGTCGATGGGTTCCCGTTCCGTTCTAGATGCACAGTACCACTGGATGGGCCCGGTACTGTGTCTCCCAGTCTCAGCATAATGGTGTAGGATCCGGAATATCTCAGGGCTGAGTGGTACGGTGGCATCGACCTAGGCAAGCAAGCACCCAGAATTCTGCCTAGGTGTTTGCGCAACACCTATGATGGCTAATCTTGTGGGTAGTGAAACCTCTACAGAGTGTATGGTTGATCGATCGATACATATGCCAACTTGTTGGGTATGGACCTTTCCTGTGAAGCTTCTACTAGTGTAGTGAGTGTTCTCTTCTCCCCCTGGATGACATTTTTCCGGCAGTGTACCCGTTGTGGTAGTGTGCCGCTGAGATAGGCCCGAGAGGGAGTTGGGCCTGTCGAATGAGAGCGAGGTGTGGGTAAGTGAGATGTGGTGATGGGAAAAGGGATGATGGTGTTAACTGGTGATAAAACTTGACTAATTAAACATTGATTACAGCTGCATAGGAAAACCTCAGCGTATAGGTCTGCTTGTATAGCCTTGCATCCACTTTCCACAAAGCAAATGCTGCATAGGTGGGCTCCGTGGCCAGTACAAATCGTACTGATAAATTTGCTGTCAGGTGACGAGAATGAGTACGACTTCGAGGAAGACGATGGCGAGGAATAGGGTCACGTGCTACACTCAAGTTGGCCGTGAAGGATGAATCGTTTCCGCATCTTCTAAAGCTTCTCTGATTGTTAATTCCGCCAGTGTGGCGATGTAATAAATATTTATGTAAGACTTAATTACCGTTGTATGGATCCTGGTGTCAACTGAGATATGGGTAATTTCTTGGATTGTCTCAAGCAATCTGTTGAATTACAATTCGAGCCTGTGGATTTCCCTTCGTGGAAATCGAGGTCGTTTCATTCAACAACTTACTCGCATGGTCATTCAGTAATTCTTGGCATTGTTTTCTCATTTTAGTTATCTGCTTTCGGTCGACTATAAATTTCATGTTATTTTCTGCTGAAAGGAAATCATATTAATGATTAATGAATGAATAGCTTTTACAATTTGACCTGAGAAGAATGACAATGATGTATAGCTATGATGATTTACTAATGACTACAAAAACAACCGAGCCTTGGTCACACATTGAGGTAAATTTATAAAGCTGCTCGTGAACCTAATAGTGCCAGGTTACAATATTGCATTAATGCACTGGTATGTCATGACATGGGTACATGGGTAACCCCACTTTCTGGTTGCAATGTTGAAGAAGGGCTACTACATTTGAGCTATAAAAATGAAGGTCTTCTGTGCTGGAAAATCAAAGAAACAACAGACAAACATGCACGAGTCGTGTCGGTTCTAAGGTCGTCCTATGTCTCGAGCAATAGCAATCAAGCATATATCTAGGCTTAAGAGGCATTGGGAATATGGAAACCGCTTGCCTTGTCTGTGTTCCGTTCCATGGTGCTCCTGTCCACAACACAATTAAGTTGCAGCACAGTGTCTTCAAGAAGTGCAGGGGGCGATCCCTTCACTATTGGAAACCGGAATATCCCTGACCATCAAGTGTTGCTTTTCCAGCATGGTTGCTTTGCTGATTCACATGGCTGCTGCTCTTTAGAGGCCAGCAGCATCGTTTTCCATAGCTGTGATTTTCCTTGGGTAGATGTGACGGACTGTGTGTCTGCATGACGCCTACAAGGAAGGTAACCAACAAGGGAACCTGCAGCCTGCTAAGTTATCAAGCATTTGCAAGCATGCAGAGCGATTTAATGCTGATTATCAAATATTTCTCTTCCAGTTCCTAAGGGACTGTGATGCCTACAAAGGTGGTCAAATAGGTTACTAAAAAATCAAGGCCAAAACGCATGTATAAAAACCTACACAGCTTCTAACTATAAGTGGACTAAGTTTCTCTAAATGTTGCATGGAATGCAACAAAATAAGTGAGCAATGTAAATAAATAGAGAAGAGAAAATAAACTCTCATTTAATCATATTTTTTCTGAGCTATCAGGAAGCCAAAATAGGTCACAAGTACTTGTTGAAGGCACTCCCATGGTCTTCACAAAATCAAGTTCCCCAATGGGTAATTCTGTGGATAGCTCATTGCCTTTCTCCGCACGCAAATTGGCCTCCGTCGAATATCTCTCAATCTACTCCCCGCTGTATATATCCAACAAGAGATCAACTTCTGCCAAAATGCTAAGGGCCTCTTATTTGTTGTACACCACTGACTGGCAGGGTCTCGGAAGATATATAAGGACTAATGTGGACAACTCTTGGTGCGCAAAAGTACAAATAGGAAGGAGGTTTCCAAACCTCTCTAAACCAAAGGCCCAAACTTAGAGCAAGCGCTAAAGTGGCATCTAACTAGCTGAAAAAATCTTTATGTTGTTAACTAATTGCCTAACCTTCTTCTGAACACATGTAGTGCCTAGCGCACTATAAGATGACCCTCAATCCAACTACACATTCAACACATGTTACCCTAAATGACTGGGGGTGGGGGCATATATATAGCCAACTAATCACTTACTAGCCAATTGATGCTAGGGTTGCCTTGGCATGATGCACTCTGGTGACAACATGGAGAAATTCAGCGGCCTCTGCTATACAAACTAGCCATAGCCAACCGTTGCATTTGGTGCACCACTAGACAAATTCGGTACTCAATCCGGAGCAATGGGTGCTCGCTGGAATGTACCACATAAATCTAGTGCATACCTTAGAGACCTCTGATGCTTGGCAACTTGTGCATTGGCTTCGTTACATAACTCCGGTGCATGCACCGGAAGTATGTCATACACCATTCTTTCCTTCTACCGGAACTCTACCCACAAGGTAACTTTGGTGCTCACTAGAAAGCTCTGGAATTTTCTCTAGTGCTTACTTTGTGCGCTCTCTCTCTCGCATACATTCCTTTGTGTTCTTTTGCCCAAGCCTCACTTCTTTGATGTCTTCATACTATTCTTGTTCCTCTTGTAGGGTCTTTAATGCTTCCATTAATCTTCATTTGAGTGTTGATTCATTTGATCTTCGCATAACTTAGCTAAAGTACATTTCTTGAATCCACAAGAAAAAGTGCCATGTATATGTTGTCATTTAACCTTCAAAAACACTAAATCCTATCCATATAGTTCATATTCCTTACTATTTCCATAAAACATATCAAATTTAGAAATAACTACTTTCCTGGACATAATACAAGAGCGCAAAAGATCACATGTTGCCAATTGAAATATGCATAATTATGAAATCAAGGTTATATCTTACCCTGTTCCTACCACTTTTATGTCCCTTATGTGCTAATGATACATATAAGGCTCCCCTTTACTCCAATAGCCACTTAACCCTTTTTAGAAACAAAAACACCATGATAAAGTTATCCTGGATTCCACAAGTCTTTTTCTTTAAGGCCTTAAAACCAAAATTGTAAAAAAAAATATTAAAATTTGGTGACTTTTAATATTTTAGATGTGTTGGTTCATACATTGTCCCCAAAGCCAAACACCGAAAAAAGAAGAAAAGGTATCATAGGCGAGGATCAAATATTAGGGAATTTACTAAAAAAGATAAATTGAATCTCCAATGAAAACGAAAAAAGTTCAATTGACTAACAAAGTTTGTGGAGCTACTTTCGATTGATGCATGCATGCTCTATGGATA
Source organism: Eremochloa ophiuroides (assembly GCA_038502445.1). Lineage (NCBI taxonomy): Eukaryota > Viridiplantae > Streptophyta > Magnoliopsida > Poales > Poaceae > Eremochloa > Eremochloa ophiuroides. The sequence goes on along the minus strand of JAHLJS010000007.1, from coordinate 96,474,137 downwards.
GTTTGTTGAACCACATGTTGTAAAGGACCAAAAGGCAGTCCAATTTTATCGTGTAAGAGAGCTACAATTGAATGAATACTTTCTGGATGCTTGGGGTTTTGACAAATTTGCTAGATGATACCATACCCCTTGAAATGTCCATTTATTGCTCGGGGAGGAGGAGAAAGGATGTGGTTTGTTCATTTTTTTTCCTTGGGTCCATATAAAATCACATGAACTGACCTAATATAGTTCAACCAACTCCGAATGAAACTAGGTTAAGTCTCTCCCAAGTCCGACCCCAGGTCCATTTTGTATTCATCCCCTATTTTTCACATTCCATTCTTCAATCTCCTGGCGACACTGGGGAAAGAAGCACTTAAGATTCTGAGGCTGGTTAACATTTCGAGCGAGTCACCGAGGCGTTAGAGGATGAGGCCACATAATAGTATTGATCTAGCAGCTAGAGGATGAGTGAGATAGCCTGAATATTCTTCCACATTGCCATCTTGTTTGTGAGGATGTCGCTTGGCAGACCGGATGTCTCTAGCATGTACGACCACGTGCGCCACTCCTTCTAGAAAGCATAGTAGCGGGAGCGCCACCTTCGTGGCATTCATGGCTGCCCCGGGGCGTCCATGGTCATGCATCCCATTATCCCTCTTGATTAGTACTTGTTTTCTTTTTTTTCCTCCTATTCTGCAACTGCCTCTTCTTCTCCGTCATGTTCCATGCATGATTCCATATCCAAAACGACACTAAGTGTGTGGGAGAGAAATCTCATCAAGCATGAACCCATCCTCTCCATAGTTGTCCTCCGCCTCGTCCAAAAAATTGGTAAGAAAGTTGACATCTGAGGTATTGTCACAGCTGAGGTCAGCCATGTAGATGATGTTACCTCGCACGCGGAATCTACTGCACCAACCGCATCAGCCCGACGAAACAAATGGACCCAGCAGTTTGGTCTCCTATGAATGGCTTAAGTCGAGTTTGTGTGAGATCGCTCAAGGGCACCTGTTGTCATTTTGGAATTTCTCTCTCTCCTCCCGGGTTAAAAAACATAATAATTTCTTCGATTGTCACGAAGTATGTGTATGGCAATAAAAAACTAGGAAGATGCAAAATATACAAAGAAGATGATCAATATATGTAATTTTAACATCTTACTTCTTACTATTACTAATTGGAGGCCTCAACGGAGTCTCCACGTTGATTCTCACCAGACGTGCTAGAAAAAAAGATAAATCATATAAATTCTCACAATAATCAGAAAGATCTGGCCGTCAATCTGATCACGACTAATATTAATAGCCATTAGATCTATATAGATCTATTATACTTTTCTAATAAATTACCCACCTGCCATTATAAAAATATAATAAAATAATAACCCACCCCTAAAGTACTGAAAACTCACCTCTCACGCAAAATAATGGATCTAACTGAAAAGAAAATCAGAAATTATAGTGCCATCCCATCGTATCTCACGAGGTAGGTATTAGCCATGCCCTACCGCCGGCCATACTAACGAAGCTTCAATCAATCAGGAAAGCAAGTCGATCTCTCAATCCTGTAGTGCGCAACGATTGGGCTTCCCTACGATTCATGCCTTGCGGTTTCTTAGCAGCCCCTGCCCCCTGCGATGGATAGCCATGGTGAGCTTTGGCGTAGTTGTTATTTCTATTGCCTAATCGATTTCCTATTTGAGCTTGGGCATGCATACAGGTTTCATATACATATAAAAACTATTAAGCGAGATGACATGGCAGGGCGGGATATCATGGTCTGGAGAGATCACGAGATGGTGCTGGACATCCTGCATGCAGCTAAGCCCGCCATCCTGTGTCGGTCTTGCTGTTGTATACTGCTCTTGCTCGCTCGTACTACTCTGCAGTTTTTGCTCCAGGTAGGGTACACTTCTAGACGGCGTGAACTCTCCAGTCTACATTATTGGCACAGATGAGTGCCCTGTCACCACTCGCTGGTATGCTAGCTACTCCTACTCGCTATACTACTGCTCTATTATCTACTCTGCAGTTTTGGCTATATACACATGTGCAAATTAAAGTAAAGAACAAATATATGTCCCATGTCTACACATAAATCAACCCATATTTTGACGATATGATGAGACATGGTGTAACATATTTGAAAACAAATGCCCCAGATACAAGAGCAAAGAATGCTAATTTGCATATATTCCTATATTTTGTTGGTACCTTAGAGTTTATTACTTTAAAATTACATTCTTTAATGCTTTCCAACGATGCGGAAATCATATTATAAATTGCATTATTGTCAGATGTTATTTAATGATCCATGTATAATCGATGAAGATGTAACTAATATATTTTATTAGAGTAGGAACACAAGTAAATCAAGAAAAAGTTTGTGAAAATATTATATAATAACCATATAAAATATTTACAGACGGGAGGATAGGGCAGACTACATGTACATATTCCAGCTCTTTAAGATTCCTAATTAGGTCCAAATAATCATTATAACGTATAAATGTTAATATCCTCTTGATGGTATCACTGCAAGCCGTCCTAGATCTACTGTCAAGCTTGCTCTAAACTGATATATAAAGCAATGTAGTGTAGGTTTAAATGGCTATTTTCACTCTAGCACTTATCGGAGTAGCCTACAACCAAAATTCCATATGTAGCTATCAATGAGGCTAATAATTGGAAATCAAAATTGAGATATCATGATATCATAGATGTACATGAAAAACATATACATGAATAATAGATAAGTTATCACTAATAAATAGACACTAAAAAGTATATTTATGTATATTGTGGTAGAAAATGAATGAAGAGAAAAAATATAATTTAATACAAGGAATTTATATTATCCAAAGACATTAAACAATTGCTAATGACTCCCGTACGGGAGCACGGGTTGATAGACTAGTTTTGTAGATACCAAGCATAAATTACTCAATCCATCTCCAGGAGTTTTGTAAAACAATTTCCTATTTTGATTAGCAGAAAGGAAAAAATGTTACTCCAGTAGTTTGGTAAAAGAGTTCCTTAAAACATTGCCAAATATCCCGTTCAATTCATAAGTCTCCGTAGTGGGAGGAACTACATATCCGCCGGTGTTTTACTTGGAAGATTGGAATACATTGGATGTATCACTAAATTAAAAAAAATAAAAGGTTTCATGTGAGAAAATGTAAGAGACAAAGAAACTATTAAAAGAGATTTAGTTGTTAAAGAATTCAGGGTTCCCAATGCAAATTTGTTCAGAAAGCAATACAAAATTATTTGAGAGAATTAAATTAAGGTTGGTACCTGTCGGATTAACTTTCTGAATTGATTGGTTTATAGTAAGTTACTTATAGAAAAACACATGGAGTTGCTCTTAGGTGTATTCAGCAAATGCATGGGAAACACCAATATTAGAAATCATAACCGCTAAGAATACCACTAGTAGCTGCCACAAATTACCAATTTCTCTTGTGAAACACCTCTGTGATGTACAGTTGTGCATGTAACACAAACGCGTTGCTCTGTTTCCCTCTGAACTCTGAACTCTACAACTCTGAATCCCCAAATCCTACATACAGCACAAACTCGTCACGGCATCATCACCCCGTCTTCAGGCTGAGGCACTGGTACATCCATGGACCCTGCCCCATCTCATCCATCCTCCTGCTAACCTCGCCGTGAAACCTCACCGGCGTCGCCGCGTTGACCTCCCTGAACTGCGCCAGCTCGGAGTCCGTCGACGTCGAGGACACCGCAGTTGCACCGGAGTCCGAGTTGGACGAAGACTTGAGCCTCTTCCCCTGTCGCCGCCGTTCGGCGTCGCAGCTGCTGCCAGTTTTGCTGCTGCTGCTGCTTGGTCCCGTCGCCAGTGTCAGCTCAAGGTTGCATTCCTCAGCTACCGCCGGCGCCGGCATCGGCGTTGTGGCCTTGCTGCTGCAGCTGGTGGTGGTGAAGCTGATGATCTGCTGCTGAGGATTCGCAGCCGCCTTGTCGCCGCCGCACCAGATGTCCAGCTGCTGTTGTCGTCTTGGCTTGACGTCGACGGGGACCGACGCCAGGCCACGGCTCACCGGAGCAGTCGTCTGTGCCTGCTGTTGCTGCTGCATCAGCTGCTTCTGGACATGGTACAGCCGGTGCAGCTCGTGAACCTGTTGTCTGAAGATGTGTTCTTGGTTCAGGATGGCCAACCTCATCTGCTCCCTGTCCATATCTTTCCTCTCTTGTCTGTTTCACGAGAATTTCAGCATCAGTTAGTTACTCGGTGCTGCAAATGGGAATCCGGCCGTTGGGAGTTTCAGAATTTTCAGAGAATTGTTCCAAAGAAAATAAATTAAACGTTTCCAATCTCAAGCTAGGTAAATCATAGCAAGAACAAGAAAATACCCATGAAACAAAACAGAGGACAAGAACAGAGAAGCTAGCCGTATCTGTGCTCACCTACCTCTTTTCAGGATCTCCGGAACTCCGGGCGCAATATTTTTCTCTATGTCTAACTTAGCTCGGTTTTCAAGAACAAGAACAGAGAAGCAAAGAAGGCCAAGAAGCTCTGATCTCTGCTGCTGGGAGGCAAGCCAGTCGGCATGGCTTGTTATATCTAGCTAGCGGGGCAGGGGAGGAGGAGGAAGGAGATTGAGATATAAGATTCCCCAACCCTGTTGTCATGACACATGAGCTTGCTTGCTTCTGAGCCCATGTGTGGGGTCCTCTCTGTATTGTGTAGGCATGCCAAACAAACCAAAGCTCCTCCGGCCAATCACCTCGTGTATCTTAGTGTGCCAAAAGATGCTTCCATGTAGTGCCAAGAAAAGGATAGGCCTAACATAATCAGGGAGCAGCCCCCAGCTGCCGTATTATCATTCATTCTCATCTCCATCCAACCTCAAAAGCCTAGGCGTCCCCATGCCCCCCACTAAAATTTCTGCTTCAATCATGCTTGGCAATTTCTTGTGTCATAGATGTTGACCTCTTGTATATAGTGTCCCTTTGATTTTTGTACTAATAATGTCAGAACGGTTTCTGGCACCTGCTGAAAATAAAAATAGATGGTGTACTAAGAATTTTTAAAGTTTTCAGATAGGTCTAGCAATTTTGTTTTGGGAACTCTGCATATATTTTGTTAGAGTGTTTGGTGCTTTGGTGTACTAGCCCGGGGACGCATAATGAATCCTAGTTTTCAATTTCTGAATGTTCTGTGAATCCATCACTACTCCGGTGGAATCATTGAGGAGACAACTAGACAGGCTCTGTGGTTAGGTCTCTCGTTCGTATTCACATGGGAAGAGGATTAGTACTGTCATTACCAGTTGTCCAACCCTTTTATATGTGTTGTATATAGTATCAGCGTAAGTCAAACGTATCTGCTTCACATGAAAACCAAAGCTGCCGAACGATTCAGACAGCTCCTATAAATATTATTTAGTTCAGCAGTAGTCGTGCTTCTGCCAGGATAACTTAAATTGCTTAGAAGATAATCAAGTAATCAAGGCAGATTTTCTTGGAGTTGACGATCCAAGAAAAGTAAACCAACCATGCTTAAAAACATTCTGTTATTATTTTTTTATTACATAAGCGGCACACTGATATATTTGAAGTCAGTGCAAAAGACATAAAGAATTTTTTGTTTAACTTATTGGCACTTCAAAAAACTTATAATTACATAGATGTAACTATATAGGTTTCGTGAACTCTCCAAGTTTAAAACTGCAACATTAATTTACACAGCCAAAAAAAATTTAGACACTTTTACTAGCATTGTACTATGTGTAGGTAGTAGTTCTTTTCTATGGCAATTTGTTATCTTTATGGTGCTAATTTTATTTTATCAGTCACAAATCAGAGCAGGCGACCTAGCCTAGATTTTTTGTTTTGGTCTCTAAATAAAATGGATCCAACAGTTGAAAGCTAAGCAGATCAGATCCAAAATATAAATTAAGCCATGATTGATCTATATAGAACGAGAGATTCGCAAATGTGATTGGGTTGTCCTGAGTCATGATCTGTTGCAGTAGTAGAGTAGTTGGTGGCATGTTTTGATCCTCCTGGCTTTTCTCAAGTTGATGAGGTAAGCAAACTAGTATGTTTAAATTATCGTGTTGATTTCGACAAGCCACAATATAAAATACGCACAACTGTGCATGATCAGCTCCAAAGCATGCTGCATGACGTCAGCCACGTCGCTGTCTGTGAATCTCATTGATTAATGAACTGGTTTTTCCATTCGCAGATGTTTAGCAGAAAGGTTGTTCTTATTTAGATTGGATTATGGAAAGATTTCATTTAGATGTTTGGGTACATCCATAGGTTCTTTCATAGCCACAAGTTGATGCCTGCCCTATGCTATATGAGTGTCGGATTTTTTAGATTAATTATTAAACTTTCCAGAGAGAGCAATAGAGGATCTAGAAACTGATCAACTTGGAGTATATATAACTGAACCTGGTCAATATTTGAAAGTCCAATTCATGATACAGGTGGTCTTGGATGTTCTAGAATGCTTATGACATTTTGCTTCACACAACAGTTTTCTCCATTATTTCTCGTACTTGAAATACTCCCTCTGTTGTCAAATATGAGTTATTCTGAAAATTCTAGGACAGATTATGGTGGTAAAGGAAATGATGGCTTTGATAGCTTATATTTCAGGACTAGTATGTGTTAATTCACCTAAAATCTCTTTTTTGAAGGGTCAGGAGGAGCCAGCGGCTCCTACTGTGATAAAATTAAAATAAAACAAAGGTACAAGGTTCTTGTTAATTATAAACAAAATGAAGGAACTAAAAACGAAAGAAATATTTGGAATGAATTTTGAATGCTCTGATGCTCTATATTTCAGGATGGAGAAAGTTTCGTACATCACTGAATTTTGTGGCATTTTTACTGTGGAAATAAGTGTAACAAGTTTGGATCAAAGTTTATCAGAAGATTTGACCCTCTGTAGCATCCTGCAAATTATGGCATCGTTTAATGAACTTTCAGCCACATCCAAGGACTCCATGTGCAATCTCTTCGATTAATCCTATTTCCTAACAAACGTGACATCATGATGTATCGTGTCAAGGATTTGATATGGTTTGATGTTTTGATAACACATAGGGTAGTAAACAAACAAATTAAAAGTGTATGTATTAGCTCACTGAAAGTGATGGACTGTACGTGCATGATAAAATTGAACAGCAACATGTCACTTACAAGTTAAGATTCCCTACTAATGTTGACAGATTGCTGACCATAACTAAATCAATTGTAAGATGTTTCGTTTACACAGTCTACAACACGTGATGCAGTACTCGGAAAGATAGTTTCTAGAACTCCGGAAATAAATTCCAGACACTTATTAAGACTCGACACATGCCACATATTATTGTAATTATCCATTGGGAACAAACTAGGGATAGTTTGCATACAAACACTTGGTAGACCAACCAACATACAAACTCTTTTACCTATAGACTACTTTTCTGTCAAAAAGGAAAAAAGGATAGCTTGATTTGCGCAATAATAATGGATCCAAACGAAAAGCAGGTAGAAGAGCGATGTACGAACTCTGCTTGTTCCATTATTGTTAATGCTAATACATATGATTATTGTTCCTTTGCCATCATCTCTCAGCACACACATGATGACGAAGATAAGTTTCCATTCTAAAGTCTTCAGCCCATCCTTATTTGGCGCAAAGCACAAATTTAACATCATGTGCATCGAATACCTACTCTGCTAGTTAGCACAACTACTACTAGCTACTGTGTGATGCACATCAGTATATATGCATGTGTTGAAATCTCTTAATTAATTTATTATAGCTCCTTGTGGCGTGGTCAGCTCTCTGATCCATGTAAAAAATATTGCTTGCATATATATAGTTGTATATATAGGAAGAGCTCAAACGTGCCAGCAAAGCAAAGTCTAGTGTGTGTATGTGTACCTGATGTTTATCTGCACCGTGTTTGGCAAAGTTTGGACTGATAACCATCGAGTGGGCCATAAAACTGGTGAGATAGATATGTTTGATAGTATATGCAATCAAGTCTATCTGCTAGTGCAAGATGGCAGTTATTGGATTATGTACACTGTAGCTGATATCTCATTTTTCAATCTTGCAACTAATTAATAAGCTTAGGACTCTATTATGACAGAAAAAAAAAACAACTTGTTGTAAAGGAAGTATCTATGAACAGATAAAGGGCAGAGAGATATTCTAGCATATGGAACACAGTGTAACTCCAAAAGAAAGGGAAAACTGTAGTATGTACTCTTTCATCCTAATATATTGCTTTCCCCATCCAAAACTATAAGACATGTTGCCATTTCAAATCCATATCTGTTAGTTTGTATCTAGACATAATATATCTAGAATATATATCTAGGTGAAAAGAAAATATGAATCTAGAAAGCCAAAACATCTTATAGTTTCGAAGGTATTAAAGCATTCAAAATTTATTTCAAATTACAAGGTATATTCTAGATGCATTAAGTCCCCTAAACCATCATTCATAGGACTACCTATCATTACTGTCTATGAATTTTTTTAAATAATATTTTTTTAATGATTAATTGCAAATCTAGTATTTGGATTCGAAAAATTACAAAAATAGCATCCTGTCGGCCAGCCAGGGGCCGACAGGGGACCTGTCGGCCGTCCAGAAGCCGATAGGCTTACGTGTCAGCTGCCAAACAGCCGACAAGCGTCTGCAGCGGGTGTCGGCGCCGATAGCAGGCCTGTCAGCTACTGAAGGGCAGATAGGTCCAGTCGGCTGGTGGGCGGCCGATAGGCCTGTCGGCTTACCATAAGCCGACAGGCCACCAACAAGCTCATGTGCTTTTTCATTTTGATGTTCATTTTCACGTTTTTTCATATTCGTTACACGGTTCGATCGGAAAACTTACTCCCGTCTTTGAAGACTATTCTACAAATGAAGTGTGTTGCAAACTACGAGAAATATAATTAAAACAACATATGTTTAATTTAAAAGAGTAACCCAACGATACATGAAATGAGCGGTGCGTGACATGTGTGGTACTCTAGGTTGTACGAAACCTAATCCTAACATACCTTAGGGAAAGTGAACACAATGGTGGTTTGCAATGGCATGTGTGTGTGACTCTGTTAAGAGGCCACAAACTATTGTAAACATACCTTAGGGAATTTAACTTGTTGGGTCTATTACATTGTTCTACTAGGTGCAGCGTGGTTGTTTGCCCTTGTTGTCACGCCGTGAAGACGGTTCTGCTACATCCCTCTTGTTCTTGAGTGCTGCCTCTCGATTTTTAAGCTCTTCCTCTTTACGTTTGATGATTCCTTCACGCAAGCTTAACTCCTCCCTCCTCCTGACAAGATCTTCCTCATTAGCTTTGAGACGGATCTGATCGGCCCTGATCCGTCGCTCTTTGTCCTCCCTGATTTTGCGGTCAACCTCACGAGCCTCATTCATCCTCAGAAGATATTGAGCTTTGTCTTAAGCTCCTTTGGGTGCCTCTGTGGCCATGCGGGCATCTCCTGATCCACCCATTGGATTAACTTGCAAGGCTACATGTGTGGATGTAAATGATCAAATTGTGTATAGTTTACAAGAAATGAAAGAAAAAGTTGTTGATAGTACCATGAAGTCGTCATCCAGATCTGAGCACCCGAAGTACCTACACCCATAGTGTCGGTCTAACTCCATCCACACGCACAACCTAGTCACAAACCCACATCGACACTTTGGCCGCTCACGCCACGACGGTAGCTGAGTTAGGTCAGTTGTCCATGACGACATTGTAGTTGAATGAGGAGAGTTTGGAGAAAAATGTATGGTATGCTAACTCGTTGGATGTCTTTAAATAGGTCAGGCATGGAGTAAAGCAGTAATTTCATAGACTCCAGTTTTTTCAGACTCAGTCCTTTATAGGCTTCACAGAGTTTGTTTTTCGCAATAAGTGCATATGCCCTAGCCTTTTAAGTGCTTGGTAGAACACAAATAAGTACGAGTAGCATGTTCCTCACCTCAGATTACACAGCGAGTAGCCTTTTCAGTGTATTGACAAATCAAGAGTAGCCTGTTGAATCAGTCAGAATTAACAGCAACTAGCATTTTCAGTGATTCAGAGGGCTTGCGAATAGGCTTTTCAGTGCATAGCCTTTTCAGTGAGTTATCAATTCAATTTATGGCCTCTTCAGTGATTGCGACTGCACAGTGACTAGCCTTTTCAGTGACTTTGACAGACCGAGAATCTAGCCTTTTCAGTGATTCAGAGGGCTTGCGAATAGGATTTTCAGTGCATAGCCTTTTCAACGAGTTGTCAATTCAATTCATGGCCTCTTCAGTGATTGCGACTGCACAGTGACTAGCCTTTTCAGTGACTTTGGCAGACCGAGAATCTAGCCTTTTCAGAGTACTTCAAAGTGTTGTGCTCAATTAACCCTGCATTAATTCAGTTCTATTCAAACGCAATGTCACCCCTTGGCTGCCTCTATAAATATGGGACGGTGCTGGGGGAACATCACCAGTAATACAAGATGTCTGGACCAAAGAAATGGGGGTTTGGGGTTGGGAAGCTCAAGGGCATGGTGGAGAGCAAGGGTTCGCCAATAATATGGGATGATGGGGGTAGTCTTGGTCCCGATGAGTTCGACGAACCCATCAACAGGTTTCCAGAAAAGAGGAAGAGTGATTATGGTCCACAAAGACCTCTCAGGGAGTACGTGAAGAAGGATAAAGAAGTGTGACCGAAATGCAGGCATGGTGAGGACTGCCTTGTGCAGATGTACACCGAGGGCGGGATACACGGGGGCCGACGATTCTTCAAGTGTCCCTATGCATATGTAGTGTTTTATTGTCTTTCTTTCAGTAATGTATTTCACAACATAAAAGAATGTTAACAAATTTATTCATCGCAGACCTCGTGGGTAGAAGACAGTTGTGGGTTCACTAAGTGGGTGGACCCTCTACCTATTACCCCGCATTTGGAGTACATCTGGTACCTACAGGACCGCATCGGCTCACTCGGCCCAAGCTACAGCTCGAACCACAACAAGGAGAAAGATGAGGAAGGAGGCAACAGTGGGGCCACATCGCAGGAGCCAATATGCACAGACCCGGACTGGCGCTGCCCTCATCACAAGAACAGTGGCACTCCGCCGAAATCGCCACCTCCACCACCTCCGCCAATGGGCGGTTACTATGGGGAAGGTGCCACTCAGCTCAATATGTGGCAGCACTACTAGTACGCTGTCCGATTGTCTGTCTATGTGTATGGTGCATGTTTCAATTACCTAAGGCATGTTAGGTCTAGTGTAGAGAGTCTTAACCCTTGTTTGGTTCAGATTCTCACATGCCATTTTGTGTATTGGTTGTATGTTTTAATTTGCAAAGGCATGTTAGGGTCCACACATGCCTTTTCATGTGTTGTGCTTATTCGTATCGTTTGGTAATAAGTTCGAGAAGACAAGAAATGTCTGTAATTCGAGCGTACTGGAGCGTTGCCTCCATTTAATGCAATGGAAACCACAAATACGATTGGACAGAACAGTAATACATTAGTACGTAACATCCATGGAAACTTATGATCATACATGCATGCGCCCTCAATCTGCACGACGCCCTCGCTTAGGGCCCTGGCGACGAAGCTGCTCCATAGGAAAAGTAAACTGCTATGGAGGGCGACGCTGGCGTGGTGGCGGGGTCGGGTCTACAGGCTAAGACGGCTGCGTCGGCTGGGTCGGCAGTGGTGCACCAAAAAGCTGTGAGGTGCCGGCCTCATCAGGACGACTAGGCGGAGTATCGCCTATGTCGAATCTCCCGAAGCTGCTCGCCCCCTCTGTGTAGTCGCTGGCAGAAGGAAGGGTCCCTGCACAAATCTAAGTGTGGTCATGTCACGCATGCGATGCACGTAATATACAAATCTATTAAATAAATGGCCATCGAAGAGGTACCTAGGCGCGTGGGACGAGAACGTCGTACGGAGCCCTCTCCGGGAGGCATGGGAGTAGCTGCAGGCACGCCCTGGTCGTCGTGCCCAATGACGTCCGTGGTGTACCAGCACGATGCTCGACGTACGCCCGCCAAGCAACGTTGCCCCAGTTGTCGAAGGGCGGCTGTTGGCATTTCTTAACATCGTCACAAAAGATAGACTAAAAGTCCATCCTCGGCAACGGCGCTAGAAATGCTCGTTGGCGTTTCTTAGTATTACTACTAAAGATAGACTAAAGGTCCGTCCTTAATAATAATACTTAGAAACATAAGTTGACATTCCCAACCACCATTACTTCAGAAAGGTAATCCTTGGCCCTCGGTGGCGCCGGCCTAGGTAATGCAGTCTGGTAATAGCAGTTAGAAGTGCCGGATTGGCCTTTCTAACCCTCATTACTTACGATATGCAAAACTGTGGCACAGCGCCGTGGGATGCAACAAGAATTACAATCCTTAAGTAACGGTACATAGGTACGCCAATCGATAGCTCAGTAAGGAATAAAATTACTCTGCAAGCGCACAGAACTATCATTGTAGCATTTCAACCCGTGAGTAGGGTGTCGTATTTATAATTTCCCATAGGAGGAAAATATGCATCAAGCCTGGTGTAAACATGATCACTTATTGAGTGCAATGGTAGGCATAGAGTCAACAGGAATAAAACATGATTTCAAGATAGTGGACACACATATGGATCAACCTCAAGGAATAAAAGGAAAATAAAGAATAAAAGAATATATCTAACTGAACAGGCATTAGTCATATATAATTATGCAAAGAACTGTTAGCAAATCATCTAATTAGTAGTTCTAGTATCAGGACTAAGTCTGGGGTGATAGGGAGATCCCCGCAGCTGGTCTGCCAGCCGATAGAGACTTTATGAACTCCTACTCAATATCCGAACGTGGGGGAATGCTAGGGATGGACAGGGCTGTCACCACCTGTCCACCTACCCCTCTGCCCGTGGGATACCGATATATCCGCCGATCTCTGCATATCGGAGCACCATGCTCACGTACATAGAAACAACTCCTAACCCCCGCGGACCCCAACCCTACGGATTAACAGGCTAGGTTAAGAGCAACCATGACAGCACGACGAACCATCACCTCATTCCTAGTTCTTCCTCTATTCATACTAATTCGATGAACAATGAAGAACGATTATGAACGAGTCAAGAACATGATACATAAACTATGTTCTAACTCATATACTATGCTCATAACAAGATCATAACTAGACTCTAGTTCATATGCATAATCATATAAGTATGACAAGAACTTGCTCATGGAAGAAGACCGAATTGTATTCATACCAAGATGATCCTTTTCTTCCAACGAGACAAGCTCTCCTTGATAGCTCTTGCCTTGCTCACAAACTACTAATACTACTCTAAAGATACAAGTGAGAGGTGTGAAGTAGATGACTCCAAATGATGTGTGTGTTGAAGGGGATGGAGCACCCTCTAGTTATATTGAGACTATGACGGTTTGGGCATTCTAAACATGGAAGCAGGTGAAACCGCCATCAGCAAACCGCCATCAGTACCGCCTCCGAAGATGGGCCCGGGAGGCCCCACCAGGGGGGCGGTCGCCCCTGGGGGCGGTCGGTCCCTGGGGAGCGCCATCTGGCCACCGCCTTCGGGTGGTCGGTTGTCCCCTGGGCCTAGGCCTCCCCCGTGGTTACGGATGGATCCAATTACGCTTTGAAGGTGGGCTTCTTTAGTATTCTTTGTTTGCGCATTTGTTGGATTCGTCATTTGACTTTGCGCTTTCTCCATGTTGATGCGTATTTCCACTTGTTATGCCATAAAACCTATAAAACATGAATGCTAGGGGTACAAGTGGAACTTGTTAGTAGTAAAGGCATATGTGCTAGAATATGATTGTTAATCCTCTTTTTAGTCTAAGTTGGTGGTATAAAATTTATCTATATGGACCACCAACAAGACCCCCAAGCTTAACCTTTGCTCGTCCCGAGCAAATAGCCAAGTATGGTTGTTGATCAGGAGTTGCTACAATGCCGATATAATTCATAAGTGTCATACCTATAACATAGCATTCATTCATAATTTAAATAAGTTGGCATTGTATCCACTCTTTACGTTGATTTTTTATGAGGCTTATAGTTTCTCCAATTTCTTGGGCGGTTGCAAGATAGAATAGTTATAATAGACTCACCAATCATTCATTCTTTGATAGACCTTTTATCCGGATGTTTTATGAATTTTTTGCAAAATAAACCAAGTTCCTCAAATGATTCTCTCAATCGCTCAATGTGTATGGTTTATCTTACCAAAGGCATTGTAGTGTTGCCTTTTCATCCTACTACTAAGGCTGAGAGTGAAGTTTTGGGTAGGTATGAAGGTGGGCATACTTACATTACTTATATTGCTGAGTCAAAGACCGGACCATAAGGAGATACAAGTCGCCTTGATTGAGATATGCAAGTGTGTGGAATGGTGAAAACCTATCTCTAATCTTTTTGGCACTCCATGCATCATGACTCTCTTTTTATTGGATGGAATAAAACTCTTGGGATAAATATGGGCTATAAAAATATCATCCTCTTTTTCTCTTTTTTTTTGAACGGGTATTTGGATTTTCTTTCCCGTTTCTTTTCTCATGCCCATTGGCTTTTTTTTAGCATAGCCCATATTTTGATTTGGCATATGAAAACGTTTGGATGGAGAGACGTCATGATGGTGAACAAGGAGTGAAATTTTTTTTTGTATGCTCGGGTCTCAAAGTGAGGGTCGGCATTTTTATTTGGTGGATGAAAAGGTGCATGTGGTGCGCAACTCTCAGGATGAGAGTCGGCTTTATTTGGTAGGTGTACATGAATCTCAATCATGGGTGTATGACCATAATCTCACTAGGTCTCAGTGTTTTGACTCAACTCAAAGTTCCGTAAGTAGCATATGACTAAGTTTTTTTGTAAAAGTAGAACATGTCATATGGCCTTGGTAGGTATTTCATAATCATTGGGGAACTTTTGATTTTTGAATTTTTGAAAAGAAATCTCCGGATGTCAAGTTTCTCTTAGAACAAAGTCATAGCAAAGTCTATTTGTATCATCTCAAATCTCGCAACAACTTAGAAAAGGATCATGCAATGCAACCAACAAGATTTCAAGTTCTCAGAATGAGATATTTTTAGCCAACAAACTTAAATCTTGAGGAATACTAAGTTATAATTTAGGCACAAACGAATTATAGACAGAGCAACTATTCATCATTTCAACAGAAGAGAAACTAACATATGTTAGCACATATGGGAGTGGAATATTTTATTTATTATTTTTTTATATAAGGAAATAAAATTGCAGAATTTAAAAGTGCGAGAAATAAAGTGCAAGAAATTGAAAGATACATGTTACCTCTTGTGGGGTCTCCTCCCCCATGCTAGTTCAAGGCCTAGGTCCTGGGAATTGTCCCATAGACCGAAGGTAGGCCATCTGTGCCTCATGCCGCCTCCGGTTCGCATCTTCGAGGATCATGAACTGCTGCTGGTACTGCTCATGCCATTGGGTAGAAGTCTGGATGTGAGCATTGAGCGTACCTTGGATTTGTCTATTTTGCAGTAGTCCTCCCATGCGTGTGTTGAGGACTTCTAGTGTGACCGGCTGTGGGCGTATCGGAGGTGGCATGCCTTCAGAATCTGGAGAATGCTCATGCTCGGGCTGCCTTGATCCCCCTGCCTCCTGCGAGTGTTGCCACCCTGACCCTCCAGCCGCATAAGGATGAGGAACATGTCCCATACCGTATCCAAACCCGGGGGTGAACCCAAGTGTCGATATGACCGGGGACCATTCCATCCTTGGTATCGTGGTAGGCACGGCTGGGTGTGGTGTAGGCTGCACAGGCTGCGCAGGCTCTTCCTCCTGTACTTCTCTCCTCCGTGATCTCCTGCGAGAAACAGAACTCCTGCGTGCTTCTTCCCTTTCAACAAGGTCGAAGGTGAGAGATGGGGATTTATATAAAGCGAGATGCGGGTTAGGTAACGGAATCTCGTTTATATATCCCGAATAATAAAATATCAGATTTGTTCCCGAGTCATCACGTTTTATAGTATGAGCTTGAGTAAAATAATACTCATTGATCATAATGCGCGGAATGGAGAGATAAACAATAGTGTTAGCACCATGAGGATCAACACTAGCAGCAAGACGTGTGATGAATGAAGTGCACATAATTGGTGTGGAAGTTTTAAAAGAGTTTAACCAGTGCTTAACAATGTCATAGACAGGAGCGACTTTAATCTTTTTAAGCACGGCATAAACCAACTTCAGCTCAATATCATAAGCATGGTGAGTGTCCTCTCTAGGAAAGAAAGAATTAGCAATCCATTTATACATAAACCTTAGAGAAGGATGGTGGATGGTGTTGATGTTGGTTTGGAATTTCCCAGTCACATTCTGTCCGGTTATCAAGTGCCAAAAAGTACGACGCTTATATCCCGAAAGAGTAAAACCCAAATCAACAGAGCATCGCTCATGAAAACCCAAGTGTGTAGCAAAATCTTTCCAGTAAAGGCTATGTTCTTTCCCAAAGCAGCGAAAGGTAATACCATAGTCGACAATTTGTAAAGTACCCAAGATTTGGATGGTAAAGAAACGAGATCCAAGTTCGTGCACGGGGCAACTTGGCTCCAACCAACATTTTCGAAAATGGTATAAAATTCGACATTCATACCTGTCTACTGGAGAAAGTGTGGGTCGAAGGCCGGTGTATGCAGGAATTCGCGTCCCTTGAGGAGGTTGTATGCTTGCATCTCCCGCTCGCTCTCCAAGTCGATGAAGGGTGCATCGGCCTCGTCGATGGCGTGACCTCTTGGCGCCTCCTCTTCTTCATGCAGCGGGCTCTCCTCACGTGTGGGAGTACTTTGACTAGACTCCCCACGAGAGCAACGGCCTTTCCGGAACATGTTGGAAATCCGACCTCCAATCCCACTCATGGTGAGCTTGGCACAAAAACTTGACTTGTGATGGGAGTGGAAGAAGTTTGTGCAGGATTTCCTTGCACTTGAACTTTGTGGAAAAATGCTTCGAGAATGGTGGAGCAAGAGAGTGATAGAGGGAGTGAAAAATGTGAGAATGATAGGGGTGAGGAGCTCCACCCGGGATCCTTGTATTTATAGAGCTGAATGCAGGCGGGGGAGTGCTCCTTGTAACGGCTAGTAGCTGGTGGCAGAAGGACACGCCTCGGAGCCGTTGGGCAGGGGGCGGTCGCCCCTGGGACCGGCCGGTCCCCTGACAGGGCCGGTTTGGTCCAGCTTTTTTACAGCTCCCTCTAACGGCTGTTTCTAATGTGTAGCCGGTTACGAATGACTCCATTTGAAATTTTGCTCCAGTTTTTAATTTTCCACAAGTTTTATTTGAAACTTTTTGATTTTCAAAATTATTCTAAAAATAATATTTAGACTCAACAAAATTTATTCTTTCAGAAAATTATTTTTATAGAATTTTTTTGAGAAGAATTTATTTTAGAATAAAATTTAATAATTCTAGGAAAAGGGAATAATTTCTTTTAATGCAAGAAAAATAATTTTATGAAATATATATTTTTATTATATAAATATGTATATAAATATTCATTTATTATATAAATTTTTCAAAAAGATAAGTTACAATACCTGAGTGGGGACACCTCCCCCAAGCTTGAATGATGGTGTGGGCCCCTTCAGATAATTATTTATTTATTTAGATCATTACCGATGACCTTCGGCAAGGGATCAACATTTATAGTCTGTTGGCAAGACACTTCTTCCTTTATTGATCTGTATCTGCATGAACAAACTCGGGAGAAGTCTCGGGTTGCCCCGGGATCTTTCCCACATTATTGACACGAATAGAAGCAACTATTTGTGCCATTTGTGTTTCTATCATTTTGTTAAAACTTGCTTGATTTTGAATAGAAGAAGACAGAGTTTCAAGCTTTACATTTATATTTTCAAACATTTTATCGTTGAAGGACAGCTTTTTTGTCAAACTTTCATTGATTTTAGCTTGTCCAAACACGAGGTCTTTTTAGGAAGCTTGATTTGGATTGTAATTTGAATTGAAATTATTACCTTGCGGGCGGTGTTGGTTGTTCCACCCGTTATTACCTTGCTGAGGTTGGCGAAACCCATTGTTGACGTATGAAGCCTCTTCTTGGGTTTCGGGACAGTTATTCCCTAAGTGACCAACGTTTCCACAGACTTCACACGTCATATGTGAGTCCATGGCCTAGACGGTACTCATGGTAGGGTTGGTAGCATGATCGTCCAACTTTTGCATCAGCAAGTCTAATTTTGCGGCAAGCAAGTCCGTCTCCTTCACGGTATGCGAGCCTTTTTGTGTTTTTCTTCCTTCTCCCCAACTCTGATTGACCACCATCTTCTCAATGAGTGTAGTTGCATCCGCGATGGTGAGAGAGAGGAATGCACCTCCAGCTGCGGCATCTACGTGCCCCTTTGACATGGCCGTGAGACCTTCATAAAAGTTTTGGAGCACGAGCCAATCTTCCATTCCTTGATGAGGGCAGGCTCGGATGTACTCTTGAAGCCTTTCCCATGCTTCGGGGATAGATTCAAGGGAAGATTGCTGGAAGTTTGAGATCTTTCCCCTTAGAGCGCTGGTCTTGTTCATGGGGAAGAATTGGCGAGGAATGCTGCGGAACACTTGTCCCACGTGTTGACGGCTTTCTTATTTTGATAGAACCATTGTTTCGCTTTCCCCGTGAGGGAGAAAGGAAACAAGCGGAGCCTGATACTGTCTTGTGCGATGACAATGGTGTCGCACAGCTCAAGGAAGTGTTGCAAATGAGCGTTTGCATCCTCGCTTGGCAAGCCACAGAATTGGCTTGCCTGCACCATCGAGCTAAGGCCTGTACGGATCTCGAAATTTTCATTTACGATGTTGACAGCGGGCCAAACAGGCACGTTGGCAACAGCGGGGATGGAGTAGTCACGGAGTGTCTTGGCCATGACGGTAGTAGCGGATGGTGCGAGAGTGAACGATTCGTCTGCCGACGGAGTAGCAGAAGAAGAAACGGTACGAGAACTCTTCTTCCTTAGGAGTGCTTCCGGATTGCTGATGAAATTGTCTGGCAGAGCAAAATCGCTCATAAACTATCCTGTTTTCATTCCAATAAAAAGTGGAAGAAAACAGCGAAGTTAGCCTGTTTAAACTACGTCTACCGATGCTTATTTTGTAATCAATGTTTATACCAGCTTAGATGTTTTTGCCCTCCCCGGCAACGGCGCCAGAAATGCTTGTTGGCATTTCTTAATGTCGTTACAAAAGATACACTAAAAGTCCATCCCCGGCAACGGCGCTAGAAATGCATGGTTGCGTTTCTTAGCACTACTATTAAAGATAGACTAAAGGTCCGTCCTTAATAATAATACTTAGAAACATAAGTTGACATTCCCAACCACCATTACTTTAGAAAGGTAATCCTTGGCATTTAGTGGTGCCGGCCTAGGTAATGCAGTATGGTAATAGCAGTTAGAAGTGCCAGATTGGCCTTCCTAACCGTCATTACTTACGATATGCAAAACTGTGGCACGGCGCCGTGTGGTGCAACAAGAATTACAATCCTTAAGTAACGGTAGTTAAGTACGCCAATCGATAGCTCAGTAAGGAATAAAATTACTCTGCAAGCGCACAGAACTATCATTGTAGCATTTTAACCCGTGAGTAGGGTGTCGTATTTATAATTTCCCGTAGGAGGAAAATATGCATCAAGCCTGGTGTAAACATGATCACTTATTGAGTGCAATGGTAGGCATAGAGTAAACAGGAATAAAACATGATTTCAAGATAGTGGACACACATATGGATCAACCTCAAGGAATAAAAGGAAAATAAAGAATAAAAGAATATATCTAACTGAGCAGGCATTGGTCATATATAATTATGCAAAGAACTGTTAGCAAATCATCTAATTAGTAGTATCAGGACTAAGTCTGGGGTGATAGGGAGATCCCCGCAGCTGGTTTGCTAGCCGATAGAGACTTGACGAACTCCTACTCAATATCCGAATGTGGGGGAATGCTAGGGATGGACAGGGCTGTCACCACCTGTCCACCTACCCCTCTGCCCGAGGGATACCGACATATCCGCCGATCTCCGCATACCTGAGCACCATGCTCACGTACTTGGAAACAACTCCTAACCCCCGCAGAGCCCAACCCTACGGATTGACAGGCTAGGTTAAGAGCAACCATGACAGCAGGACGAACCATCACCTCATTCCTAATTCTTCCTCTATTCATACTAATTCGATGAACAATGAAGAACGATGATGAACGAGTCAAGAACATGATACATAAACTATGTTCAAGCTCATATACTATGCTCATAACAAGATCATAACTAGACTCTAGTTCATATGCATAATCATATAAGTATGATAAGAACTTGCTCATGGAAGAAGACCGAATTGTATTCATACCAAGATGATCCTTTTCTTCCAACGAGACAAGCTCTCCTTGATAGCTCTTGCCTTGCTCACAAACTACTAATACTACTCTAAAGATACAAGTGAGAGGTGTGAGGTAGATGACTCCAAATGATGTGTGTGTTGAAGGGGATGGAGCACCCTCTAGTTATATTGAGACTATGATGGTTTGGGCGTTCTAAACATGAAAGCAGGTGAAACCGCCATCAGCAAACCGCCATCAGCACCGCCTCCGAAGATGGGCCAGGGAGGCCCTACCAGGGGGGCGGTCGCCCCACGGGGCGGTCGGTCCCTGGGGAGCGCCATCTGGCCACCGCCTTTGGGTGGTCGGTTGTCCCCTGGGCCTGGGCCTCCCCCGTGGTTACGGATGGATCCAATTACGCTTTGAAGGTGGGCTTCTTTAGTATTCTTTGTTTGCGCATTTGTTGGATTCGTCATTTGACTTTGCGCTTTCTCCATGTTGATGCGTATTTTCACTTGTTATGCCATAAAACCTGTAAAACATGAATGCTAGGGGTACAAGTGGAACTTGTTAGTGGTAAAGGCATATGTGCTAGAATATGATTGTTAATCCTCTTTTTCGTCTAAGTTGGTGGTATAAAATTTATCCATAAGGACCATCAACAGCGGCCACCAACACTAGCCTACCAACCTGTGGAGGGTTCTGCTCGTACCGCTGCGCATACGACAGAAGCTCGTGGCCAACGTCCGTGCATATATCTATCTGCAAACCAGTCATATATTGTTTGAGATAATGTTGTTAGGAATTACCAAAGTCATAATAACAACGAAATTAATTAAAAAAATTATCGTTACCAGTGCATGGAACGCAGCTAGTGGCTCCATCGCGAAGGTGTCCGTCATCTCTGCTTCGTGTGGCTCGGCCTCCACTGGCACTGGGAAGCAACGAATGCGCGTAGCTCCGTGCAACCAACGCAAGTACTGGGGGTAGCCGGCCTCCCGAAAGGCCCACCTAGGTCGTGCACGTCGGTCGCCGCCTCTGCCCACGCGGCCACCGAGGGCGCCACCCTGTCCACCCAAGACTGTTCGAACGCTATCCCTTGGCCTTTCCGACTCCACCTGCAAAACAAGAAATAATAAATAAAGTTGTTGAACAAAAAGGAATGGATGGCATTAATAGAACACATACCTGTGGGACGCGTCAAGCTGAAGCCGAGGAAGGGGGAACACCTGCGCGCGGCCAAACTGACGAGCCACACGGTCCGGACAGTACGGCTCGACGCAAACGTCGAACACCAGTTGTTCCCTCGTGAACCAGAACTCCTGGTCACGGTAGCACAACTTGGACACGCCGTGTGGAGCCCTGGCCTGTACGTCGTGTGCTATGTATGGAGTCCACCGAACCCTGTCAGGTGTAAGCTGATCCATCGCGGCGACGTATGCCGTGTACATGCCTCTAGCCGTGCCTGTTGCCCACCTCGGCTGCAAAACAACAACCATTAGGATTCGTCGTCACAGTACAAAAAACTAAGCTGAAAGGAGGATACGTACGTCACGACACAACCAACGTGTGCCCATCGTCAGCGCGTCGATCTCGTCGGGCACACCAAACTCGTCGAACACGTACATCCCGTTCTCGTACTCCTCGTACGACGACAAGGTGGGCCTCCCGATGTGGAACCGCTCAAAGGACCATAGCATCAGCAGCAGCGGACAACCAGCCAATGTGCCTGTCACCGTCCTCCGAGTGCACGCGTCACACAGTGCTCGGTACGTACCTGCCAGCACCACCGAGCCCCAACTGTACTGGGGGATAGCGTCAAGTGGTGCGTACACTACCTGCACTGTGTAGTGGACGAAGTGCTTGTCGACGGTGTCGTGGTGAGAGCTGGTGAAGAGTACCCAACCGA
The DNA here is from genome assembly GCA_038502445.1 of Eremochloa ophiuroides. Taxonomy (NCBI): domain Eukaryota; kingdom Viridiplantae; phylum Streptophyta; class Magnoliopsida; order Poales; family Poaceae; genus Eremochloa; species Eremochloa ophiuroides. Next base: position 96,451,891 of record JAHLJS010000007.1, on the reverse strand, counting down.
ACAGCCACAAGAAGTACGCCTCCAGGTGTCGCTGCACCCTTCACTCAAGAGGCGGGGTCAGCCTCCGTGAGCCTCTCCGCACGGAACTGAGACAACCACGCCTTGGGTGGGCCGTGGCGGTCGTGGAAGCCGAACTGCTCCTGTCCGGCCTGAGGGTTGAGCGCACCCTCGAACCGCTGCAGTAGCAGGTCCTCCCAGTCCCCGGGCACGACAACCGGGCCTACAGGAGCACCGGCGAGGGGTAGGCCGAAGAGCATGGCCACGTCCTCTAAAGAGACGGTGACCTCGCCAACTGGAAGGTGGAATGTGTGCGTCTCCGGTCGCCAACGGTACACCCAAGCGAAGAGGAGGGCACGGTCCACCGGGAAACGTGCGCTCCGCTCTCGGTGTCGCTCTACAAGACGAGCGAACGGGAGAAGACCAGCTGCACGTAGCCTGTAAGCAATAATATTACACAGATTATTATAATGCATAGTGTCACAAAATTTCGTACAAGGTAAGTACAACAGTTACCTCAGAACCCAGCGCGGGTCAAGCAGCCACAGCTCGTCGTGGGTACGTAGGCGGAGGGCTGGTGGAAGCTGTCCATCCACCAAGTTCGAGCGGTGCCTCTGGTCGACAACGGGGTTGATCAGCTCCATACCTGCCATTGTTCAGAACAATAAAATTAAAACCATATCGAAATTGGATAAAAGTGAAATCATAATAATACAGAACTGTTACGTAATACAAGTAGTACATACTAAATAAATTACAACACCACAAGTCTTATATTACAGCACTTGCGCAATATAAGTAGTACATACTAAAAAATTACAACACTATAAGTCTTATATTACAACACTTGCGCAATGTAAGTAGTGCATACTTAAAAATTACAACACTACAAGTCTTATATTACAACACTTGCGCAATATAAGTAGTACATACTAAAAAATCTACAACACTTTCCAAGCATTGCTATGCGGAAGGCCCGCCTCGACTGCCCTTTCGAGATGATCGATGTGGAATAAGACGCACTTTCATACCATCAGGAAGCCTTTCTATTGGATACATTAATCAATTTTTCCTCAAATGGTTTCCACCGCAAGCAAGGCAGTATGGACGCTTGTCACTAGCTTTAGAAGCATCCATATCATTCCTAATACAATGACTCTTGCGACGTCCCTTTGTCTCAACCCTTTTTTCGGGATCCGGCGATAAATAACGATCGCAATCCGCAACTCGCCTTGTAAAATCAGCAATGGCCCACCAACCTCGAAGCTCGCCAGTCCATGTGTTGAGCACATTCTCCTTTCTTAAGTAAGGGAACACAAATGTCATCGGAATGTTGCATTTCCCGCAAACAGCAAGCACATGGGAGCACGGATAATGGTAGTACTTCGGCTTGTTGCATGTGCACTCGCACTTGTTCTGTTCTGGCCACAGCTGACACTACATAGTTAATTTGCTCGGACCAGTGCCAAGTCTACCCTTATCACGCACCCTAACTTTGAAAACGAGGTCCCGATTGCCAACGTAAAATACGTTATGCATGGCCCCTTTTGCACTTTTGTCATCTAGGTATGCAGAAATCTTAAGCGCATAAGTCATAGTTGGATTTTGGGCTACTAAGGTCGCTGCTGCACAACGTTCTCGCAGATAAACCATTGTACCTCTCAGGATACCCTCTAAAAGTGCAACCAAAGGAAGGGAACGTGTACCTTTCAGCACCTAGTTGTAAACCTCTGCGAGATTCGTGGTCATTATGCCATAACGTGCACCGTGTGTGTCATGTAACAAAGACCACTTTTCCCGGTCCTCCTCTTTAATCCATTCTGAGAAACAAGTTAATGACCTGCCCCCCTTACGTCGACAGGTCTTTCTTTTAGGCTCGCTTGGTAGTGGTGGGAAGCCTTGCGGCTCCTCTATTGCCACAACAAGTCGCCTGCGCACATCTTTCATGTGGCTCCGGGTAAGCTCATCTAGCCGTTCCCAGATGAAGTCAAATTTTCTTTTCTGGTTCTGCTTACATAGCCGCTTGAACAGGTCTTGCAAACGCTTGCTCTTGAACTGTTTATAAAAATTTATAGCTAAATGCCTCATGCAACAACGACTTTGTATATCGGGCCATTGAACCTCTGCATCCTCACCATTCTTCAACTTCTGCACCGCATTCAGTAAACCTGCATTCCGATCATGCAACACACAAACATTCTCCCTTCCTTCCACCAAAGCTCGTTTCAGCCACTTAAGGAACCACAACCAACTCTCATTGTTCTCTGATTCAACCAAGGCAAAAGCAATGGGAACAACCTAACTATTACCATCAACTCCAATAGCTGTTAGCAAAATACCTTTGTATTGCCCAGTCAGGAATGTACCATCCACGCATAGCACAGGTCGGCAATACTTGAAGCCCCGTCTCATACACCCGAAGCACCAAAAGGCTCTCTTAAGGACATGGTCTCCGTTGATGTTGATATAGTCCTCATAATCAATTATGGTGCCAGGGTTTCTAGCTTGTAGGGTTTGTAAGAGTGTTGGAAGGTGGTGATATGAATCCTTGTACGTTCCAAATCTCTTCTCCAAAGCTAACTGTTTTACTCTCCAAGCCATATCGTAAGATATGTCATAGCCATATCTGTTCCGTATAGCCAGAATTATCCGGAAAGGAGAAATGCCAAGTTTTTCAACAATCTCCCATGCATCTCATTTGCCACGAACTGTGCTGTCATGTTTCGATGCTTGGTCAACGTCGCCTCTAGCAAACAACTATGTGGTTGCACAATAGTAGCTATGAAGTTGCTCTCCATACGTGGCATATGACCATGAACACGCCAAGTGCACCCTGGGCTGAAGCACTTAACGTCCCACGTCTTGGGGTTGGAAATAATAACCCTAAACTGCCTCTTATCACAATAAGCCCACCGCCTGACAGCGTGCTGCAGATGAACCTTATCATGAAACATCTGCCCCTGTATCACCTCTGTCCTTGAATACTCCCACACTGAGTGATGACTATCGTCCACCGTCATGGCATCTGGGGAGAAGTTAGTCCATTCTGCGGGGATGTCGGTCTCGTCTTCGAACCTCCTGCCAGCGTGCTCATCCACAAATGGCAGGTGCTCTGCATTGTCAAGTTCCATCTATTCGACGATTCTTTCATCCTCCTCGCCCTCATCAGCTTCCATGTTTGTCTAAAACCTTGTTCTTCCGCATCCTCTGTCCAATGCTCAACCCCTCGAGAATCGGAAACCAAGGTCTGCTCAGCATTTGTTGCATATTCTTGTTGTCCTGCATCCTCTTTCCCTAACTGAACACCGTTAGAATCGTGAACATTGGTCTGCTCTTCATTTGTGGCCTCTAAGTCCTCTACTTCTCGAACTGTGCTGCTACTCTCTCCTTGCATGGCACCATCGACAAACTGAATAATCATGATATTGTCATACCCACGTTCCAAAGGCTTACTGACGAGAAACTTACATTTGTTCGCATTACTTGCCTCGTATAGCTCCCATCTCCATCCATTGTCCCTTAACCTGGGCACCAACAAACTAATCTTCAAACGTTGCTGCGACGGCGGAAAACCAAACAATTCATGCAACCAGGCTAATACTTGTCTCCGGCTGTGATCCAGCGGTGAGTTCAGTTGTGTGTCAAAGAACTAGAACTGACTAAGGTCTACACCGCTATCCTCAGTTCTGATTTTACCCATGCCATAGTAAACTCTGAAACGAACTAGATCGGACGACATTCCTACTCCCATCGTTAAAATTACACTGTCAGTTGAATATTGCTATAACCCCTAAACCCTAACAAGAAATTAATTACAAAAACTAATACAACTAGGAAAAAAATTCCTAACTCAAATAACCCTAAATCAAATAAACAAGTACTACTAAACAAAATAAAAAATAATCCTAAAAATAAACTAATACTAACTACATAAATAAACTAACACTAACTACATAAATAAACTAAACTAACAGTAACTATTCCTAAAATTCTAATAAATAATCATAATAAATAAACTAATCTGAAATACTAAATAAACTAACCCTAACTAACTAAATCAACTAACCTAACCCTAACTAACTAAATAAACTAACCTAAATAAACAAAAACTAACCCTAACTAACTAAATAAACTAACCTAACCCTAATAAAAAACTAAAGAAACTAATCTAACCCTAACTAACCCTAATAAAAAAACTAAATAACCCTGAAACCATATACGGTACAATAATCTACAACTAAAAGTTACCCTAAACGAATTTACAACTATAAATAACCCTAAACTAATCTACAACTAAAACGAATTCTAAACTAATCTACGACTAAAAATAACCCTAAACGAATCTACATCGGAAACTAACCCTAAACTAATCTACGACTAAAACTAACTCTAAACTAATTTACAACTTAAACTAAATCTAACCCTAACCCTAAAACTAAATATACTAACTAAATCTAACTAACCATAAAATAAATCTACATAACTAACTAATTTAATCTAAACTAATGACCTAAACTAATGAAATTTCTAAAGTAAAAAAACAGAAAAAAACTTACCGACGGACGGAGGTGCAGAACGCGGTGGCGAGCGCCGTCCGGGGCGTCCGCGCCCGTGCGGGGAGGGTGGAGGGCGGTGGCGGGGGGCCCTCCGCCGGATCCGGCGGCTGGGGGCGGCGGACGGCGGCCGGAGCAGCGGGACGGCGGACGGCGGCGGCGAGCGCGCGGTGAGAGAGAGAGGGAGAGAGCACGGCGTCGAGAGGAAGGAGAAGGCCGCGGTTTGTATAGGGACCTGTCGGCTCCTCGGCGGCCGACAGGTCTCTGTCGGGTCGCCAGCGGCCGACAGGCCTATCGGCCCGACAGGCCCAACATCTCTGACTCGGCCTGGTTGCGTGGGACACTCGTCAGCTGTGGAGCGGCCGATAGGGACTTGTCGTCTCCTCAACGGCCGACAGGTCCCTAATCGGCTCTCCAGCGGCCGACAGGGTGCTATTTTTGCAATTTTTCGAATCCAAATACTAGATCTGCAATTAATCATTAAAAAATATTATTTAAAAAAATTCACTGTCTATCACCAAGCATGAATAAAAATTTGGTAAACACAATATCTCACTACTGGAAACTGAAAATTCCCTGACCAATGTCAGGCAAAACTGGAATTACCCTGTCGAGCTAGCCCTGACGGTATTTATTTTCCCTGACAGTTTGGTGATATTTTTCCTTTTTATGACAATACGTACATTTTTATGACGATATTTTTATTTTCCCTGACGGTAGTGCACCGTAAGGGAATTTCAAGTTTCCGGTAGTGTCTCTCCATAGTTACAGAGGGTTATATACATCATTTGTCAATCCCATATGTCCTATAATTCGTCATATTTCAGGACAAAAACAGCTCATCTCTCGTGTATATATACAGAAAGAAGGGAACACGTGGAGGGCATCAAAGGCCCACACAACATATAAACAGTATACAGCACAGATTGCCTGGGTAGGGAGGCACAGATGTACAGGATCATTAATTATTCATTGAGGTTTGCATCTTGCATCTATGTGCATGATATGATCATTGGTCATCTGGTCCAATGCATCTAGCCCAACCAAGAGAGGGGACCAGCTGTTAGGTTGGAGCAGATGTACATGTGCCACTGAATCGAATGAACTCATCACAGGCTAAAGTAAAGTAAACTGGATATCCTAAAACTAGAATCATTGTGTTTCGCAAAAGTAAGTTTAGCCAAGCAAGGAATGAGTACACAAATGTCTCTAGTCAAAAGTTGGCCATGATTCAGTTAGGTTGTGTCGTTGCGACGTTATCTTTGACCCTGCTTTCTTTACCACACAAAACGCTTAAATTAGATCAGCATTCTCTAGTACAATACAACGTCACTATCTTTATGAATCCAAAATGTAATATGCCTTCAATTGGGTTTTGACATATTATGAGTCTTCTGAATTGAGCAAGTGCACTGTCCACATGCAACAAGTCCATCTAAGAAAAACAATAGAAGCGATCAAAGTAGGTGATGGTGGGCAACTCCCATCATTGTTAAATCTTAACTAGGACAGCCCTTGATAATAAAACGTCACATTAAAATGGTGTCTTTCAACATAGATATACTTGTAGTTTATAGGTTATCACTACCATGCTGATGACACATCATTATATTAGTTTAGTTCAGTTCTCTACCATGCCAATGTTCAATTAATGTTATTAGTGTCCAACAGGATAAAAAAGATTCTGCTTTAGAATACACTAGGACACGGTACATCATGTTAATATATATCTCTTGAAACCCTTTACTGTCAAAATTAATCACTAGTAACTCATTTGTCAAAGATTCATTAAACAACGAACTAATTGTCACATAAATCAGGATGATGACATCACTTAACTCTATATATAATCTATTTGTTAAGCCCATCTAGCAGAACATAATGATATGTAATTATGTGTCCCATGCTAGGTTCAGGTAGCCCTTCATTTGATAGCTAGAATGTTACTAAAGTACTAGATTGTGTAATTTACTATGGTAAGTAGCTATCAATATTCCATAGTTATGGGCTAACTTGTCATATAGATACCGGAAGCATTGTTAGCATGTTAAATTCGCTGCTAATTAGTGACTAGCCAACTAAGCTTTTAAACTACATATACAACAGACGCCGCCTTGTGACTACTGTGTAGGATTATTTAATATTCTGACCACAAGGTTCTTTAATGTTAGCATAGATTTCAAGGTTAAGTAGTTAACCGACTGATCAGTCCATTTGTAAAAGAGTACTTTGTACCTTGTAATTTGGGCTGTGTCACAACCTCTAGATGGGCACCTCCCAAATAGCTGAAAACAGCTGGTAGATAGGAATCAAACCTTTTTATCATTGGCAAATATGTCGACACCGTAGCTTGCTGCAGATGAAGCGCACTTGTTCTAGAAAGAATACATTCTCTGAATTATTCCTTGCATTGGTTCTGATCAGATGCATCTCATCTTATCTCGTTACAAAACTAAAACTGCAGTACACCTTGAGACTGACGGGAATAAGCAATAGGGGCTTCCTGAGACAGCTCATGCAATCGACCATTCCATGCATGCATCCATCCGTTTATTGGGATCGTCTTTTTGTTCACTTGTGGCAAGTGCTTTTGTTTTATTTATTCATCAATGGGTGTACCAAACTCGATGCCAAGATACCCGAAGACACAGGTACTTGGATTGATTGGGTATGGTAGACAGGTACAAGGATTGTTTGGCCTTGCCTACTCGACATGGTTAAAGATAGGTATACGTGGATATGTTTGGCCATTATTTCCAAATTTATTGGAGCAACGTGGCTGAACCTAGACTTATTCTGTTTCAACAACTGAGCCGCCGGTGGTGAAGCTGCTCGCACCGCGACCCCACCTCTCTCCCTCCCCCGTCCCCTCCACCTCCCCGCTCTTCCTCGGCATCCATCGGCGGCGAACGGTGGTGGCTGGCCGGACATGGGTCCCTGTGAAAGCCCCTATTTGGTTTTGGATAATTGATAAAACCTAGTTTGCTAATGTTTGCTCTAAGTGTTTCATGAGATTAATTAGCAAACAACAAGATGGAGCAAAGGACCGGGTCGGTGGAGGCCACAAGTGAAGGGCAATGACGGCGTCCATGCTAATGGTGTAAGTCCATCAACAAGAGGAGAAACCCTAGTGACGGCATCCATGAAAATGGTATAAGTCCATCATCAATGGTGTCCACAAGCTTCATCAAGAGATAAGAAGGAAGATGATGAAAAGTTAGGAGGTCAAGGCAAAGGTATAACCAATAGGAGCTCTTTTGCTTTTGGTGATCAAGACTCTATAGAGAGAGTGATCACATTTAGAATAGATAGCCGTACTATCAAGAGGGGAGAAATCGTTTGTGAAATGCGGTTATCAAAGTGGCACTAGATGTTCATTCTTATTGCATATGCATATAGATGCTAGTGACACTAACAAAACCCGTGGAAAATTCTTTGGAAAATGCTAACACACATGCACTAAAGTGAGAGACACTTTGGAGTGTTAGCGCCTTTAGAAACAGGGTGAAGTTTGAGTGGTATGGAGAGGTTTGGGTCCTCTCTCCCTCATGCCGAGCTTGCGAAATAGGATTCAACGCTTTTTCAGTGATTTCACTTAGTAGAAAAGTGCACCAAAAACTTGGCGAAGTTGTTCGGTGGCTAACTCTTCGAGAAGGTGCAAAAACATGTGCACTGAACGCTGGGAGCGTCCAGTGGGGTAGCATCGGACGCGTCTGGTGCGAACCCTGTGCTCTCGGGTCGGTTTCGGTGAAGTTTTTCACCGGACGCGCGAATTTTATCACCGGACACGTTGGGAACAGTGTTCCAGCGTCGAATGCAACTGACAAAGCGCGCAGCAGTTGACCGTTGGAGTGACGGACGCCGAGGAGCATCCGGTGACCCTGCACCGGACGCGTCTGATGAGCAAATGAGCTCTCTGCATGCTCTCTACATAGACACAGGACACGGGCATCGGAGCGTCCAGTGTGACGGCTCCGCGTCCGGTGTGAGCGTGCGCTGGAGAATTCAAACGGCTAGTACAGTGTCGCTGGGCGATACATCGGACGCTGCACCGGACGCGTCCGGTGTGAACTAAAGGAGCGTCCGGTGCCGCCGAAAACAGTGAGTAACATTTTGATTTTGAGTGGGGACTATAAGTAGTGGAGTGGCCGACTTGTGATCCCTCTCTTGCACATTTCCATTGATTCTACAAGCTAGTGAGCCTCTTCACTCCTATCTCGCACATTCTACTTAATTGAGATCATCATTTGGTGAGTTTATTGGAGAGCATCAAGTGCATTGCATGAGTGTGTTCATCTAGAGGCACTTGGAGAGTGCTTTTCGCAGCGGTTTCTCTTGTTACTCTCGGAGTTTGCCGACTCCTAGACGGCTTGGAGCTGCGAGGATCGTTGAGGGGAGTTGGTGATTATCTCTGCCTCCGGCCGGTGAAGTTGTAAGGGGTTCTTGAGCCTTCCCCGCGGCAGATCGCAATTGGCTACTCTAGTGGATTGTGCGTAGCTTGTGAATCCCCATCTTGTGTTGGTTGTGCGGCACCCTTAAGAAGGGTTTGGCGTGTGATGCTAATTAGCACGTGAACCTCTAAGTGGTTGTATCGCTAAAATGAGTAGTTTACTGGCAAGCAAGTGAATCTCAATAAAAAATCTTTTGTCATCTCTCTACCAAGGATCTCTCTTGTTTATTGTGATTGACTACATTGGTATTCATCTTCTCATCACCGGCGGTATAAAGATCATCTTCCTCTCCTTTACATTTGAGCATTTACCTTTGTACTAGTGTACTTGTTGTAGTTGCTCACCTAGGAGTAGAGTAAAATAGTGACTTAGTTTCTTGTGTGTGATCTTAGAGACATTAGTTTAAAACGGTTAGGTGGCTTGCATCTTTTAGTAGGCTAGCGCAAAATTCGCTCCGCCTCAATTTTTGTCCAACCACTTTGTTTAAGTGTTGTTTGTAGAATTTTTATAGGCTATTCACCCCCCTAGCCATTTAGCACCTTTCACCCTGCGGGCCAGATCTGGCGTCTGGTCACTGGTGGCGCCCCCTTCCCATCCTCGGCGGCTGCTGTCTCCTCTTCCGGCGGTCGTGGCCATGTCCATGCGCTCTGATGGCCAGGTCCGGCAGCAGGTTGGCCGGAATCTGGGCTCTCGGGGACTGGCACCATCGCCCCCGCGTCTGGTGGCATCTAGGGTCGCCGTGGTGGGCTCGGGGGCCACGCTAGAGCACTCCGGTGACCGGGGCTGCAGTCTGGACACTCTCCCGGCATCCACTCCTGCCGTCGTCGCCGGTGGTTGTGGCCGCTTGGCTGGCGCTTGGCTGGTGGCAGAGATCTATTCGAGCGTGGCCGCGTTCTCCCTTCCTCGGCCTCGGCTAGCCCGGTGGTTCCTGAGGCTGGCGTTCGCCCTGCGGCAGAAGTTGAGGTCAGCAGGCCGGGTTCCATCGCCATTGTACGCGGTTGCAGGCGTGAGGTGATGGCCGCTTTCAGTCTTCAGTTTGGATCTTGCTGGGTGCTCGCGTGCCTTCGTTAGAGAAGGCTGGTTGCTAGGCGAAAGCCTTCATCTTGCTGTTGGGCAGATGACGACGACGTCCTTGGGAGCTTTCTGCTTGGAGATGTCTATCGAGGCACCTCCTCCTCTCTCGAAGTGGATCTTGCAGGTTTAATTACTGTCCACTTTGGATGGACAACGGCGGTGTGACTACATCATATTCCTTCTTAGAGGCGTTGTCTTTGTAGTTCCTCATGTGGTTCCTGGTTTGGTAGCTTTGTTTGTCATCATAGTTTCTAAGTAAACGTGGAGGCGAATGGCTGCTACTATTCAAGATCAATTTTGAGACCTGATTTCAAGAGTTTCTAAGCAAACTAGTAGGCGGAGCATTGCTTTCGCGCAAGTTCAGAGTGTTCAAGCAACGGCAAAGAAGTTGGAAGCTTAGTTTTTCTAGCTCTCTTTGTCTTTTTGCTTTATTTTTTTTTCTTACCTCTTGTGAGGCTTTGAATCTAAAGACTTGTAATTTTTGGCCGTGTATGTCCACTTTTGGATATAGAGGCCGGGTATCTATCCATTATCTAAAACATACATCATGGGAGAAACTGAATCCAATCGGAACAGTCCCTTGTAGTTGAACTAACTATTGGTCTTTTTAATGCCAGAGTACAACTATGAGTAGTGAGAGAACTTAATCAGGCATGAAGTTTAGACTATACCAAATAATCGAGGATTTTCATGTTTTCTGGAATCTTCTTTTGTTTGTAAAGGAAGCAAAATAAACCCTAAAAAGCAATAGATCAAGATAATATAAAGCCTTAGAGCATCACCTAGAGCTCGTATCCCTTCCTCATTCTTATTTTTTTAAATAAATGATAATTTCATCTGCAACAGTACTTCATATCTGTTTCTCATCTTTTGGCACTTTACAAACAGGCCGGCATCGTGCCTAAAAATGAGCCTAGTTTTTCCAGCGTGCATCGCTCTTTCCCGTGCCATATTAATTTTCTTCCCTCACGGCAAAACTCTCTCCCGCCGTCGGTGACTGGCGAGGATGGTCGTCGGTCTGCACGGAAGGATGAACTTGTGCAAAAAAAAAAAAAAAAAGAATTTGTGGGTCCAAAATTTAGTCTTGGAAAGCAACTATTGGAACTCTTAGAGATGCATGGTCTCGTTTTTTTCCTTCCCATACTTATTTACAAGTTGACAAAAACCATAGTTTAGAGCAACTTTCCGGCCTTTGCCTAACATGAGGCATATAGCAAAGAAAAAAAAAATGATGAAGCACGATACTAGAGAAATCGTCATTTTTTTTTAACTAGCATGCATGATTGAATAATAATTGACTACATGCATAGTATATGTTTCAAAGATTTCCTTTTCTCCATTATTGTATACTGTGCGTCTGTGTCTCGTACGTGCAGAGGGTGCAGGTACGTGGCCCTCATCACACAAGGGGCACCAATTATTTGGGCATTCCCACTGTGATGGAACTGAGAATTTGAGGAAGATTGACGCTTCCATTAATTCCAAACCAAGAATGGCACACGTGACGCGCCGCGGTTCGCACACTTGGCGTGCCACGATTCGCACATGGAAGAGCACTCCAAACAAACAGTGCGTGGAAGTGAATGACAGTGACGGAAGGGATACTTCCAAGAATCCCAGTATAGCATGATTGGACACTGGGCAGACAACGGTTAGGCAATTGGCAAATCTCTTGCAATCAGGCGGTCGCCATCGCTGAAGGGAACAAAGCTGAGAGCGTGCGAGAGAACAGAGCATCTCAATCAGGGGGACAACGCCCATGTCAGCATTTATCCCCCGGCCTATGGATCGGAGCACCAGCTTGATGCATGGACCGATTGCTACTTGGTGCCAACCAAACTTTTGCAGATGCAACGAATCGTTTCCCCCAGTTTGTCACTCTCAGAGAGTGCTCAACTTGGCCTTTGGGATCTTGATTCCCGAGGATGAAACTTAATTGGAACGAATCACAAACTCATTGTTTCAGAAATGATTGCAGGGAACATGTTTTTTTAATGGTAAATGGCAGGACGGAGGTCTGCTATTCAATTAATGCTACGTTTAGTTTGTAAAGTTTGCAAAATTTTGCAACTGTAGCACTTTCGTCTGTATTTGACCACTTTTGTCCAATCTTGGCCCAAATAGACTCAAAAGATTCATCTCGAGATAAATAGGTAAAAAGTACAAACATGTAACAGCTGCTACTTTATTTAATATTCCATCCAGACAAAAAGTATAATCGATGTGATGGGGAGAGAGAAGAAAAGTTTGCAATCTAAACGCTGCCTAAGCAACAAGAGAGATCTCTACCATTTTAAGGATGTGAACAACATTTGTTATATTCCCTGTCAGTTTCCACCAACTGTGCGCGCAGATGCTAGTCTAGACGGCTAGCACCTAGCAGCGCCGCGTCACAACCCTGCAACCTAGGTTCGAGCCAGATGGGCACATTTTGCTGGGCGAAGCCATAAAAAGAAGAGCTTTTTACATGTGTATCATTATAAAAATTCAAAATAATTTACCTACCACTGAATCAAAAAAAAATTCTTCTGTATCAAAAAAATTTCTTTACCTATATACCACTTCTCAATTTTCAAAAAATCATAACTTCTCCATACAACATCGGATGAAGACGATTTTTATATGAAAATTGTAGAACTCGATGAGATCTCCAACTTTCTAGTTTTGAGTTTTTTTATTTAAGAATTAATTTAAGCTTTCAGCACTAAAATTAATTTTAAGCATCTTAACGTTCTCAAATGAAAAAACTCAAAACTAGAAAAATGTAGATCTCGTCGAGTTCTACAATTTTCATATAAAAATCGTCTTCATCCGATGTTGTATGGAGAAGTTATGATTTTTTGAAAATTGAGAAGTGGTATGTAGGTAAAGAATTTTTTTGCGAGGGTACAGAGGAAGTTTTTTCGATTCAGTGGTACGTAGGTCATTTTGAACTTTTATAATGGCACACAGGTAATTGTTTCTAAAAAGAATCTCGAAGCTCACCCCACGTCGAAGCATAGGTCTAGAACCGGCTCATCAGTCTCATGAGAGCTGTGGTCAGCTCAGTCTCATAGGAGTTATGGTACCACTATATATGAATAGGGTAGGGGATTGGGAGGTTTTCTCGTAAGCCATCTTCTCAAGAAAAATGTCCTCAGGGGCTATCTTAATCCCGCGGGTCAAGGTTTTCTTTTACCACCAATTAATAGTGTCATTTGTTTGACTTTGATTTTGAAACCTAATAGTTGTACAGCTCCTTATGAAACATAAGCGAATTCAAAAGCTCATCACCGAAAATCTCATAGATCTATATATCATTCTAAAAATCTCTCCATAAGATGTCTGTAGTGTCTGTAATAATAATAAAACATTACGTGTAATTCCTTTTGGTAGCTGTGTGGGTGAAGTACTCATCATGGCAACTCTCAAGTTGTCGGTAGGGCAGGACGAACCTAGAGTGAAAGCAAAGCGATAAGATCTTTGTGCCTTCTTGTGGTGGTGGTCCGGTCATGTGGGCAACAAGACAAACCAGATCGGCGGCGTGAAGCCACACGTACTACACCTGATTGGATACACATGATAACGAATACAGATGTCACTTTTTATATTTTAAAATTCAAATATAAATACGTATTCAGATAGTCTCATATACGAATAAAAGATGGTTCGAATACGATTACATACTCGGATATTTGTTCATTTACGTGATATCAAATATATTATTTATTTTAGCTTGTTGTTGTAAAAATCAAAGATTAAGTACACACATCACGTAGATACCTAAAAAATATTTGCTAAAACATATTTCAATAATTAAATATAGAAATAAATAATTTTTAAAATAGTATTGTAGTAAATAAATAATAAAATAAATTTTATAAAATTGATGAAATTGTATAAAATATGGTTTGTATGAATAAGTAAATAAGCTAAACTATTTAAAAATAATTATAATCAATAAATATATTAGTTTCACATTAGGTTAGAATAATATATTTATATTATGGTTTAGAGAGGTGTTTTGTTCTATTCGAATACGAGTACCACCGCATATTTGCAGATATACGAATATGAATCAAGATCATTAAAAAAACAAAGCCGAATACGAATGTATCTACTTTGGTACCATTTTAAAATTAAATATGGATATGGATATCTATATTAGCTTTAAATAAATATGGATACTGAGTAATTCGGATATCTATTTCGCTATTTCCACTCTCACTCCCACTTGTTCCAAATACTAGCTAGTCGGCCTGTTGACTTTGCTGCCCTGCGACGCATGGTCACTCTCAGGCTAGTTCGCTTGAGTTTATCAATCAAAAAATAATATTTTTAATAGTGTTCTACTCTCATAATAAACTAGTATCAGTGCGAGTGATCGTCTGAAGAGCCGCCGTGTAGGAAAGCCACCTCGACGCCAAGATATAGCTAGGGCCGGATAACGAGCCAGTTCGGTTCGGCTTGGCTCGTTCTAGCTCGTTAAGATAACGAGCCAGAAAGCCAGTTCGGCTCGACTCGTTTTACGAGCTCGAGCTGGCTCGTTTGGCTCGTAAGCCAGAGATTAAAAACACAAAAAATGTATTTTTAAAAATTTTGAGAATAGAACTAATAGCAGAACAACTCATCCATAGACCTTAAATTAAAGAGAAAAAATAATATATACTGACTCATATGGTCTACTGTATGTGGTTATTATAAAGTTCTACCCGATTAGGTTTCATGTAATGACTAGACTCTTCATTAAGCAAATGCAAGTCTATAAGTAAATAAATATCAGATGGTTCGTCTTACATAGACAAGTTAGAAGTGGAACACATCTTAAGGAGGTGACTTAAAGTTACAAGTGACAAATATATTAGGCTAGTGGGTTAAATTTGGTTGGGATTATACTGGATGTTCTAGGTCGTTTGGCTTACGAGTGGCTCGCGAGCCGGCTCGAGCTGGCTCGTTATACCTAACGAGCTAAATTCTTGGCTCGGCTCGGTTCGTTATCCTAACAAGCCGAGCAAGCCACGAGTCGAGCGAGCTAACAAGTTTCGGGTTTTTCGTCCAGTCCTAGATATAGCGCAGAGGTCTGCTGCCACATCTGACTCACTGAAAACCACCACGTAAAAGTAAGATTAAAATTAATGTCAGCGCTATAAAATATAGCGGCCGTTGGTTGGGTGTGGCGCCGAGTTCAGGGTCAATAAAACCGATGTAAATGCAAATATTTTCAAAAGATAGGTCAAAATATAAAAAAATTCGGTTCCATAACAGCTGAAAACATGGACTTTTCTCTGTCGTTTCACGCTTTTCTCGCTGTCGTTTCACATGTCCAAATTCTCTGCATTTTTTTACAAAGAAAAGAAGATAGGTACACCTGTCGACCGCATGGTCGGGCGCCTAACAAGACAAACGAATATATTGCGCCTAACAAAGTAAATAAATAAATAAAGCAGCCACAAAGTTGTTTTCAAAAGCGAGAGTTCATGCATGCATGATTTTTCCTACCAAAACCAAAAAGGTTAAAAGGTCTTGTTCTTACATCCCTTAAGCTGCTCGTCAGTTCTATTATATATGCATTTCCACTGAAAAATCCGGCCGGTCACTAACTGATTCATCTGAACAACAATTCATGCACACAGAAAAAAAGTAGGATCCGATTCTGCTGCATCGTCTCGTTTTCGTTACAATCATGGAATATGCACCGTGGAATATATGCAAGCATGCATGTTACCGAGAACCAGTATCAGATGGCGCTCACTTTCAGAAAAGAGACAAAAGTTGGAATGCGATACAAGCGAGTAGAGTTCAGAGAGAGCTTCTCTCATCACGTTCAGAAAATCACATCCTGTTGTCCATACCAGCCAGAGTAGTACTAGAATTCAGATTAAACGCTAGCGCACATCTCCACAGTGGAACTTGATTATGATGCTTCGTGCATTGCTATTTTTTTATTGTGTTTTTTCCATATCGTATATGTTAATATACATGTATGCATCTTACACCCTGTAAATATGTTTCGCACGAATCAACTAAGCTACTTATATACCACTAAGGGCCTATTTGGTTCACACCTCGACTATTATAATCTGGATTATGCATGTTTGGGTCTTATGGATTATGGTTGTTGAATAAGTTGGTTAAATTGAGAAATTCCTATTTTATCCTTTATAATTTGGCAAGTTGGTTAATCAATGGGCGGGCAAGGTGGACTTTCAGCCCTCGCTCATAATCCCTGGTCGATCTTACCTGAATTATAGCCTTATAGAAAAATATAGTTTTGATTATAATAATCCATCATGTAATTAGGTGTTTGCAAACAGGACCTTAGGTACATATGGAATCAACTAACGCACGTTTCACCAGGAGCATATAGTTCTTGATGATAGTGGTCACATACTCACATGGATACTTTATATAATCGCAAAAATGGAGGTCTGATACTACCATTTTTATTGGGCTTCCAAATAAATGTTATTGGGCCTCGTTTCATGCAAAAGGTCTAGTACTACCATCTGTTCTTCCTCTCAAAGAACCAAACCACATTTTCGTCTCAAAGCGCACTAGTACAAAGCAGGGATTTTGTCCACGTTGGGAAACCCCCTTTGCTCCCAGTTTCCCAACCGGGACGGCAGATGCGGGACCCGGTTCAACAACCGGGACTAAAGAGGGACCTTTAGTCCCGGGCCGTTACCCCAACCAGGACTAAAAGGCTCCCCAGTCGAGCCACGGGTATGGCATCTTTAGTCCCGATTTGTATTTTAGACCGGAACTAAAGTGTTTCGTTTTTTCTTTATATTTTTTTGTTCTTTTCTGTTCTCGTGTTGTTGGTGTTTGAAATCAGATTTTTGAATTCGTTCTACGTGCTAATATATGAATATGTATGCATGTCATAAATACAGTTTCAAAGCACAAACAACACAATTAAAGTATGAAACTTATATATACAACTTAAAGCCTGTTCAAATAAACCGTGACATAGGACCATATAACGATTTAAGTCATTACACACATGACATGTTCAAGTGCTCTCAAATAAACGATATGAGACACAACTACTATCTATAAATTCCTAAAACGTTCATTATGTGCCAAAAAAAGCTGAGTGAAGTGTAGGTTGCCGATGTGGTATAGGCATATTTCATCGATATAAAGTAAAGCATTGAGCAGTGCACTCTCCCTTACTTCACAACTACGAGCACAAGGTCTACTGACCACAGTAAACGGTGCTCGAGCAGGACGGCATCCAGGTCTCTTAGTCGCAACCAGCTTGTTCTGAAACCCTTCGCTTGTACGTATTAGCCTTGCATGAGCATAGTCCCATTCATAACCTATTTGATACATTGTCTGGTTTAAAATGGCTTCAAAACTGCACCCTGCGTATGCTAAGTCATATGCCTGAACCTGTAATTGTTGCAAAAAAAAATATATATTACAAGACCCAAGCTTTACATCATAAAACTTCTATACTATTTATGAGCTAGGTATGAGTTTAAATTTCACTTACCACATCATTTCGATCGGCTATGACGATCCTTGCACAAAATCCCGCTGGGTCATGACTCACGTTTGCATTCATACATTGTACGAGCAATGAGCATAGTGTAGGAAAGGTGTGCCCAATGTTCGCAAGTTTAGTTACACATACCATGGTAGCATATTTTTGTGCAATGCTCAACTGGGGTGCCGCTCGACTGACCTCAGAGATTTGTACAACTCCTCTACCACATCTGGCGGCGATAGAAAAGCCAATCCGACATTGTGTTAATTGGCCATTATTTACTTGAAAGGTTTCAACATTTACTGTCCGAACACCGAATTTGGACAGTGTTTGTCTCAGCCAAATAATTGGATCAATTACCTACAATTAATAGGTGTTAATCTTTACATTATAAACATATACACATATTGGATAATATAATTACACAAACTTATTGAATTGCTTACAATGTTTGGATAGGGCCAATTTGCTTTAACAACCTCTGGATCGAATCCAAAAGAATTTACATAGCCGCTGTGGCCAATCCATTCTGGTTCAGGGAGACGACGTCCAACCATCTCTAATTCATATATATATACCACATATATCAAAATTCATATATATATATACATACCATGAGCCTCAAAATTCATATAAATTGGCCAATAATATATCTGGAACCCTAAAAAACATATCTGAAACCCTAAACAATATATCGTAACTCTAAATAAACTTGCCCAAAAACTTCATGTCAAAATATATATTTTCTTGCCCTACTCATGCGAATCTACAAAGGCAAAATGAAGATCTCCAAGACATGATCAGTAAGGCCATAGGCAAAATGTAAAGAATTAATGTATATCACCAGGGCGCAGCGGAGAACGACGATGCGGCCGGGGTTAGAGGCGGGCGCGGCGGCCAGGGTTGGAGACGGCGGGGGCAGTGGAGTCAGATCAGGGAAGGGCGTGGCGGGGCCCGTGTCCGGGCGCAGGGGGGCGCAAACACGGCACAGAGGTCGGATACGGCGGCGAGGTCGTGGCTGGAGGCAAGGACGCGTGAGCGCGAGCGCGATGTCGGAGACACGCGGCGGCGGGCGACGATTGAAATGAAACGAACCGAAAAGATTGAGAGGGTGACGACGCAATATATACGCGTGCGGTTCGTAGTTGGAACGGGACTAAAGGCCACCTTTAGTCTCGGTTCGTAATTGGAACCGGGACTAAATGCATCCTTTAGTTCCGGTTCGTGATTATAACCCCGACTACAAACAATTTTGGCGCCCTACAAAACTTCTGCCTAGCAGCAGTTTCGTTTCCCGCCCATGCAATACACCGCAACAAATGAGTTCAGAACCATCACAAGTTCACAAAATGAGTTCACAAATCCAAGTTCACCGCAACAAATGAGTTCAAAAATACAAGTTCACAACAACAAGTTCAAATACACATCAAGTTCACAAGTTTGACAACCATAATTCAGAACAATAAGTTTTCATGACAAACTGAACGGAGGATCACATGCATCAAGCACCGCTTTCTTGAGTGGTTCACGCTTTCTTTGCCTCGTCATCCTTGGATTCAGTATTCTTCGTACCTACAAATGAGTTGTGGTATAGGTATAATTTACCAGTTGTATAAATAACAACTCTAGTTGAACTAAATGTACCATTCTCGTGAAAATGTACCGTGTGGTATATGCGGTACTTCCTCTGATCCAACTCCCAAGTCCAATAGCAGTGAACCATCTTCTGATGAAGGTGGTGTCTCCAGAACTTCTGTGGAACCAGTTTCAGGCTCGTGTGCAGGCGAACCTTCTTCTGATGAAGAATCGCAGGGTCCTTCAATTAAGTAACCTGTGCATCTCGTAATTCAGGTTTTTTTTATATATGTAAACCCCATGTTTGTAGGTAATGGAGATGTATGGACTGCTTGTACCTATGCCTACTTGCCGATGACCTGGTCCTTGTGCACCTCCATGTCCAGAAGTCCCCGCACCTCCATGATCCACGCGTGGGTACAATGAGTATTGGATTCGATACGGAGGCAGGGCTGTAGTAAGAGTGACAATTGTTAGAAGGAAGAGTGTAACATACACGCAACATAGTTCTGTTGTAAGTGCACCTACCAGTCACAGGATGTCGGACCGCCTGTTGATCACCCGGTGGTAGTGAGTCTACAATAATCTAAACTGGCCATATGTGCATCATGGAATCCCCGAAAAGCGACTGTTTGCGGTCTCCTATATGTGCAACCCTGTGTATAGTTGATCTTTGAGCATATATGCGCATGTGGATTGTGAGATCATTTCTATTGTACTGGACGTCACGAACATGACATATGTTCGCGAGCATTCTAGTTACTACGAATGGTTGTACAAAAAGATGCGGTGGCATTCCATAAATGACAAGCTTGAGTGGTTTGAAATATCCTGGTGGTGATGATGGTTCTGCTGCTTGTACCATGGAGGTGGGTAGGGTGGGATCCAAGCCAACTGTAGTGGCACCATAGTCGGATATCCATGGAAGGACGACAAGCTCATGACCACCAACTTCGAGATATGATACACCCATGATGGCAAGTGCATCAGTCATATATGAGGCTAGCACCAGGTAATCCCGAAGATAATGCGAGATATTGTTTAGCGGGACCAAGACTTAACACTGCTGCACCACTGCTTCATATATCGCGGCGCGATTCATGAAATACGGGTGCTCATCAGGGATAGCTTGCACGGGGACCTTGATAAGTATTAAGCGGCCTAGTATATCAGTAGTATGCAAGTTGACCTCATGTACGTCAAAGATTGTCATGTAGGTACGATTGAAGTCTGCCGCACTGGGTTGCCGAGGTATGCCGATTGAGGCCCCAATGGCAGTTGTCATGCATAATCACAAACAAAACACTGTCAACCCATAAATTCTTTTTAAAAACACTGCTAGGGTTATTTTTAATTTTTCTCTATTTCTAAACAAGGATATTTTCAAAAACCACTATATTCCTCTATTTCTCATAACCATTAAATAAGCTATATATGCAAACTAATAAAAGGTGCACTCTAGATAAAAACAACAACTATAAGCTTTCTTCATCCAAAAATACAAACTATCAAGAGAATATAAACTTAAATGGCTACAAATCAAGAAATACACCACAAAAGACAATATGTTACATCCTTGGCTATTTCTAGACAATGCAATGACATATAGTAGTGATGGAGGTGAAAATGAAGTTAGTTACCTCCAAAACCAAAAAATCAATATAGACCGCAAGAAATCGTGTGACAGCCGAAAAACGAAGCAAGAACACACAAGCGAGTGGAAGAACAGAGCTATCCCAGGCCAGAGGAGGAAGAAAGGGCGCTTGAAAAGTTATATACGAGGGGTTTTAGTCCCGGTTGGGATTACTAACCGAGACTACATGCTCGTTTTTTTTGTCCCGGACAGTATCTCCAACCGAGAATGGACACCGTCCGAAACTAAAGAGAAACCTTTAGTCCCGCTTATAGCCACAGACCGGGACTAAAGGTCCTCTGACACAGCAGAGCGTGCCAATATCCGTTGGCCAAGGACCTTTAGTCCCAGTTCCGGGACTAAAGGTCCCTTTAGTCTCTAACAAAAAAAAAGGCGGGACTAAAGTCCAATTCGAATGTTGGACGAAAGGCCTGTTCTCTACTAGTGGCGGTACTGATTTTGGCAATGTTTCCTACGTGGCACCATATAAGCTATGGAACAAAGTCAACTCATGTTGATAGTTTATAGGGTAAATAGACTTTACCAAAATATTTATATACATATTTTTTTATGCATTACGCATTAAAATACTAAATTTGTTGTGGACTAAATGCGGATGGTTCATATGGAAATCTAGTTTAATCTTAGAATTTATGAAAAACTTGTTTTTTCCATAAAAATATGAAGTTGATTTGGGATTTTTCCAACACTATTTTCTGGGAGCCTAGCTTAGTTATTTGAATCTTCTAAGTCTCCTTTAGATGTTCTGTCTATTATGTATTATAATTATCAACTTCTACTACTGAGACTATGCAGAAGGTCAAGTGATTTCAATGGCAACACAAGTATCAGTTTTAGCATCACAATCGAAGTCCCCACAAACAAGGTGCTATTTGTAATTTCTTCTTAAAGTAACATCTAAATTAACACTTAATTATTAAAAATAATATTATTTAAAAAAACTCACAATTGAGAAGGTCAAATGAACATTATCAAGAATAAAAGCAACAATGATCGAAAAAAAAAAAGAATAAAAGCAACAACACTAGGCTCAGCCCATAGTCTTTATGAACCAGTTTCGATGTGTGCTTACAGTCAACCAAAGTCCAGTCGACACAGACGTTTGTTGGGTCTTGTAAGAACGAACGACATAGCCCGGCAAGGCCCACGTTGCTAATCCGCAAAGGCCAGGCCCAAGGCCCGGATCACAGAGCTAGGGTTTCCGCTCCTTCCACCCCACTATATATACTCCTCTCCACCTCCCGCCGCCGTTTTCTACGCTTTCCCATCTCTGTTCCTCGCGCGCCGCCGACGTGAAGGAAGGAAGAGGAGGAGCACGACGTGATGGGCCACTCCAACGTCTGGAACTCCCACCCTAAGAACTACGGGCCCGGCTCCCGCGTCTGGTAATTATGCCCCGACGCTCCACTCTTCTCTGTACAGTAGGATCTCGGTTCTTGGCGCTTTTCGGATGTGAATGACCTGCTCGTGATAAGTGACACCATGGATCTTTTGAGGTTGTGACTCGTTTTGATGGTTATCACGTGACCCCTAAAGTTCTTGGTTTAGGGTCGTATGTATGTCCTTGATTCTTTCGCTGCGGAAAATGATGTTCTGTTGATGTGTCCTGGTGTTATTGCTGCTTATTGGACAGCTGGTGTACGATACGGCCTTGCGAAATGATTCTTGAAGTAGGTTTCTTGGATTATCGTGTTACAACTGAGACATGGTGTCGAACTCTCATGTAACCTCTGTTACCCTGTTAAGAAAATGTTTCTAAGGGCTCCTTTTCTTTTTAAGTTTTGTATCTCAGTCCGCTATGGGTATTGTAGTTTCTGCTTGTTATGTCTAGCTGCTGCCTTGATCTCCTCCTTGGTGATACTGCTCATGGCAAGCTAGCCGTTTGGTAACCTGTTTGATTTTTGACTAATTGTTTTTATTAATGAGGTTGAGGATGAAGTTATGTTTGGTGTGTTGGACCGTGTGCATATGCGTAATGTGATAGCCTGTGCAACCCAAAAGGGCTCTTTTTATAAAGGATTTTGATTTGTTAAAATAATGTGTAAAACGGACCTTTTTTTTTTACTTTTATGTCCAAAAAATATATTTTAGAATAGAACACATTAGAATTTGTGACTCTGAACATGTTTGTGTTTTTGCAGCCGGGTCTGTGCGAATCCTCATGGCCTGATCAGGAAGTATGGGCTCATGTGCTGCAGGCAGTGCTTCCGCAGCAATGCCAAGGACATTGGCTTCATCAAGGTATACATGGTTGTGCAGTTGTCATGATTGAGATTAATTTGCCATGGATCAATAGAAGTTTGATATTAAGTGAGTCTAGATGTATTTGAATCTATCTATTTTGAAATTGTTTGACCAAGTATATTGCCTTCATCAAGGCATACATTGGTTCAGTAGTCATTATTGAGATTAATTTGCAATGGATCTGTAGAAGTTTCATATTAAGTGAGCCTTGATGTATTTGAATCTGTCTAATTGAAATTTTTTGACCAAGTACATTACCTTCATCAAGGGGTATACATGGTTCAGTAGTCGTTATTGAGATTAATTTGCCTTGGATTCATAGAGGTTTGATATTAAGTGATAGTCTAGCTGTATTTGTATCTATATAATTGAAATTGTTTCAACTGTATGTATTGCTTCAGATATTTTCCATTTTGAGCTGCCAAGCTACCTGTGTTTTGAGTACATTAGCCTACCATTCTTGTCTCATATAGTTCTTGCACTTGCAGTACCGTTGAAGAATCTGCTCTGCTGTCGTGGAGAACTTCCTGCATCAAAGAAATTGATCTTCATCACAAGGCCTAAATTATGCGCTTTAGCATTTTGTTCAGAACTTGAGACTACTGTGATAGTAAACTTGTTAAAGTTTTTATGTGTACCATGTGCCTGTTGGATCAGCTGTGATCATAAGATTGAAATGTGTTTTCATGTGATTCAGCTAATGATGAATGACGGCTATTATACTCAATGTATTGCAGTATGAATGTAATAACTTCTGGTTTGTTTGTTTCTATGTATGTGTATTTGCTGACAAAGAGTTGCTGGTACAGTGGGTGTATTGTGATGTGCCGCTTAGGTGGAATTTAGCTGGGCATTGTTATTCTAGAATTTACATTATGGATTGATTTGATGGCTTATGGATGTTTTTTTTTGTCTTATTGTCTTGCTATTGTATGATCAAACATCTTCTCCAATGGATTAAACTATGGTCTAAATGGAAGTACATTTGAAATGAGAATTATTGTTTGGCACTGATTTCTACCTTTGAATGCTTCTTGGGTATTGCTGCTGGCCTGCTGAATTATTTCTGCTGATTGGCTGTCTGGCAAGCTCAATTTTCTTTCTGCTGAGACGTGGAGCCTGTACCCTAGTTAGAATTGAGATGGGGATATTATTCAAACATAACATTGATGTTCTTTGATTTGGTTTTTGTTTGAATGAGGTTTAAATTGTGTTCTTTTTGTTCTGAATTGACCAAAATGGTTGAGGTTATCATGCCATGGCTGATGAAATACAGCCTGCAGCTGCACTGTAAAGTTCTTAGTATTGTGTTTTCCATGCTAGTCACATTGTGTGGGGACAATACTTTATCATTAAGGGTGTGTTGTGATGCTGTGACTTGATTGTTTATTATACTCAGCAACAGTGTATACAAAATGTAGTGTTCTGGATCGTGTTAGATTATGTATTTGGTCTACTTACACCAAAAATGATTTTTACTTGAATGAGATGAGTGAATGATTTGATGTGATTCTAAACCTACTTTAAAAGTTCCTTGAATTCTGAGTCTTCCTTGTAAAGCTGGACATTTTACCTTTATAAATACCTGCATGATCCATTTGTCATATATCTCTGTACTGGCGTCGGTTCATAATTCAGTTGAATATAGGCAATTTGGTATTTGGCAAAATGATGTGGGCATTGTTTATTAATTAAGGTCGGCATGGTCCAGTTGTGTTCTGATGATAACTGGCGTAACATTAGTAGTTCTCTTATTAAGCAACAATTTTCTTACTATTGAATTTACACCTCCCTTATTAAAAAAGGCCATCCCATTTGCCATCAATGGATCTCTGTGCTCTGGAATGTTCTGCTGATTTATTATTGTTGTTCCAACTGTAATCAGGTGCAATAAAATTGATTGCTCTTGGGGTCATTAATGTCTGGATGATCCTTTCAAGGCAGCATGCCAGCACCTAACTGAAGGATAGTTTGCTAAGGTTTTATCGCAGGGCTGTAGACTATGAGGAACTTGGACATATTTATAGGCACTTATTTCTGCCGTGTTCTGTGAGTCAAATTGCCAGTATGTTGCTGCAGCCCCAATGTTTGTCTCGAGTTAATATATAGTAATGACTTAATCATGTGGATCATTTAATGGGCGCCTTAATTATCAGTCATCTCTTTTCTCAGATAAAGAATATGACACCACATGATTCTCTTGGAACACAATGAGATAGTGTTGCCTCTTTGTATCACTCAACAGGCAAATGATTTCATCTATGATATTTCTTGTATCCAAACAGGAAGATCATGAGGAATGGGGTTGTGGCGCATGAGGCATAAACTATTATCGCATAGTCGTCATTGTATCTGAGATTAGAATGGAACTCATGTCAGATTTATATCTGAGAATATTCCCCAATAATGTGGTATAAATGTCACCTTACCTGTACTGTGTTTACAGACATTACCAGGAACACTAGCCATAGCTTAGGAGTACTAGAGTAGAAGAATTAAAGGTTCTGTCAGCATAATGGAAGCAAATTGTGCATCCATTTGGAGTGAGGAGTCTGAGATGATTGCTCACCTCCAGTCTATGTTCTTGAGCGGCAGCGATGCTGATGCCTGCCTTTCTTCTCCCAACAGCTGCACCAGTTCTTGTGCTGAACCTAGCCCGTTGCCTACTACCTTGTTACTTCCACTTGTTGAAAATAAGCGCTGTGATAAAGAGCAATGTCAGAACACTTGTCAAGTTTGGTTCTTTGATCACCAGAGTAAGGTTTTCACTCCAATTACTAATGAAGTTACAGGCAGCAAGAGGGAATGTCTTTTGGATGAGAAGAGTAAGAAGGCTAAGAAGTCTTGTACTGTTCCCAGGGTAAGGGAAGCAAACACTTTGATTTTATACTTCCAACTTTTATATGACGTTGCATTTTGTCGAAAAGGAAAAGGCTGTTCTGACATTTTGGTTCAATTTTTGTAGCTATCGAGGACAAATTCCATTGCTCCTACTGGTGAGATTAATACTGAGCCTGTCAGTAAGAGCTGTTCCTGGTGCTGCAGCTCTGAAGATGATTCAATTGTTGCATGCGAGGAATCTATTGTTCTGAAACAAAGTATCAGTTCAAGAGGTCGTAGTCGCTCCTCAAAGGATTCACAGAGCCTCTATGCAAAGGTCAGAAGTACTCTGTGTTAATTTCACAATGATTCCTGAATCTGTAGTTTTATTTTTTTCTGATGGCTTAGTCATACTATATAACAGAGGAGAAGGAGAGAGGATCAATGAAAAACTAAGGATGCTACAGCAGCTAATTCCTAATGGCACCAAAGTATGCTCTTCTCTTTTGTGTCATCCTAAATGTCTTTTCTGTCGAATTGTGTTTTTTAGGCCCAGCAATTTGCGTGGACTTTTATTTGAACACTGAAGATATGCTGTTCTGCATATGCAGGTTGACATGAGTACTATGCTGGAGGATGCAGTTCACTACGTCAAGTTTCTGCAGCTGCAAATAAAGGTAGTTTTATGCATCTTCAGTTGAGTCAGATCAACATAGGAAGAAACTTCAGTTTACAATAAAAACTCACAATTTTTCTAGTTCTTAATCTTGTGCAAAATCAACCTGTAACGAAAGTCATCAGACTTCAATAAAGATTCACCATTCTTTCAGAATACTTCAACTAAAGGTTTACTGTACTTTCAGAATCTTCATGTCATATTTTCAAAATTAAAACATTTACTATGAATCTATACAAATTTTTTGGTCCCAGATTAGGTTTGGGAGAGTAGCGTATTGTATACTCCTTTTTTTTAAAAAAAAATAATTTTAATTGTAGGAGCATGTCTCTCATCTACATTACCTATTTCCCCTAACAGCTCTTGAGCTCTGAAGAGACATGGATGTACGCACCTCTTGCATATAACCACCACATGAGCATGGACTTCAGTCCAAATTCTGCTGTGAACCAATCATGACCGTCGGAAAAGAACTGTCTGAACTGATCAGAAGGATGGGAGCTAGAGCTGCGTTGCTGCCAAGCAGAACACATTCGTGGTCCATCTGTTCTTAAATTAAATCTGTAATTAACCCTCACTTTTACATTCTTCATTCAGTTGCTCCTTGCAAAGTATGAGCAAGAAGTTCAGTTAAAATAAAAGTTGGACCATGGGTTCCTTTGTTATATAACGTATCTACAGTTTACCATGATAAGATCTGGTGCCCTTTACTCTGATCCCTTCAAACACTGAATCTGAAACTGTTGGAATTCCTTTAGTTACTTGTGACTATCGCACGAAAAACTTGCATGATCCCTTCTGGGCGTCCTAAAACTTGCACAAAAAAACCATGTGGTGCATTTATTTTTATAATGAATCAAACCAGAATCACACAGTTGCTTTTGCACTTATGAAGCCTCTGTTTATCGATGGCACAGAAAAGTTCCATGTTAATCGCAAAAGGAAACGAAAAAAAAAAAAACTTTCTCCCGTATAAGAAGATTAACTGAAACCAGTGTCAGGACAAGAGGAAAGTGCTGTCGGCACTATGATAGTGGATCATGACTTGTGACTTGTTTGGGGCAATCAGGCAATGGATCACCAAAGTGGCACCAATCATTTGGCATTGTGCTGCCATGCATCTTGTTTGTTACTGTACATGGGTTCCTGCTAGAAAACACATGGTTTCACTAATTTGGGGCACCAAATTTGCTCTCGCAGGCTTCTAGGTAGTAGCAAGGCAAGTTTTACTTTTACACAGCTTTTGCAGTGACACATATAGGAGGTTGATGCAAAGTAAATAGTTGCCGGTTGCAGTCTGATCTCACAAAGGTAGCTGCTTTGTATTATCATGTATAGCTAACTTCTCTGTTAAGGGACCAAAACCTTACCTAATTGGTGCTGAGCTATCCAATGCATACATGTGTGACCACCATGAAACTTATCTTTTTCCTTTTAGTGGTACAGCTTTTGGCGTGCACTAGACAACGGTGTGCACGGCTATGTGGCTGATGAGTGTTTGCTCACAAAGGGGACATCTGATTGCCTAACGAGTCATTCATGCCCTTTTCCTGACTCCAGTACTCAGAGGCGGAGCTTGACAAACAAATCAGGAGGGGGCAATCTGTGAAACAAAGCTGTAACCAACATGAACAATACCATTTTTACTGTTTATTAAGTGCAAAAATATGTTTGGTAGGGGGGGCTTTTGTCTTATCTAAGCTCCGCCCCTGCCAGTTCGGCAGTACTTCAACTTTTGTCCGTATTTTTTTGCTAAACAATTGCATATATTTGCGTAAAGAAACTGAATGTGTTCTGCAGAAACCACTTTCACACGAAACCGAGGTTTGCTACTTTGGTGGAACATTTGGATGAGGCTAGCATCTTCATACAGTGTTGCATTGGGGGATGGCCGCAGTGTTTTTTTTAAATTTCCTTCGATCGAGTGGGGATGGCCTCAGTGAGGTTGTATATATGAGAAGTGACGTATACTGCGTGTCTTTAGGTCGTCGTTGATTCCAGCAAAGAAAACGCATCGCCTTTTTGAGTGTCCGTGCAACTTATCTTGACAGGAATTCGATCCGGTTCACTGAACCTGCCCAGAATTTCTAACCAACAGGCACGGAGCTAAACTAGGTACAGAGGGCACAGGGCACGATCATATTATATCCGATCCACTTCAAATGGCCGCGGTTAAATTTCCGTTTTTGGACCTTCCCAAAACGCTCTTTAAGGCATCTTTTTTTATATATATATAATACATACATTTATTGTTAATTGAATATTGTGTATTTTTGTAGGAAGATCGAGGAATAGTGAGAGAGATATAACGACGACACGCCACGCATCTTTTTTTTTTTATATTGATTTGAAAGAAGCTGGCTAGTATACGTACCTGCATAATTGGACTAAAATGATGCTGCTTCATACAAAATTTGTGTCTTGGAGAGTGTACTTACAGCTAGCACAAGAATTTTCTGATGGAACTCCAGGAAAATTTCAAATCGTACAAGAATTGTCCATTCCCAGTGGCCCACATGTATAGTACGTACTGTACTACTTTTTTCCTACCTAATAATTTGCAGAAGCCCACAATTTCAAATGGCGCGACTTCATAAACAAATTTGGTTTGGAGCTTGTGATCCATTGCAATGCAAGCAGCCGTCGAT
Source organism: Eremochloa ophiuroides (assembly GCA_038502445.1). NCBI lineage: Eukaryota > Viridiplantae > Streptophyta > Magnoliopsida > Poales > Poaceae > Eremochloa > Eremochloa ophiuroides. The sequence continues at coordinate 96,422,728 of JAHLJS010000007.1, read as the reverse complement.
CGATGTGGTGACAAAAGCTGACGTTCATTTGCACGTCACATGGTCCCATGCATAAATAGCACGCACACACATCGATCACAAATCATAATTAAGCCTGCATTGCCACGTTGCCTCACCGGACACACATTTGTACACCCATCCATCCATCCACCCCGTGTCCGGCCGGCCGTATATATAGGCCAGGCCTTCTTGGAGCTCGCCGGCCACCAAATTAACACCGACCCCGGCCACGTTTGCAGATATCGCGCCGGCCGCCGGCCACGCCGCCATGCTCGCGAGGGCTCCTCCTCCGCGGCCACCGTGCTCCTCCGGCTGCGGCGCCGCCGTCGAGCAGAGCACGAGGCCCGGCGGCGGCGGAGCAGCGAGGTGGCATCGTCATCAGCCGAAAGCCGCCGCCCGCGTCGGCGTGAAGCTCGTGGTTGGGAGGCCGGGGACGACGAGGATGACGACGGTCGTGGCGGCGGCCGCCGGCGAGAGGCGGACGGCGGGGACGGAGCCGGCAGAGGCTGCTAATGGATCCGCCGTCGCAGGTACGGTATGGTATTGTGTATTGGTGGCAACTACTGATTCCGTTTCCGAGTGGCATCTCTGTTTCTTCTGCTTTTTGGGTGGTAGCAGGTAATGGAAACACAGATTCCATTTCACAGCAGCTGGGGTATTAAAATAATCTGACTCACATAAAAAAGATTAGGGCCTTTCGAACAATTAATTATTTAGCTAACTATACTGACGTGGATACAAAAAAAGGACAGGAGAGGATACGCATTAGCGATGAATAAATAGACCATCTATTTCACGTGGTCCAAAAATCCAAAAGACGAGCATATGGATCCTATATAAAATAGTGTTTACTTTGGTCTATCACCTTCATTTCAGTTAGCTATGTAGTTAGCATCATTACGGACGTTCTTAATGGAACCTAGATAACATTTTCACTTCAGCAGGGGTATTAATTAAAATAATCTGACTCACATAAAGAAGCTTCTTCTCTCTACTGTACCACGTACTAGCTAATTAATCTTACAATAATTTTATCGATAAATTAAGGCAAAGTGGTACTAATCTGTATTGTAATGTGGGTACTGAAACCACGGATGCTAAATACTTTCCACAGTAGCTGTACTCTTCCATCCTCAAAAGAATCCGATTCTTAACTTTCGAGAAGTTAATTTGTTATGACACTAGCAGTGTGGTGAGTGGAGTAGTAGCTGCCTAGCTGGGATTGGGAATTGGATCGCATGGGGTAGTGAGGAAGAGGAGCGGTGGGTTCATCGCCAACGATCACGCTGGCCTGAACCGCCGAGAAATCCTCACCACTGGAAAGGTTTATTCTTCTTCGATGAAAATTGTTGAGAGTGACTAAGTCTGTTTTACAGAACAGGACCACTTTTAAGAGCATCTCCAAGAGTTTCCTATTTTCCTTTCTAATCCTTATTTTTTATAAAGATAGGCTAAAATACCTCTCCAACAGTTTCTAATACATGCTTCTAAAATTTAGGGACTTGGGAAAAAAGTCCCCACTACGCGTAAAGTTACGCGCTCGGCTCACGCGTATCCTTCTTCCAGGCGCCATTTTTTTTCTTGGCGCCGTCTTTTTGGCGCGGCTTCTCCGTTTCTCTCTTCGCGCCATCGCCAAGCCGCCGTTCAGACGCCAAATTTCTCCGTTGCCGGCCTAGGCTGTTTAAGTCATCATTGTTTGTCATTGTTTATGAGCAGCCGGCTAGAGTTTGCTTACGTTGTTTCAGTCGTCATTTGTATATCGATCTGCTACCTGCTTGCGTGCATCGATCTGCTAGGCCGGCTGTTGCTCAGTCATCATTTGTATATCGATCTGCTACCTGCTTGCGTGCATCGATCTGCTAGGCCGGCTGCTGCTGCTACCGCTTTCTGCTCTGCCGGTTGGAACTGCATGGCGCTAGGGCAACATGGAGTAGCGGTGGCGGCGGCGAAGAGTTTTACATCGAAAAAAAGACTGAAAAGAAACCAAGTGGGACCAAATATTTATTTTTTAAAATGAAATTTTAGGTGCTGTTGGAGATGGTCTTTGTTTTTTCTTCTAATATGTTTTTAGGAGTTAGAAAACACGTAGTTTTTAGGAGTAAAATTTAGAAAACTTTTGGAGATGCTCTAACAACACAAATCAAACTCCTAAAAATCCTTCCATCATCACTGGGCTCGGTCCGGCCGGTCCTTTACATTAATTGGCGCCCTACAGACGTCTACAATATTTTCTCCATCCCTAACAAATAGTTCGTCCACGAGCTAAAATGTTGGATATATATAGCGCTTCTTGAAGTCACTAATGTGTACAATCAGCCGCATGACAGCCTTACCGACTTAATCCGTTCTAATTTATAAGTCGTTTGACCTTTTTAACTTTAACTTTGACCACTCGTTATATTCAAAAAATTTGAGCAAAAATAGTTAAATTTAAATTATTCTTTAAGAACTTTAAGTAATAAAGCAGGCCATAATAAAAAAAAAGATATTTTACATAAATTTTTGAATAAGACAAGTGATCAAACTTGAGGGTAAAAAAGTCAAATGACTTATAAATTGGAAATGAGGGAGTATTTGTAAAGAGCTGCCAACGTCCACGGTTCATGTGAGCAGGACCACAGCAGCGGGATCAGGACTCAGGAGTCGCTTGCTAATATACATGGGGGTGGTTGCTCCATGGAGCAAATCAGGAACCATCCACCGACCTGTTCAAGGATGGAAGGGGCACCGCTCGATCCTTTTGCTGGAATAGACTAGATTAGTAGCTCCGTGAGTGTGCGCCCTTGTTCCCAAAGTCGAAAACGAGGCACCTTCTCTGAGCAACGGGCCGATGCAGTACATACACCAGCGCTGGGGACACACTATTGATCCATGGCGCTTGCATGCTCATGCAGTCTCGATCTCCTTTAGACCCGTTTCTCCCTGCCGGCGAGCAGCACCGAGATTGGACCAGCACACGGACATCGCCGACGTACTCACGTGACGATGAACGTGTAGGTGACGAACGGTACCGCTGCCCCGGGGTCGAGGGGCCGCGCGGCCTTCTCCAGTGAGTGGATCGAACCATGGATCATCATATGGTTCTATGGTTCGTGATCCAATTATCCTAAGAAGCTTATGGGTCAGACAACAGATCCCATTAGGGTCATTTTTAAGGTGCGGTTCGACGAACCGATGGGTCAAACCGACCCATCCCCATCTTTACTTGCCAATGAAGAATCGCTGGCAAGGGAGTGACGGCACATTTCTTCAACCGCGCCACGTGGAAGCCAGAGCCTTTGGCGGAAGGTGAAGACGATAAGCCACGATAAAATTTGACTAAATTTATACTCTGTTCTAAATTATGAGTCATTTTTTAAATTTTAGAGAGTCATGCTCAAATTTGACTAAAATTATAAGGAGAACAACACAAAAAAAAAATGGGATCAAAGAGCTATATTATGAAAATATAGCTATTGAAGAATCAAATGATACTTCATTTGTATCATAATTTTTTATCTTATTGTATAATTTTGATTAAATTTGAAAAACTTTTACTCTCCAAAAACCTCAGAATGACTTAAAATTCGGGAGGGACGGGGTGGATAAAAAATTACAAATATTTATGGTATTGTAAAAATATTATTAAGTATAGAATATGTTTTTGATAATAAATTTATTTGGACACATAAATGTTAATACTATTAAATGTAAATAACTCTAAATTTGATGAAACTTGAATTTATATTGATCAGCGGGAATTTCATAGTTGCATTGACCAAAATTAATTAGTGGCCTCAAAATTGGTTGGTTGATTGATGCAACATACCACAGGCCTGTACGGCTGTACTGTAGGTAAGCGTGAAGCAGAGATTTTCAGTCATATTCAGGGATACCCATGCGGAGCAGAGATTTTCAGTCGTATTCAGGGATACCCATGTGGAGCACATGACCGATTTTAATATATTTGTGCACCTCTCAATTACTGATACCTATCGCATTCTGCTAGGAACAAGTTTTATCACGCTGAATGTATGGAACGGAGATGATTGCAATTTTGTGCAATTTGTGGCACGCGCTGACAACGAAGGCGCGAGCTGAGCTGTTATCGCCGTCACTCACCACACACAACACAACACAGGTCCTCTGTTCCTTGCAATCAGGGCTGCTACGGAGTACTACATACAGACAACATCACCACATCTGAAAATTCAGAAAATCCTGAAGTTCTGTCATTCTGTGGACATGCTGCTGAATACATAGACTTTGCAGAATGTGTCCCAAGTCTCTACACAATAACTTGCCTCTGCTTATGTTTATACTATATGACTGAAACGCATAAAATCAACTACTCTTCAATTCAGAGTTTTGGTGTCGCTGGGCAAGGGGGTGAAGTGATACAATTCGCAATCTACGTTGTAGTTCTATCATAATCCTCATCATTATAGTCCTTGGACCTTGGAACTCGATCGCTTTCGCTGTCTTTCTCTCTTTTATGTAATATAATATAAACTGTTTTAATTGGATAGCGAAGGGGGCGGTAAGCGGTTCCAGAGTATTCTGAAAAGCTTCGATTTTTGCATGGTTTTGCAGACACTGTTATTGCTTCTCCTATTATATCGAGAAAAAGCTTCAATTTTTTTGAAAATGTTGTTTGGCTCGTAAACACATATTTTTTTTTCTAGACTATAGTGGAGCAATGCACAAAGCTCTTAAATCTTACAATAAATCCAGAAAATGTGTCACAACCAGAATTTAAACCATGGTGGGTAGGATTTATTGGACAGTCTTGCTATTGGACCACAGGCCCATTCACGGAGAATAGATTTTACTAACTTGTTTTTACTAGCTTTGTTTAGTGCCCTACGTTTGATGGAAATGTTAGAGAAGGCTAGGAATCAGAATGGTTGCAAGAGTTCATTAGGGACAACGAAACTAACTCTTTATTAGGATGAGTATATTAAGCAATAAGCATTCGATTACGATGTCATACCCATGCGGAACACATGACCTATTCTATTATATTTGTACAGCCCTGAAACCCTGAAACGTGTCGCGATTTCATACCCATGCGGAACACATGACCTATTCTATTATATTTGTACAGCCCTGAAACCCTGACACGTGTCGCATTTGATTACGATTTCAACAAAGAAATCAGAGTATCGTACTTAATGTGAAGTCCGTGACGCTTTTTTATACACCACACTGTCCTCTGTTCCTTGAAAGTTGAAACCAGATCTGGCTAGTACAGAGTATAGACTATAGAGTATAGAGTATAGACACACCATGAGCGGCTACTGCATCTGAGAATTTCTGAAAATCTTCTAGTTCAGGGGACATCCGTAGTTGCTGAATACATACACTTTGAAGAACGTGTGTGTATCATAACACCCATCGTCATAGCCCTTGTAGCTGGAGCTCGATCCATCGCTTCGCCTACAAAACAGAAAAGAACTGCACGGTTCAGTTTAGGCCAATTTGCCATTCCTAACTGTCTTTCTTTCTTTTATGTTTTAAACTTTTTTTTAATTTGGATAGCAAAGGGGTGCTCTCCTTGTGCAAATGTGCCTTATAGCTTATTTCTTCTCCTATTATCTCGGGAAAAAAAAAAAGCTTCTGTTTTTGGAAACTGTTGGCCGGAAACATTCGTGGTCACTGTAGGCGTTCATCTACAAATGACAGCATGTTCAGAGCATTCTCCAGCCTGATTACTAAATGGACGTCGTGTACGCCGGATTCAGTTGAGGATACTCATGAATTGAGGTTCATTGTGCTGTCAGTTCTGCCGCAATAAGTCTACTCCAATCACCAAAAAAAAAACAAATTTGTTAGGATGAGTATGTTATTAAGCACAACATAATTGACATGCTTATCCTGAAAGCACTAGTAGTAACTCGTATATATCAATATTTCCTACTATATATGTTCAATATTCTGAATTTTCAAAAAAAAAAAGTTCAACATTCTGAGAGTTTCATGTGTTTGACAGGGATCAGCACGCTCTTGACTTCGACTGTTGGGAAATCAACGAATATCCTGTGGCATGACTGCGCTATTGGGAAGAACGAGAGACAGAGTTTGCTGAACCAGAAGGGTTGTGTCGTGTGGATCACTGGCCTAAGCGGTTCAGGTCTGCAAGAGATGATCATATCCCATCTACATGCTTAATTTGTTTACAAAATGACTTTGCTGAGCATCTGAAATTCAAGATTCTTATACCTGTCTTAGGAAAAAGCACGCTTGCATGCGCGCTGAGCCGTGAGTTGCACATTAGAGGCCATCTGACGTACGTTCTTGACGGCGATAATCTTAGGCATGGGTTGAACCGAGACCTCAGCTTCAAAGCAGAGGATCGCGCTGAAAACATACGCAGAGTAGGTATGTTCTATTGACCTGTTCTGAAAACATACACCCGATCGAGAAAAAAAAAATTTGGCCGTACTAGATCAGTTCCCTCGCAAATTGCAATCGTGTTTTAGTGATTTCTGTTCGTTTGATTGTTTAATTTTCAGGGGAAGTAGCAAAGCTATTTGCCGATGCTGGCCTCATCTGCATTGCTAGCTTGATATCGCCTTACAGAAGTGATCGAAGTGCATGTCGCAATTTACTGCCCAAGTCTTCGTTCATAGAGGTATGGTATGCATTATCAACTTCAGAACCGTGCTGGCAAGTCAAGTTGGAGATTTCAGCCTTCTTCCATACGACATCTATTCTAGTTTTAGATTTTCAGTAAGATATATATAGCTCAGAGAAGTACATTTCGTTCGATAGGTGTTCCTAAACGCGCCGCTTGAAGTATGCGAAGCGAGGGATCCCAAAGGCCTGTACAAGCTTGCTCGTGCTGGCAAAATCAAAGGTAATAAGGGAACCGACTGTCATTTGTTATCTGCTTACTTGCAAAGCTTACCAATAACCATGGAAAATAACCTACAGGGTTTACTGGCATCGATGATCCTTATGAACCACCATCGGATTGTGAGGTTAGCATAAATCTTCTACTATCAGGTTTCATTCAGTGTCTTTGTAGATTAAAAATACTAGTGTTAACACTGTCAGCTACACTGAAGAATAAAGGTTCCCAATGTAATGATTTTTCAGTCCTCTAATGTAATGAATGATGAAAAACTCGATTTTTGCAGATAGTGATCCAGTGTAATGTTGGTGATTGCCCTTCACCTAAATCAATGGCTGATCAAGTAGTGTCATATCTTCAAACGAATGGTTTCCTCCAGGACTAGACATGGATGTATATGCAATGCAATGCGTCTATTATATTGCAGCAATTGGAGAAGCGCTGGCAAGATTACATATGTGAGTACCTGCTGAATGATAATGATGCCAAGTCAGATCGCTAACTTGGTTCATCATTTACCAAAAACTTGTTTGTATGGGTTTTAGATTGCATAGATGTACAGGGTGATGGGTTGCTGCTGTGATGCAATGCAAAGTGTGGAGGTCGACCATTTGTTTCAGACACTACTAGAGTGTAATATGAGGGTTGCGTTTCCTTAAGACCAAAACAAGTAATGGAAGTGTAAAAGAAAAACTGCGAGCACGAGGGCCAACATAAACGCTATTAAAACTTCCCCTCTACCAGCTCAAGCTCCGCTCGATGGCAAAGGCCTCAGAACACAGTGGGTACGGTAAGTCATATCATAGGGAAATAATAACTCATCTCAACTAATTCGTACATGGGGCTGTAAGTCACCTTTTATAGGCCACTGTTCATTCATAGGGGCTCTTACACAACTATCCTTGTGATTACTGGTACATTCACTAAAATATTCTCCTCCATATGCCTCACCCTGAGAGTCTTGCAGTCCTTTCGCCTTCAGAGCCCAACCACTACCCAGTGGGGGCCCAGTGCCAATTTTCACCCCGTTGTGTACTAGAGGCGAAGGTTGGCCCTGGGTACGATCCTCTCTAGAGCTTCTGCCTCAGCCTCCTTCCCCTTGGCATGGATGCAGGCTAAGCCAGGCCTTCGCCCGGGATGGGCCTTCGGGCGAATGTCTTCCGCCGGTGGTCCGGTCTCCGGTTATACCTTCGCCTCAGATAGCCGTTGGTGTGAAGGTCCACACATCTCCTGCCATGCCTCTGCCGCATGAAGTCAAAGCTAGACCTTTGCCATGCATCGTAGGTGTGATCTCCGTGACTCTACCTACGTGGTTACAACACATATTAATTAACGATGCCTAACAAAATTATTGTAGGTAAGACAGGATACTTAAATACATATAGGGCAAAACTTATGAAAGATCGATTTGACAAAAAAAAATCCATGTAAAACAATGATGGAGATGGCCCATACATGTAGTAAAGACTAAAAGGGTATTTGGGACTGCTCCACACTCTGTTTCACATGTGCTTCTTCTGACAATAAACAACAACCTCTTTTCAAATTTGAGAGAGGGTGTCTCATATGTGACGGTTTCTATGAATCGGGATGTGGCTAGCTTGTTGCGTGCACACACCGAAGGGACCGTGAAGTCTAAAAGGGGAAGGGTTGAATTAGGCAACTTAAAAATCAACTTCAAAACTATGGTCTCTTTTTTCTAATCTTAGCAAAACCTACGCAAAGAAGAAATACATCCAAAGGTAAAGGTGTTTACCTAGGAGGAAGCAAAATCTAGTTTTTTTAGGTAATAGAAAGATGTTTCTGGCGCCATCCTTATTGAAGAGGAACCCGGCAACCTTATTACAACTGAATACATCAACGCAAACAATGTTTTTTAAGGAAAGAATGACTCAATACCCAATTCTAAGTCACGAATGCCATCGAGAGGACGCAAGGATTGGAGTTGTAATGCTACAACCCTCATAGTCTGGCAAGCCCTGCCATCTGAGCGCTTGGAACATAGGAAGTATTGAGTCAGTTCCTCTATTTTACTGTAATTCGATTCTCAATTCACAGGAAATACAAAAGAGAAATGCTAAAAAACACTCAGTTGTTTTCCTCCCTTTCAAGACTCGATTCCTCTCCCTCAAATTCTTTTCCAAACCCAGTGACGCTTCCCGTCTGTGATTTCAAATCCTAGGAAATAGGGGGAGGTAGGCTGACCAGGCGTGGGGGACGTCGTGTGGGTGGCATTCGGGTTCTGCCAGCAGCAGAGCGTCCTGACAAGGTCATGGGGCTGAGGAGGTGACTAGCCAGGGCTCTACGTGGAAGGAGCGGGCCAGGGAAGAAGGAGGCCACTCCGGATGCGCTAAGGGTTCGTCGGAGGCCTAGCGTAGCTGTGGCGTGGGCAAGGAGGATGAAAAACATCGAAAAAATCAGATGCTCGGCACTTCGTTATTGGATATACAACTCCATAAAAATCCCAATGGGATCCATCAGTCTCATTTCCTTTGCCGATGCCCGATGCACAGCCCGTTGAGGAAACATGAAAAAAAGGAGCATACAGCATAGTTGTCAGTGTGACCCAAACGTTTCAGCTAATGCATGTGAAACTACATGCTTTTATTTTAAATTTTTCGCTTTGCTACCACCAAAAATTCCTATAATTCCAATTCCTATGTTCCAAACACTACCTACTGTATATTTTCTGTGTTTCTCCTATCCCCTGTTTTTGTCATTGCATCTCCATCATATTCATGTGTTTTCGATTCCACAATTCCGAACAACCGCTATGTATAAGAAATATTCTGAAGTTAAGCATAAGCATATCAGGGATTTTATATATGTAGTATCAATAAGAAACACAGAGACTTGTATATATGCAAATGAGAGGCTTCCCATATATAATAACAAATTTTTTGAAGATGAACATACGAATATAAGGCTTTTTATATATGTTTCGCCTGGATCTCTCCATGCTCCATATGTCTAGATGAAAAAGGTACGGCGTATGATGGTTATATGAAAGGTAGAGACTCCATATATGCAATGTTCAACTGATCCAGATAGGGATAAGGATTGCTCTACTTATGAAGTATAAATTATACTATTATTAGTACATCAACCTCTGGCAAAAAACATGGCATCTTAGAGATTTTTTTTGAAACTTTAAAATGCTTACACAAATTATGTCTTACATTTATGGTTGTCCAGGATATCAATTAACAGCATTGAGGAGAGCATTGAATCTTCCAGAACTTGCGTACATATCGGACTAGAAGATACTCCTAGTCTACTATGAAAACTGCTCCAATTGAAAACTGCTTTTTATATATGTGCCAAGGGTGGCTGATGGAGATAGGGATAAATATTGCTCCAATTATGACTAAACAAAGGATAAATTAGACTATTACTAGTACATCAACTTATGGCAAACCACCATAATTGAAAGTATAAAAATGAAATCTCAGAGATTTTTAAGTGTCTAAAATGGCTATTCCAGAAATAGTTTTTTCGTATCAGTCTCAGGTAAACACACATTTCTTATAAGATTCAAAAGAAAAGCTATCTTATCCAGATAGCATTCGCTACTGCCAAAACAATTTCTAGATTTCATCAAAAAGAGGTTTTCTGAGGTGTTTTACTAAGTGAACTGTCACTGAAAAAAATTGAGACGACCAGTGATTATTAGCGCAACCATGTGCTGGAATTGCAATGGCTAATCATGCAAGGGGATAAAGGTACAAACAATATGGCTCTAAACCATTGTGACATGTTTTATTTGTGCATGAATTTTTGGTTTGTTCCAATCTCTCATTATAATTAATTGCTTCCAGGTTCTTCATATATATATCCTCTCTCTCTCCCAATATATACAAGTTCATTACCACACGTTGATGCGTGGGAATTTGCAGCATGGCAGATTGGCCTACCATGATGCCTTATTCCCGGATTAATGATGCCTAGCTAGCATATGGAAATGATTCTGTGAGTTGCGCAACATATATAGGCATGGTTTATTGGGTACGTTTTTTGTACTGCCGCCCTTTGTTGCACCCGTGCACAATTCATTAGTTATGTCTTGGTTTAATAGATGCATTGTACACTGCTTGTTTGTCCTATAGGCCTATATATATCACACCATACTACTGTCTATATTCAACTTGCTTTCTAATGTTTCTCACTATATATACACCCTTTATCGCTCCTTATGAATCTCCCATTCACAAAACGTGAGTTATGTGCTATGGTAATGCTAATGAAGGAGTTGTGGCACTCAGTTTGGAAATGGGTGGCACTGAGAAAAATCTCTTCAGTATCCAAGTGGAGTCTGGTAGCTGTCCTGTGCTTTTCAGTTATAAGATCTGGGGTACAAGGGTTCTTCCCCCCTAAACAGAAGCCATATAGACTTTGGAGAGAGAAGATACGAAGCTGACTGGCATTGGTGGAAATGCCTCAGTGGGAATTTGATGACTCAATTGAGTTCCAGCTTGTATTTTCAAATGTGCATACAAAAAATCAGGAATGAAACCCTTCTTAAAATTGTTGTATGGGGTGATGTCAAATACGACAAGGCCGCTACTGATAGTATGCTATAAAATGATTTGCACTAGTTTTATGAAACATGACTTTACCTATAATCAGGCTATGAAAAGTGGAAAGCATGCCCGGTAAGAGCTGTAAATAGAGCACACAGTGAGACATGCATCGATCGACGCACCACCTCTTTTTTTGAGATCGGGGATATAGCCCGTTTTTCATTAAGCAGAAGAGAATGGTCAATAGACGTACACATAGTTGATATAAGGGACTCGCAAGTAATTTTAAGATTACCGACGAAATCCCGACACAAACAAACAGCAAGAAAACAAGAGAGGGGGGGGGGGGGGGGGGCTCGACCTCCAAACACCAACCAACTATACGTGGCTGGAAATGTTGGGTCGGCTATAGAACTGCAATTATGATTTTTACTTATGCACATTTTCTCACGGTGATCAACAATTACAGCAAACTACTTGTTGCATGCGAGATGTCATGGGAAAGCTGTCCCTGGCCGCCGGTTGGTCTACATGCACAGGAGGGAAGGGTAGTGGCACCCAAAATTAGCACCAATACCAAGAAGTACATGTGGCAGGCTTAGTTGCTTGCCGAGCACATGAGTGTATACTAGTCTACTAGAAATACCCAGGTTATCATCGTGATAGTTCATCATGATTCGTCTTGACAAATAGCCTCTCTCACAATTTTTATTTAAATAACCGCTAATTTGATCCTATCATTTTTAGAAAAAGATACTCATTGGAAAAAAAATGCATCAAGAATCTGAGTCACATTTGAACCCTTGCATTTATTGGATCTATGGGTACTGTGAAAGGATCGAGGATGCCTAAGGGGGGATGAATTAGGCAACTAATAAATTTTTCGCAAATCAAGTCAACCTATCGCCATATGCCCAATCTCACCCCACAAGTGCTTGTGTGTAATTCTAAACCTAAAACAAGTTATGCAACTTAGAGCCAAGTCCTAACACAAGTATACTACTTTGGAAATGCAAAGAACACAAAGTAAATGCAGGAAAGTAAATGAGCAAGAGATTGTAAGCTGAGTTTTTCCCGAGGCATCAGAGAGTCGGCACTCCCCACTAGTCCTCGTTGGAGCACCCACGTAAGGGTGTAACTCCCCCTTGATCTTCGCAAAGACAAAGTGCTCTTTACGGGCTGATCCTTTGCCTCTCCGGCGCGATGAATCGCCCACAACCACTCACAAGCTTGGCTTGGGCCGCCCACAAGCTCTCCAAGCGGTCACCAAGCCTCAGATCGCCACCGAACCGTCTAGGTGATGCCGATCACCAAGAGTAACAAGCCTAGACTCTCACTTGATCAAGAACAAGGCCAAAGAGGGTGATGGATGCACACAAGTCACTCTTGATCTCTCTATAGGGAAGAAGCTCACAAGCAAGTGGAAATCACTCAACCTCCCTAGGACTCTTGCACTCTCACAAGGACACAATGGTTGCTTCAGCTGAACAAATGAGCAAAAAGGCTAGAATGAAGCCAATGGTGAAGTATAAATACTCCTAAAGCCCCACACTAGCCGTTTGAACAAAAACTAGCTTTCTGCGAACCGTCGGACCGAAGAAACAGTGCAAGCGTCGGACCAAAACTCATAGTCCGACTCTCACAGACGGCAGATAGCCGTTACTGTGACAGAGGGGCGTCGGACCCCGGCCAATGGTCCGACGCCAACGTCCGACGCCCTCTGAGCTCTCGGGTGCTCTCTGCATAGTGCCAGACCGTGGCTAACACATGCGCCAATAGTCTGACGCAGGCCGTCGGACAGAGTCCGACGCCTAACTGTGCTCTCTGGATCTCTCTGAAAGTGTCGGACGCTACGAACCAATGGTCCGATGCAGCCAACCCTTCCAGTCCGACGCTCACCTGAAACACCCAGGCACCGTCGGACGCTGGGCAATGGTCCGACGACCACCCCAGCCAGCGTTCGACGCTCCCTGGTGCGCTGAGAAGCACCCAAGGGCTGCCACGTGGTGTCGGACTCTGAGTATTGGTCCGACGACCATACTACTCAGGGTCCGACGTCCTAAATTCAGTTCAAACTTCGCCGAATCAAAAACTTTTCAAAACAAAGTTTGATCCTCTCTCTCAAGAGTCTCCCTGGGCTGTCTAGAGCTATGTTGGACAAGTGTGCATCACATCTACACTCTCTAACCTTGCCCTAAGTCAAGCTACCCATCCAAACCCCTCTTTATAATACGGTCAAAGAGAAAAACAAAACCTAAGACTACTCCAAGTGTCTCTCAACTCCAATCGACACTTGGGACTAGCCTATCATCGTCTTGTCTTCCATCCTTTGAAAACCGAATCGATTTCCATCGCTAGGGGCTTGAACTTACATATTAATATGACCTAACCTCTAGGTCATCCTGCAAAACACACGTTAGTCATAATAACCTCTTTGTTGTCATTAATCACCAAAACCACTAGGGCCTAGATGCTTCATACTGGATAAGTCATGGCAAGAAGAATGAGTGCATGGCAATGCGTGCATGGTGAATGGAATAATCTCTCACTTTGCGGTCATTGCCCATGTGTGGTCTGGTGCCCCAAGTCTAGTCGCTTCCTGAGATTCATAAACATAACCAAAGAGCGTCGCTCGTCATTCTTAACGTTAGCTTAGAAGGCTGGTGACCACACCGTAGCTTAGCCAACCCTTCCTAACAAATAATGATGCCACTCGACAAATCTTCTACTACGACATATGTAGTACTAGCTAGCTAGCTATAAAGTAGAAGTGGGCTTCCAGGCATGATGAAGTTGGTGGCAATGTTCTTGGCAGAGGCAGCAAACATGGATGTTGAGCTTAAAATGCAATAACCAAATGTTAAGAAAATTGAAAGAATTGCTTTATAATAAGCACTCAATATAAAAAATTAGTTTAGGGTGTGGGTACCTAAAGGTACGTTTAACATAGGCGTAGGGGTTAGAAGGCTACTGCAGCTACACCTCCTGCTTTGTCATGTATACTGGGAAGAATGGCATGGATTGGTAGGAAATACCATTATGGCACAATATGAGGTGGGGTGGGCATTGGATTAGTAGATCTATGATAGTCTTTATACATTTTAACTGTATGGACATCCTGCTATCTTTGTATCGGTAGCCTCTTCAAAGTATTGCTTTAAAGTACCTCATGAAGATAGAGAACCAGCTGATAATTTACTTGACAGTTTAGAATAACTCCCAAGGAATTAGGTATTTTACTTTGCGGTTAAGAACAACACTCAAAGAAATAGTAGTGGCACTGACTATTTACAATTACACTCAACGAAATATGTCATTTCCTTGGAGGACATTAGAAACCACAAGGAGACACCATGTACCTTGGCGGTTTACTTCAACTTCCACGGAATATATATTTCCTTGTGAGTTCTGTAGCACCGCCATTGAAACTATATATTCCTTGGCCCTCAAAGAAATTCCTAGCACGTAATTCCAGTTTCCTCTAGTGTTTGTCCCTCTGTGGTACCATTTTTCTATGGAGAAGTGTTGAGTGCTCAAGCACGGCTTGGCACAATACTCTGCATCGACTCTCGCTGAGTTTTGCAAAGGACAGACTATATCTGGGGAAAAGACTCAGTTTGCGAGGGCATTGCACACTGGTCTTATCCACACCATGGCAGTTCGCAGCTATTGTCGTTGTAGTACCTTTGTATATTTTTTGTTATTTCACTTACTTAAGAGTTTTAAAATTATTTCAGCCAAATATTGTTTTTGATACAGTTTTAGTGCACTGATAATATAATATTCAACAAATAGTTGTTTTATTTGAAGGGCGTTCAGTTTTAGTTTTGCGGTATCTTCCAAAATGTCTAGACCGGCCGTGGTTGTTTCGTGTAATATAAATTAATAGAAGTTGTTGCAGTACATCTACTAACTTTTGTGCCTATCTAGCTGCTCGCCTTTAATAATGTTATACAATGAGATCCTAGCAAACTAAGGACACTACTATTTATTCACTGCACCCTGAATTTTTCTATGACTGATCATATGGCTCTGTTACAGAATTCTAGTAGCAGCTTCGTATGTCCTCTTATTATATAAACCACTGTTTCAGCCTATAGCAGCTTGATATATATATTAGAGTGTTGATATTTCTAGCTACGTAGTTACTCTACACTGTCCCATAACACTCACATGTATAACTATCCCAGCTTCCCTACTTGAGTGGCCTAGATGAGTGAAGTGCAGATCAGAACTGAGTGGCATCAGGAAAAAGGAACTGAAATCTCGAGTCAATTTTAGGGGCTTAGTACTCAATTTGAGATATGAGGGGATTAAGCTTCTTCCGACCAGTGAACTATCTGGTAGACAGGAGCCCCGAACCTGATTGCAATTGGTGGAATTGCTCAACCGTATGCTCAACGACTGCATCCCAACCTTGATCAGCTGGACTTGGTGGAATTGCTCTACCGTAAGCTCTGTTGGGTTAATCTAGCTTGTGCACGTGTGTGGTGAGTCAGCTGGTGAAGCCGAGACAGCAGCACGGGCGGGAAAGCGAAGATTCAAACTCAACGTCAACCGGAGTGCGCGGTGAGCATGCCCACGTCGTCGCAGTCAACAGCAGTTGATATCTGCATGTCTTGTATCCGTTTGTATTTAGTTTTTCGCATGGTGTGTGTGAGTTTGTATGGCTCATATATAAAGCCTGGACCTTATTTTAGACAGTTGTAGCTTGCAGTGTGTGTAATCGTGGGTTGTACACGAAACTATCCAAAGTGAAAAGGGGCACTGTCTCCCTGTAGAAAGTTGCCAGTTCGGGGTCCTTCTCTGTGTTCTTGATCCAGTTCATCTCTGATCTCGTTTGATTCATAGGTTAGCCACTGATCAAAGCTCGTGATTGTGATCCCGGCGCTTACATTTGGTATCAGAGACATCAATCATGTAGCCCACGCATGAGTGATAGTCCATGATGAGCGACACATCTTGGAGCAGCGGCGCGGGAGCCGACGTTGCAGGAGATGGGGGGAGGGAGGTGTACCCTCTGCTCACGGCGAGTATTCGAGTTCAAGCCATCATGGAAGATCAGGGTGTGTGGGAGGTTGTTGAGCCGGAGGCGAAGACGTCGACGGCGCGGACAGCAGCAGAAGTGCAGAAATCAACCGCCAAGGACAAGAAGGCGAAGGGTCACTTGCTGCAGTGCTTGCCTGATGACTTGTTGATGCAAGTAGCAAAGAAGAGGATGGGCAAGGAGATCTGGGACTGCCTGAAGGCGAGGTTCGTGGGCGCGGATCGAGTTCGTGATGTGCGCCTGCAGACGCTCAAGGCAGAATTTGATGCGTTGAGGATGAAGGAGGATGAGCCCATTCACGAGTATGATGGAAAACTGACATCCATGTCTGTCAGATACAACAACTTGGGTGGAACTTTGGATGATGCGGCTATGGTTAAGAAGTTGTTTGATACGGTGCCGGAGCGGTTCCTCGGTGTGGTAGCCAGCATTGAACAATTTTATGATCTGAAGGCTTTGCTTTTTGAGGAAGCAATCAGGAGATTGAAGGCATTTGAGGAGAGGATCCAGCGGGGTGCTGGGGGATCAGGTGCCAAGACTGATAGCAATGGTCAATTGCTACTCACTTTCTCAGAATGGGAGGCAAGGCAGAAGAAGACAGGCGGTGAATCCTCAGGGAGAGGAGGCCGAGGTCGCGGTCGAGGCCGTGGCAGGGCACTACACCACAACCTTTAAACAGCGACTGACTTGAAGTTGCTGTAAGGGGTGTATAGCGATGGACAGTCCGTTGCTAAAGGTTATAGCAACGGACTCCAGCAGATGCTAATGAAGCCGTCGTTGTATATATACAGCGACGGACTTGATTTTTAGCAACGGACAGTTCGACGGTATAGATTTAGCAACGGACAGCCTCCCATCACATATTAAGTGTTCGCGTACATCACATGCCTCTCTCCAAAATGAGTTACCACATTTTCTGCAAGGGCATAATATCTTGTTTCCTATCGCTGAATTTTTAAATGCATAAGCTATGAAACCATTCACACCCTGTATATATGCCTTGGTGTGCCTACATGGGATTGATTATGTTAAATTCCATATTAACTAGATTAGCTCTAAGCAGTTAAGAAATAGTTCTTGTGTGTACTTAGGCTCATTCTCAATCCATGTTTTATCCATAGACCTTGGTGGGGAGATCAAGAGGCTTTGTTTATATATATGTTTACACTAAAATATCACAAAACAGAATCACCACAAGGCACATCAGAAGCTTGGAACAAGGAAATCAGGAATTCATGAATGCAGACTGGTTAAGTAAATCTTACCTTTCACAAGTTCCTTCAACCAATAACTTCTTCGTTATGAATGACAGCTGCTATGATTGCTTTAGATGTCTAGAAAACTTCAAATCCTTGCATGCACCTCCTTTATCCTAAGAACAGGTGGATAGTGAAAATGAAACAATTTATGCCATGAATAAAAATAGAGGGGAGAAGTAAACGATCAGCATGATGCTTACCTCTTGGATATTTTACTCAGTGATGTTTGCTTGTATAGGATGATTAGAACAAGGTCGACTACAGGTGGGTAATCTGCAACTGCAATAGCATATATTTATACATGAGATTCACATGTATTTTTCCTGCTGTCCATGTCAATTAGAAGCTAATATATCCTATGCCAATCATTACAAGACAAGCTAATTTAAAACCGAGCTAACCGAAAAATCATTACAAGACAAGCATCAGACGACAATGCAGCCACCAAGCAACTAGCCTATCATCAGGTTGGGGCACCAGAACTGGCAGCTGGACGCCATGGACGATCATGTTTTAAATAAGACTAATCTTCCAGTAGCTGCATAAAATAAATATCTGATTGCATAACTCCTCTTTTGCTCCAGTACTAAGTCCTAACATGTGCAGATCGTAATATCAGATGAGAACAGATCAGATCGAGCTGCCATTACTAATGACTGCGCTAATTATTAATAGCAGTAGCAGTAAAAAAAATACTAAGCTGTGAAACAAGCACTAAGTAAATCCAAGATCCAAAGCGTTAGAGTGTTGCTGAATGAAGCAAATTAGTAAAGTGTTCGAGCGGGAAAGAAAGAAGGCCTGTGTGCTGTGGTTGCAGCTTGCAGCTCCCCAATCGAATCAGCTCCTAGTTGCTCGAAGACGTCCGCTTGCAAGTCACAGCTGCTTGCCGGTCAAGAGCAGCAGCTTGAACCGCCGCCGCCGCGAGATGCGTATGTCTGCTTCCGTCGGGCAGCTGGGTGCTTGGGATGTATCCAACGGAAGGCCGGGCCAGCAGCAGAGGGAACGGCCAGCGGGGGTCGACGGACGTAGGCGGCCGGCGGCCAGCGGGATGGATGGCCGGGGCTGGGCAGCTGACGCGGCCGGCGGCCGGCGGACGCTACCGGGCGGCGGGTCGGACTGACGGGGCCGGGCAGCCTGCAGGGCCAGCGGCCGGCGGGGCCAGGCAGCCTGTGGTGCCGGCAGCCGGCGGGGCGGACGGGGACAGGCGCACTGGCGGTGGCGGGAGTGGCGGCGGCGCTTGTGAGAGGATGACGGCATATGGGTATGTGTTTTCTTTTTTTCTCAACAAGTGCTATTTGGTCTTTGAGGCTTTAGGGTTTGAGATTGGGCCAAAATTTTCGCGGGAGCAAGCCGAAAAAGTCCCGCCAATGGGTAGTGAAATATAGCAACGGACAGTTCGACTCGGCTACGGAGATATAGCGACGGACGATCCAACTTAAAAGCGAAATACTTATAGCAACGGACCATCCATCGAAGTATTTAATTTTAGCGACCAACTGTTCGAGGAAATTATTTAGCAACGGACCGTCCAACGGTAATTATTATCTTTAGCAACTGCTGTCCGATGCTGTTTAAGTGTTGTGGTGTAGTGCGGTCATGGTGGATGCGGAGATGCGTCAGGCCGTGACGGTGGCACTGTCAAGAAGAACAAGGAGCACATTCAATGCCTCAACTGCAGAGAATATGAACACTACGCCAATCGGTGTCTGAAGGAGAAGAAAGGTGAAGAAGCTCATCATGCGAAGGTGGAGGACGAGGAACCGGCAATAATGCTCGCGGTCGCGGAGGTGCCAAAGACGCTCGAGCATCCACCAATTCTACGTCAAGATTCAGGAAGGAGGGAGGCTATTTTCCTGAATGAGCATCGCATGACTCGTGAACTACACCTCACTAGGAATGGTCCCAGCACTGGTAATCTCTGGTATCTAGATAACGGTGCTAGTAATCACATGACCAGTGACTTGAGTAAATTTAAAGATTTAGATCATGTTGTACTCGGGAAAGTGAGATTTTGGGATGGGTCAGCAGTTGAGTTCATGGGGAAGGGTTCAATAATTTTTCAGTGCAAGAAATATAATGATCAGTGGTTGCTGCATGATTTGTATTACATTCCCAAACTAAAAAGTAATTTGATGAGCTTAGGACAACTCACTGAGATTGGCTATAGAGTGACACTTGATGATGACTGGTTAGAAGTTGTTGATAAGGTGTAAGGGAAATTGTTAATGAAAGTTTAGAGGTCAGTCAATAGAATGTATAAGATTGAATTGAAATTGTCTGATCCAGTTTGTTTGATGGGGAGCTTGGAGGAACCAGCATGGTTGTGGCATGCTAGGCTAGGGCATGTTAACTTCAGAGCAATGAAGGTATTGCTGGAGAAAGATATGGCTGCAGGTGTGCCTTTTATCTCACACCCAGAGCAGGTGTGTCAAAGTTGTTTGGCAGGGAAGCAGTCAAGGAGATCTTTTCCTCATGCAACAAGTTTCATAGCAAACAAACCTTTAGAGCTGGTGTATGTGGATCTCTGTGGGCCTATCACTCCAGCAACACGAGCTGGGAATAAATATTTCATGCTTTTCATTGATGATTATAGTAGATGGATGAATGTTGTTATGTTGAGAACCAAAGATCAGGCCTGTGATATGCTTGTCAGGTTCAAAGCAGAAACTGAGAACCAGACAGGTCACAAGATAAAAATTCTCAGGTCTGACAGAGGGGGAGAGTTCTTGTCAAGTTCTTTTGCAGGTGTATGTGAAGAGGCAGGGATCAAAAGGCGGCTAACAACACCCTATTCACCACAACAGAATGGAGTGGTGGAGAGAAGGAATAGAACGATTATGGAAATGGAAAGGTCAATGCTGAAATGCATGAATGTTCTAGGAAGGTCCTGGGGTGAAGCTGTGAGACATGTTGTCTATCTTTTGAATAGACTACCATCTAAGCCTATGGGGGAGCAGACTCCATATGAAGCATGGAATGAGAGGAAACCACATCTTGGTCACCTCAAAATATTTGGTTGTTTGTCACATGTGAAGCAGACAACACCTCATCTGAAGAAACTAGATGACAGAAGTCACAAAATAGTTTACTTTGGTGTGGAAGAAGGAAGCTAGGCTCATAGACTGTATGATCCAATCCAGAGAAAGATTGTTATCAGCAGAGATGTAATATTTGAATAAGCTGTAGTTTGGAAGTGGAGTGGAAACCCATTTGAGTGTTTGATGGAAATTCATGAGGAGGACGGGGAGATGTTTCATCAAGACAGCTGGGAAACAGTTGCAGTGGATGATGAAAATACACTGCCACAAGAAGAGCTAGGGGGAGCTCAGACTGCAGATGGCACAGGAAATGGAATTGTGCCAGATGAGCTACAGGACACTGAACCAGGCATTGGTGAGAATGTGGAGGGTTTAGTGCAACAGAATCCTGCACCAGTCTATGATGACTTGTCTGATGAGGATCCTCAACATTTCAGGAACCTGAATGACATCTATCAGAATACTAAGGTAGTAGAATTGGATGATTTAAAGGAACTAGAAGCATTGCTAGCAGAATCTGATGAACCAACTACCTACAGAGAAGCAGCAGAAAACCCAGAGTGGGTGGAAGCAATGAATAGTGAGATAAGGTATATTGAGAAAAATAAGACCTGGGAACTAGCAAAATTTCCTGCTGGTCAGACAGCAATAGGCCTCAAGTGGGTCTTTAAACTCAAAAGAAATGCAGAAGGTGAGATAGTCAAGCACAAAGCCAGGCTTGTGGCAAAGGGCTATGTGCAAAAGCAAGGAGTAGATTATGAGAAAGTGTTTGCTCCTATTGCCAGAATTGATACAGTAAAGCTGATCATTGCACTGGCAGCAAATAGAGGCTGGAAGATACATCATATGGATGTGAAAACAACATTTTTGAATGGTGAGCTGGAAGAACAGGTGTATGTTGCTCAACCTGAAGGCTATGCTGTTAAAGGGAAGGAGCAGTATGTTCTGAAACTGACCAAGGCACTGTATGGGCTCAAACAGGCACCCAAAGCCTGGAATATCAGGTTAGACAAAAGTTTGAAAAGTTGGGTTTTGTGAAGTGTGCTAGTGAGTAGGCAGTGTGGGGGTATAGACCCATATACCAGCATGGCACTACATGGGCCGCACCATCAAAGCTGGCCTGGCTCAGAAGACAAAGACGTGCGGCGCAAGGCGGCACCGCACGGTTATTGTACCAACTTGGCTAGTTTACTTGTAACCTTGTCCCTTCAGGCTATATAAGGAGGGGCAAGGATCCAACATGTAAATTTAACCCACAACTCATATCATAGCAATACAAACCAGCAACACACAGGACGTAGGGTATTACGACTCGCGGCGGCCTAAACCTGTATAAACCTCATGTCTCACGCTTTCTGCGTAACGCTTGTTCGTCTCAGGCGCACCTTCACCGATCATCTACTATCTTGGGCTTACCCCTCAGTATACTATCGCCGGCATTCCGTCGACAGTTGGCGCGCCAGGTAGGGGTATGCTTCCTGATCCATGGCGGGCAAGTCGGATTTTTTTCATCAACGTCGAAGGCGTTCATCATCAACACGGCAATGCAATCCATGGCGTCGTCCCACGAGGTCGTCCCGCCAAATACATCAACCTACGTTCAACGCCGTCAGGGGCAAGTTGGCTTTCGGCAGCGCGTCGTTCGGCACCCCGATAGATTCACATCTACTCCAACCCGACAAGTCCAGATACGATCTGTGATCCCACCCACAGAGCCGCAAGAACAACAGGCAAAAGCCCTCGTACATCTACGCCCTTTGATTGTGTTGACGCATGAAGTAGCCCCGTCGAGGCATGGAGCCCAGCCAACAAACCAAGGGGAACGCCAACGATTTAATCTGCAGTACCATGCATGCAAGAGGGAGCCGTAATCTGCGTATTCAGATCAAAGCAGCAATGAGATGCATCGATCAGCCATCGTATGGGCCGTCCTGTACAGCCATCGTATGAGATACAAGGAAGGTGTACGACTTCTAGAGACCATGCAAGCTAATAAAGATACGGAGGCTTGCATGCATATATGCCTACACGTACAGCGCAAAGCATGCACGGAACTCTCCTCGCCACCCAATGGAAAGCTAAGTCATCACGTTTTCGTCTTAATTAAGATATTTTTTTATTATATATTCGTCTTCGGATTTCTCCATATACGATATTTGTTGACAGCAAATCTGTTACGCTTCTTGTCGTCAACACTCTGCGGCGCCCTCAACAACAGTAAGCCTGGAGCCACGTCGAGCTATCTAGCGAGCCACGTCGAGCCGTCTAACGAGCCACGTCGAGCAACTTTTCCAATCTGTTAAACGGCACGCTGACCACTCCGCTCGACGTCAATCAAGTTAAGTGATATTTTTAATATTCTTCTACATATTCTTCGACCTCCATATATCTCCGAAAATTATGTCCATGGTTCTTCGCCGCCGACCTCTCCATAAGCCCCGACCACGCTCGGGCGCTCGCCGACAATTTCTCCATAAGCCCCGATCACGTTTGGGCACTCAGAAGATTTTCTCCGCCGATGAGATACTAAATATCTCTCCGTTTTCTTCTCTCAAGGGTTGCTTAACGTACCTTGGAACCACACGCCTTAATCCGTGAAACCTGTCTACGCCCCGTAAGCCGTAAACTTAAATGGTCACGTTAAGAAACCTCTGAACCATACACCGGGTCAGGTGCTTAAACGTAACAGGCCAACTATCAGGGGAAATTACGCGACCTGATAAGAGCAAGAAACGGACAATCTTATCATGAGTTATACAATATTGGGATCCGCTCCAAAATCTACAGCACGTACTACCTACTATACATATTAATTTTGCAGGAACTCGTCGCCGAGCTCTTGCCGCTCCTCCTCGCCGTCGTCGTGCTGCTCGGGTACCGCCTTCGGCCATGCTGGGGACTCGTCGCCTTCCTCGCGCTGCTCGGACACCGTCTCCGAGCACGCTCGGGACTCATCGCCGCTCCTCGCCGTCCTCGCGCAGCTTGGACACCGCCTCCGATCACGCTGGGGACTTGTCGCCGCTCCTCATCGTCCTTGCGCTGCTCGGACACCGTCTCCGATCACGCTGGGGACTCCTCGACACTCCTCGCCGTTCTCGCGCTGCTCGGACATCGTCTCCGACTAGGCTGGGGACTCGTCGCCGCTCCTCGCTGTCCTCGCGCTGCTCGGACTCTGTCTCCGACCAGGCTGGGGACTCGTCGCCGCTCCTCGCCATCCTCGTCGTCGCTCCTCGTCGTCTCGGACCACGCTGGGGACTCATCGCCGCTTCTCGCCATCCTTGTCGTCGCTCCGCGTCGTCTCCGACAACACTGGGGATTCGTCGCCAAGCTATCAAGACACTCCATGCTGTTTGGATCAGGGTGCTGATCTTGGGAAGCACATCGGGGGTCTTGATATGTGCCTCGCCTGCTCGGAAGATTTTTTTTTCCCGATCACTTGCTGTGCTCGGGGACTTCGTCGTCGATCACCTGCTCGAAAGATTTTTTTCCCGATCACTTACTGTGCTCGGGGACTTCGTCGTCGTCTCGGCTGCTCGAAAGATTTTCCCGATCGCTTGCTGTGTTCGGGGACTTCGTCGACACTTCACATGATCAACATGAATAAAGACTTTGACCCTGACACCACGTGACTATGTCACCTACTATCAGACTCGGGGACTAAGTGGATACACTTCACCTGACGGTGAAGGTATTGGTTCTGAAGAACCAAAAGTGGATACACTTCACCAAAGAGAAACTCTTTTTCAAATTTTTTTGAGCTCTTTACACCCGTCTGGTCAAGCAACTCTAAAGATCTGCACCTCCCGACGAATGTAAGGTGCTCGGAGACTAGCTGTGGGGGTATAGACCCATATACCCGCATGGCACTACATGGGCCGCACCATCAAAGCTGGCCCGGCCCAGAAGATAAAGACATGTGGTGCAAGGTGGCACCACACGGTTATTGTACCAACTTGGCTAGTTTACTTGTAACCTTGTCCCTTCAGGCTATATAAGGAGGGGCAGGGATCTAACATGTAAACTCAACCCACAACTCATATCATAGCAATACAATCCAGCAACACATAGGACGTAGGGTATTACGCCTCGCGGCGGCCTGAACCTGTATAAACCTCGTGTCTCACGCTTTCTGCGTAACACTTGTTCGTCTCAGGCGCACCTTCACCGATCATCTACTACCTTGGGCATACCCCTCGGTATACTATCGCCAGCATTCCGTCGACAGACAGTGTACAAGAGAGGTGATGGGAAGACCACTCTTATCTTGGGGGTTTATGTTGATGACTTATTGATCACTGGGACTGAAACACAGGAAATTGAGAAGTTCAAGAAACAAATGACAAGGGAGTTTGAGATGAGTGATCTTTGCTTATTATCTTACTATCTGGGAATTGAAGTAGAACAACATGAAGACTTTATCACTCTCAAGCAAGCAGGCTATGCCAAGAAGATACTGGTCAAGTTTGGCATGGATGACTGTAATCCCACAAAGATTCCTATGAATCCAGGTACAAAGTTGCTTGAAGACAAAGGTGGACAGAGAGTGATGCAATAGAGTACATGAGTGTGGTTGGCTGTCTGAGGTACCTTTTACACTCAAGACCTGACTTGGTTTATGCTGTGGGGATGACAAGCAGATTTATGGAGAAACCAACTGTGATGCATCTAAAAGCAGTGAAGCAGATCATTAGATATATACAAGGGAGTATCAATTTTGGTCTGGTGTACACTAAAGGAGGTAATCCAGAAGTGCTGAATGGTTTTTCAGATAGTGACCTAGCAGCTGATCTAGTAGGAAGGAGAAGCACAGCTGGAATGGCGTTTTATCTCAATGAGTGTCTAATAACCTGGTGTTCACAGAAACAAAAGACAGTAGCATTGTCCTCATGTGAAGCAGAATTCATGGCAGCTACTGTGGCAGCAATGCAGGGCTTGTTGCTCAGAAGTTTACTGTCAGAGGTTACCTCAACCAAGCCTAGAGTTGTTACACTGTATGTTGACAACACCTCTGCTATTGCCTTGATGAAGAATCCAGTTTTTCACGGGAGAAGCAAGCATATAGACACAAAGTACCATTTCATCACGGAGTGTGTAGAGAGAGGCCAGATTGTGGTGAAGAGGATCAGTACAGATGATCAGAAGGCAGATATATTGACCAAGCCTATGGCTGCTGGGAAATTCGAAGTGATGAGACACTTAATTGGAGTTTGAGATGTCAGTGCACATCAAGATTAAGGGGGAGTATGTTGGGTTAATCTAGCTTGTGCACGTGTGTGGTGAGTCAGCTGGTGAAGCCGAGACAACAGCATGGGCGGGAAAGCGAAGATTCAAACTCAATGTGAACCGGAGCGCGCGGTGAGCATGCCCACGTCGTCGCAGTCCACAGCAGTTGATATCTGCACGTCTTGTATCCGTTTGTATTTAGTTTTTCGCATGGTGTGTGTGAGTTTGTATGGCTGATATATAAAGCCTGGACCTTGTTTTAGATAGTTGTAGCTTGCAGTGTGTGATCATGGGTTGTACACGAAACTATTCAAAGTAAAAAGGGGCACTGTCTCCCTGTAGACAGTTGCCAGTTCGGGATCCTTCTCTGTGTTCTTGATCCAGTTCATCTCCGTTCTCGTTTGATTCATAGGTTAGCCACTGATCAAAGCTCGTGATTGTGATCCTGGCGCTTACAAGCTCAACGACTGCATCCCAACCTTGATCAGCTGGACTGGTGTCATGATTGCTACTAGATGCTAATAGTTCCATTCACCCCCGCAGAAACCAGTGGCGCCGGCTCGGCCACTACGAGGTATATTGGATATATGATCCATGTGAACCACCTCTAATAAGCGAAAATCTTTGACCACAAGACTACCACCGACTGTCTAGAAAACAAAAATTGGGAGAAGTGGTAGTATCAATATTATCAATGTATCGGCTCCATTTGGAGAAGTGGAAGTAGCTCATCATGCAGATGGGGATATCATTGCATATAGTGAAAACTAATAGGTTCTGAAACGTATTATTAATTCTACCATCTATATATAACTAATAATGGCTCTGCACTCATCGAAACAGCCTATGACAATGCAGAGTTTTACGAGGATCAGGTATCTGTGGCTTTCTTTTCTAAAGTGGGCATTTGTGACATGAACAAAAATGACTATTGAGGCATGTTATTGATGTTTTCTTAGATAAAGGATAGTGTTTCATACCCGGCTTCATCTACCAATAGGTAGAATCAGGCCAATTATTACTTCGGGAGATAACTATGCTTGCACCAACACTAACAACCGACGAGAATATTCCAAAAGCGACGTCTTCAACAAGAGCATGACATACGAGATGCCATCATCGCCCGACCAAGAAGACTGGTCTTAGATTTTCACCCGAAAGATCTCTATGACGCTCTGTCTTGGAGGGGAGTGACGATGCCTCCAACGAGGAAGTGGCACCCACAGGCGTCATCGTCATCAAAACACAACAACTATCTCACCGAAATCCATGCTGTTACGCCAGTGACCAACGAGGAAAACCGCGCCATCTTAGGAAGTGCACCACCAATCATGCAGATACGGCCTCAATCGGAGGCGGTGCTAGACGGCCCCCACACCTCCACTCGGGCCATCCGCACCTCGGTGCACAGAAGCGCTCCGGAGCCCCAGAACCGGCAGGGGTACCGGATCCATTGCCCGAAGCCTAGATACGGCCATCGTCGGGAGCGGCGCTAGACGGCCACTGCACGCACAGCCACCCATGCCTCGAAGCCTCACATCTGGCCTCACACCGATGGTCTCCGAGTCTCCTCCACCTCCTCCTCCTCCTCTGCCAACTTGATCCAGCTACCGGAACGGCACCAGATGTGCAGAACTAGCCCAGAGAGGACCGGATCTGGCCGCCGGATGACCGAATCCGCTGTCCCTATCATCACGAGGCTCCTCAGCCGCACGGTCTGGTCGCTGAAGAACCGAAGCCGCCGCTGTCCAGACCGCCGTCTCCATGGCCGTCAACGTGCCTGTGGGTCGCTGGAACCAACGAAGAGACGCCGACACCGCCACTTCGTCGCCAAGCTAGAAGGGGCCCTGCCGCCGCCACCACGACAGCTCGCACAGCCTTGTCGGCGGCCCACTCCGGCGACGGCGAGACGAGAGAGGAGGGAGAGGGTTGGGGGCTGCGCTACGGGATGGGAGCCACCCGAGTTGCCCGCGCGAGGGACGACACGGGGCAGCAGCTTGGGTATTCCTGCCGAGTGCTTTGCTAGTTAGAATGCCTTTGGAGATTTTTGATAGTTTTCAATTAATAAAGAGTTACAAAATTGTTTGAGACAAATGTTGCTCCCAAATCTCCATACTGTTTTAGTACACTAATAGTACTATATGAAATTTCAAGATTTTTTTTCTTTTGTAGCCAATGAATTCCTAGCAAGGAGGAGTACATTTTGTTTGTTGCACCCTGATTTTTGAATAATATATTGTACATTACGATTGAATTCATTATACTGTCCTGTTGTAGATTTATCCTAATAGCTTTGCAATCTCCTCTCCCTATATATACCACTCCACACCACACTGCAGTTTCCTGCATCACTATAAGCCACTGACGATATTGTTTGCCACATACTGCTATTGTCTCTCAAAGCTGTATCATGGATTTGGTCTTTGTCTGGCTGTATTTAACACCGGTGGTGCAGCTTCTGGTGCTGTTGATATGTGGATACCCAAGACAAGTGAAATAGAGATTAGGAATAGGTGACATCATGGAAAAATGCACCGAGAACCTGAGTCACATATGAACCTTTGCATTTATTGGATCTATGGGTACTCGATAAGTCATGGCCAGAAGAACCAGCAGATGGCATGTGTGCATGGTGGATGGAATCTTTCACTTCGCGGCCATTTCCCATGTGTGGTCTAGGGACGCAAGCCTAGTTGCCTCATGAGATTTATCACCATAACCAAGGAGCATCTCTGGTCATACTTGGCGTTGGCTTAGAAGGCTCATGATCCCAACATAGCTTAGACACCCCTTCTTTAGGGATGGTGAAGTTGGCGGCAATGTTCATGGCAGAGGAAGGAATTGACGTTGAGATACTCAAGCGTGGCTTGGCACAATGCCAAGGCTGCGTAGGGATCCTTTCCCTCGACTCGCTGAGTAGATCTAGATTTGTGAAGGGCAGATTGTAGCATGGGAAAGGACTCAGCTTGCAACGGCATTGGGCACTAAATTTCACTACGCCATTGGGCTCTTCCCGGTGAATCACGTTGTAGTACTATTGTATCCTTTTTTAATAAAAAGTGTATTGTTGTATCTTTAATTCTTTATGTTAGTTTTCAATTACTAAAGAATTCTAAAATTATTTCGGCCAAATATTGCTTTCGATACAGGTTTAGTGCACTGATATATAGTACAATATTTGGAGAAGTAGTCCAGGAGCGTTGTCACTAGCTCACAACGGGACGCGCACCAGCCAGCTGTTCCACGAGCCTCGGCGAGGTCATTGTTCTGGTGGATGAGCCCCGCAGGTCAGCGAGCGCGTCCACAGGTGCATGTGCATCGAAGTTGGAGAGTCGCACGCTGCTGGCCATGGCTGGCTGGCTGCTGAGCGGCGCGGCAGTCTTGTCGACCGCGCTCTGGTGCTCACTGCTGGGCTCATGGAGCGGGAAGTCCTGGCTGAGGAGGAGACACTCGTGGTGGGACAGCGGGACTGCGGCGGTTAGGGTTCTGGTGGCATAGGAGGCAGGATGGGGCGCCCAAGGCCATGGTGGCAGTCGGAGGGGAAAGGGGAAGAAGGTTGGCATGTGCGGTAGCCTATACCTCATGAGATTTGTCAATGACCATGGACATACTTAATTTTAATATTAGGTAGATATGTACAAGAAATAGAGATATGAATGGCCTCTAATTTTAGTTTCACCATTGCCTCAAAAACCTCTAAACCAGCCATGTTTGTTTTGTCTGTTTTAATTTAAGCTCATGCCTATTAAATGATCTTCCCCACTTCTCTTTCATCACAAATAGCAATACATCACTGAGTAGAAGTGCTAAAGAATTGCAACTCTTTAACACTTCTAGTATTAAGCACGTCTTTCTAACCGTACCTATCCAGTACTAATGATGGTTTTAATTGTTTTAGGACCAATAAATCTTTGTTTTTAAAGTTTTGAAGATCTCCACGTGAACATATTCACCACACAAGCTATGTGTATCTTTGTATATAAATGAATACATACGACAAATCTGTTGAGAGGTCAATTAAAAAATTCAATATATAACAATGACATACCATGCCATATATTTACTAGATGTTGACAAGAGTATTAAGAGCAAGACATCGGCAAAGTGACCATTACCAGGCACCTAGGAAAAGTGTTTGCCGAGTGTCACCCCTGAGACACTCAACAAAGAGCTGATGGTTTGCTGAGTGTCCCAGCCCTGGCACTCGGCAAACCGATACCTTTTGTCGAGTGTCTTACGGGGTGACACTCGGTGTTGTAGAAAAGCGCCACCGCAATGCGTATGTCGGCCACCCTGAGGCTCGCTGCCACCACAGGCCTTCGTCGTTGGTCGGTAGGAGACGCGAAGGCCTGCCAAAGGCTCGGCCTTATGAGGAATCGCTGTTGCAGCGTGGCCAGGTGCAGGGACCGTGAAGGCTCCAAGGCTCCTGACACGAAATTGACATGTGTGACCACGGTCTATGCGTTTTTGCCCACAGACATAGGAAACCTCCGCCGGCCTGCGGGAACCCACAGTCCCGTGGGTCGCGAAGGCTCGGCGCGGAAGCTACCTCTACACTTGGCGCGATGCCTTTGCTAGTGCATGTCGAAGGCCTAGCTCAGCGAAGGCCCCACTGATACCAGGAGCGGCACAGTTGCCCCGTCCCGAAACCAGTAGTCGAGCGAAGGATCGAGGGAAATAGCCCCAGCAAAGCGGAGGCTCACGCGCGGAGCGCCATCCTACCTCCGAGAGATGTGAATCCCTACCACGTCGGTAGACAGAGTGGCTGAGGCTCGAGGGCAAGTGACGTCAGTGCCCCAGGCCTACAGGAAAGAACAAAGGTTATGCGGTAAAAGTTTCCCCATGTGTACAGTGGGCTATAAATAGCGATGTAAAGAAAGGACATAGGGTCAGTTAAAGTTATTTATCCCCTAGCTGAGAGCATTAATACAGTTTTTGTGGGACTCCGCCCTCAAGCAGGGATGCTGTGGGACCCCGCCTTCGCGCGGAGGCCGAGCCTAATCTGTGTTGAGGGGCCTTTTCCCAACACTCAGCAAACCCTCCGTTACCGTCTCGCACGCCGTCACGGCAAAATGGGTTCACCGACAACCATGGCGACATTTTTTTAACGAGTGCGGAGTTTGCTGAGTGTAATTTGGCATTTGCCCAGTGCCCTAGACACTCGGCAAAGCCGGTTCCTCCAGTAATGATCACTTGATCCTAGCACGCGTCACGTGCTAAGTTAGATCCCTCACGTGGAACTTCTATACAAACCATTATGCAACAATGTTACTCCTTTGATATATATAGCAGAGTTATATACGCTAAACCCGCTTGCTCACTTCTCTACACACCAAAGGCCAATTAATATGCAATCTATTTTTCTTATAGAAAGATGATTCCCTACTTTGTAAAAATTGGTTATACACCCTCATTAGAGTATAAATCATCTTGCCATCGTCCATAACTTGCATTGTGAATCTATCTACTTGAGACGTGAAGAACCCAAAATGTTGGGTAGACAACAGAGAACCGTGGAGCCTATATCTTTGCCTATATGAATGTTGCATGGGAACCAAGAAGAGTATAGTAAGGAATAAGACTTATTTTGGAATATTCACTTCCAACATGTATCTCTTTAGTTCAGATCCAACTTCACCTATCAACCGATAGAATCAGGCCAATTATTATAAAACACAAGAAATGCAAAGCTGATGTCTCTAGGTGCTGCCCACACGCCGTAGAGAGTTCCAACTTACAGCTAAACACAAGAATAAACAAAATGAGCGTAAAGTATGGGCTAAGTATAAGGTCAATAAATCTAGTCGACAACTATCCATTGGAGCCAAAGAAATGCAAAGCTGATGTCTCTAGGTGCTGCCCAGCTAAGCCTAAGACTAGCTAATCCCGTAGATCATCACACCGTTGCAACCTTGTCCACTGCCGAAGCCAGTTAGTTCCCCTAAAAACTACCTGCAAAAAAAAATTGCTCCATATTTGTCCAATGGTACCTTATCAGTGTTTTGCCCACTTGTTATGTACAGGTATCTAATTCATACAAAAATGGATAGTCAGTTCTAAAAGATGGATGATAACATATATAGTGAAAGCATGTGTATGAAAACTTTTAATACGTATATGAGCTAATGTGGCATTTGTATTTCTAAAAAGTAACAAATCAGATGTTTGTGATTATGTCTGTCTGTGTTAAATATCTTTTTCGTAGGCAGTCACTGTGCCCGTATGGGAAATTAGGTTAAAAGGTAGAGGGCAGCAATCAGTGAGGGCAAAGACAGGGCGCAATGAAGGACCCATGTGATGTTCATGGCCATGCCACGACAGTTCCCAGTGAGGAGAGTACCTTTGCTGCTCTTTACTTGTCTTCAGTTGCTAATGAGTTTAACAATTATTTCAACCGAATATTGCATTTTTAGAATTTTAGTATTTTTACTGTAGTATTTCATATATACCGTGAGGGATGATTCTTTTATATTTATATGAACGGCAGCTGGTTTAGGTTTGGCCTTGTCCTCCAAAATCTCTAGAGTGGTCATGGTTGTTTTGTCTAATCTTTGGACTATTTTTCTAATATAAAATAGAAATTTGTGCTGTACTTGTACTAACTTTGATGGCTACATGCCTTTAGTGTTATAACTACTTGTTGTAATTAAGCTCCTAGCAGAGACAGCTACATTTTTTGTTAGATGTACCCTGAGATTTTCAATAATTTATTGCTTATTAGGACATGGGTGCTGCAAAAACTTGGTCAGCATAGTCTTTATTGCAGGTTTCTTATAGCAGCTTCCCAAAGTCGTCTCACTATATATACCACACTCCCGCACTCCGTCAACATCTGGAGTTTCCTTCATCACCATAAGGCCACAAAGATGAAGTATAATTAGTTTGTCTCATTGCTGCATCAGTATCATGACACTCAGATGAGGAGATGTGGATCTGTGTATTGCCTGTACTGTTTGAGTGGCCCGGACAACGAGTGAAATACAGATTAGGACTGGGTGACATCAGGACTCGATGAGGAGATGAGGAGATATGGTACTCGATCTGTCCGACGTCCAAGGCATCGCAGCGCTGAGGCGGCGCCCACCATCTTCTCGCCGGAACGAACGGGCATCGCCGCACGCCCGCGAGTGATGTTGACCGCATCGTGACCGCCGGCGTCTCGCCGGCGGCATCCACCATCATCTAGCCGTTAGCCCAATGGAGAATGTCTCCCGTGGTGATTGCACCGTCTATACGGATGGCGTTGCATCGGATCACAGCAAAAGAACCCCAAACCTCCGATCATGGAAGAATTGCGGGGAAACTCTAGGACTCCGACTCCGACTCCGACTCCGACTATGAAGACTTGGGGAATGCGGAATCCCTCGCGAGGGGCATCGTTACTACCCTTCCGGTCCAACGCCAATCGGCGCCAACAACCTCACCAGCGCCCACGACCTCGCCGGTGTGTCAAAGGCCGGCCATGGCTCCTTCGCCGCATAGCAAGAAGGACAGGCGCTCCTCGGCGGCGCCATCACCTCCACCATCATCACGGAGGCAGGAGCCGCCTTGGAGACGGATTTGGAGGGGTCCGCTGCCTCCGCCGCGAATCACGCCGGCGACGAGGTTGGGGGATTTCGTCCTCCCGGCCATGCAGCTCACCGCGCGGAAGGACCGGCGACACGATCCGATTTCTCCGGATTTTCAAAATGCCCGATCGGTCGAGCTAGGAACGAGACCGTCGCGGGTCGGCTTGGGACTCGACCGAGTCACGCCCGACCATGTCACACCCGTCTGTGTCACGCCCGTCCGTGGCCTCAACGAACCGAACCGAGCTGCACGCCACAACGGTGTTCAGGATCTCAAAGGACCGACGAGAAGACTCATCAACCCTAACCTGTTCGTCGCCGCCACTCCATCCTATCGAGACGTTCTCATGGCGAGCGGCGAGCACGGCAAGCGCTGGAGCAGGGCGGCCACCAACCGCGGCGCTCCTTCTGACCGCTGGCGTGGGCGTAATCGAGGGCCCCCCGCCGACTCCCAGGGTCGCGGCCGCGATGATCAGGGCCGCGATCGGGGGCGCGGGGGTCGCGGCGGTCCACTCCCTGCTAGAGCTACCGGACATGGAGGCACTGAGGGCCGAGGCCGCGGTAGGGGGGTCCCTAAGCCGGCAAACATTGCTGATCATTGGCAGGGGATGTCCTCTACGACCATCGGCGCATCGGAGGCCGCAAGTGTTCATGTGGAAGCCGCTCGGGGGGCCGGCCAGCAGCCCACCGGTGGTCGTCCACATGCCGGCAACGCCTCGACGGTGGAACCCGGGGCTGTTATCGCTGAAGAGCAGGGCAAGAACAAGAGGAAGCGGAAGGAACCGGCTGTGAAACGGGAGTGCTCCATCTGTACTGAAGAGCATTACACAAATCAGTGCCCGCTGCTCCGTGGTCCCAAACCGGTCGCCTACTGCGCTGCAGCGTAGGATGGGATGGGTTTCTTCCAAATACAGGCGGCAAGAAACAATCAGATTGTGGACACTTTTCAGGCGTCAGTCGCAGCCCTCATCACAGTGGAATCAGGTGATGTCCCTGCTCAATTGGTACAAGCTGAACTGGCTAGGATTATTCCTGTGCGTTGGGATTGGGAGGCGCAACAGCTGGGGGCAAAATCTTTTGTTGTCCCGTTTCCAAGCAAGGAAGAACTAGATCGTATGATAGCTATCGGTACACTCACCACAAGGAACAAAGAAGGTACTATCGCATTTGCTGAGTTCGTTGATGATGTTCAACCCATAAGGTTATTGGAGCAGGTATGGGTGACAGTTACTAAGGTACCCAGGGCACTTCATTCTTTTATTCCACTTTGGGCAGTTGGGACCATGATTGGGGCCACACAGAAGGTGGATATGATACACCTTCGGGCGATTGGACAGGTTCGTATCCTGGTGGTAGTTTTTGATGTTAAAAAGATCCCAAAGTTTGCTGATGTTTATGTTGGCAGTGGTATTTACCGCCTGTTTTTTAAGCCCGATGAAGCTACACAGATTGATCCAGTTGATCCGGAGGATGATGATCTGTTGGGTGATGGTGATAAGGATCTTGATGGGGGCGACCGTGAGATGGAAGATGCGGAAGCTCATAATCACCAAAACCCACAGAATAATACTAAAGTTTCTGACAAATCTTCAGCACCTCCACAGAATTTGCCTCCTCAGAAGCAAGCTGCTTTGGTGGAAGAGGCCCTAGATCTAGCATGCACGCAGCTCATTAATGAGATCAGTGTTAGAGTCATGCTAGAGTCAGAAGACAGGGATATGAGGAAGACCTATTCTCCTCTGACAGTTGAAGAATTGGCTGATTATAATAAGCTTGTTGTTTCACCTAAAAAAATCAATCCTTCTTCTGTTTTTTTGTCATCGCCGGCGACGTCGACAGATCATGCTGAGTTGGGGGGCTCTACATCGCCTACCGCCCCCTTTCTCGCGCTGGAGTCCGGCGTGGCCGCACCGACCTCGGGTGACTCATTGCCGGGCTATCCTAGCCCGATGGTGGATCCACTGGCCGGGGAGCTCTCTACTCCAGCAACCGCGACGGACAAGGCTGTTGGGGGTGGGCGTGGGGGGTGCTTCATCAACCGAACCCCTATGCCTGCTCCCTGACGCCTCTACGCAGAGGGGTGGCAATCTACCTCCACCTCCAGAGCTGCCAGTGGCCGCGCAGGGTGTTGGCGAGGGCAGCGCCACCCTCAGCTACTCCCCAGCGCCGGCCATTGCTGAGGACCGCGACAACAGCATGGGCGGTGAGGCTCTGAGCTGCCCAGGCAGCCCACCCGTGTCTCCCATGACTGCGGTGGGAGACCCTGGAGTTGTCGCAATGGCACTAGCTAGCTCGGGGGGTCCTTCACCGGCACCTACCCCCAAGCTGGCACGGACTTCACAGCGGGATCAGAGGATGCTGGAGCCCTACTACCGGCCGCACCAGCCTCACCGACGCCCATGGCAGGGGCGGCGGAGCTGCAGGCAGCTGTAGAAGCCTCACCACCTGCGACACCGACTGCGACCTTTACAGAGAAGGTGATCATATCCATGGACACTTCTACCTTAGCAGTTGGGGAGATTGCGCCTGCAGTTACAACAGCACCCATCAAAGCACCGCGTCGCAGCTCCAGGAATGCGGCAATGGCGGACGTCCATACCCTACACAAGGCTGAAAGGTTGGCAGCAAAGAAGAACCTTGAATTCCAAGGTAACTCTTTCACTAGCTTTCCAGATTCCAAAATTTTATCAAACCTTGGTAGGGTAGGCATCAACCTAGGTACCTCAGATGTAATTTCAATCAAAAACTTAGAGGTAGACAGGTTAGTTTTATGCGCTAATAGAAAAAAAGGTTGTGCTAAATCTAAACTCCCCAATCTTGAGAGTGATGATGAGCAGGATGACCAAATTGATGCAATTCTCAGCCACGCCTGTGGAAATCCAAATGAGAATTTGCTGGAGGAGGAGAATGATCAAATCATAGATCTCTCTCCACTCCGACGGAAGAAAAAGTATAATAATGCCAAAAATACATTTAATAGCAAACTTCCCAAGAAGCCAAAGACCCCCTCAAAAATTATTATAAAATGAAAGGAGTTTTCTGGAATAGCAGAGATCTAGGAGACTTGGCTAAGCATAGGTTTTTGGCTGAATTAGTTAATGAAGAGCAAATTAATTTTATTGCTCTATCCGAAACAGGTCGGGACTCGTTCCCGGATCATGTTCTCAAAAATCTTTGTGGGGGACATGATTTTCTTTGGCACACCATGGCACCCCACGGTAGATCTAGGGGCATCCTGCTAGGTGTGGACCTGAATGTTTTTGACATTGGAGCCATTGCTGAGGGAGATTTTTATGTAAAATTCACCCTAAGAGTCAAATCAAATGACTTCAAATTTGTGCTATATACGGTATATGGGCCAGCACAACTCCAGAATAAGAGTGCTTTCTTAGTAGAACTCGCCAACACGTGCTCCAAAGAAACCCTTCCATATATGATAGGAGGAGATTTCAACATAATGCGAAGCCCAGAAGATAAGAGTTCTGGGGACTTCGACCCTAAATGGCCAAATCTTTTTAATGCTGTTATTGAATCTCTGGATCTTAAGGAGATTACAATGGCAGGCCATCAACACACATGGGCGGGGCCAGGGGATAATCCAACTTTTGAAAAGTTAGATAGAGTTCTCGTTAGCACGGAATGGGAAATCATGTTCCCATTGACAACAGTAGAACCTAGGGATAGGAATATCTCAGACCACACCCCCCTAGTGCTTAACACAGGTGCTTCAACCCACCAGACTCACAATCGTCCATTCAAATTTGAGAGGGGATGGTTGATACGAGATGGATTTTATGATATGGTTGCAAATATTTGGCAATCTCCATGCTCTGGGTCAACCCCTCTTGAACGTTGGCAGTTCAAGATCCGCAAACTCCGACAATATCTAAGGGGCTGGGCCAAACACACGACAGGGTCATATCGAAAAGAAAAAAGACTCTGTTAGCTCTTTTAGAGAATCTTGATAAGAAAGCAGAGATCTCTCTCTTATCTGATCAAGAGATTAATCTGAAGCATTATCTAAAAGAACGTTTAGTTAACCTTCTGAGAGAGGAGGAACTAAAATGGTATGAGAGAGACAAAGTTAAAACCCTCTTGGAAGGGGATGCTAATACTCGGTTCTTTCATCTAGTCGCCAATGGGAAAAATCGCAAGCAACATATCTATAAACTTGAAAATGATCAATGTGTTGTGATCGGTGATGATCATCTCAAAAGTCACATTACAACTTATTATAAAGAACTCTTTGGCCAGCCGGAAAATTTCGATATCTCCCTTAGGGAAGACCAAAACCTGGAGATCCCACAGGTTTCACCAGAGGAAAACGACATCCTCATCAGCCCGTTCATTGAATCTGAAGTGAGGGAGGCAGTCTTCCAAATGGAGCATAATAAAGCTCCAGGGCCAGATGGTTTTCCTGCGGAATTCTATCAGGTGTTCTGGGGAGTCATCAAGGATGATCTTCTACCCTTATTTGCTGAACTGCATAGGGAGGCTCTTGATCTCTACAGTCTAAATTTTGGTATTATTACCTTAATCCCAAAAGTGAATAATGCCATAAAAATTCAGCAATACAGGCCAATTTGTATTCTTAATGTGAGTTTTAAAATATTCACTAAAGTGGGCACAAATAGGCTTAATATGGTAGCTAAAACAGTGGTAAGGCCAACACAAACTGCCTTTATGCCAGGTAGGAACATAATGGAAGGGGTCATTATCTTACACGAAACCTTCCATGAACTTCACACCAAAAAGAGAGACGGTGTCATTTTCAAAATTGACTTTGAAAAGGCATACGACAAAGTGAAGTGGTCTTTCTTACAACAAACGCTACGAATGAAAGGTTTCTCCCCCAAATGGTGTCGATGGGTTGAAACTATGGTCGCCAGAGGAAGTGTGGGAATCAAAGTCAATGATGACGTAGGACCCTATTTCCAGACCAAACGTGGACTCAGACAAGGAGATCCAATGTCACCAATCTTATTCAACATCGTTGCAGATATGCTAGCTCTTCTTATTAACAGAGCAAAAGCCAATGGTCAGATAAGAGATGTCGTCCCCCACCTTATAGATGATGGTCTGTCCATACTACAATATGCAGATGACACCATTATCTTTATTGATCACGATCCAGAACAAGCACAGAATCTGAAACTGTTGCTTCGCGCTTTTGAACAGCTATCTGGGCTGAAGATCAACTTCCACAAGAGCGAAGTCTTCTGCTATGGTGCAACTAAAGAGATGGAATCCTTTTATACTAGTCTCTTTGGATGCAACGCAGGGGAATATCCCTTTAGATATCTAGGGATCCCAATATACCATAGACAACTCCTGAACTCTGAATGGAGAAAGGTGGAAGATCGTTTCAAACAGAAACTCACTTGTTGGAAAGCAAAATACCTGTCATATGGGGGTAGACTAGTTCTGCTTAATTCAGTCTTAAGCAGCCTACCTATGTTTATGATGTCCTTCTTTGAGATCACTAAGGGGGTCATTAAAAACCTGGATCATTATAGATCGAGGTTCTTCTGGTAAGGCTCCTCAGATAAACATAGATATCGCCTTGCCAGATGGGACATCCTTTGCCATCCCAAGGACCAAGGAGGATTAGGTATCCTAAATTTACAATTGCAAAATAAATGCCTTCTAGCCAAATGGCTGGTTAATCTGCTAAACACAGAAGGCATATGGCAATCTCTTTTACGGAATAAATACCTAACCTCCAAGAGCCTAACTCAGGTGGCAGCCAAACCCAATGACTCTTATTTTTGGAGAGGCCTCATGCATATCAAAGATGAGGTGCTGGCTAATGGTTCATTCGATATTAAAGATGGAACCAACACTAGGTTTTGGGACGACACATGGGTAGGAGATAAGCCTCTGAAAGTTAAATATCCATCTTTATATAATATAGTGCGGGATCTTCATGCAACAGTCTCAAAAGTGATGACTACTAGCCCACTAAACATCTCTTTTAGAAGGGCTCTGGTGGATAATAAACTTACAGAATGGCTTAGTTTAGTAGCACGGATCTCAAATGTCGAATTGGTGGAAGGTTCGGATTACTTCAGATGGAGTTTAATCAAATCTGGTTTGTTCTCTGTCCGCTCTATGTATCTCTATCTTATACATACACAAACACCTTTTCGTCATAGGAAGGTCTAGAAGATAAAAATTCCTCTAAAAATTAAAATCTTTCTTTGGTTCTTGCAAAGGGGTGTCGTCTTAACCAAAGACAATCTCGCTAAGAAAAATTGGAAGAGGAGTCAGAAGTGCATCTGCTGTAATGGGAATGAAACTATCCAATACTTGTTCCTAGACTGTCCCCTTACCAAAATGATTTGGAGGATTATCTTTTTTGCTACTAGTTTGACCCAACCAAGATCAATCAGCCACATGTTTGGTAGTTGGCTGACTAATCAAAATAAAAGGATTAGAAATTTGATTTGGGTGGGGGTGGCTGCCATGTTTTGGGCTATCTGGAGATGCCGTAATGATGTTGTTTTTAATCAAATAAAATCTAACTCTATTATGC
The DNA here is from genome assembly GCA_038502445.1 of Eremochloa ophiuroides. Lineage (NCBI taxonomy): Eukaryota > Viridiplantae > Streptophyta > Magnoliopsida > Poales > Poaceae > Eremochloa > Eremochloa ophiuroides. The sequence goes on along the minus strand of JAHLJS010000007.1, from coordinate 96,382,703 downwards.
AGGTAATTTTTCGAGGAGCGTACTGGTTACGCTCTTGGGCCCAGCTGCCGTGTGATGAGACAGCCAAGGACGCGCTCTCAAAGATGAGCAAGAAATTAGAAATTATTGCTTTAGAGATATCCAATAAAGGATGAAAACTTTTATATTGTTTGAACTAGCGTCCTGGTCGATCTATAAGACTATGGCTTTCTCATTTTCTTTCCTCCAAAACTTTATAATAATGAGCTGTGTACATCCTTAGATGTAGATGCCAGATATTTGTTTTATCCATTATTAAAAAAAAGGAAAAATGAACAGAAAGTCTGTCAAGGGTTTCGGGGCTTAGTACCTATTCTGAGACATGATGGAGGAAAGCTTTTTCCCTGAACGGAAAAAAATGGTCGACAAGGAGCTCCAAACCATATTGCTAGTGCTGAAATTGCTACACTCTTTCCCCATCCAGATGGCAGTATAGTAGTTCTGACGGTTGTAGGAGAGACCAGCAACACATGCTCGTCGGCTACTTGTGGCCGCTGGCTCATGTGAGGCAGAGGTTGGCGTGATTATCCAGCATGCACAGGAGGTAGCAGGAGGGGATAACGTGACTAAATCTTTGTGTAATATCGTGTCAGAATGTAACACCATGAAATGTTATCTCATTTATTTAGTTTTTCTTAATGTCCTAGTTGGAGTACTACAGGTAGGATGCCGGAGAACCAATATAGGACTAGCATAATCATGTCACTAGTACACAAAAACTCTGTGCTGACGGTTAGGAACGCATTTCTACAGGTATTTCTCCCAACCGCCAGCGGGAAAGGCCTGCCTGTAGAAAAGGTATTTCTACAGGCGGTTCCTAAAGCGAACCGTCAGTAGAAAACTAATTTCTACAGGCGGTTCTCCTTAGGAACCGCATGTAGAAACACGTTTTCCACAGGCGGTTCACATAACTAACCGACTATATTTAGTTTTCCCGCCTTTTTTCAAAACAGGTTGTGCACTGTTTTTTAATATTATAATACGATATAATATTGAATATATTAGGTTCTATTATACAGTCATTATCAATACATATATATACAAACATGCAATTAATTAATAAATTATATGTACAAACATATTTAATATATACTTCTAAGTTTTTACATCACATGCGATATCGAGATATGTATATATACAAATACACATGTATCGATCAATGTTTTTACATTGTTCGTGCCCTAGTTAGTAATCTTCACGCTGAAGATTTAGGCTGCCAATATCTGTTAGCGCTCTACACTTGGGCTGTGCTAAGGCGCCGGTAGGATCATGATAGTTGCCGTCGAATGATAAGATTTGTTTCAATATGAAATTGCACATGTCCTCGACGATGCCCAGCAAAGTTTGTTCTGACATGTTATTTGCCCTTTCTATCTTACATACCTGTCCCTGTATAAACATCAAATTTTTTTAAATTGATTATTACACATTAATTTGAATTTTAATGACATATTATTGCTTATGCATTAATTACCTCAGGGTTGTTGACGTATCGTCCGTTGACTCTCATGAACTCGCACACGTAAAATCCACAGTGGACCGATCCATATGGTTGCTTATGGCACTATATATAAAAGACAAATAATTAAGTTGCCAACTTCATATATTGTCATATATGTGTCATGTGTATAGCATATATAATAAGGTATACATACCGGGTAATCATAAATTATATTCATTGGAGGAATATTCCCCAACAACTTTTTCTTTCCCTTTCCCTTTTCTAGTTTGGACCACCCCCAAGCCCTATATATAACAACTCGAATTAATCATCACCAAATTAATTAATCTCTCAAGCTGATCACACATCGACAAAAGTATATATATGCATGCATACACGAAAACTTGGCTTACCGCTCTATGAGAACCAGGACAGTTGCATATTTTGAGGGCAAGTAGTTTGCGGAGTCAAAGACCACCACCCGTCCATCCCTTGGATAAATATAAAAGCAGATCCAGTGGTCCCTGCACGAATCAAATTTGTGAATCCATATTAATGATGTTGTAATATACACAATTAAGCTCACACACAGTATATATATTATACTTACCCAAAGTGGTACGGGGCCATTATGACTTGTCTGTTCCTCCACTGCTTCAGCGCGTTCCCAATATAAATGGCATATTTGGCTTCAGGGTCCTTACACATCTCCACTATTTTCAAGGAAGCTTCTTCCTCACTCAAGCCCTTTAGTTTATCATGTCCCGTCCTGATCCTTAATGTATGCTGCTTCTCGCATAGTTTCATTGGAGAAAGATACCCAATCAACTTGCTTTCGTCTCTTTCCCCACGATTCTCCTGCTCATCATATTGCATTCTGCAAGAGGATCACTTTTTTGAATGTCAGAGATCCTCATCAAACTTGTTCACACAACACAACAAATTCATGATAACGACACACAAGCATATACTTACAATGCAAACAATGTGACGATCTGTACGTCAAGTCTTTTGAGGTTCATCATCAACCAGATGTCCTCGAAGCTGAGATAGGCCGTACCCTGGGTATAAAGAAAAGCCCCATATGGTATACTTACAGTTATCGAGTTGAGGCCAGCGTGAGAAGCTCTCATGTACCAGTCGTGCATCCTTTTTATACCAGCTGGGATGCTTGTTAGTCGCTTCCAACTGAGAAGAGGCTTGGTAAATACATATTCTTCTGGGACATCTTCATAATCCTTCTTCGTTGGCTTCCTGATCTGTATGACTTCCTCTTTTGCTGCCTTCTCGTGCTCAGCCAAGTCAACGACACGTGTCGTGCGAGACTTTCCAATTCCTTTCATAAACAGAGCCGTGCCAGCAAATTTCTTCTTCGGCTCATGTGGGGAAACCAATTTGGGTATCGGGAATTTTCTCTTCTTAGGCGGCGACGGAGCTGGCGGGGCCGTAAGCAACTGTTCGGATTCTTTGGCTGGTGGGGAAGAGTGAGGCCGCGGTGGTGGCGGGGTTTGTTGCTTAGGTGATGGTGGGTCAGGAAGACGAGGTGATGGTGGGTCAGGAAGATGAGGTGATGGTGGGGCAGGATGACGAGGTGATGGTGGGTCAGGTTGTGATGACTCGGCATGTGTAGACTCCTGAGTTAGTGGCTGCTCCTGAGTCAACTGGACGTCTCGTCGAGGCCACAGGATGAAATTTTTGACAGCCTGGCCGAGTTTCTCAATATCCTCTGGGCCTGGGATGTCTAGCATGTCGTCCTCATATCCTTGGACGACCGTCGAGACTTCTACCTTGCAGTAGTCATCTGGAATGTCGCTGTTATGGTACCTGCGTCCTAGGATAGCAAAGCCACTGGCCACTTCCCTTGTACGATTATTATTAAAATCGTACCTTATGACTAGGGAACAAGGTGTTGGCCCTGTGATGTCATCAACTGGATAGCGAACCTTGTTGGCCGTAGACGCGACACTGCTTTTAATCGGTGGACTCGCTAACTGTTGATCAGTTGCTGGTACAATCTGCATCTAGGACGGAGCTTGAGTGGTCGTCATTTGTTGATTGGACACCACGCTCACCAATTGCTGCACCAAGTACCAAGTCAGGATCAGGGTTAGCTAGCATTGCAGACATCATCTCTTTGAAGTCCTTCTTGGCCTCTTGCTCAAAATAACTCTTCATCTCTTCCTTGTATCTATCACGTTTCTTGTACATGTCCTCCCACTCCTGACCAAATCCTTCTTTCCATCCCTTTCTGGATGAGATCCCTCGTACACGTCCAGGATGCTCGGGGTTACCCAGAGCAATAGTCAGGATGTCCTTCTCCCTTTGTGGCCTGAATGATCCTTCCTTTTCCTTAGCTGCCACCGCTTAGATGTTCTTTGCAGCTTCTTCCACCAATGGATCATGAAAGGACGTGCCTGTATCTGTTATTTCTCTAGGTTTTCGAGCACGAAGCCATTTCGCGCTTCTTTCGCCAATTTGCTCAGACAGCACAGGCAACCCCGCCACCTTCCTTTCAGCCTCTTCTCTTCTCCATTTCTCTAGCTGACGGTCATATCCACCTGAGCCAAGGTAGTGCTGGTACACATTCTTCTTTGCTTGTTCCGAAGCGGCTTGGCTCACAGCTAGGAATTCCGGCCGATTCTTCGGCTCTTGAAAAACAGCCCACTGACCTGCGGTGATCTTGTACTTCGTTGTCGGGTCCAACCCGAGCTTCAGGTATTTTACATTGAGCTCATACCTCCAGCCTCGGAACGAGATCGCAATCTGCTTCATGGCATATGCCCTAACGAGGTTTTCTGAACCCTGAGGAAAAAGAAACCTCGTGCAAAGCTTATTCCACATGGCCGTCTTTGTATCAGCTGGCACATCCTTCCAATTAGATATTGTGCAGTCTAGCATATCTCTATCTAAGAAACCAACTGCGTTCTGAAACTTAGCTGGCACTGGTTGAGGAGCTACAGGTTGTCCTTTGGCATTGACTTCTGTAACCCGATATGTTTTGTCCGGCCACTTGTTCGCTCCCCTGTCACCTCTTGCTCGATCACTCTGCTTCCTTTTTCTTGAACCAGTCTCGGTGGTCGTCTCGGTTGGTTCTGGTGCGGCGTCTCCGGGTATCACTGTATCTTTTTCAGCAATTTGGCGGAATTGAGACATCACCTCCTATATCATAGATGTAAGGTGTAAAATAATAAACACATGAAATCATGCATGGTAAGTTAATCATGTGTAATATAAACACATGAAATCATGGATGTGTTTATCTCGTCATTTGCCGGATCGTAATTTGGGTCACGCTGCATTTCACGGTGAGCCACCCTATCGATGCTAGGGCACGGATCGCTAGGGGTGTGGTATCCTTCGTCTTCTGAAGTAGAGCCACTCTTATCGTTTTGGGAGGGTCGTGCTTATCCTTGGTCATCATTATGGGGCGACCCTTATCCTTGATTCGTTGGAGAACTCATGGCGATGTTTCTAACATATACAAAGGAAAAAATCATTTATTAAAAACCAAACTATAATTGGACTACATTAACTAATGAAAAAGATAATTAATTAAGTAAGCCTAGTTATAACAAGAAAACCCTAACTAAATGAACTAATGAACTAATAGAAAACCCTAACTAATAATTACAATGAAAAAGAAATAATCATTTATAATATGTATATATAACATGAAAGGAATAATCATTTATTAATAATGGTACAATGGAAGATATATACATAATTAAACTCACTATAACGAAAATAAAAACCTAACTACAAAACCTAACTAAAAAAAACCTAACTATAAAGAAATTAACTAACTAATTAAACTAACTATAATAAAAATATATAAATACCTAACTATAATTATATGAAAACCTAACTAAAAAACCTAACTAAAAACCTAACTATAATTAAATGAAAACCTAACCAAAAAAACTAACTAAAAACTTAACTATAATTAAATGAAAGCCTAACTAAAAAACCTAACTAATAACCTAACTAAAAAACTAACTAAAAAAACTAACAAAAAAAAAGAAAAAAAATAGAGGCCTCTCAGCCCCTAGCAGGCCGGCCCAATAGCAGGCCGGCCTGCTAGCCCCGACCGCGGCGGGCCGCCCAGCGCCCGCCGGCGCGCCGCCACCTCCGCCGCCGCCGCGGACCACCGGCGGCTATCGCCACCGCCGCACCACCACCACGTGGCCACCGGCAGGCCTGTGCGTGCTCGCCGCCGACCGTAGCAGCGCCGCCACGGGCCGCGCGCGCCACTGCCCGCGGCCGCCGCCGCCGCGCCACCCCGCGTCACCACCGCCACCGACGCCGCGCACTAACGGCGAGAGAGAGGAGAGCGAGAGAGGGAAGAGATAGAGAGCCCTACCGGGGAGCAAGCTCGGCGGCGCAGCTCCGTCGATGGCGGGGCGCTGCGCGCGCGGGTCGACGGAGAGGCACCACGGGAGGGTCTGCACGGCGGCGCAGCACGGAGCAAGGCGGAGAGAGAGACGGCGGCGTAGTGAAAATTTGAATTCGGAGCGCGGAATTTATACTGTGGATGTTTCTGCAGGCGGTTTTCTTAAGGAACCGCATGTAGAAATCATTTGTGCAGGCGGTTGATATAGTAAACCGCCTGCATAAATCGTGTTAGTGCAGGCGGTTGACTTAGAGAACCGCCTGCACAAATGATTTCTCCAGGCGGTTCTCTAAGAAAACCGCCTGCAGAAATGATTTTTTATTTTTACAAGTAATCTTATTCTATTTTGCACATAATAATATAAATATGTTGCTATATATTACTCTGGACTAATTATGCTATATTTAAATCATACAATGATTAGTTTTGGGTTAACCAATTTTTAATTATGGTTTAGCTATGGTTAAGATAGGGTTTACGTAGGGTTAAGATAAGATAGCGTCGATTGACATATTATCACACATGATAGCGGGGAAGATAATATTTATGTTCAAATGGATTACAAGACTCATAAATGGTACAAGACATATGATCCTAGCTAGCTAGCTATCCTGCTACTATTCTTCCTTCTCCATCGTGGCGCACCCATGGCAATGCAGTTGATGGGATGCTTCGCTCAACATTCTTTATCTTGATTGGATGGTCTTTAAAGACACTCATTTCGTCGAATTGGTTAAAATCCTTCAGATCAGTTACATCGTCAACTCCTATGGCTTGTTGTTTTCCAGAAAAAACAACATGTTTCGGCTTGTCGGTGCTTTTCTTCTCATTCTTGGAAAGGACATGTTCAGCATAGAAGACCTGTGAAGCACGGTTAGCAAGGATCCATGGGTCATCTTTGTAACCTACTTTATTTAGATTAAGAACTCTGAGCCCATAGTTATCCACTGTGACATGTTTGTCTTCAACCCATTGGCATCGAAACACGGGGACCTAGAATGTACCATAATCTAGTTCCCATATGTCCTCAATGAAGCCAAAGTAAGTAGTGATTTCACCAGTTCCATCATCTAAGGCCTCGCACCGAACACCACTATTTTATGACATACTCTTTTGGTCCTTGGATTTGGTACAAAACGTGAAGCCACTAATGTCATAGGTTTGCCATGTCGTGACCTGGCATGATGGTCCCGATGCCAACTTCTTGATGGATTTTTCCTCAATTGTTTTTCCATTTGGAATGTTCTTCTCACTTAGCCATGTGGTAAACCGCTGCTTGTGTTTTTTCATTACCCAATCATCAGTGCATCCAGGATTGTGTTTTCGAAGCTCATTAATGTGTTGCTCGATGAAAGAGTCAATTAATGATAGCTGGTATAGGATGCTGTGGTGTGCCTCAAGAACTATTTTGTAATCTGAAGGGATGAATGATTTCCGTCCCATTCTCCCGCGCCCATGCAGCCTACCCTCATGTCGTGTGGGAGGCAAACCTATTACAATCTGGTCTTTTAGGACATTATTGCAGAAAGGACCTCCGGACTCTATGGCCTCTTCGGTCAAGTACCCCTCTATCATGGATGCCTCAGGACGAGCACGAGTTGAAACATAGCCATTCAATATTGACATGAAACGCTCATATGTCCACATTTCATGCAAATACATGGGGCCCAATGCTTCTATTTGTCCCACTAAGTGCACCATGAGGTGTACCATTATATCGAAAAAAGATGGGGGGAAACACATCTCAAGCTGTGACAATGTCTCCACTACGAATTCTTATAGAGAAGGCAACTCATCGCGGTCAATTACCTTCTGTGAGATCTTATTGAAGAAGTAGCACAACCTTGTGATTGCCATCTTTAAGAACACTGGCTTTATAGCCCTGATGGCAAGAGGGAGGAAGGTAGTCAACATGACATGACAATCATGTGAGTTGTAGTTGGTGAGTGTAAGGTCTTTCATTGACACAATACTCCTTAAGTTGGAGGAGAATCCAGATGGAACTTTCAAATTCTTCCAGCACACACATATCGTATGCTACTCATATTTGTTGAGGTTGTAGCTTGCTGCTGGGAGGTGGTACTTCCCATTTTCAAGAGGAATAGGGTGAAATTCCTTTTTTATGCCTAAGTTTACCATGTCTAGACGTGATTTCAGTCCTTCCTTCGTCTTGCTCTTCATGTTTAGCAAGATGCCAACTATGCTCTCAAACACATTCTTCTGAACGTGCATGCCATCGATCGCGTGTCGTACGTCCAACTCTTTCCAATATGGCAAATACTTGAAGAAAACTGACATCTTCTTAAATGTAGCCCCTGGAGTTGGCTTGACATCCTTTCTGGCCTTCCCTTCTTTTGTCTTCTTCCCGAAAGCGAACTTGATGTTTTTGACAATTTCAAAAACTCTTTGACCTTTGCTGTTACCTGATTGAGCAATAGAAAAGTTAGCTATATGGTTGGATATGTTCAACATTATCACCGACCCATGAGCAAAAGATTACCTGATGGAGCAGTAGAATGTAGTTCATCCATATTGTCGAAGTACTTATCCATCTTACGCAAGCGGAACTTGTGTCCTTTCGGTAAGAAACGTCTGTGCCTCATGTAAACTAGCTTGTTTGATTCATCTAGGTATACACAAGCTGTTTCATCTATGCATATTACACAACCAACCTTCCCCTTGAACTGCCCTGATAGCACGAATAGAGCAGGGTAGTCATTGATGGTAACAAATATAATTGCTTTCAGTGTGAATGTCTCTTTGTGGTACTTGTCCAACACTTCGACACCTTCTTCCCATAATTTTTCATGTCCTCCATTAAGGGCTCCAAAAAGACATCCATGTCAACTCCAGGTTGTGTAGGTCCAGAAATAAGAAGTGTTAGCAAAAGGTATTTTCGCTTCTGCATCAACCAAGGAGGAAGTTTGTATATGGTGAGGATCACCGGCCATGTGCTGTGCTTGCTGCTCCTCTCGGCAAATGGATTCATTCCATCCGTACTCAGAGTGAACCTAATATTTCTTGGCTCATTAGCAAAATCTGGGTGATTTGCATTGAAATCTTGCCATTGCTTGCCATCAGCTGGATGTCTTAGCTTTCCATCGTCCTTGTGCTCCTCAGAAGCATGCCAACCCATAAGCTTGGCATCGTCAGGGTTTGCAAACAAACACCTCAATCGATCAACCACGGGAAGGTACCACATCACCAGAGCCGGAATCTTTTTCTGCGCATAGTAGTCTACTTCTTCTTTTTCTTTCTTTGTGGGTTTTGAACTCTGCTTGTTTTTCTTTTTCCTCTTACCTGCTGTAGACACAGAGGCTACGTTCTCTTCCTCTCGATAGTCTTTGTTCGTCTTGTATCTACTTGCGCCACAATTTGGACAGCTCTCCAAGTCTTTATATCATCACCTCGATAAAGGATGCAATGATTTCTACAGGCGTGGATCTTTTCGACACCCATAGTAAGCGGACTGATTAGCTTCTTGGCGTAGTAGGTATTAGCTGGCACGTTGTTCTCCTTTGGAAGCATGTCTGCTAGAATACTCGAGAACGCATCGAAGCCAGCATCACAAAGACCATGTCTAGCTTTGACCATCAACAACTTCATCACGGACCGCAGGGTCATGAACTCTTTCGTACAACCCTTCGACTCATCGTAAAAAGTCTCTTCTGTTGCCTTCTACATGGCCTCCATACCTTTCACGAAGAACATTGATGCATCGGTATGATGACGCAACATTGCGTCTAAGAATTCTGTATCTTCCTCAGCATTTGGTAGTACATGATCAGTTCTGTCGTCTATATTTCCTCCAACGAAATCATGATCAGTAATATTTGGCACTACATGTTCACTCTGGGTACTAGGCTGATGTGTCCCTCGTACAAACTTATCCAGGCCATCGGCGCCGATGTTCTCACGGTTTTCAGCTAAATAAGGTGCAGAACTACCCTCTCCATGCTTAGTCCAAATCAAATAGTCCTGCATAAATCCTCGACGGACCAGATGAGAAAGGATTGGCTCTGTGTCATCGAACACAACAATATTTTTGCAGTCTGTGCACGAACAATATATGTGCTTCATGTCTGTTCTCCTAGCATGGCTCTTAGCGGCATCAATGAACCTGTTGAGCTCAGGTAGGTATGATGGATCGACTCTTGGTAACTTATACATCCAGTATGACCTCTCCATCATTACCTATAAATAATAAATTAAATGAAAAGAGAGACAATAATAGTGGAACCCGAGATCCAAAAAATGGCTAAATAGAGCAAGAATGGTTTAAAAAGATGTGAGAGGTATAAACTAACCTTTTTTTAGAAATCTCCTTCCAAAAAATGAAGATGAAAACCTCTCCCCTTGTAGAGGGTGAAATGTATGTAGACCTCCAAATCGCGTCCAATAAAAGTTGGCTGCGAGTTCTGCTTAGATCGGGGAGGAAGAATGGGTATTCACTATTATAATCTTCCATTAAATCATGTTAATCATAATACGCATGCAAAGTCATACAAATATAGCTTAAATGCTTATATTATTTTATGATGTAATTAAAACTAATTAATATGCACCGAATAAATAAATATATGATTAAAACATAGCTAATAATATAAATTTATATATAAAAGTATAGAAACAAGGAGTAAAAATAAAGATATACTAACAAATTAAATAAAAGACATCATCTTTCTCTCTCTTCATGCATATAACACACCATTAATGGAGATGAACTAACCATGTTGAGAGAGGGGAGAAACTATTTAAACTAAGAAGCAATCATGATAGGGAGAGAGGGCAAACTTCATCTAACCGTATTGAGCAACCTCATTTGAAAAAAAAAGACAATAACCTAGCTATTCCTCTCTCTAGCTCATGGTGAAACCCTAGATCCAAAATTTGGCTAAATGGAGCAAAGAATGGTTAAAACGAGGTTAGAAGTAAGTAAACTAACCTTTTTTAGCAATCTCTTTCAAAGAAATGAAGATCAAAACCTCTCCCCTTGTATTTGGTGAAGTCTGGACCACCAAAATCGCCAACTATGGAAGTTGGCTGCGAGTTACTGTTCGGCTCAGGGAGGAAGTGAACCGCCAGTAGAAATAGGACATTTCTACTGGCGGTTTCCTTAAGTGAACCGCCTGTGCAAACTGATTTACACTAGCGGTTCTTATCTCTGGCCCCACCGTTTTTTTCTGCTGGCATCCGGTAATAGGAACCGCCTGTACAAATAAAATAGTGGCGTCGGCGTAGAACTTTTATGTACTAGTGTGTGCCTGAAAAGTCAAATGTGTATGAACGAAACTATAAAAAGAATCATTTACATGTTTACTAGATCGATGATTCTCGTGAATCTGCTTAAGATCCTTTTGTGAACCAAAATCCTTGACCTCATGGCTACTCAGATTGTCTAGAGAATCGAAGTATATTAATATTTTTGCCGTATGGGATGTGTCGTTCCATACATCAAAGAACCAATGGGATCTGAAATATATTGTTAAGAGCAGTTTAACAATGGTTGAGAAAATACCTTGGTACCTCTCATTACTTTTTTCCCTTAGGTAATTAATTGAGGAAGGACTTTTATAAACTTTATTGTGTACTATAGTGGGGGTATTTTGGTAACATGGCAGCCTCTCACAATGCCTCCTGCTCATCAATATCTGCAGTTGCAGCAGCCTATGAGTAACGGATGTCGGCCCCTCGTTGTCTGGCTCGCGGCAGCCCTTGAGGCGTCTTCACTCCCAACATCAAGGTGCTTGCGCCGTTAGGCCCCATCGACGTTTATTTATGGCGCTCTGCTGTGGGCGCCTGCTCCCAGTAGCAAGGAGCCAAGCACAACAGGCTGAAGTTTCAGTTGTGTTTCAGGATCGCTCTACTGCAGTACTGCGGTGCAAGAGCTATCATTGACGGAGTGCTGACTGATCATAAAAAAGACCCCAGGAACCTGAACACAGGTTTGCAGAGGAGGAGGGCCATCGTTGACAAATAGGAGTACTGAGATTTCTCGAGTCCAGCAGCTGCATAAAGGTGCCCCCTTGGCGCAATCATGGGGTGGTGGGTGTGGGCGGCAGCATCGTGGAGGAAGCAAGCAGGCGACGCTGGATGCGGCGGCGAACACCAAGGCCAACCAGCCCAAGCAGGCTTCGCTCTCCAGGATCCCAAGTACCCCCACGGCTGCGGTTGAAGAAAGAACCGAGAGTGTATGAGCATATGCCAGTTTTGCTCTTCAGTGACTATACAGAAATTACAAGATTATCCTCATCCTATGTAAAATGTAATTCAGAAAAGGAGAGAGAGCCTGATGTGAGGAGATGCTTTTCGTCTTGATAATGGTGTCTCTATATCGCAGCTCCTAGAATTGTTGTATTGTTCATGCCCCAGACCATGAGTGAAACAGAAATTTGGACCGTGTGACATCAGCGTTTTGTGCATTAGTACTCAGTTTGAGACATGGAGTGCACTTAGTTCTTCCACAGCAAGTTAAGACCAGTAGCGATGAGTCCCAAACCAGATGGATGCCACTACACGGTATTGCCGAAGTCTTGCTTGTACCACTACACGACCACATGGATGCCACATGCTTGGTTGCCACGTTGTTTCGTGAACTAAAGAACCGCATTCTGTCCAGAAGAACCGTATGACAGGTAGACGTGGTGCGAAATGGAAATGGTGTATGCACCGCGAGCTGCATGTTGGACCATAATATTTGTATGTTGTGTTGATAACAGAAAGTACGGTCTCTTGGAACCCAAGTGGCGTCGGGCATGCACCTCTTAATTTACCCTGAAGTCAGCAGTTTGGCCGTGCTATCAATTATTTACCATTCGCCATTTACTCCCTTATATATACACAGCCCATTCACATATGACTGTTTCAAAATTAGCTCATAATCAAAATATTATGCATAATGTCGAACCACAGTTATTTAGGGGGAATGGAGCACAATTTGAGCATAGGTGGCATCCAGGAAAATCAAACTACCACTTGAAAGCATGATATACAAGGAGTTAGAGTGTCGTGGTGCCCGGATATTCGATATACTTATTGTCCAATTCACCGGATACTAGCGATTCATGATGTTACTGTCATGCTCATTGACAGACGGAGAATTTGTCACATCTAGTATGACAAGGAGGATCATCCTGCTGCAACAACGTTGCGCTAGAGGACACGAACAAGTCTAAGGACCCTGCTCTTTGCCACTAGCAGAACATGGTCACTGCTCCCATGACCTTGTGATTCAGAACTACTTGTTGCCAGTCCTCCTCCACACGGTACTGACGCTGAACCGGCCTCAAGCAGTGGCACGCGATCATCCCAAGATGCCAAGGCCCAGGAAGGTTAACACTAAGTATGTTGGCGAGGATTGGGCTGTTTGAGCGCTTGCACGCGCCGAACCGGGTTATGCCCCTGTAATACTTAAGGACAGAAACTGGAGAGGAGAGGGTAATGATTGTATGAACGAATTCCATCTGATTGAAGATTCCTCCTTCCTCGCTACCCTGTTCTTCATCTTCCTCGGCAAGTCATAGCTCTACTCCTCCCCCTCTCCCAAATCCCACTATGTCCGCCACACTACTATAGCGCTCAGAGAAGTCCCAATGCGAGCACCAAGTTAGCAGCCTCTCTAACCTTTTGTAGCTGATTGAGTACATGCAGAGGACCCACTATGTTAGGAAATAATGGAAATAAGATCGAACATGAGACATAGATTTTTACATGGAAAGCCTTGCGGGAAAAAACCACGGGCGCCAACCGGCGATCTTCACTCTATGGAGAGAGTTTATAGAACACAGGGAATACAATTAGTCATCTCAACTCTTCTCGTGTGGCTTACAAGTTGTATTTATAGGATGAACTAACTCTTGCCGATTACAAAAGCAAATTTGCTCATAAATAAAACCCGAACCCACGTTAAAATTTGGATTATATTCCAATGCATTACCTCAAAGACAACAAGTGATCCACTGATGTGGAAGGATAGGGAAGTATTTGATGCATGGCTTGTCACCAAGATTCATGAGAGTTTTGCAGCACTTTGCACCTGCCTAGTGCCTACACTCAAATGAGGCCCTGTGTCAACATCTTCTATCTTGACCATACTTTTCTCAAGCTCGCCACGCGTCCACTCAAAGGATCTTGTGATGGACCACACACATTTCCCATGCTGCAGTTATAGTTCTTGGAGGAGAACTAATAAAAGTGCGATGAGCTGAAAGCTGCCAAGAGTGACATGAGTGAACCTGGATGTAGAGCGATTTGCCACCAATGAGTAGGAGTCTACATGCGTGATGGCATTGCTATGTAAAAGATTAGAATGATTACATGGATTTTATGTATCCTAATTGATCTTTGTGCTTCTTTGATTGTGTGTGCAGCTATTATGTATTTTGTCTACACAAGAGAAAACGTTTTGGTACTAACTTATGTTAGTTTGTCATGATCAAACCATTTTTCCACACGGAGACAGAAGTTGTGCTGTACTTATATTTGCCACTCGTGGCTAGCTACATGCATTTAATTTTATAACTAGCAAACTTCTAGCAAAGAGCAGTACATTTTGTTGGTACGCCCAGGTTTTTTTGTAAATTATTTGTACAATTCTTTTGCAGATTTATACTAATATCTTGTCGAAAGTCTTGTCCCTATATATACCACTATAAGACGCTGCAGTTTGATGCATCACCATTAGCCACTGTATTGTTTGCCACGTAGTAATGCTATTGTGTCTTTCAAAGCTGTATCACCATTAGTGTCTTATTGGTACTGCTGCAGCTAGCAAGTTGATCTTTGGATACCGGACACGCAACAAATAAAACAGCGATTAAGAATATGAGACACCAGCGAAACATGAACATAGATTGATGAGAATCCAAATCATGTTTGAACTGTTGCATTTGCTGGCATGCCTACATGGTGTTCTCGTGCCCCAAACTCAGGTGCCTCGTGACATTATCCATGGGAACCATGGAACCTTGCGGATGTTGGAGTTGTCCCCAAGGCCCCACGGCCACACAAACAGATCAAGCACAACCGATCCAGGAAGACCCCCAATACCAGAGGTGCTGGAGGACTTGCTGGGACTATGATTAGTTGGCAGCAGTGATCACGTCCAAGGCAGCGACCACAGGAATCAGAAAGCCACTGAGGGATTCTGTCCTTCGACTTGAGATGCAGATCCAATTTGCAGTGCAGACCGCAACAGCTGAAGAGGAGGCAACAATCATGAAGCACTTGGTCTTGGCTGCGGTGCACTACTAGGGATTTGATTTTTAGCACTGCCTTATTTTTTAGTAGAGGCAGTTCAGTCCAGCTGCCTATCAAATCTTACTAAACTGAGTCACCTCAATACATTTGCTTAGGGGGCTCCTATATATACTACAAATGCCTCTATCTTTAGAAGCACCTGTATAGATGATGTCACTGCCGCTACAATGGATTTTCACATGTGGCTGGATCTAGAGCCATCTCTAAAAAGCAATTTGTAGAGGTGGCATGATCTAGAGACATCTCTACAAATAGGTGCAACATAGTAAAAGTCAAAATTTTCAAATGACCTCGGATGGATAAATGACCAAAACAAAACACTAGTACATAACTGGCCTTTAGTCCTGGTTAGGAAGGGCCTCTTAGTCCTGGTTAACCGGGACTAAGAATCCACCCAATCTTTAGTCCCGGTTCAATAACCGGGACTTAAAGTCTGAGCAAACTAAAAGTAATTTGTGCCCCACGAGATTCGAACCCAAGACCTCGCGCATAGCATGCGCGTGTCTTACCACCCCACCTACACAGCACATGTGACCATGTACAGGATATTTGCCTTTTGAACTAACCCGCAGATGACCCTTTAGTCCCGATTCGTAACACTAACCGGGACTAAAAGAACCTTTAGTCCCGGTTCATAACACCAACCCGGACTAAAGGGTAGTCTCGGTTAGTAATATGAACTGGGACTAATATTTAACCTTTAGTCTCAATTGGGTGTTACCAACCGGGACTAAACATCTTTAGTCCCGAACACAATAAAATACCGGGACTAAAGCCAAAAATTGTTACGACCAAAAGCCGTTTCTCTACTAGTGAAAATTGCATATCCAGAAATTGTTAGACAACTTTGTAGTTGACAACTTATTCATTTGAAATCTTCTAGAACAATTATGATTGAATTTCACATATTTGAATATAAAATCCGAACCACATTGCATTCAGAATAAGACTAAAACCAAAGTTGTTGATCTCGAAGATATCTACAACTTTCTAGTTGAAAACTTTGATTTGAATTTGTTTAGGGTCCCAATTATTCCTTTTAAAACTGGAAGAATATGATTTGCCGAGAAATATTTTCTCATATGGACAAGGGGCTTTTGGGTGCAATGGATAGAGGAGACATATGTAAGGCTACTAGTTGTGGGTTCCATCCCCCTTAGCCGCACAACATGCATTTTTCGGGTGAAATAATATGTGATTTGGGACAGCGCAGGCGTGTGGCTACATGGTTGGGAATTTAGAGATTAAAAAAAATGTTTTGACCCAAATTTATGAATTTTGGACAACTATTTGTAGAGACGGCTTGAAATACAACTATCCATGTGAATTGATTTTTAAAATCTGATTTGTAGACATGATTGGAAGACACATCTTGTGGAACGTAAAAAGTAAAGGGCGGTTGGCAAGCCGCCTCTATAAATACTCCTAATAATAGCGGAATAATGGTTCCTCTTGAGGGATGTTACATTACATTTGTAGCTTTTTGCTACTTTTCAATTAGTAATGAATTTTAAGAATATTGTATAACATCTGTTTCCTACTTACTTTCCTTTAAGAATGTCATAACTTAGAACCTAGAAAGTTAAGGCCACTACTTTTTGTTAGCTGCATCATGATTTTTTTTTTAATATTTCTTTATATTGTCCTATTGCAGATTCCTAGTAGCAGCTTCCCAGCTGAGTCCTATGACTATATATACACACTTACTAGTCCGCCAGAACACTGCAGATGTAGTTTCCTTCATCATAGCTTAAGAAACGGTTTCCTGCATCAGCCGGTGTTGTTTGAGTGCTGCTGACAAGCGAGTTGTGGATCTGGACTGGGTGGCATCAGGATAAATGAATGTAAATAATGAGTCAGATTTAGGGGCTTAGTACTTAATTTGAGTTCTGAGAGGTTAGAGCATCCAGCACGGGAAGGATCGGTAGACAAAGCCGCCAACCTGCTTGCAACTAGATGTCAGTGGATTCATGAGAGAGACCTGACAGCGGTGCAATATCGCTGATTAGTCATGGCCACTGGGAAAAAGGAGCTTTTTGGACGCTTGCAAGCAGTATGTTAGAAGCCAATAGTATGTAATGTCCAGAAGAAGAAGCAATCCGGCCGGCATCAAGGGCGTGGTTTCTCAAGGCTGCAAAAGATCGGAAGTGGTCAGGCTTATCCTGTCACATAATAGTAGATGAACGTCATCGAGCTGGAAAGCTAGTACAGAGTTCTGCACAAAAAATTATTCTTCGGAATTGTGCTGTTCTATTCAGAGTAAAGTGATGCTATATCTTGGGGACATGCAACGCATGGTTGCAAAAATAAAAGCTATATATTGGAGGACTGATCCATTACTAAGCAGTTAGTATAATTTATTTCTGTCTGCACCAAGCAATTAATGTACGAATGCATACATTTGCATTGAACAATATACCGGGGAGTAGCCTGTACCCACCAAGATTTTGCTACGTGAGATATTTTCGGCGGGCCAAGTTTTATAGTGTGTGTGCAGACATTATTGATGGTACGAAAGCTTGGGGTCATATTTTGAAATTTTGCGGCATCAGAAATGAACACTCCAGCTAAAGAAAAAAATTGCTACAACTGATTATGACTCTAGAAAGATAAGCTACAGAATGTTTTGCCTATGTTTCTATTCGACCCCACGTTTCCCTTCGGCTATTGCTTGGCATATTGTCGAGGGTATAAGAAAATGGCAGTCCAAAAAGTATAACACACTATGCCATATATCAATGAACAAGTTGATAAGCAAAAAACGCGAAGTCGATCTGATATCTGACCTGTCGCGCTGGATCACAACCATGCAACCCAGACCCCACCACGGGATGCAGGCCCTCCCTAAGCGCCCAACCAACTAAAAAAATATTCCAAACATTCACTACCAGAAATTTAAAAATCTCCTATTGAGGTGGGCTTACACTAGGAGAAGCCCACCATTTTGGTAGTCCTTTCATTTCTACAAACCTGCACACTGATCACACTCATCGATAGATTGGGTCAAGCGGGAGCCGAAGCAAAGCAAAACATATATTGAGGGCAGAACATTCATAGTTGGGGATAGCCAAACGTTGGCATCAACCAGCACTGCTCATCCTCTTGCCTCTTTTCCCCTACTGCATTGCTCCCTCCACCTCCTGAACCCTCATCAAAATCTAGATTATTAACGGTACCAGGGTGATTGTGGTGGCCTATCGGAAGATACCTCACAGCCAGTGTCAAAGACTGAGACAGAGACCTCGACGGCGTTAGGGTTCAGGTATCTCTGGCTCCCGCGTTCTCACTCTCTTCTTCTCCATTGTCGATGGCCATAGAAGGGGGAGGCAAGCCCGGCAAGTTGTGGGACATTGGGAGTGCGGCGGTTAGGGTTCTGGTGGCATAGGTGGCAGGATGGGGCGCCCAAGGCCATGGTGGCAGTCGGAGGGGAAAGGGGAAGAAGGTTGGCATGTGCGGTAGCCTATACTAGGCAGATATTAGGCAGATATGTACAAGAAATAGAGATATGAGTGGCCTCTAATTTTAGTTTCACCATTGCCTCGAAAACCTGTAAACCAGCCATGTTTGTTTTGTCTGTCTTAATTTAAGCTCATGTCTAGCAAATGATCTTCCCCACTTCTCTTTCATCACAAATAGCAATACATCACTGAGTAGAAGTGCTAAAGAACTGCAACTCACACTTCTAGTATTAAGCACATCTTTTTAGCCGTACCTATCCAGTACTACTGATGGTTTTAATTGTTTTAGGACCAATATATCTTTGTTTTTAAAGTTTTGAAGATCTCCACGTGAACATATTCACCACACAAGCTATGTGTATCTTTGTATATAAATGAATGCATACGACAAATCTGTCGAGAGGTCAATTAAAAAACCAATATATAACAATGATAGACCATGCCATATATTTACTAGATGTTGACAAGAGTATTAAGAGCTTCAAATAACACTCTCCTTATTGCATTTACATCCACGTGCCTACATTTCTTTTTTTTTATAAAGGAACACGTGGTCCATACTTTTGTTAGGTGCATTATACTTTATATATAGCTTATTTTCTTGCATATATACTAGTCGCTACCATATATATATATAGTAGCATAACAAGAAAGAGAGTTGGGGAGAGGGCCATAAACTACTACGAATAGTAAGAGATTAAAATTTCTAGTGACCGAAAGGAATGCTAAACCTGGGAGAAGAGAACCACCATGTGAATGAGTGGCATATAGGAAAACCCATTAGCCTTACTGCACTGGTTACTCTGTCCAATGAGGAATCTTATGCTGTATCTGGTTTAGAGGTGGAGTGAGGTGATACCAACCAGCGTATTGATCATGTCCAACTGTGCAACGGCTATGCATGTGTCAAGCTGGTTCCAGAGATATGGCTCCAAAAAAGAGCTCCACCTGCTCCATCATGCCCTATGCTTGGTCCTACAGTCTGGTACAGTAGAGCATAGTAGCTGCCGGAGCCAGGTCTCCTGGGACCGAGACCTGCAGGACTCGTTTGTTAAGTACATTGTACGGTATCTATGCTGAGAGAGTGAGTGAGTGAATGGTACCTACCTTCATATTTAGTAGCATAACGATATATATATATATAGAGAGAGAATGAGGGTGGAGGGAGAGAAGGACCGTAAATTATTAGGTGCAGTCAGAGACTCATATTTCCTAGTGACCGAATGGAATGCTAAACCTGGAGAAGAGAAGAACATACACCTTGGGAATGAGGGGGATATACCGAAACCCATTAGCCCCAATGCTTCAATTACTGTGTCTAAAATGTAATCTTTTGTCGTATTCGATTTGGGGATGGAATGGGGTGACAACTCTGACAATGGCTCTGGCCTACGGTTTGCAGGCAACAGCAGCCGGCCCACAAGGCCTTGTGGGAGGATGCATACATTTTTTATTATCCGTAGTTTTGTATGATTGATATATACAAACAATATGCATGGCTTAAATGTGCTAAATATTTCCATATTTTCATACTCACATCCAAGTCAGCAAAAGAAAGAAACCAGCACCGACAATGTCTTATTTGTTCTAGGCACGTCTTATTTATGACCACGAGGGTGTATTAAATTGTCTAGATATATTGGCACGAAATTTCAGATGCCTAAACCACACTACGCTCGCCCTGTCTCACCCTGCAGCAGCACATCACCTGTTGGCTGGATCCGCATAGGAATGCAAGCAGGTGCGGGCCTGCCTGCCAACCTGCTCAGCCCGCCTGCTAAAACAGGCCTAGCGGCCACTGCAGAATCCTGCTACAAGGGATGTGGCTTAAGTAGATAAACATGAATACCTAGTCGGCTTAAACGGGCCACCTGCATCCACCTGCGTCGTCCTGCAGCGAATGACCGCAAATGGCCCGGTTCCCATTCATCGACCATATGCCCAAGTCTGTATGGACGAAAGTTTGTATACTTTTTCTGCAATGTCTGGTCCCACTGCGAGCCCATCCGTCAGTCATAAGCCCATGCTCATCATCAGCCTGTGACCATAACTACTAACCAACATCTGACAGCAGTAGGCGCCCTAAGAAGAGACAAATTCTAGAAATTTTCATAGTACTCAGAAAAATGTAACTTGAAGCTAAAAACGAGAAACAAAACATCTATGTGGACTCTAATTTAGTAGACTCTAATCAATTTATATAGTAGTGGCACAAAACATCTATGCAGTAGTGACACAAAACTGACACTAATGGGCATTTTTGAACCAGCGCGCATTATTGCTCTTTTATGTAGTAGTTGACACAAAACACCTATTTGTTGTCCATGCTATGATTCGTGGCAATGAAAAGAAATAGTCGAGTTCAATGCAAGTCCATGCCCACCTGATCATCCGAGCGCCCCACTCAAGACGCGTGATATTGATGTTCTTAGGACGTAGGCATGCAAAGGCCCTTGCCTCCATTTTCTTACATGCAGAGGAAATCACAACACCTAATGGCCAAATCTTGTCTTTGTTATTCAGCACAGAGGTAATAGGGCTTTGAATTGACATAAATGTATTTACCACAGAAAGAAAATATATATATAACAAAATCACATGGTTTGTTGTGTACAAATTAATAACATTCTTTACGCATAACCAGTTTTAGAATAACACCTATGTATTGTCCATGCTATGATTTGTGGCAATGAAAAGAAATACTCGAATTCAATGCAAGTCCATACCCAGCTGATCATTCCAGCGCCCCACTCAAGACAAGTGATATCGATGTTCTTAGGACGTGGGCATGCAAAGGGCAAAGGCCCTTGTCAGCCTCCATTTTCTTACATGACAGAGGAAATCACTACCCCTAATGGCCAAATCTTGTCTTTGTCATCCAGCACAGAGGTAATAGGGCTTTGAATTGACATAAATGGAATTACGTATGGTAGAAAATATAACAAAATCACAAGGTTCGTTGTGTACAAATTAATAACATTCTTTACGCATAACCTGTTTTAGAATAACATCCATTATTTCAAACTGAAAACACGATACGCTATTACATAACCTCAGACAGATGCTACCAAGTTCTCCAGTTTACGTGCAAGTATATTCATAGCACTTGTTCCAGTGGGAGGCACATCACCGTCAGTTACTTTAGCACTTGGCTTATCTCTTTCTTGTAAACCTTTTCCAGGTTATAGCTACAATGACATAAATTTTATCATAGAACTTGTCGAGTAGGAGAAAATAAGCAGTCCTCCATGCTCTGTAGAACAGTAGGGCACAAAACATCACCCAGAGGCCAACTGCATATCCTATGCCAAGTCCAAAATACAAGGACATTAACTCAGAATGGTTTTCATCTCCATGTTCAGATCTACCATTGCTTGGACAATTCCTTTGAAGAGGAGGCCCGCATAAATCAGTATTTCCATCATACATAGAGGGATTAGTCATGTAGAGGGTGTCAAGTTGACGTCCTGATGGTATTCTTCCTGTGAGATTGTTGTTCGACAAATCTAAAAGGCTTAAATACGTCAAATTTGATATGCTTGATGGGATTTCTGCTGATAGATTGTTGTTGGAGAGGTCAAGTGACTCCAATGCCTGCATGGCCCCAATATTGTAAGGAATTTCTCAACTCAATTGATTGCGAGATAAGTTAAGATTTACCAAACCATCAAGAGATGTTAATCCCTCTGGAATTTCACCAGTTAAATAGTTAGATGATAAGTCAAGGCTTAGTATCTCAAGAATGACAGAACCACGGTAATGCAGTTGTTGCTTCTTGGTGTCTATTAATAATTCACCAACTATGTTTTGAAAGCCAGCAGGAACTACACCGACACCCAATACAAACAATCTTGTCAGAAACGTTAGATTTGACAAATTCAGGGGTATTGGACCTGATATCCTGTTCGCTGCAAGATTCAGATGATAAAGATTTGAGAGACTTGTGATACTGTTTGGAATGTGCCCATGGAACATGTTGTGATTCAGACGTAAAAACTGCAATGAACTGCAGTTCCCAATCCACATGGGCAGTGTTCCGGAGAAACTATTCCATGATAGATCCAGAAACAATAGACTTGTGCATCTTCGTATGATTTGTGGGAACTTGCCAGAGAAACTGTTGTTACCTAATAGCAGATATGCCATTCCTGTCATATTCAAACATTGGGGAAGCTCTCCTTCGAGAAGATTATTGGCCAAATCCAAGCCCCACAAGCTTAGTTCACAGAAAGATGTTGGTACCTGACCACTGAAATAATTAGAATACAATGAAATCATTGTTAGCTTTGACACTCCGAAATTCGATGGCAGTGGTCCTGAAAAAGAGTTTCTTGATACATCCAACGTGCTTAAGTTTCTTGGCAGTCGAGGAATTTGACCGGTTAGTCTGTTTGAACTGGAGTATAGTGCTTCCAGTGACATGATATCCATATTCGTGGGCAATTGACCAGAAATATTATTATTAGACATTTCCAAGAATGTGACCTTTGAGAATGTATTGCAGAACCAATCTGGAAGCCCATGAGTTATACCTGTGCTCGAGATATCCAGCACACGGATATGTACTTGCCCTTTAAGCCATGCTGGAAATAGAGGGCCAATCTGGCAAGATGCAAAATATGCTTCTTGTAGTCTAAAGGTAGGCTGCCATTCTGATCCCACGACAATTTTCATGCCAAGATTATCAGATAAATCTATGTACTTTAAACTTGCTAAGCCGCCCAAATGTTCTTCTGTCAGCACACCATCCAGGGCATTCGTTTTCAGATTAAGTGTCCTCAAATGTGTAAGTTGCCCAATAGATGCAGGGAGGGGTCCAGTAATTTTGTTGTCCCAGAGATCAAGATCGATCAAACTGGTCAAGTACCCCATGAAGTTTGGTAGGAACCCTACAAGGTGGTTTGACCTTAGATACAACTCCTGCAACTTGGGTGATGAACAGTGTGGTAACTTCTCAATTATTTCTGTGACATTTCCATACGACAGAGATTGTGGAAGAGACAAAACCGTCAAGTTGCATAGGTTCTTCAAGTTTGCCGTTGTCATGTTCAAGGTATTCTTAGTCCAGCTGATATCTAGCACTTCAAGGGATACCATGTCTCCCAACGCATTCGGAAGCTCTCCATAGAGAGAGTTTCCGCCGAGGGAGAGGTGCCGGAGGCTTGTAAGGTTCCAAACCCAGGAAGATCCAACTGGGTGCTGAAAGCTATTGTCGGAAAGATCGAGCTCGTCAAGGCTGGTAAGGTTAAGTCGTGGGAGTGACTGGTTTGCGCTACTTAGGCAGCAGCTAGAAAGACTAAGGACCATCAAAGAAGGCAGCATGTTGACTACATACGCCCAGTCAGCTACCGCACCGAGATCCACCGTCGTCATGTGAAGGTACTCCAACAAAGTTAGGCGTCTCAACCACGAGAGATCATCAGAGTACAAATGCTGCACCCCAGATCCTGAGAGGTCCAGGTGCCGCAGCTTTGTTAGGTTCCCAAGCTGAGGAGGCACGGTGCTGGAAAACGGTATGCCGGAGAGTTTGAGGTACTGTAGGTTACTGAATGAGCCTAGGAACTCCGGGATCCGACCAGTAGTCCCCTGGAGGCTGTTCATGCTGAGATCGAGATATTGCAGGTGCCGCAGGGAGAGCAGAGAGTAACTTATCTCGCCAGTCAGACCGCCTGTGCCACCAGCTGTGCCACCGCCGAGGCGCAGCTCGACGACATGGCCCGTCAGGTTGCTGCACTGAACTCCTCCCCACCGGCAGCACTCATGTGAATCAGCCTGCCACGACGAGAGGAGGTCCCCTTGGTCGCTCGTGATGCTCTGCTTGAACGCCAAGAGGGCATTCCTCTCCCTGGGCGCACAGGTGACGAAGCCGGCCTCGGCTGCCGTGGAGGAAGAGGGAGCAACGGCTGCTGCGGCGAAGACGACGATGACGACGAACAGGAAATCGGCGCTGGGCATGCCTAAGGCTAACATCATGTCAATTTTGCTTATCATCTCTCTGTCTCTCTGTCTCTCCTTTTATTTAATTTGTTGCCGCCATGCCACCACGTACGTACGTTGATCCCAGGCTTCAATGTCAAAGGCGACGGTAAGTCGTCCTGTCAGTCCAACATGAGACTCCAGCGTTGGACGTGATGGAAGGGTTACGGATTGTGTGGCTCAGGGAACCTGCCGTGCCGTGAGGTGCAGGTAAACTAAACCGCGTGTTGGATTTCGTTTTCTACTGCTTTCAAGAGGTCGGCCTTCCGTCGATGCATACTGCTTTAATTCGGACGTGTTACGGCATTCAAATAAAGTTCTATCTTAATATATTTTTCAACCGATCTTAACATTTCTATTTATTTTTGCGACCATTCAATGGACCCTTCATGTTAACACTGGCAAGTCACGAACCGTGCTTGATGAAAAATAGGTAAATACTGGAATTATCCACAACTAGTCCACCAAGGCACCAACCCGTGCAGGAGCATGGGTTAGATTCCTTCCTATGGGAAAACTTTGTGATATTAATTTTAGCAATAGAAAATCATGATTATCATATATTTAAATAAATTTGATACCACGGTTAGGAATTTTTCACTTCTTTGAACGTGTGTATAGCAATATTATAAGATTATTATCTTTTGAATAATAGTTGTCAATAATTTAGATTTAAAGTTTTTGATTTTTTTGAATTAATGTTCTTATTTCTTAATGGTAGGGTCATATTTAACATATATGATTTTTTTCTTATTAATTATAATATATTACATGGCTATTATTGATTAAATTTTAGGATTCAGCTTTTCCTAGTGCGTCATTAAAGCTATTCAGCCAAAAATATTCGTATTAATTTCTAGGCTAGTTTTAAAAAAAAGGATTGCTGCAAATATAATACATTATGACTAGAACTTGCTCAATCATTTTACCGTGCTTTAGGCTCAGCTTTCTTGCCACATTTACTCCAATACTAGTGATCAAACTTTTTGTCAAGTTGTTTCTTAGGCTAGTCTGAATGGGGTTTCATCAGAGTTTCATGAGCATTAATTATGCTGATATAGAGTTTCATGGGAGTAGAGATAGTTTCATGAGGATGAAACTCTTTTGCACTGTTTCTAAAATCTGTATATGTTAGAAGATGTGAGATGAAATCTACATTGAGACTGGTCTTACTATCGCCTCTGCTACATGAGATGTAGTGCCATCCAAATTTTGCATTAATTTCATTTATTCTGGCTTCAACAGTAAATATCTTATCTTGGAAGCACATATACATACCAATCATATACATATAAGCTTTTTGGAAACATGTATAATGTTCAAACAAATGCATTGATTTGATGAGTCATACAAAATCAAACCTAATTCTTCTAAGGTTCCTCTATTATGCTGCATTTGCTCCTCAATGCCCCTTTTAAGTGGTCCTCAATATGAATCTCATCAATACTAATACCACATGAAGGTATATTTTTTCGTAAAAAGAAATTTTACCATGTCAGAGTGTAAGCTACAAATATAAAATTGAAATACTACGTGCATTCATAGCCTCAGGAATTGGTAAATCCATAAAAATTTGTGTTGCATTTGTTGATGATAGAGGATGTCCTGCAAAATCAAATTATTTATTTTTCTTAGAGGTTTCTTCAGTGGCTAATACAATTGATGTAATGATATTAAATGAAGACTTACTGCAAAACTTTTTCACAGTTGTAGATGTTATTGCAATGACATGAGATTTTGTCCTCTCATCGATTTGCTCAATTTTGCCTCCAAAAAGTCACCCACCTCACTAGCCTGCTATCAGATGCATTTATAGCTAACTAGCATTAGCAATTATGATCTACATGACAGCAAAACACATCATCCACTAACATGTATTTAGTTATCCACGTCAGCGTGCCACATCATCCATTAACATTCACTTATAATTATTTATCTTTTGTATCCGTAAATTTATTTCAAATCATCAGCAATTTCCGCAGCAATATGTAAATTTGTATGCTTCTAGTTCTATCAAATTTGAAGCACATCAATATCACTTGAAAGAACTAAGATATAAAAACCGAGGGAGAAAATCACTTCATAAAGTCGACATCCCAATACTGCCTTGCTCATGCATCTAGTCATCTTCCCACAAGCCAAATTAATTATGCATTTAATTACCTGAATCCATGAGCTCACACCTACCATTAAATAAAAATTTTGTCTACCATGTTTTCATATTCAATAAACAAATGACATCTACATGGGTAGTAGCTCCAACAAGTTATAAAAAGGTGGTGATAAATCCAGAAAATGAAAACTAAATTACATTAAGAAATAATCCCATCTAGTTTGGCCTGGCATTGTCACAAAGAATGTTAATCTTCTGATCTACTCCATTTGTTCCACAACATAAAATGTTTTGGCATTTATAGATACATAAACTTTAGTACTTATCTAGACATAACTTAATTACAACTAGGTGCATAGTAAAAGCCATAAATCAAGAAAATCCAAACCGTCTTTGGAACCGAGGGAGTACCAAATTTGCACTAGGTGAGAAAAACTCAAAGAATGCAGATACATGCTAAGAAACATATTTTCTTTCATCATACATGCAAATTATTTTCATGCCATGCTCAACCAATTTGCGAACAACCGACTCCTTAGCCTGAGGGAGAGTTCTATTAAAACTTGGAACGATCTCAAGAGAATGTCTTCATCGAGAACTACATGGCCATGTGCTAGCAACCGGGTACTAAGTATGACCTAGAAAAGCTTCACCAAACATCTGGGGAAACATTGTGCGGTTTCATTAGACGTTTGTCAGAGACGAGGAACTCCATCCCCAACATCAGCGACTCCGATACCACCATAACTCCGGACCAAGCTCTATTACTAGAGGTCAGGGACGATTAACGAGCCACTGCATACAGCTAATTCATATTTCGATGTTGAGGAGGCCGACTGCCAATTCCAAGATGATGCCAGAGCTCCCCGCTTGATTGGCAGCCACATTGAAATGATGAAGGCCGTGAAGAACGGCGCTATGATAACTGTGATTGCCGTCGTGATGACAGATCGGAGAGCTCAAGGGGTGGCCAGAACCGTCGTCGCCGACTAGAAAGCACCAAACACCGTCAAGTCTGGTGCTAAGCGCATCTATGAGGCTGACTACGAGAAGCTCTTGGATGGCCCTGTCCTGTTCGTAAGAATGCCAAGCACACCATGCGCGCGAGTGCAAGGGCCTATATAAGGCTTTCTGAGAGGAAGATTGGAAAAAGTTCCGCCACAAGGAAGATGAAACACATGATGACAAGGAAGGGGATGGAGAGAAGGAAGCTCAACAAATTACCTTCCAAGATCCCAGTAAGACCATTGTCCCAATCTTCGGAGCGAGATCTACCTCCGAAACCAAGCGGTAGCAAAAACTCCCCTCTCGACAAGTCAACTCCACCGCTACGTACGATGACACCATCGCCATTTCCAAATACTCGGACTGGTCAGAGTATCCCATCACCTTCAGGAGGTCTGATCAGTGGGCGGACGTCCCATCACCATCATCGGCGTTTTTAATGCAGAAAATCCACGCTAATTACTTGACATAATTGTTGCTACCTTTATTATTATTTTATGCTTTATTTATCACAATGGTCCCTGTCGGTTTTATCAGGACAGTCTAGCAACACCGTCTATAGTTGTGGAATACCTTATTTACTTTTCTGTTTACTGTAACAAACACAATACGCAAGGCTCTAATGCTATTTTCGACTCATGGCTTAGTAATTGACACCAAGTTCGTATAAAATAATTTTCATCAAGAGTTTTACAGATATAAGTACTCAAATATAGATAGGAAGTTGTAGGCTCTCAATTCAGCAGAACATTAAATCTATTTATTTTGTGTTGTCACCTACTGGGAGCAAAATTTGGCTCCAGTTCTGATAATCTTATCTCAGATGTCCCAAATATTCATTCTTCATTGCAAGTCGTGAGAAGAAATCTTCTTTGATTCACATTTCACAAAAATTTTAGATGAACTGCGTTTTAGTTAATTTTTCTTTCTCGATAAGCAGACGATTTGCGCATCATTGTAATCAAGAAGAAAAATGTAACCATACAAACAACGAGCTTCTAACGAGCGCCACAGGAGGTCATATAGACATAGGCTGGACCGGCATTTTAATTAATTACTACCAATGAAGCAGAATGGAACAGAGACCTGCCAATAAGTCTCTTAACTTTTCTTAGTCCATCTAGGATCGTGACCATATCACGAGTCTGGACTACGACCAACAAAATTGTGGTGGTTGGGCAACATCAAAAAGCCCTAAAGAGCCAGCTAATGCCATCCAACGACGACAGATATTATCCCTGGTTGTTAGGATCTAATTGCTACTTTTCAGTTTTCTTCTAGTGTTACTTTTGCATTTTGCATAAAAACCATAACAATTTCCCACAATCCCACTATACATTGATTAGCATAATAACTTGACACATCAGGCTATTTGACCCACCACTTGCCCCCCCCCCCCCCCCCCCCCCCCCGCCCTTTCGCCCTGCCTCTGCATCAATATCATCTTGCTTGAAATCATGCATGACTGTCAGCTCAAGGATGGCGCGGCAGCACCACGCCCCAAGTTTTCTAGTTATAATTGAAAACTGTATTGGTGTTGTTTAGGTTTTTCATGTATAGTGTTTGCTACATATCTAGACATAGCGTAGTATCTAAATGCATCAAAAAAGCTAAAATAACATTATAATTTGAAACAGAGGGAGTGGCAAATACATTCCTGTTGTATCCACTTTAGTAAATATTATAATGCATATTTGAGATCATAAACAAATTGAAATAAATAATTTAACTAGAAAGTTATAGATCTCTTTGAATATTACAAATTTGGTTTAGGTTATTTCACCATCCACGGTCATTTAAAGCTAAAAATATTAATTTCTAAGACTAATATTACATAGTTTTTATGGGTTCTAAATGATTTTAAATGAAATTGAGTCAACAACAAAGTTGCAGATGCTTTTGAGTGCTACAACTTTCTTAGATCATTTTTCCATCTGAAATCAATTGAAAATTAGAAAAGTGATTTCAAATTATTTGTATAGGCACTAGATTAAGAAAACCAACATTATAAACTTCTAGTAGTTGTAGGAATAAGAAGACCCTCTGGTAGAAATTATGTATTTAGACTAGTTGCTCTCTTAATACTACTACCGGTGTAAGTCAGATTTCTACCATTGGTAGAATTATTAGGACAACTACCGGTGCAGGCACATGATTTTTATATATTGGCGGTAGGCTTAGAGAAGCTACTAGTAGAAGTGTATATGCATTGGCGGTTTAGAGCCATGGGCCCACAATTGTATTTTTACTAGCATCTATGCATTATGAACTACCAATAAAAATAGTCAAAAAGGTGTTGATAAAAACCGTTTTTTTACTAGTAATTTCATCAAGATGAAACTCTCATTTCATTGCTCTTGTTTAATATTCTTTACCATGTTATCAAATTTGTTTAATTAATTGAACCAATTAAATGAGAATATTATTTGCATTGAGAGTGCCACTACGTGATTCAGACCCTGTTTCAGCGCCCCAAAAGTGTTGTGATAGGCCCAAAATCGTTGCGATAGCAGCAATCGCAACGCAAGTAAAGCGTTGGCAGGCGTTGCAAGTTCTTGCGTGGCAATAGGCTTCTGCAACATTTTGCTGCTCGGTGTTGCAAATGCAGGTGTTTTGTTGCAACCCCAGTGGCGTTGCAGCCCTAAGATGTTGCTACGGTTTGAGGTGTGGCAATAGCAAATATTACAATGCCTTTGGCGTTGATGGACCATGAAATGGCAACGTGCCCATGGCGTAGCAAATAGTGTAGTACCAACGACAAACGAGTGTTGCAACACAATATATTGCCATACATATCAAGTGTGACTACAGGACTTGTGTCGCAACATCAAGAAGTGGTGGCAACATGTTGAATTGCCACGCCAAAGATTTGGTTGCTACAGGATGCAGTCACTATTGCTACACATATCCAGTGTGGCAACAAAGACTATGTGGCAACACCAAGAAGTGGTGGTAACATGTGCAATTGCCACGTTGATAGTATCGTTGCTATAAGGTGCAACTTCTATTGCTACGTGGATTTTTCGTTGCTATAAGATATATTACTATAGAAAATGGGGTTGTGAACAAACACTTTTACAAGGCTTTTGGCACCAGATAATATTATAACACCATTATTTAATTAATTAGAAACTCAATAAACACCAACAAAGTATTTTAATAAAGCCATAAAAACCAAAATATTATCTTGTTTAATTTGTTCACATCTGGAATTAAATGATCCACATTCAAACTTAGGCTACACACATTATTGAAACAAAGATATCCAACATATTTTTTCCTAAACCAAAACATCTAAGATGCCTAAACACCACTGCAATTTCGCTTAGCTTGTCTAAGGCGGACGGTTCCATCACTCGTGCCCTCCACTCAAACCTACATTCATCCTGAAACAACAAACATTGACATTTGGCATATGCGTCAGTTTTTCAGTAGTGTCATTGCAAATAACATGCTAATAAGGATATATATATATATATATATATATATATATATATATATATATATATATATATATATATATATATATATATAGTTAGCCTGTACATTCCTTTTGCTTAATCGTCTCTTAACCAAAGCATCAGTCAATCGATCATCATGTGATGAAATGGCAAAACACAAGTGATGAAAATAGCATGGAATTAAACTTGATCACACAAACTAATTGGAATCCACATAAAGGTTCACTAAACTGAATCAGTAAAAGGAGAACAAAATAGTGGGAAGCATACCTTGACCACGTTCTACTATCAGTACTAAGGAAAAGAGAAACAAAATCATATAGCATCGTCCATGTGCAAATGTAACCAAGATACTTGGCAGTGCAAGTTGAATTCCATAGAAAAACATGGAGGTTGAAGCTAGCATGAGCAGATGAAAGGAAAAAAGTTCTATACTCACGCTGATCAATACTTGAACCAATGCTAAACTAGTGCACAAGCCACAAAATTACAGAATTAAGGCCCAAACACTACTACCCATTCTCAAGATGTTGGTGGCAGGATCTTTATTTGTAGCATTCCTATGGAAAGTTGTAGAAACCACACTTCTAAATTTGCCGAAGGAGTTAGCTTTTCCTTAGGAGCATCTGAAGTGGACAAGTGACTCAACGAATGCAATGGTATCTAAAGAGAAATTAGTGTGCATTTAAAATTTATTATTACTACTACTTAGCTCTCATAGGTGAAAACTAGTAAGATCCCAGCAGGTGAGCAAAAAAAAATTACCAAGTAATATCTCAGAAAAATTCAGACATCAATATATTCATATATGTGTGGTTCATAAATTCAAACATGTAAATATTGAATTACGAGCATCAGCGGACACCTGGTAATCCAGATTTTTGAAGACATAGCCACATTGCCTTTTTGATATAAACTATACTTTCTGATGGATTTAGTAAGCCTGCTGAAACCTGCAAAAACTCTAGTGTTGGCGTTTACTTCCAATAACATTAATAAGAAATAAACCAACCAATTATCTAAATTCCATTACCTTGCAATCAGGACTTTTAGTTAAAAAAATACAGTGCAATGCAACTAATAATTTAGTTAAAAGAACAAAACAACATATGATGCTAAAAACCATTTTTTATGGCTAATTAAAAAGCACTGAAGTATTATGTACAATAGTAATGAATTATTCTTGCAAAATAGATCTTGCATAAAATGAGACTAATTGTTTCTTAAAAATAAATACAGGCGGCATCGGTAGAGCCCAGCCATCTGTGCTGCCATGCTTCAAGCAAGATTACTTGCACATATTTTGCAACAAAATCATTCATCTTAGCACAGAGCAAAGTTTATCAATTTACCTGGTAGATGTACAGGAAGATTTCTTTCTTTCAGATGGGCTTCATCACTCTTCCTCCAGCAAACACAACAGTCTTTTGTTCTCTTCATCAAGAACCCTGTTGTCCTCACTCAGTGTAATTACCTTCAACATGAACAGACAATGAAACAATTGATAGTTTAGCAAGCCACTCAGGTAAACCTCAAGAATCTCAAGGACGTGAGTGTTATAAATATACCTCTGCTACCTCAGGTGTAACAAGATTCATCTTCAGAGTCTCCATATCCTTCTGTAGTTCTTGGCACAGTTCAAAATCGTGTCACTAGAAGGAACAAAAGAACAAAATTTTAGGACAAAAACATGCGGTAGGTAAGCTATTGGAAGCAGCAAAGATCACAGAGGAACCAAATGAATAGAACCCATGGGACATAATACATGTCATTCCTTCCATGGTTTGAGTGATAAAGCAATAGGTATCCTTCTTGGTTCAGCTTACAAAGGAACCAACAATGCAGGCAGTTGAAAAACTGACAATCTAAATTGCTAACATTTATTTTCATCAAAAGAAAAGCAAGCTGAATTTCTAGCTACGCTAAAAATAATATTGCCTCTTCTCTCCCCATACATATGTCATGGTGAGTGTCAAGGGCAACGTAATACAATATACAAGGTTGAGCAGAATGCAAGATTAGGAGTGGTAGACCTTGAGGGCATCGATGAGGATGCTAGAATAGTGTGACTGAAACTTATCGTATCCCTTGAATAAGTTTAATTGCCAAAAGTTTAGTTGACCCATTGCCTATCAACCAATTCAAAAGATCTAGCTTACAGGTACCACCTAATTTGTCTCAACATTCGGGGCACAGCCAGAAATCCAAGATTGGGGGGGGGGGGGGGGGGGGGGGGGGGGTGCGGGGGGGTGGCAGCATAACTAACAGCAAGTAACTTCTGTTCATTATCGATCTTATATCATAGTCACATATTGGCACTTCAGCTAACCGGTTTAAAGAAACTGTAAATTTCTTTTTCCTTTTCATATCACCTAATGGAAAAGAGGAATTGACTAATTGAGATACAGATCAATCTAGAAATCAGATTAAATAAACTACAAGCAAGTACTATTTAAAAAGACAAAAAAAGCTGTACTGTTAAGAATGAAAGGCAGAGAGAAAAGGGGAAGAGCAGAACCGCGGAACGCAGCAAGCCTGGGTGTAGGCGTCTGGCCGTCTGGGCACCCTGTGCGACTAAGACGTTGCGACGAATCAGAGGCTCACCATCTCGGCCTCTCCCTCTGCTTGACCCTCCTACTTGTGCTGCTGGCTGTTGCATGCTGTGCGCATCAGGTGGAGCGACAAAAGCAAAGTACGTTGTAGTAGATAGTAAACTTAACAGACGGAGACGACGATTGATGCGGAGCTGCGGCACGGTAGGTGAAAGGAGGGCTAGGTCACCCCTGGCTCTAGCTGTGGCCGCCGCCCGCCAGGGAGTTGGGGTCCTCGTTTGGCTCGCGCGGCTCGGGGAGGGCCGCCACGCCGGACTGCGGGAGGGCGGAGGCGGCTAGGCGGGATGGCGGAGACCGGAGACGCTAGGCAGGGGAGGCAGGGTCGCGGGGGGACGGAGGCAGGGTCGCGGACGGCGGCGGCAGGAAAAGGTGGGACGTCGGCGCAGTTTTGTGCGGCGACGACTGGGGTGGGTTAGGGTTGCGGAGGTGTAATACTAGCGGTGGCTGGTGGGTTGGATTTTGGATTTGGAGGGCGCCAATTTAGCCGCCAACAACATTTCATTCAACCTTTGCTCTCCCGCTAGCTTCTGATTTTTCTTATTTTATTTTCTAAATAAACCTTTTTAAGGTATATTATAATGATGTACTTGGTCTTGTTGCCAAGTTTTACAAACTTTTTTGAACAAAATATTTGGGTATTATCAAATTTCAGAAACTATTAAATAACAGAGAAAGCTGCCGTGCAACAAAAATTACAAAATGTTATCATTTTATTATTTTTGATTCATAGGCTTTTTAATTAATTTGTTTTGACTTTTAAAAAGATACAATGAAACAAAATTAAAACTAAAATTATTTTACATAAATAAATTATACTCTCATCTATTCCAAATATAATATCTGGTGGACTTTCTACATACATTGCTTTTATTATATATCTAGATTGTTAAAATCTATTTTATTAATTAATTATGATTATCCATGTCATTAGGAATCGCTAATGATGGTTCCCTTTCGGCATACGCATTGATTGATGTATAGTGATGCACATGCTTTCAAGGGCAAAAATCTCTTACACATGTTCTTATCACTAAGTGAGAGATGTTCATCCGTTCGGGGGATATATAGTACAACTTTATCCAAACTATTTGAAACTTTTTTGGTATGATTATTTAGCTGTATCATGATGTTGTGTGCATCTGTGCAATTTTCAGACCAAGTTTACCTATTACTGTAATTATTTGTTGATTTTCTGAAGGATAAATGGTAAAATAACCTAAGCTACCTGAAAAAATCTAAAAACTTGCATGGACACATCATTTAGGCGTCTAGTGTTGAGAAAAAAGTTTCAACTGATTTTGAGAAAGTAGTGCTCCACATGCTTTTAAGGGCACAAATATCTCACACATGTCTGTCATTAAGTGAAATATGTTCATCCGTTTAAGAAATGTGTAGTACAACTTTATCCAAACCATTTGAAACTTTTTTGGGATGATTATGTAGGTGTATTATGGTGTTGTGTGCATCTGTGCAATTTTCAGACCAAGTTTATTTATTACTGTAATTATTTATTGATTTTCTAAAGGATAAATGGTAAAATAACCTAAGCTACCTGGAAAAATCTAAAAACTTGCATGGACACATCATTTAGGTGTCTAGTGTTGAGAAAACATTTTCAACTGATTTTGAAAAAGTGGTGCTCCACATACTTTCAAGGGCACAAATCTCTCACACATGTCTTTGTCATTAAGTGAAATATGTTCATCCGTTTAAGAGATGTGTAGTACAACTTTATCCAAATCATTTGAAACTTTTTTGGAATGAATATGTAGGCGTATCATGGCATTGTGTGCATCTGTACAATTTTCAGATCAAGTTTACCTATTACTGTAATTATTTGTTTATTTTCTAAAGGATAAATGGTAAAATAATCTAAGCTACCTGAAAAAATATAAAAACTTGCATGGACACATAATTTATTTGTCCAGTGTTGAGAAAAAAGTTTCAACTGATTCTGAGAAAGCGGTGATGCACATGCTTTCAAGGGCACGCATCTCTTATACATGTCCTCATCATTAAGTGAAAGATGTTCATCCGTTTGGGGATGTGTAATATAACTTTATTCAAACCATTTGACACTTTTGTGGGATGATTATGTAGCTGTATCATGATGTTGTGTGCATCTGTGCAATTTTCAGACCAAGTTTACTTATTACTGTAATTATTTGTTGTTTTTCTGAAGGATAAATGGTAAAATAACCTAAGCTACCTGAAAAAAATATAAAAACTTGCATGGACACATAATTTAGGTGTCTAGTGTTGAGAAAAAAATTTCAACTGATTCTGAGAAAGCGGTGATGCACATGCTTTCAAGGGCACGCATCTCTTACACTTGTCCTTATCACTAAGTGAGAGATGTTCATCCGTTTGAAGGATGTGTTATACAATTTTATCCAAACCATTTAAAACTTTTTTGGGATGATTATGTAGGTGTATCATGATGTTGTGTGCATCTGTGTAATTTTCAGACCAAGTTTACCTATTACTGTAATTATTTGTTGATTTTCTGAAGGAAAAATGATAAAATAATTTACGCTATCTAGAAAAATCTAAAAACTTGCGTGGACACATGATTTTTGTTTCTAGTATTGAGAAAAAAGTTTTAACTGATTTTGAGAAAGTGGTGATACACATACTTACAAAGGCACGTACCTCGCATACATGTCCTTGTCACTCTAGGTCAACTCTGGGTCCGATAATGGTCAACTTTGCATGCAGTTTGCCTCCTAAATTTCCCGGTAACATAACATACCCAATTTTGAAAAAAAACATGACACATTCGATTGGTTATGTTAAGTCTCACTGATGCCTGGGTCAAATGATAGTCCATCGTAGTCCATCAACCTTAGCCTTAGCTTGCTCTTCAAAAGCTTCATATGACCCTCATAGTCCATCAATCTTAGCCTTAGCTTGCTCTTCTCCGTTACCTTGGTCCATTGGCGCCAAGCCTTCTACTCGTACTTTAGTGCCTCTGATGGCCCCTCGTGTTCTAATGTTTAAGGTTTCAAAGGATTTGTTGGGTTTCAGGAATCCATGGGTTGGGTTTTAGGAATGGATTTCTACCAGATAGATGTTTGGGGGCGGATTCTGGTTTCATTTTTGGGTTCAATTTTGGGTGCATGGAGAGTCGGAGACTTACCCTATTCGAATTCACCATTTGCAATCCCTACTTGTATCATTATAAGCTTAAATCTTCAATTATTGGATGCGTGCTTGTGATAAATGCAATGTGATGTGAAAATCACGAAAAAACATTCCCAATATAAAGTGAACGAAATGGTAGTGTGATTTTATACAAATGCTTGAAAAAATATTCAATTTGATTTCTTCAGCCTAAGATAAAAATTTCAATACAATAATGGATAGCCAGGATTCAACCTGACCTCATATGTTTGCCTGTCATGATAAATATTAAATAAGATTAAAATGTTTGCACACTTTACATTCTAATTTATCTTAGTCACCTAACCATTTTTTGTTTTTAATAGAAACAAATTGCCTTTTGTAGCTGTTTTTAGGACGGCGGCAAAATACGCGAAAACAATCCCTTCAGCAGCCAAACTGGCGCCCAAATGTCCTATCTTTTTATTCACCGTTCATCTCCGCCTCTTACCATTGGCTGCTCCCATCTGTATCCCACAGTTGCTCTCATTCTTGCCTGCAAAGAAGGTAGCGGCGGTGCTCCTCTGAGCGCAGCCCTGTTGCCCGATGGTGGTCCTCCTCCGAGCACACCCCTGAGGACAGGCCGAGTACCACCTCTCCAGCATGGCTGTGTGGCTCTCTGTCGCTAACCCGGCGATGCGCGCTCCACCCCCGTCTTCCCGACCTGGCGGTGCCTGCACCGTCCGGCCGTCGGGCCGTCCCTGACCTGGCGGCACACCTCCATCCCGACCTGACGGGAACAGGGATCGCAGATCCGTGAAAATCACACCTCCTAGTCGTCCTCCGTCCCAATCTCTCCCCGGGCTAAGGAGGCGGCACGACTTGTTGCCTGCATCCGAGTCCAAGGTGATACAAACTCGTGCTCTGGCGATCCATCTTCTTGTAGGGATCACTGAACCAAGGTTTTTTTTACCAGTAAGAAAATTTTTTCGGTGGTCACCGATAAAAGCGAAATTTCAGAAATTTCAGGAATTTCGGTGGTCACTATAGCATTTTCTTTTTTTAAAATAATTAATTTTGCGCTAAAAAACAAAAAAAATAATAGCATACCGGTATTTGTTTTTCGTTTCGGCACTCACCGATAAAAGCGAAATTTCGGATATTTCGGTGAAATTTTGCCGAAATTGTTTTCCCTGCACTGAACCACTATAGGCCGATTTATTTGATTACATGTTTACGAAAGCCAATGGAGTTTTTTTGTTTCTGGTTTGTAACGATATAGATAGATGGATTCAAGTTCAAATCATATCTAAAAGATTTTTGTTGTAATACCCACCCTATTGTTTTGAGAGGATATCTAATTAGAGACAAAAACTGTGCGTGTAGTTCCTGCAATCAAGAGCTACCTGTGAGAGGAGGTAAAGGTGCAGACATGCAGTGTTCCAGTTTGCAGACAACTCCGGTGAGGTCCTGTTTTATTTTTACATTTTCCAATTAGTTTTGCCAGATCCAAGCAAGTGCACAAACCTGCATGTCAGATAAATGATGTTTCCAAGTTCGGATTGTAGTTCAGAGACAATTACGAGTCCTAGTCTCCTAGATAGTCAGAGCCTGAGTAAGTATCCTAGATGGTCAGATCCTCAGAGTAAGAGGAAACTAAATTTATCTCTGGAATCCGAACCAGTTACACTGAATAAATATAAACCACATCTCATTAGAATTGTAAAGTTGGATGTATCTGTATGGTTTATAATAGATATAGATTATTTACTTTTAATTCATTTGATTGTTGCATAATATGCATGATTTGTAAATAAGTATGGGGCACATAATATCAAAATTCAGAAGCATTGTAGTAGCCAATGTTTATAACCTGTGACTAAATTTTTGACAAGCGCTAGCTTGTTTCCCTTAATAAATAGTGTTTTGCCATGACATATTGTTGGTGTGGTCCAGTTTCTGAACCTTTCTCCGTACTGCTTCATGATGCTTTTTAGCCTGGAGGAAGCCAAGAAGGTCAGAAGATGATAGGGGTCCATGTTTTCTGATAAGGTAAGATCACTTGGGTAATTATTCATTTCTTTTTGCAGCTTTACTTAGTGCATGGGTTATGGTTATCTTTGAGAAGAATATTTTCCTTTCTATGCAGGTACCGGGGAAGACTCTTATTTTAGGTAAACCGAATTGAATGATTGCTCAAATGGAGAATACATTTTCTTAGTGATATGATTCCGAACAGTTTCTGCACTAACAACAGTGACAGGGGACTGAGAAGATGGAATAGGGATCTGGGAAGCGCATACCATTGCTTATTTTGATGCTCCAGATTTTTTTTGGATGTACTGAACTTTTTAATTTTGCGTGCCTTGAATCTCTTCTACTGCCACTGCTATTGCCTATTTGAAAAATTGATCTCACAGTATTAGTTCTCTGTACTGCGGCAGGGCTATGGCTTTGTTCCAAGTTGTGACTCTGACAGCCCTCTTCCTAAACTGAACCACACATGGGCTCTTAGAAAAACATAATTTGGCATGTTACAAAGAGATTTGCCATGGTATTGAGCCCTGCCTTTCTAATTAGTTTGTGATGGTTCATGTGCATCTAGAAATCTAATTTAATAAGCATATGCCAAACAATTATATTAAATTTTCTGATTTTTTCATGTGCATTGTTTGACATGTTCCCAATACTTGGATCTTCAAGTTTAATTGCTTGTGTTAATGGAAGCTGATGTAGAGGTCTATTCCTCTATGTTGAGGCATGTGTATGCTATCTGTAATTTTAGAGTCCTAACTATGAAAGTAATGTATATATAAAGCTGAAAATGCATCTTTGATTGCTTCATAGTAAAGTTGTTCTCCCATGTTTGTTAAACTATATGTTAATTTATGATTCAGAATAATGCAAT
Source organism: Eremochloa ophiuroides (assembly GCA_038502445.1). Classification (NCBI taxonomy): domain Eukaryota; kingdom Viridiplantae; phylum Streptophyta; class Magnoliopsida; order Poales; family Poaceae; genus Eremochloa; species Eremochloa ophiuroides. The sequence goes on along the minus strand of JAHLJS010000007.1, from coordinate 96,342,961 downwards.
TTCCGGAATATTTTATTTTATAATATTCTTTGATGAATAAATATTGTGTGATTCTCTTTTGGTTGCAGTGCGAAAATATCGTCCGAATGTAGAATCAGAACATTATCTAGAACATTTTTCTATTGGTTGCTATATTGAAAGAAATATTGCTGGCAAAATATTGTACCGATTGATTATTTGCTTATGTAGAGCCCATCCTTATGTATGCTATCCATCTATCTGCCAGCACAGTCATTGCTTCATGTTCTCACTTATGCTAACCATCTCACTTATGGATCATGTTGCTCGTCATTTTTCTTACATGTGATCAGATTTATTTAAATTGCAAATCATCTATGTTGTAGGTACTCATTCTGATATTGGGCATGATAGTGTCACTAGATATGTTAGAAACTTGGGCACGATGATCTAAGTTAAAATCTTTGTCAATCATATTTTACTGTCACGGTGAAGGGTGAACATGTGCTACCTGTTGCAGTACTCGTAAAGAGCAGAGTTCTTTCTTGTCATGTGAAATCTAAGGTATTTATTTATTATCATGTACTGTGAAGACTGCTATTTTGTATTCATATCTGACTAAAAATATCTGGATTCTGCCTTCACGAGCTAATTCTTCCTTGTACCATCTTATCTTTGATGATGTGTCCTTGTGCATACTAATGTCTGCAGCCGAGCAATTAGTGGGAAATACCGTAGGATCTTACGTGAAAAACACTTCTTTGGTGTACCACCAGTGTCACTAGTAACACTGCATTAACTAGGAGACCAGCTAGATATATATTTATACAGTAGCAACCATATATATGATGAACTTATGCCATAATAGTCTAGCAGATAGCCACTAGCGCTATGATAAAATCTTAATTAAAGACCATGTGCCGCCCTAGACACTTTTGTCATGCATGTACCTGCTTGTTGCCTGATTGGCCACCACCCGTTCATGCAGTCGTTCACATGCACCAGCCTTGACGGTTTTCCTTTTCCTCGCCGCCGGAGGAAGATCGATCTCTAGATTGATGGAGGGATGCTTGAAGCCGAGGCGCTGTGGACAAAGCCACAAGGTGAGGGTCGGGATGTGATACTGTATATACGTGTATTAGGCGCACATGATTGATGATAGGTCCGCCCCTTTTGAATTTGCTATACACAAGAGCCCACGATCGAATTAGGTTTCCTATAGCAGTATATCACAACGGCACCGGGATTTAGTTGCAACAAAACACATCGGTGGTAATAGTACGTATTATTGCCTCATTTAATAAATTTAGTTGCAATAGACAACCAGCTATTGCAATGGACGCGAGCAATTTTTACAACGAATCGAAACTGTGGCAATACCAACATACTATTGCAACATTTTTATTAATGAGTTACGATAGCCAGCAACCTAATTGCAATGGTCATGATAAATATTGCAACCCAACCATATTGTGGCGAAAAACTCAGTCAATAGCAACTCTTTCCTTTATGGTTGCAAGAGCCCCACTCACTTGCGACGCCAAGCAATACGAATGCAACGACAATGCATCATGGCAATAGTCGTAACATATTGCAACACTTTACACAAAACGGTTGCTATAGAGCTCACTTCTTGCAACGATGAGCGTAAATATTGCAATGGACTGTTTTTGTGGCAACACATGACCTCTATTGCCACCATTTTGGACACCTGTTGCGAAACACCCCCTATTACAATGTATGGGCCAGCCTCTGTCTCCCCTGCAGAATTCGGGCTGGTTGGGTTTTGCCATCGTCTTCCATCTTGCTATTTTTTCCGTCCCCTAAAAATACACGTATAGTAAGAAAATCATCAAACAAGTTCAAATCAGTAATAATGATACTACCACTGAATAATTAATTAAAAAGGTACAGGTTTATTCTTAGCAATGCTAGGTTCAGGTTGGGCATACCTTTCGTGATTGCACTGCCACCTCGTTGTCTTGGATGCTGTTCATGGCGAAACCAAAGGATTCAGCACCTCCTCGTAGCTGCATGCATAGATTAGACACAAAGAAACGATTTCCAAGTGTTATAAGTAGAGTATATGTTGTTACTGTTTCCAGTCATATAGTAGACAGAATATTAAGTAATATACTAGAGAGATAAACAGCATCTTACTCGACCACTGCTGTGTTGAATGGTGGCCCAGCTTCCTGTCCTCCAACCTGCCTTGCATGAAACGTATGTGAAAAGTTCTCCGAGCACAGTTAAAGGGGGATTGGAGGGAGTTGTTTTGTGTACGTTACCAGGAACATGAGGGTAACAAGCTCTCCATCTGGTTTGAGCAGTTGGTCAATTCTCTTGGCCCATGCTGGCCTCAGCGACGGCTCGATGGCACAGAAGAATCTGACGAAGCAAACCAACGCATTGAAATCGTCTCGTTTCCATTTCGTCATGAAGATGACTTTATTGTTAGCCCAATATATGACTGGTGGGCCCCCGTCCTAGCGCCAAACCCAATATATGGCTGAGGCAAGAGATCAACCTAACATTTATTAACAACACAAACAGAGAGAAAACAAACAAAATCCGTCGGGGATCATCAGTTGCGACACGCACGCACGTACGTGTAGTCGAAGATGATGTCGAACTTCTCTGGAGGCTCCCAGGTGAAGAAATCCGCAGCGACAAAGTCGAACGACGAGGATGGATTCCCGTCTGCCGCTGCCGCTGCCGCCCGCTAGCAAGCATGAACACACGACTGATCGAATGATGCACAAGCACAGCGTACATGAGCAACAGCGTGTCGTCGAACGATTTCGTCGCGTATATACTATATACATACCTCTTTGGCCTTCTGAACCGCCGTCTCGCAGATGTCGAGGCCGACGACGAAGAGGCCGGCGCCGGAGAGCGCGACCACATCGTGCCCCTGCACGCACGCAAGACACGAGATCGTGTCAGATATTATGGTGATCCATCGATCGAGGTCATGCATGCCATCATGGTCATCAACGATCGATCGTGTATTCGTGTATAAATAAATAAATAAATAAATAAAGCATGCATATATGCACTCACGGCGCCGCATCCCGGGACGAGGACGGTGGTGTGATCGCCGCCGGGCAGGGTCCCGGAGTTGACGAGCTCGACGACAGCGGGAGTGGGCTGGCCGAGGTCCCATGGCGTCACGCCTTCCTCCCAGCACCGGCTCCACCCGTCTGCACCGCCGGCCGGCGGCCAACCCACCATGGCACAAAACATTTTAGAATGCTCTTAGTAAGATGGGCTTGTCATAGTGTTTTATCATTTAAATTTTTTGTAAAAATATTTTTTCTTGTAAACGTCTCCTATTAATATTTTCATGTCTTATAAGTTGTGGTACTATATTTTACTACTACATAGAAATATTAGGAGGAGTCCATCACTTTAACACGGGCACCATGAACGTGCAACGTGCTAGTGTGTGTGTGTGTATATATGTTCCTGAAGGATCTGGGCCGCCGCCGATGAGCTGCGGCATGAGGGCCACCGCCAGGTTGGAGCCGTCCAGTACCTGGTAGGGGCCGGCAGTGGGCATCGTTGCCATGTGCGAGCTGAACTTTTAGCCTAGCTAATTAGTAGTGGTGCGAATGGTAATAATGCTCACTGTTTAATTTGCAGGTGTAGTACAGTGCATGTGCTACCGTACCTATGCCTTATCACTGCTCGTCTTCTCCGCGAGACTATACCTATATATACAGCCTCCTCTATTATATGAAATAATATTATAACTCGGTTAGAATTGGCACGGGGACTGTTGTATGGAGGTGGTTTGAAGGATTGAAAACTAGTGAGGGCGCCCGTGGTTTTGCCGCCAGGCATTATTGCCTGCCACGAAGCAGCACTGGATGTAGATTTCGATCGCTTGACATATATATCTTTCTGTTTTGCTGATTAAGAAGACGCCAGAGACCTTGAACTAAAGCAGTGTTACAAATTCTATAGTAGTTCCCCTAGTCGAATGGTAGGACCGGTGGGACGCTACTCGTAGGTGACCATCTCGCGATGACCACTGTGCAGAATTGTTGGATAGAAAGCACCAGATAATTAGGGTTATTAATTCATTTCCCATATCTGATTATAGTGGCATTTATATTAAGGTTTTAGGGTTATTATGTAATTTTTTTATATAAAGGCACGCAATGGAAGTTAATTTAGATATAAATTAGAAAGGCTATTTTACATTATCTTTCATAATGATATGTGTTGGTAATTTGAGGTAACTTTGAAACATCTTTCACAATGTCAAAGCTGTGTAACATATAGATGCAATTTTAGGGTATTATCTTTAATTGTTTTTCATAATGCTATGTAGGGGTATTTATATGACAATTTACATTGTATTTTTGAAGGTAACCTTTTAGAAAATATGAACTTGTGCAAGTTGTGATTGAGACGCCAATCTAATAATATATGGGCTTTGCTGACCTCATTAGCCAGCAGGCAGCTCATCAAGTGGGTTTTAGTGCGCAATCTGTCTGCAATGCTTGCAAGCTACAAGATAAATATCAACTTAACCAAGTTCTGACTTAGTGGTTGGGACATTGTTTGTCCCCTGCTACAAGAATAAAGGAGAATCTAGTGGTGCCAAGACGAAGGAACCCGAAGCATCAGGCCGAGAAGCCCTAGGATAGAACCAAGTTGTTCTGTACCCTGTACCCTCCTTGGTATATGAGGGGAAGGTACGAGCTCACGAAGGAAGATGATATAGACCAATCAGAGCAGAAACTTCGGGATTGAAACACTCAGCTAGGCTAGCTGGACCAGAACCATTGTCCTGAGGCAGAGACCGAGGAACCCTAGGGTACGGTAGCATCATGCAATTCCCTGCCAAAACTATCTCTCCATCAATTCCTCTGTTGTAAAGCAATTGTTAGGCATTGCCAACACAAAGAACACCATACCACTGAACGTAGGGCTAGCTAAGAAAGCACGATCATGATAAATCGATCATGTCCCCAGCATGTTTTTAATTTTCTATGGATTTCTAGGATTTATGTGTGCATCTCGTGAGAATTAACACCGACATCTCCAATATTGATATACACCTAGCATTCATCAATGCAAGTGGCCGAATATTTTACTAAAATGCACCCCCTTTCTAGAAGCTACGGGAGTGTTTCTTTTTCTATTGAGAAACATCAACTTGTGCACATTGTGATTGAGATACCAATCTAATAATATATGGGGTTTGCTGACCTCTTAGCCAGCTGGTAGGCACCTAATCAAGGGGGGTTTAGCGCATAATCCGTCTGCAATGCCTGGAAGGAAAAAAGAGAAACATCAGCTTGTGCAAGCTGTAACTGAGTGGTTACAAACATTGTCAGCCCCTCCTACACATTAAAGGAGTATCTGGTGGTGCCAAGACGAAGGAACTCGAAACACCTGATGGAGAAGACCAAGGCTAGAACTGATGGGTTTTGGAAGCTATGCCCTCTTCTGTATAATGAAGTAGAGGGGACTATTTTACAGAGACGTTATAGACCAATAGTACCAAAAACTTGGGGATCAAAACCTTAGACACTCGGCTGAGGTTGAACAGATCAATTGGCCCAAGGTAGAAACAGAGAAACCCTAGGGTAGCATCGTGCAAACCCCTACCACAACTCTCTCTCAAAATTCCTCTTGTATAGCCTTGATTGGGCATTCCTAACACAAATAACACAATACTACTGGATGTAGGGCTCAGAAACCCAAACCACAATAAATGTTCATGTCCTTTGCGTGTTTTGAGTGTCTGGGCCATGTGAGAACCACACATGTACCTCCAATGTAGAAACTCAATGTTCATAGTGGTTCTGAACCTACGACAGATGTTTATTTGTGCATCTCATGAGAATTAACACCAACACCTCTAGTTTTTTATATATATCTAGCATTGATCAATGCCAGTGGCTGAATGATTTTCTAAAATGCACATTGTTCAACTCACTTCCTGAATATAAATCAATTCCTAATGATACTGCCAACATATTTGTATGTAACTTTGTTTTTCCAAAATTTTTGTGAACATATTTCAATTTTTTATTTGGAGTTGAGAGCACTGTGCAATTTATAGATTACAACAGGCAAACTTATACTAAATATATCTATATGTTAACGCAACTTGTCAGAAACGACGAGATGTAGCACCCTGGCCTTGCATCCAAATGTTGATGGAGGAGCCGGAACGGGGAGGGGAAACGGCTCGAGGGAAGCTGTGCGTCACTAAATTCCCCGTGGAGGGTTAAATTCCGTGGACAGATCTTGACTTAGGCCTCGTTTGGGGAAGCACAAACCACAGGGGCAACCCAGCCCTTTTCTTCCTAGGCATGATTCCCTCATAGAATTGTAGCATGGGCCAAATTTCCTCGACATTTGGAAGCGCATGCGAGGGGCCAGCCCTGCCCCGACCCCTGGCATGTCCCTAGGCACCGCCCCCCCGGCCTCGGACGTCCAGGCATCGCTCCCCAGCCTTGGACGTCCTTTATCGTGCGAGCGAATAAGCAATGCGCTGCAGCAAAGAATGGGACAGGGAAGAAAAACCAGAGAGCAACAGGGGTTAGATGAGAGAAATAACAGGGATTGATTAGTTCAAAGAAATCCCTGGGCGTGCGTTACCTGCCACCCAAAGCCTTAGCGGGCAGCCATCAGCCGTGGAAATCAGTGAGATTGCAAGGAAACATTTGTTTGTGTCACATAATTTGCGGCGTTGTCTACTCTTATTAGTGAGCACGGGATGATGGCTCAGCGCTTGGAGGATCATACGGGATGTCCAGCCGAGTGGCTCGGCTCGGTCTAGCTTGTTTGGATAATGAGCTGGATTAGTTGGGCTTGTTATCCAAAATACCAGCTCGGCTTGGCTCAGTTGTGGGCTTGAGTTAGCTCGGTCATAGGGGTAGAAAAAGAGATTTTATGCACGGGGAGTATTCCGAATACTATGCTCGATTCACAGATTCATCAATCCATCTCCATGCAAAAAGAAACATAAATGTGCATGATCTGTGTGTACAGATGATATGACATTGCGTGGTAACATAAAGTTTGGTCCAATAGATCGGGTTCCTTGCAGATACTAGATAGCTCAAGAAAATCCAAGTCCAAAAATAAACATATATCAGATAATCCATTGTACAAAGGTAGGCTGGAAGTGGAACACAGCGTGAGGAGTTAGGTGAGTTAATGTTTGGAAGCTGCGTGCCTGTGACAAATATTTATTGCTAGTGGGTCGATTTTTGTAGGGCTGATACTGGATGTTCGAGCTCGTTTGATTTGTGAGTGGCTCGCAAGCCAGCTCGACCTGGCCGGTTAGCCCAGTGTCAATGGGATTTCAGTGAGACTTTCGTGCACATTAAATAAGATGCCACATCATCTTTTTCTTGAAACTAGAACGAGAGAGAAGGGAAACATTTCATCCCCGCGAAATGTATCCGCACTATTTTCAAACCTCAAATTATGATTACAAAATATTATATTGGATGGAAAGTTGAATTTTCAACCTTGTATGCCTATAGTTTGAGGTATAAAATGCTGCTCTATAGACAATAGCCTGAAGATTTATACTAAATGTCTAGAAGATAAGATGGTAAATAAGATTTTATCAATACAATACTCTCGAAGAAATGTCTCTTGTGCATAGAGTATCACAGAGCAATGTAATACATGAAGTATTTGAAATTACCATTACTCAAAGAAATTGAGTTGGATTTTTAGACAGCTTTATAAATCAGGATATTATCGATTGTAATAAAATTTGAATTTATGGCTTGCATATGTTACACTCCTTGAAGACTTGTGACTGTATATCATAACCGTTGAATATAAAGCATGAAGCTACTGCTTGTCGAGTATAGAAGTTAAGACATGCAGGAACAATATTATTTAGAACATTTAAGGGTTTTTGAAGAAAAACTTAAATTATGTGCATTAAGTTTTTATTCCCATTGAATTAAGTGATTAATGGTTAATTTATTAGCTTGAAGGCTAATATGAAATACTTTTTTCTTAACTGCAATTGTTACATGAAGTAATATATGTTGATTTCTCATGAAATAAATAAGATTTATATGTTCCACATATAAGAATTGACTTTTGCCTATCTAAATAAGTTTTGTAATAATGTTATCCACAAAGAAGCCTCGATATAACCATGAAGGTTATAGTTCGTTATGCATCTCTACCATGTAGGTAGAAGAGAAAACATGAATTCACTAGAAACACATGAACAAATGGAGTATACTGGCATATGAGTTGATCCTAGAAGGATAAATTTAGCCAAGACATAGTATAATCCTAAAACTATCCAAAACTAGAAGTGTATGTCCTACCCTAACTATGTCATTCTACACTGAATAGTACATTGGATATGTGAATATTTTATGCCATATAGCTAACGGATACTAGAAGTTTGATTGGATTCTGTGGAGCACTAGAAGTGATCATTCATAAATGATGTATGAAGCAAATTACTACTTGAAGTAATTATGGCATAAAAAGGGAGAGGAATATTGGGTAAAGGTATACAAAAATGTGGGTAATATATTTAATAAGTATAGCCTTCCTAAATCAATCTCCAAGTGCATATCAGGACTTGAAGTCATAGCCGTGTCCCTTCTGGGCAAGTTAACTTTCTCTACATTGCACTGATTATAAGCAAGCTTGTAGCTTTGTGTTTATTATTATCTACCATGTTGGGATTGAATACCCATATTCCACTTTACACATGAATGTGTATCACTATGTTGTGCTCTCATTGAGCTGCAATATTAGCAAAGCAGCTATATGTGTAGCTAGTATCTACCTTTGCACTTCCCTCCTAATTAAATTGGCTAGCTAGCATGCTATGTCTATATGGTTCTGGTTGAACAAAGAAATAAGTTGCTTTCAATGCATTGTATGCATAAGCAATAGATTGGTCTAATGGCCAAGTAGCCTAAAATCAGGGAGAGTTAGTTGATATGAAGTTTGCTCAATGGAGACTAACCCAATTGGTGGAATGTATAATTGTGGAATTAAGATAGTGGATAACACACTATATGATGATTTAGGATTTATAAAAATAAGGCATTAAGAAATTTTGCAGTAGTGGCAATTAGAAAATTTTAGAAAAAATTCTATGTGAATTGGAATGTTATGTATTTTATATATCTGAAGTAGGTCCAATGTTATGTATGAGTATTTTGATCAAATTTTTGGGCTAAATAATAAAGAAGCTAGACAATACAATAGTTTTATGAGCTATGATATGTGCATCAGGGGGAGAACATCCCTGAGTTTGTAGAGATGTTGAATATCCATAATTGCACTTTATGTATTCTACCTCACTATATATAATGTATAATAACCCATGTTTAATTATGTGCGTGAATATTTCCCATAAAACTTTATCAGAGCATACATAAATGGGCCTTCACTTGCAGTTGGAGATATATAAATTTGATTATTTTAAGCCTGTGATAGAGGATATCTATTGAAGTATGGTATTAAAGGTCTAATATTGGCATTATGGGGGAGAGAGAGACAACCTATTTTGAATGTCAAATATTATTTCCACAGAAGATAAATGATCCCGAGAAAATATTCCTTGAAGCCTGAAACAGGAATATAATCATGCACTAAGTCAACTAATAGTTTGACTAATACTCTTGTGAAGCATGAAACGAAGCATATGCTAGATATTTTTGAAAATAAGAGGAGAAACTTGAGGTTATAAACGTTTACAAGTAGTAAACTAAATATTATATACTATCAAGTTAAAATCTATGGGGATGCCTGTTAGCGTATACTTGTTGAATAGAAATAAAATAAAACTCCTCCATTCTCATGAACAGGACACCTCATGAAGAAGGTTAAGCACCTTATGAAGAGGATCATCATGAAGATAAAATCCAACACATTAAGCGCGCACAACATTAGTGTTGGGTATGCAGAACAACAAATCATCTCTTGTTTGGGAAAAAAACGAAGAGACAAAATAATCTCATTTATGAGAATATTGGGAGAAAATAATAGTTGTCGATAACGCTGCCTCTATAATTGCAAATGTTTCTCTTATGAGAACCCGGATCCAGAAACAAAGTCCATGGCAAAGTCGCCTATTGCGATTATATCAGGTCAATGAAGAAAGCAATTGTGGTTGAATTTCCTACTAAGAAGAAATAAATGTTCTGCTATATCTCTGGCAAATGAAATGAATGAATATAAAATATGTAGTTAATAAATGGATAATGAAGATCCATATAATTCCTGAAGAATATAAATTGTAACATATGAAAATTTAATCTCATACAAGTATTATAAGTCTAAGATAGAGTATATTCATGAATAAATATTAAAGTTTCAAGAAGAGCATATCCTAGAAGGAATTGTCATCAAATGACTTTGAATAACACAATTTCATTTTGTATATCACTTAATAATCTCCCATGCAGTAGAGTGAGAATATCCTTGAAGGAACTAATCCGTGAAGGTTTTACCAGTCGATTCTTACAGATACACCATTAATGACTGAAGTGAATATTGACCCGAGAGTAAAAAATAAGGAAACTTAAACACTATGAAGGTGTCATACAAACACTCAGAAAAGTGTATACTGTAAAGCTAACAATGAAGTTTTAGTATCCAATAAATACCATAAAAGGTATAAGAATAATGGTGATTTTGACAATTGAATTATCCTTTAAATGCCAAATGCAAGATTGGATTTATTAATTAGTGGTACAATCAAAATCCTGAAGATTTATAAGTTTAAAAATCCACTAAGAAAGAACTATAAGTTGTTATACTATTCAGAAGATATTGAATATAAAGTTTTTCTTACCCCCATAATCCTCTGAAAGGATTTATTTCCTTGAAGGATAAAATTTTATTTGTTTTACACCACTAATAAGTGGTTATTTATGCATGAAGCATATTGCTCTTTGTTATACCCATATAATTCATAGAAGAATTATGAGACATCTTTTTGAAAGATATAGTTTTATGGTACTGCATACCATTAATTAAGTACACATTTATAAAAGTGTGGTTTAAACAATGAAATTCAATGGATAGTTTTATGAGGGGAGCAATTTATTGAATTTACCTTGCAGGTAACTGAAACCACTAGAATTATAAATATCAAGTAGATCATATTTGCTAAAACATTAGAGTTTATGTATAGATTACGAAGATCAATATCTATTCACGAAGAATAGAATGTTATGAAGAATATATATGACCGGAAAGGTTAAATGTTGTACTCTTTTTCCCTATGTGAGTTTTTACTTAAAAGTTTCTCACACAAGGTTTTTAATGAGGCAACATGTGCAATGCAATTAACGAATATGATGTACTCTTTTCTCCAAGAACCATTTTTCCCACTAGGTTTTCGGATGAATTTTTTAATGAGGCATGTGCATATCGTGGTAATCGCCTACGGGGGAGTGTTGTAAAATATACGGACTCTGTCCTAGAAGGAAAGGAAAAGAAAGAATCCTAATCCTAGTTCGTTTGTACGTGGGCTCTTACCGAAATTTTTAGACCTTGGCAGGACTATATATACATGGGAGCTCTATGCTGTAATCATCAATATTTAGAGGAATAAAGAATAGTCTTTCTATCTTATGTCTACTTATTCTACTATTTTTATCTATTATGTTGATCAAGAGCGATGTAGAGGAAAAGGTCATAAGGCGACGTGTTTTATAACATAGGTAAACTAAACCGCGTGTTAGATTTCGTTCTCTACTGCTTTCAAGAGGTCGGCCTTCCGTCGATCCATACTGCTTTAATTCGGACGTGTTACGGGATTCAAATAAAGTTCTATCTTAATATATTTTTCAATCGATCTTAACATTTCTATTTATTTTTGCGACCATTCAATGGACCCTTCATGTTAACACTGGCAAGTCACGAACCGTGCTTGATGAAAAATAGGTAAATACTGAAATTATCCACAAGTAGTCCACCAAGGCAGCAACCCGTGCAGGAGCATGGGTTAGATTCCTTCCTATGGGAAAACTTTGTGATATTAATTTTAGCAATAGAAAATCATGATTATCATATATTTAAATAAATTTGATACCACGGTTAGGAATTTTTCCCTTCTTTGAACGTGTGTATAGCAATATTATAAGATTATTATCTTTTGAATAATAGTTGTCAATAATTTAGATTTAAAGTTTTTGATTTTTTTTTGAATTAATGTTCTTATTTCTTAATGGTAGAGTCATATTTAACATATATGATATTTTTTCTTATTAATTATAATATATTACAGGGCTATTATTGATTAAATTTTAGGATTCAGCTTTTCCTAGTGTGTCATTAAAGCTATTCAGCTAAAAATATTCGTATTAATTTCTAAGCTAGTTTTTTAAAAAAGATTGATGCAAATATAATACATTATGACTAGAACTTGCTCAATTATTTTACCGTGCTTTAGGTTCAGCTTTCTTGCCACATTTACTCCAATACTAGTGATCAAACTTTTTGTCAAGTTGTTTCTTAAGCTAGTTTTAATGGGGTTTCATCAGAGTTTCATGAGCATTAATTATGCTGATATAGCACCGTATCAATGAAGAGAGATGATAAGAGTTTCATGGGAGTAGAGACAGTTTCATGAGGATGAAACTCTTTTGCACTGTTTCTAAAATCTGTATACGTTAGAAACTGTGAGATGAAATCTACATTGAGACTGGTCTTACTATCGCCTCTGCTACATGAGATGTAGTGCCATCCAAATTTTGCATTAATTTCATTTATTCTGGCTTCAACAGTAAATATCTTATCTTGGAAGCACATATACATACCAATCATATACATATAAGCTTTTTGGAAACATGTATAATGTTCAAACATATGCATTGATTTGATGAGTCATACAAAATCAAACCTAATTCTTCTAAAGTTCCTCTATTATGCTGCATTTGCTCCTCAATGCCCCTTTTATGTGGTCCTCAATATGAATCTCATCAATACTAATACCACATGAAGGTATACTTTTTCATAAAAAGAAATTTTACCATGTCAGAATGTAAGCTACAAATATAAAATTGAAATACTACGTGCATTCATAGCCTCAGGAATTGGTAAATCCATAAAAATTTGTGTTGCATTTGTTGATGAGAGAGGATATCCTGCAAAATCAAATTATTTATTTTTCTCAGAGGTTTCTTCAGTGCCTAATATAATTGATGTAATGATATTAAATGAAGACTTACTGCAAAACATTTTAACAGTTGTAGATGTTATTGCAATGACATGAGATTTTGCCCTCTCATCGATTTGCTCAATTTTGCCCCCCAAAAGTTATCCACCTCACTAGCCTGCTATCGGACGCATTTATAGCTAACTAGCATTAGCAATTATGATCTACATGACAGCAAAACACATCATCCACTCACATGTATTTAGTTATCCACGTCAGCGTGCCACATCATCCATTAACATTCACTTATAATTATTTATCTTTTGTATACGTAAATTTATTTCAAATCATCAGCAATTTCCGCAGCAATACGTAAATTTGTATGCTTCTAGTTCTATCAAATTTGAAGCACATCAATATCACTTGAAAGAACTAATATATAAAAACCGAGGGAGAAAATCACTTCATAAACTCGACATCCCAATACTGCCTTGCTCATGCATCTAGTCATCTTCCCACAAGCCAAATTAATTATGCATTTAATTACCTGAATCCATGAGCTCACACCTACCATTAAATAAAAATTTTGTCTACCATGTTTTCATATTCAACAAACAAATGACATCTACATGGGTAGTAGCTCCAACAAGTTATAAAAAGGTGGTGATAAATCCAGAAAATGAAAACTAAATTACAGTAAGAAATAATCCCATCTAGTTTGGCCTGGCATTGTCACAAAGAATGTTAATCTTCTGATCTACTCCATTTGTTCCACAATATAAAATGTTTTGGCATTTCTAGATACATAAACTTTAGTACTTATCTAGACATAACTTAATTACAACTAGGTGCATAGTAAAAGCTATAAATCAAGAAAAGCCAAACCGTCTTTGGAACTGAGGGAGTACCAAATTTGCACTAGGTGAGAAAAACTCAAAGAATGCAGATACATGCTAAGAAACATATTTTGTTTCATCATACATGCAAATTATTTTCATGCCATGCTCAACCAATTTGCGAACAACCGACTCCTTAGCCTGAGGGAGAGTTCTATTAAAACTTGGAAAGATCTCAAGAGAATGTCTTCATCGAGAACTACATGGCCATGTGCTAGCAACCGGTACTAAGTATGACCTAGAAAAGCTTAGCCAAACATGTGGGGAAACATTGTGCGGTTTCATTAGACGTTTGTCAGAGACGAGGAACTCCATCCCCAACATCAGCGACTCCGATACCACCATAACTCCGGACCAAGCTCTATTACTAGAGGTCGGGGACGATTAACGAGCCACTGCATACAGCTAATTCATATTTCGATGTTGAGGAGGCCAACTGCCAATTCCGAGATGATGCCAGAGCTCCCCGCTTGATTGGCAGCCACATTGAAATGATGAAGGCCGTGAAGAACGGCGCTATGATAACTGTGATTGCCGTCGTGATGACAGATCGGAGAGCTCAAGGGGTGGCCAGAACCGTCGTCGCCGACCAGAAAGCACCAAACACCGTCAAGTCTGGTGCTAAGCGCATCTATGAGGCTGACTACGAGAAGCTCTTGGATGGCCCTGTCCTGTTCGTAAGAATGCCAAGCACACCATGCGCGCGAGTGCAAGGGCCTATATAAGGCTTTCTGAGAGGAAGATTGGAAAAAGTTCCGCCACAAGGAAGATGAAACACATGATGACAAGGAAGGGGATGGAGAGAAGGAAGCTCAACAAATTACCTTCCAAGATCCCAGTAAGACCATTGTCCCAATCTTCGGAGCGAGATCTACCTCCGAAACCAAGCGGTAGCAAAAACTCCCCTCTCGACAAGTCAACTCCACCGCTACGTACGATGACACCATCGCCATTTCCAAATACTCGGACTGGTCAGAGTATCCCATCACCTTCAGGAGGTCTGATCAGTGGGCGGACGTCCCATCACCATCATCGGCATTTTTAATGCAGAAAATCCACGCTAATTACTTGACATAATTGTTGCTACCTTTATTATTATTTTATGCTTTATTTATCACAATGGTCCCTGTCGGTTTTGTCAGGACAGTCTAGCAACACCGTCTATAGTTGTGGAATACCTTATTTACTTTTATGTTTACTGCAACAAACACAATACGCAAGGCTCTAATGCTATTTCCGACTCATGGCTTAGTAATTGACACCAAGTTCGTATAAAATAATTTTCATCAAGAGTTTGACAGATATAAGTACTCAAATATAGATAGGAAGTTGTAGGCTCTCAATTCAGGAGAACACTAAATCTATTTATTTTGTGTTGTCACCTACTGGGAGCAAAATTTGGCACCAGTTCTGATAATCTTATCTCAGACATCCCAAATATTCATTCTTCATTGTAAGTCGTGAGAAGAAGTCTTCTTAGATTCACATTTCACAAAAATTTTAGATGAACTGCGTTTTAGTTAATTTTTCTTCACTGGTACAGAACCATACTATATAGGCGGTTCACAACCCATTTCTACAGGCGTTTCCCAGCGCCGACTACGCGGGAGGCCTGTAGAAATGGGACCATAGTACAGGCGTGAACCGCCTATAGTAATGTATCTACACAGGCGGTTACATGGTCCAGTTACACAGGCGGTTCACTAAGAGAACCGCCTGTGTAGATGCATTACTACAGGCTGAACCGTCTGTGTAAATATCAGACCATATTTGTATATAATAATAAATTATTTTTACATATATATTGATATCGGGACTACTATTTGAAAGGTGTTCAGACATCTACATGAACAATTTAAATATTTCATACATACATTTATATACATCCTTGTTTCATGCTCACGAACATAAAGTTATTTACAAAGAGTATATGCATCACACATTGTATTCATCAAAGTTTGCACTCGTGGTCTAATAACCTGTCCTAGTAAATTTTAGCCTACTAATCTCCGTTAGCTCACAGAACTCTGGCATGGATAATTGGCTGTCATGATCATGATATTTCCCTTCGCGTGGAATGACATATTTCAAGAGGAATGTGCACAAGTCCTCAACTATGTCGTATATAGTCTTTTCGGTGACCTTCGCTGCCTTGGTTTCTTTAAATTGCTGCAAAGAAAGTTTATTAACATAATATACTTAAATTTTGCACTTTCAACGTCAGAACTACATACATGACTATTACTTATATTAATTACCTCAGAAGGGTTGCTGGTGAATCGTCCGGTCTCTCTCATGTGCTTGCACACATAGTATCCATATAGGACAGACCCGGGTGGCTGCTTGTGGCACTATATAATGGGAAAGTGGTTATTTATAGATGCAACCATGTATCGTACATGTATGATTTGTATTCATAAAAGTAAATTTTCATACGTACCGGCCAGTTATGTAAAACTTGCAATGGCTGCCCTTCTATCTTAGACTCGCACTTTCCACCTGTTATCTTATAAAACCTATATGCCCTATGATCCCGAATAGAACCACCATGTTAGTCTCAAACTCTCATAATGCAAAAGTATGAATGCATATATATCTCGACTTACAGCTCTAAGAGTTCAATGAATTTTGCATAGGATTCTTTAGGGTAATTTGCGGAGTCTTGTACCAGCACCTTTCCTTCCTTAGGATAAACGTGGCAGTTGATCCAGTGGTCCCTGCACGAAGCGAATTCTTGATGCATTTGTGCATTGGAATTATTTAGTTTCATCTAGGCAAACTCACACTCACCCAAAGTGGTACGAAAGGACTACCGATTTCCTGTCTTGATACTTTTTCAATGATCTTCCAATGTAGAAGGCGTAGTCGGATTCAAACTTAATCCTCAGTTGTCTGATTTTCTCGGCCCGTTCATCACCTTCTAAGCCCAATAACTCCTCGTTCTCATTCCCGATCCTGAATATGTGCCGTTCTTCGCATATATCTATTGGGCACAGATAGCCAATCCTTTTATTTGCACAAGAATCAAAATCCGGACCATAATACATCTCCTGCTGCTCAAATAGCATTCTGCAAGGGGCATGTATGTCAGATATTGAACATTGATGCAACTAAAATGCATGTGTAACTATGTAACACTTACAATGCAAATGTCGTTACGATCTGTACGTCCAGTCTCTCGAGGTTCATCATCAACCACACGTCTTCGAAGTTAATCATGCACTTCTCAGTTTGACTGAGAAATGCCTTATGTGGTATAGAAATGCTGATGGTGTCGATGCCCGCAGAAGATGCTCTCATGTACCAGTCATGCAGCCTTTTTATATTGCTTGGGACCTTTAAGAGTTTCTCCCAATTGAGTAAAGGACTTCCCGACAAAAATTATTTAGGGATGTTCTTGTAATCTTCTTTAGTTAGCACCTTGATTTTGCAAGTACTGACCTTAGGCACTGACTTCGATGACTTCGAGAGCTCAGACAACTCATGCACTTCTACAGTGCGTTTCCATCCAATGGCTGACAAAAATTTGGCCGTGCCAGCTATTTTTTTCTTTGACTCAAAGGGGGAAACCAACTTGGGCACCGAAATTTTTTTCTTTGGCGGCGGTGGTGGCTCCTTTGGTTGTTCAGGATCTTTAGGTTGTAGGGAAGGTGCTGGCTGTGGGTTAGGAAGATCACGGGGAGGTGATGATTGATAGTTAGGAACAAAGTGGGTAGGTGATGCTGGTGGGTCAGGAAGAGACTGGGGAGATGGTGGTGGGTTTGGAAAAGGATCGACACATGCTGACGACTCCTGAGTGGGTGGCATCTCTTGAGAGGATGGTGGTGGCTCCCGCAGCTGGACGTCCCGCCGAGGCCAAAGGATGAAATTGTTTATCGCCTGTCCGAGTTTATCAATGTCCTCGAGACCGGGGATGTCTAGAATCTCGTCCTCGTATCCTTCGACCACGGTCGACACTTCAACTCTGCAGTAGTCTTTAGGAATGTTGGCACCATGGTATTTAGATCCTGCTGGGATTGCTTTGCCTGTGGCCACTTCCCTTGTATGATGATTGTTAATGCCATACCTTATGACTAGGGAGCAAGGCACGGGAGCAACAATGTCGTCAACCGGATAGTGAGCCTTGTTCGCTGTAGACCCGACACTGCTTGGAATATCTATTGGACCCTGTGACACCAACGGTTGCGCAACCACTGGGACTAGCTGCATCTGCGGGGGCTGAGCGCTCATCTGTTGATTTGACACCGCACTCGCCAATTTATGCACCAACTGAGGAGGAGGATCTTCTAGCAATTTTTCCATCATCTCTGTGAACTCCTTCTGAGCCTCCTGCTTAAAAAAACTTGCCATTTCTTCCTTGTACCGATCACGTTTCTTGTACTCGCCTGACCACTGAGGGCTAAATCCATCCTTCCATCCTTCTTTGGATGAGATGCCTCAAACACAGCCAGGATGCTCAGGGTTACCCAGGCCCACACTAAGGGCATCCCTCTCCCTTCGTGGCTTGAATTTCCCTTCCTGCTGCTTGGCTGCCACCGCAAAGATGCTCTTTGCTGCTTCATCGACAATAGGGTCCTCAAAGGACACACCACTCTCGGTTTCCTTTGGCTTCCGAGCAAGAATCCAATTCGCAGACCTTTCACCAACTTGCTCGAACAGCACCGGCAACCCTGTCGCCTTCTTCGCAGACTCTTGTTTCCTCCATTTGGGGATCTGGAGCTGGTAACCACCTGAGCCTAGATGGTGGTGGTACTTGTTCTTCTTTGTGAGCTCGGAGTTGGCTTCACTCATAGCTATGAAGTTTGGATCTCTCCTCTGCTCTAGAAAAACCGTCCACTGCCCATTGGTAATCTTATATTTTTTTGTAGGGTCCTTTCCTGTCTTCGCATACTTGGAATTCAACTCGTACCTCCAGTTTTGGAAACTGATCGCACACTGCTTCATTGTATATTCCTTTACTAGTGCCTCTGGCGTGTTCCGAGGAAACTGGAACCTCGTCTTAATTTTATCCCATATTCTGTTCTTGTCACCTTCTGGCACACTGGACCAATCCCGAATGGTGATGTCAAGAATATCCTTAACACAGAAGCCAATTGCATTCCGGTACTTGGGTAGGGCCTCCATTGGAAGTAGAGGTAGTCCAATCGAGCTCACTTCATCAATGTTATATGTTTTGTCTGGAAACTTGTTCGTACCCCTCTCGCCTCGTTTCACACCGGTCCGCTTCCTTTTCCTTGATCTCTCAGTAGTCGTCGTCGCGGTCGGTTCTGGTGCGTCTGCTGCATCACGTGCCATTTCGTGTTCCTGATGAGCTCTTGCATCTGAGACAATGCCTCCTGAGTATATAGACATTGTCAATCATATGGACACTATAGATCGAAATCATGTAATTGCATACAAACATGGACTCATGGATGTGATATTTACCTCATCCGCTCGTGTATTGTAATTCACGAGGCGCCTTCCTCGCTTCGGGAGGCACCATGTCGTCGCTAGCTCCTATTTCATACGAGGGAGTGGAGGCCCCGGATGCTTCGCCCATTTCGTGGGTCCCTTGAACTTGCTGCTCTTCTTGCTCCGTGGGGTGGGTCCCTGGGGCTTGTTCCGTGTGTTCGGATCCTTGTGCTTCGTCCTTACGCGGAGAGACCATCGTGAAAATCTTCGCTCTTAAAGACCTAGATTTAGAGAGGCGTACACGAGAAGCATCAATACTCTATGTATCACTTACGTGAATGAAATAATATTCTCTGAATGTATTTCATAGTTTTTCTGATTTTTCCTTATTTTTTGTTTCAAAATGCAACTACATATATAAAAAAGAAATTATACTATATTACAAATACATATATTATCTAATGACATATAAAAAGAAATAATAATATTCTCTGATTGTAAACATTATTTTTCCTGATTTTTTCCTTATTTTTTTTCTAATTTCAGTCTATTTGTTTTGCTTCTAAATGCAAGTTCATATATATATATAAAGGTATTATGCTCTACTACACAACTCCGATTGGAAAGCACATACAAACATTGGTCAATACATAGTAGAAAATCACACCAACAATGCCCTAATATGACCACAAACAGACCCTTCCAAATCAGACCCTAGCCATCTCCCAATCGGGCTGACTGGTGGGGCCCACCAGTCAGACCCTTCCCCTACCTCCAGCCGCCGCCGCGCGCTGAGAGGCGGGGCTGGGCCGCTGAAAGCCCATGTTTGGTTTTGGGTAATTGATGAAACCAAGTTTGCTAATAGTATGCTCTAAGTGTTTCATGAGAACCATTAGCAAACAAGATGGAGCAAAGGACCGGGTCGGTGGAGGCCACAAGTGAAGGGCAATGACGATATCCATGCAAATTGTATAAGTCCATCATCAAAGGTGTCCACAAGGTCCATCAAGAGATGAGAAGGAAGTTGATAAGAAATCGGGAGCTCAAGGCAAAGGTATAACTAATAGGAGCGCTTTTGGTTTTGGTGATCAAGACTCCATAGAGGGAGTGGTCACATTTAGGATAGATAGCCGTACTATCAAGAGGGGGAAAATCGTTGATGAAATGCGGTTATCAAGTGCCACTAGGTGTTCATGATCATTTCATTGCATATATATGCTAGTGACACTAACAAACCCTTGGAAAACTCTTTTGAAAAGCTAACACACGTGCACAGAGTGTAGAACACTTGGTGTTAGCACTTGGGAACAAAGGGTGAAAGGTTTGAGTGAAAATCCTGAGAAAACTGGGCATCAGACCCTAACATCGCCAGAGCGTCGGACCAATTAGTTGAGTCCGATGGCTAATCCAGCGCTGTGCAGTTTCAGAGCGTCGGACTCTGTGTTTCGGAGTGTCGGACTATGGTCCGGTTTAGTCCGATGGTGCGCGTCGAACTATCGTCCGACGGATTTCAGTGCTCGGGGAGCTCTCTGGAAGCGTCGGACTGTCGCGATCGTTAGTCCGATGACCCTCTGCGATTCAGTCTGATGGTGGTCTGTTGAGGGCGTCGGACCGAGGCTCTTGGTCCGACAATGCTCTGTCTGATGGTGAGTTTTGGCGCGAGAAAATAGCCGTTGTGATTCAACGGTCGACTTCAAACGGCAGAGGACACGTGGCGTCCATCCGAGGAGTTGGACCGGAGTTGTTAGTCCGATGGTTTGGCCGTCGGACAGTCTGACGGTGCGCAGTTTTGTCCAAATGGCTAGTTCTTTGTGTGTGGCTTATAAATGGTCACTTGGCCGGTTTGGGGAGTATCTCTTGGCACTCCTGAACATCATAGCATACTTGTGAGCCTTCCCACTCCACTCTCACTCATCCTACTTGATTGTAATCATCATTTGGTGAGTTTGGAGAGCATCAAGTGCTGTGTTCATCTGGATTCAGCTCCCTCGCCCGGAGCTGCGTTCTGAGGTACTTTTGTATTCAACATCCTGATTCAAGTAAACATTTGTTCTTATTCGTTCTTATGTTTACAAATCTATTTGAGTGCTTTGATCTTGGTAGCTCTTTGGTTCAAGCAGTAGTTTGTAGTGTAGACGTGGTGTCTGGGCTATAATTACTTGTGAATGTCCCCTGATTGGCCGGATATTGGTAGATCACGTAGGCGACAGTTGCGTTGAGTCCTCTGTAGTCCACTTCCCATTGATAGGATCGATAGGTGTATAAGTGTCTGGTAGAAGGGAACTCTGATTTCGCCTCTTATTCATGTCACTGCCCGATTAGAACGATATTATTCAAAGTTTACCGGTTGTCGGATCTAGATAATCATTTGTTATTTTCTCATTCTTGATATTCTCTGTATTGATTGTATTATCGGGTTAAGAGCCAATAGATTTAGTCAGTATCACCTGCTGTTCCTTTGGGTTCGATATTAAAACCGGGATTGTCTGGTGAAGTGCTACATCGGTTGTTTTATCTGTGCGCTTGCGGATATCTTGATAATAATAATCCTTAATAAGTACAGTTAATTTATACCAACAAGCATTTCTGGCGCTGTTGCCGGGGAACGGTTTGCTGATTTTAACTTAGTCTATCTTAATCTTGTATTATACTTTTATCTTTTATCTTTTAAAGTATGGAACCCATGTCCTAACTTTTATATCAATATGGAGCGCCATCGGGATCGTATCTCCAGCCAAAAGAATCATCTTTAGCTATCACATCATCTGGCTATGAGTTACGTCCGGGATTAATTTAGTTCAGGATCACATTTTTTCTGGTAGTTCTAGCTACCCATTTAGCTGATTTTGAGTAGACATGTTCATGTTTGCACATTAAGGGCATGACAGATGAAACTTTAAGATGGAAACTCTTTCCGTTTTTAGTAATGGGAAAAGCAAAGAAATGGTATAATCGTCATGTTGGGAGTAGCCAAGGAGATTGGGAAGTATTGCGTGCTAATTTTTATCTTAAATTTTTCCCTATCGAAAAGGTCGCTAAACTTCGTTTTGAAATTATTGGATTTAAACAATTAGATAACGAATCATTAGGCAAGGCTTGGGAACGCTTTGATGGATTTATAAATTCTAGACCTAATCTTGCTTTACCAGAACCAATGCTTTTGCAACATTTTTTTTAGGCCTTGATGATAAAAATAAAGAATACCTTAATTTGGCCGCAGGAGGAGCATTTATGCATATTACTGCTTCACATGCTAAAACTATTCTTACTAATATCTTAATTGATCTTCCTGAAGAAAAAAAATTGTTAGAAGATGAATTTTTGTCGTTTGACTCTAAACTTTTTTCTGATTCATCTCGACCTTTACTTGAACTATCTAATAAGAAGGAGATAACTCCTATTTCTGATTTTATGCTTGAATTTGAGGATGAAGTTTTTGATGATTATGGAAACACCTCGTGCTATCATAAAATTATAAAACCACAAGAGTCTATGAATTTTAAAAGTTTTAATATTTCATATCCTGTTGATTTAAAATTCCTTAGAGAAATAACTAGAGAATTAATTTTTGTTATGAGTAATGAGTGGTTGATAGAATCTGAGCTTTCAAATAATATAATTCGTTTAAATTCTCCTGCCATTACTATTAAATGTCAGATTAATGCATATCCTTTTGATGCCTTTTATAATCTAGCAGTAGGTGTCAATATCATGTCTCTTACATTTGCTGAAAAATTCTTGAAAGATATGCCATTAATTCCTACAAATAAATTATTGAAAAATCGTTCAGGATATATTATTCCTAGTTCAGGTGTTTTATATTCTCTTCCTATTGTGATTAACGAATTCTAAATTTTGCTGAATTTCTATATCTTTGATGTTTGGGATTTTGATGTAATGATTGGGTTACCAATAGGAAAACTTTTGCAAGAAGGTTGTGCGGGCAATTTAGATATTAAACTTGGGAAGGGATTTAATCTCTCAGTGCCTATAACTCATGCATTAAAAGCTAAGCCAGAGCCACCTCTTGAGTTAGATCCGATAGAAGAAGTTAAGGCTGTGTCATTTAAAGAATTTATTGAACCTAATTTAGAGGATGATACTCAGTTCTTCATTAATGAAGAGGAAGAGGATCTGATTGATCCAGAACATCTGGATGAATTGCTATAGCCACATAATCCTTCTATTGAGCTTAAGCAACTACCTTCTGGTCTTAAGTATGTTTTTCTGAATAATGATCAAAATTCTCCTGTGATTATTAGTGATAAACTTTCTGAAGAAGAGTCTTTTATATTAATAACTGTCTTAGAAAAACATCGTGCTGTTTTTGGTTATTCACTCCAAGACATTAAGGGGATTAGTCCTGTTTTATGCACCCATCGTATTCCAACCAACCCAGAGATTACACCTTCTAGAGAGCCCCAACGTAGGCTTCAAAATACGATGAGGGAAGTTGTTAAGAAAGAGGTCTTAAAACTTTTTGCATGGTGGGATTATTTATCCTATTCCGCATAGTGAGTGGGTAAGCCCTGTTCAAGTTGTACCTAAAAAGGGTGGTATGACCGTAGTTAAAAATGATAAAAATGAATTGATACCTCAGAGAACTGTTACAGGATGGCGAATGTGTATAGATTATAGAAAACTTAATAAAGCAACCAAGAAAGATCATTTTCCACTGCCTTTCATTTTCCACTGCCTGATCATGCTGCTTTAAAATATTTGCTCACTAAGAAAGATGCTAAACCTCGTTTGATAAGATGGATTTTGTTACTCCAAAAATTTGCCTTAGAAATTAAAGATAGAAGAGGAATATAAAATTTAGTTGCTGATCACTTGTCTAGAATACACTTTGAGAAACCTCAGGAATTGCCTGTTAATAACTCGTTGAGAGATGACATGTTGTTTAAAGTGACCAAGTCAGACCCTTGGTACGCGAATATTGTCAACTTTATGGTTGCAGGTTATGTACCACCAGGAAAAAATAAAAAGAAACTTATTTATGAAAGTCGTCTCCACGTATGGGATCCTTCATACCTCTTTAGAATTTGTTCAGATGGATTACTTAGAAGATGTGTACCAGTAGAAGAGGGCATGCAGATCATTCAGAAATGCCATTCATCACCATATGGAGGTCATTATGGAGCATTCCGTACTCATGCTAAAATCTGGCAGATTGGCTTCTTTTGGCCAACTATGTATGAAGACACCAAAGATTTTGTCCGGAGATGTGGATCATGTCAGAGGCACGGGAATATCAATGCAAGAGATGCTATGCTACTCACCAACAATCTCCAGATTGAGCTCTTTGATGTCTGGGGAATTGATTACATGGGACCATTTGTAAAATCAAGAAATTATGAATACATTCTGGTGGCAGTTGACTATGTATCCAAGTGGGTAGAAGCTATGCCATGCATGAATGCTGATTCCAGACATTCAAAGAAGATGTTCGAAGAGATTATATTTCCAAGGTTTGGAACACCAGGATGGTCATTAGTGACAGAGGGACACACTTCACTGATAAGAAGTTTCACCGATACTTGCAAGCTCATGGCATCCGTCACAATGTAGCTACTTCATGCCATCCTCAGACAAGTGGCCAGACAGAAACATCAAATAAACAGATCAAGGATATTCTACATAAAACAATAAATAAAATAGGTACAGCATGGAAGGACTGATTACCCGAAGCACTTTGGGCATATTGGACCACATACAAGACACCTTTGGGTATGTCACCTTATCAGCTAGTATATGGTAAGACCTGTCATTTACCAGTGGAGTTAAAGCATAAAGCTCACTGGGCTATTAAGAGATGGAACATGAACTTTGAAGCTGCTGGAGAAAATAGAAAAATGCAATTATCAGAATTAGAAGAATGGAGAGAAAAGGCTTATCACAATTCAAAGATCTATAAAGAAAGAACAAAAAGATGGCATGACAAGAGGATCAAGAAGAAGGAGTTTGTACCAGGAGATAAGGTATTACTTTTTAATTCCAGGTTTAAATTATTCGGGCTTGAAAAACTACGAAGCAAATGGAAAGGACCATTTACGGTTGTGAATGCATTATCACATGGAGCGGTAACTCTACAATCACACGAAGGTACATTATTCAAGGTAAATGGTCACCGACTTAAATTATTTTTAGAACAATTTAATTTAGAAGTTGTTGATGGGCTGGACTTTGTCCAACTACCCACTTTTTAGTCCCGTTATTATCCGTTACGAAAAATTATCGCGCATCGCAGCTAACAGGAAGTAGGAAGAGTCTAGAGGCTTCACGAGCTTGGCCAACCAGGAAGTCACCTGTTGGGGCCGGCCAGCGCCCTAGTGGGGCCGGGCGGTGCCCCCTGTCCCCTCTCATCCTGACTCAAGTTCCTTTTTCTTTCTCTATCTTTCCTAAATACAATCCCATAGATTCCCAATGCGTAAGGATAATCTTTCGTACGAATCCTGTAGAACCTAGATTTGATCTTATCCTGTCTCCTGAAAATTATATAAATACATACCCATACCACCCTTGAATGCCATCCCATCATCATTGCCTTCTTCTCCTCCAAAGAAACTCTCTAGTTTAGATCTAGTAGCAATGGCAAGCAAAGCGGTCATCGGCGCTGACTCCGGCAAGCTCCAAGGCGACCACTCGAAGGCCATCATCCTCGCATAGCCAAAGCCCCTTGCCATCGTACCGCCGAAGCACCTCGCCGTCGTGCCACTGAAGCATCTTGCTATGGTGCCCCAGCAGTTCGAGCAAGTCTACTACACGCATGCTCAGCCTGCTCTGCCATCGCCACCTGAGAGACTGCTGCTAGAAGATCGTACCAGGGGGAAGCAGATCGCTATTCCCCGAGGCACCCCACTTCTTCCACCTAGAAATAATGAGCGACTCCTGTTGGTCAAGACCGACAAGAACGGAACGCTGGTATGTGCGAAGTACACCACTGCTCGTCCTGCCATCCAAGGAGTTCGTGCACGTCCAGGCCAAGTCCGCTACACCGAGTTCATACCACCTCCGCCCAAGAGACAGTGGGCTACATCTACATCAACACTAGAAAAAAGTCTCTAGACAGCCCCAGCTCTCTCTACGCATCCTTAATGAGAAGATGAAAGCTCTCTCTAACACCGTTAGGGGTATAGAGAGGAATGAAGACTTAAGGAGCAAGATTATGAGTGACATGACTAAGTAGATAGAAGTCAATGTCAAGTTAATTCACAGTCTCAAGCGTGAAAAAAATCAGCTGAAAGAAGAGATTGGTGATCTTAAGAAAGAAATTAGGAAGCTCGCAAAGAAAGGGCAGCCTTAAGTTGCCCTCGTTATCTATGTAATAAGGCACAAGTGTGTTAGATTTGATTATATTATCGAGTATGCTAGGTTTGATTAATAATATTAAATGTGTTAGATAAGCCCATGGAGCTAGGGCAGTTGTTAGCTCGGTCAGTTATCAGAGTTATCTTTATTATTAATGAATAAAGTGCCTTATTCTTTTTATCAATATTAATGTTTAAGTTTACTCTACTCTCTATATTTTTGGTACGCATGTTGTCTCCACATGTTGCGCAAAAAAGTATGCAGGAAAATAAGTGTGGGGGAGGCACATCACGACTATAGAAATCAATTCGCTCGGGAAAATCACGTAATTCGGAAGATAATCGAACCAGGACCTCGCACACCGATGTGGACCATTTGGGGCCATAGATGTGCGCCGCCCGGCGCCCTACCTGGGCCAGCCAGCCCCCTCTGCACCCTCTGCATCCCCTTCTCAGTCATGGTTAGGTTTGATCCCCCATATAATTTAATTGCATATGTTTCGATTTCCGTTTCAATCCGAATTAAAATTCACATGCTAAATTACTTTTAAAAGAGAAGAAGAGATTGTTTAATTCATAGCTCAAGAATAAATTATATGACACTTTTCTAGGAATCATGTTACTATTGAAAACTATTTATAGGGGCCCCATGATTGTTTAAGTCGTTGTGAAACATGATATAGTTGAATAATGAGAACTCAGTCCCTGATGTTTTGTCTTTGGAGATTTTATTTCGAAAATTTAAATGATTAGTTATACCTCTCCTTTGTGGTAAAAATATTGTCCTACCAGAGCCATATATATAGGATAGAAGCCTGCTATATATAATACTTGTCTTTGCATTGAGTTTGGTCAATCTTTGTAACCCTTTAAAGAAATTTGTCATATATTTGGAATCAAGGGCCAATCCCACATAAGCATTACTCTAATCTGGAGTAATAGCGAGTCATTCTATTAAAAATGTTTCTCTCCTACACTGGAAGAACACACCAAAAATAATTATATAGCATAGTTACCAAATAATTGCTCCATGTTTTGTTAAAGTCTCTCAACTACTAAATTCAAAAGAGGTATGAGCTATGCAAAAGAAGAAGGGAGTATAAAAAAATGGACAAGTGTCCGAAGAAATTAAAACAATGAGTACTTAGATGCTCGCCTCCCTTGAAAAAAAAGAAAAAAAAAGTGATAGCTCATACTCTCTGAATAAGCTCAAATTGTATAAAAGAGAGATTTATTTTCTAAAGGAGCAAGGTAGAATTAGGTTCCACCATATTCCACCAAATAAAACTTGATTCGATTATATACCTCATTTCTCTGTGGATTCATTGTTTGGCTTTACAACAAATACAATGCAAGTATGTTTTCATATTTTACCTACCTGAGACCCAAATAAGCTTTTTAGAAGTAGGATAAAGAAGGCGATTTCATTAATGCCTTGGTAAGGATATAATAATACCAGATATATCAGTGATTTGAGAGTATTACAAAAGGAGAAGGTAAAGCTAAGTTTATTTGCAAAATTACATACCCTCCAATTGACTTAACTAAAGGAAGAGAGTGATCTGTTTTCAAGCTATTCTGTTCTTCAACTACTCAAAGATTCATGGTAGACAGTTTGAATTCCATAGAACATGCATGACTAGACTATTTTTATATAATGTACGCTCAAGTTATATTTTAAATGCTCCATTCTCTCTAAGAATCTTATATCTTAAAACCAACCTTTTTCTCGGGACAAGCAAAAGCCTAAGTATGGGCGTAATTGTTGACACCTGTTATTATCCAAATTTTATTATCAACTATCCCTACATTAAACCTGAATATCCAGTAGAATAGAGTTATTACTAACAGATTCCACGAGTTTTGGTGAATTGTCTATTTCCCAGAGGATTTTCCAGAAAGGCTTAAAAGAAGGATTAAAGAGCATAATTACCACGAAACTTAACCGCCAAGGAAACATCTTCACGAGAACGCTAGAAGCATCTGGAACACACCTGAAGCACCGGAGCCCGAAACCCCATAGGGTGGGGCCGGTCGGCGCCCCCTAGGGTTTCCCCCGTGCCGCCTTCTGGAGTCTTCTACCACCGCCTATTAGAAGTCATCTAGGCCCTTGTTTAAAGTCGGTTTGATCCTACGGCATACGTGCATCCCACCGGCCTATAAATAGAGAGGCATACACCCTAGAGGAGAGCCAGATCAAGAGATGAAGACCCTAAAGCATTAGATAGATATCCACTAGATCTAGGCTAGCAATCAAGAGAGAGATTAGAGAGATAGAGTAGATGAGTAGAGATTCGGAGGAGTCCCAGCCTGTCGGAGCTTCTTCGTAGCTGTGTTCGTCTGGATTCAGCTCCCTCGCCCGGAGGTACGTTCTGAGGTACTTTTGTATTCAACATCCTGATTCAAGTAAGCATTTGTTCTTATTCGTTCTTAATTTTACAACTCTATTTGAGTGCTTTGATCTTGGTAGCTCCTTTGTTGAAGTAGTAGTTTGTAGTGTAGACGTGGTGTCTGGGCTATAATTACTTGTGAATGTCGCCTGATTGGCCGGATAGTGGTAGATCGTGTAGGTGACAGCTGCGTTGAGTCCTCTGTAGTCCACTTCCAGTTGATAGGATCGATAGGTGTATAAGTGTCTGGTAGGAGGGAACTCTGATTTCGCCTCTTATTCATGTCACTGCCCGATTAGAACGATATTATTCAAAGTTTACCTGTTGTCGGATCTAGATAATCATTTGCTATCTCCTCATTCTTGATATTCTCTGGATTGATTGTATTATCGGGTTAAGAGCCAATAGACTTAGTCAGTATCACCTACTGTTTCTTTGGGTTCGATATTAAAACCGGGATTTTCTGGTGAAGTGCTACATCGGTTGTTTTATCTGTGCGTTTGCGGATACCATGATAATAATAATCTTTAATAGAGTACGGTTAATTTATACCAACAAGTGACAAATAACCAGGCTGAATATGAGGCGATTTGGAAAGGATTTCAGCTTCTGCATGAGGCAAAGGCCGACGTAGTTAAGGTTTTTGGAGATTCACAACTAGTCATTAGCCATTTACTCGGCTTATTTGAATGTAAAGACGACGTACTCAGAGGCTATTATGATCAGTGCCAAGCTTTGATCAGAGGGTTCTTAGCGGTTTCACTGTACCATATTTCCAGAGCCCAGAATCAAAAGGCTAATCGGCTAGCGCAGAGCGCTTCGGGTTATAGATCGATGCAGGAAATCTTCAATACCGAGCAATCAGCTGATGACTGGCGGGGCGAGATAGCAAGTTACCTTGCAAATCCTTCACAGAAAGTTAGTAGAAAGCTGAGGTACAAAGCTATCAAGTTCGTGCTGCTAGATGGTCAGTTGTATTATAAGACTGTCGTAGGGGTGCTGCTGAGATGCCTTGGGGCGGAAGAATCGATAAAGCTGATGAGTGAAGTTCATGAAGGAGTCTGCGGTGCTCACCAATCGGCTCATAAGATGAAATGAATTATTAGAAGGACTAGTTATTATTGGCCAACAATGCTCGAAGATTGTTTCAAGTATTACAAGGGCTGCCAAGAATGCCAGAGATTCGAGAATGTGCAGAAGTCTCCTGCCTCAGATATGAATCCTATCATCAAGCCATGGCCGTTCAGAGGTTGGAGAATCGATCTGATCGGCCAAATCTATCCACCGTCCAGTAAAAGTCACAAATGGATTTTGGTTGCAACAGACTACTTTACTAAGTGGGTAGAAGCTGTTTTTTGAAGAACGCCACATCTGGAGATATAATCGAATTTATAAAGAAACATATCATTTACAGATTTGATATACCACAGACCATCACGACAATCAAGGGACTATGTTCACTTCAGATGAGTTTTTGACCTTTGCTGACGACATGGGCATCAAAATATATAATTCATCACCTTATTATGCCCAAGCCAATGGTCAGGCTGAAGCGTCAAATCAAATTTTAATCAAGATTATCAAGAAGAAGATTGAGCAAACTCCCAGGAAGTGGTACTTGACGCTGAGTGAAGCTCTTTGGACATACCGGATGGCTCAGCATGGATCGACTAAAGCTACACCGTATGAGTTAGTCTATGGATACGCTGCTATCTTGCCTTGGGAAATTCAGTCCGAGACACGATGAGTCAAGTTACAAAACAAGCTTACAGCCAGTGAGTACAAGGATATCATGATGGACAGTCTTGAAGATTTACATTGTCATCGGCTCAAAGCCCTGGAGTGTATCGAAGCTAATAAGATACGGGTAGCCAAGTATTACAACACTAAAGTAAGAGGCAAGAGCTTTGTCGAATCAGAGCTAGTATGGAAGACTATCCTACCTATCGGAACTAAAGATAGCCGATTCGGCAAGTGGTCACCAAATTGGGAAGGCCCGTATCGAGTTGTTGAATGTGTGCCCGGCAATGCCTATATGCTCGAAGATATGGAAGAAAGGAGATTTGCTAGGGCGACCAGCGGAAAATATCTGAAGAAATACCATCCTAGTATCCCAGTTGGGGATGATAGCCAATCGATGCAAGATCTGGCTCATACAGCCGATTCTATGTAGAGGATCACCTTCAGGACAAAAATAAGAGTGTGTAATAGCTGATTTCGTTTTGACGAATAGCCTTTAACACAAAAATGAAACACACCCGATGGAGTGTAACAGCCAATGTGATTGCATCGCCTTTAGCCCAAAAAATAAAAATATATATGTATACAGACACATAGAAATCAGATTGGTGATTATAAACAAAGTCTTTATTTCTGATCATGTTTACAGGAGCCCTGTTACATTCTAATTCGGATTATGGGTGGCTCTATCTATGATGTCCTAGGCGTCGGTGACAGCCGTGACCCCATTGGCGTGGGGAAAGAAGTTCGCCAGTTGGGCGCTGGCCTCCTCCATATCCTGGCCCTCCGGGAACTCGGGCTCGATGGGCTCCAGAGCTATGCCGGAGCGGAGTCATGCGGCTGTGTGAGCCCCGGTGGCGCCGTGACGAACGCCGGCCATGGCCACCTGGAGGACACGGTGGTGAACATCTAGGAGCCACTCCGCCTACGTGTTGCCACGGGCATTGACGGCATTGGCGGCGGTCTCGGCGGCTATGCGCAACTCTTCCAGCTGCGCGGTCAGGGCTACAAGAAGAAAGAAGGGTCAGCACGAAGATGATCATCAGCACATCACAATAAAGACTTCAAGGGATTACTTGCCACCGCGGCGTCTGACTCGACGAGCTGGGCCTGGACCATAGCCACCTTGGTCTCGACGGTGGCAAGGGCAGCGGCTTGGGCTTCATTGACGCCCTGCAACCGGCCATTCTCCTTCGTAGCCTCTGAATAGAGGTTACGAGACTCCACCATCTGGTGGTGGAAGCGGCGACCGTCAACGGCAGTGTAGGACCCATCAAAGTCCGCGGAGGACCCCGAATCGGATCCCCATGAGAACCAGCACTCGGGGCCGGGTCTTGAGGAGGGTCTTGAGGAGGTGCAGTCCGGCGAAGTTGGGTGTCAGGACCAATCGGCGCACCAGGAGAAAAAGGAATCAGGCGGGCCTGATTGAAAAATGGCAGAGAACCAGATGTATCAGGGTCGAAAGAGATCAACGCCATGGATGTAGCCTGGTTTACCTGCTATAGATAGCTAGCTGCCGGGGCGTCACCCAACGATGACGGCCACGAGACGGGCCCGCTGTAGCACCTGCACCAGGGGTGGTTCCAGCGACCGCAGGGACGGCCTGAGATGGCCCGGCGGCGGTTCCAGAGCCTCTAGCGCCGGTGGGTTCTGGATCACTGCATATGTCATCGGCGATCAGATCAGATCAGACGAATGAAGTAAATAGTAACCTTACCCTAACCAGGCTTGCAGCTGGTGCCTCCGTTCACCCATGGCCCGCAAGCTCCAGCTGAAGTTATCACCTGCAGCGAAATCCGAAGCCGGCCGCTTGCCACAGTCTCCGTCGCTGGCCATGGGTTAGTGTTGAAGGTTTGCTTTGGTCTGGTTGGGGAGAAGAGACGGAGAGCAAAGGCTGGGTGGTGTCTGCGGTTGCTCGCTCAGGTCGGGCGTCTATTTATAAAGATGGAGGCACCAAGGCAGTTTCCCCCTCGGGAGACGAGATGACACGGCGGATTTTATGCTGGAGTTAACCCACGTTTCTTGAGTCCGGAATCAACGCCGCGCGCGGGAAGTGGAATGTCTTAATCGGCTATTTTGGTCGGTTGCCCAGAATCGGTTAATCAGGCCGTTTGCTCGGAATCGGCTAATTGGGTCAGTTACTTGATCGACTAAATAGCCGATTTCTGCGTATTCTGTGATAAGTACTGAGGATCAGGCTGAATAGCCGATTCAAAGACAGAATAAGAAGAAGGCCGATTTCAGTCTGGCCAATGTGCTTTACATGTTTCACAGAAAAAAGTTGAACATCAGTTACAGGCCCAACAAGGACTGAATGGAAGAAATACATTCAACATGAAGAGCATGACCGGTCTGCAGAGATTCATGGTCTTCATCAGCTGTTGAATTGAGGATGTTCAGGCGCTGGTTGATCTGCTTGCCTTCAATGACCCTGGCGCTGACTTGTTTCCTTTTCTCAGCCATGTCAAAAGTGCTTGTTGATACAAAGATCTCATGCTGAGTAATGGCCAAATTTACTTCCTCAAGTTCCTTCATCAGATGCTCGCGCCTGGTTTTTAGAGTATCCAGCTCTGATTCAGCCGAGATAATAGTGTTCTTCAGCAGCTTGACTCGATCTGCCAACCCGTGGGCCTCTTGTTTGTTGATCAATTTGTTATTCTTCAGTTGTTCAAGCTCGGCCAGGTTTATATGAGCAGTGTTGATTCTTGGAGTGGCACTTTTAAACATGACAAGCTGCTTCAGGAGGCTGAGAGTTGTCGGGCGTGTGTGCTTTTGAATCAGCTCAATTGCTTGATCAATTGTTTCAGGTTGCCGGGCTAGGTCAAAGGGGTCTATTTCCAGTTGAGGCAAGAGCTCATTTAGCCGATTCTTAAAATCTGGCTCTGGCAGCGTCATGGATTTGGAGCTTAGTTCACCTTCATCACAACATTCTTCCACGTCGAAGGAGTAGCCGGGAGTTGAAGGCTGCAGCACCTGCATTCAGATCTTAGGAGGTGATATCATAAATAATATGATCATTTCAAGGATGAGTGCTTCACCTGAAAAAACCTAAAGGAACTGGAGCTGATGAAGTGCCTGGTTGATCTGTTGTGGCAGTCTCTTTTCCGGCAGTGGCGGTGGCCTCAGCATGTGTTTCTGTGATCAGTTGAAGCTCTGCAGAAATCAAAGTGAGTAAGAAACAAAGCAAGCACAGCAGTGTTAACAGCCAAATTTGCCTTACCTGGAGATGGTGTCCTTTCCTGCTCAAGCCTGTCCCAAGTGTCTTCAGAGAAAGGGCTGTTCGGCTGAATTTTAAAGAAAAAGAACAGGTGAGAAGTGATAGGCATACTCAGGGAATCAGGATTATATGCTAGTTTCAGTGGATACCTGAGTGCGGGGTGCTTCAATGTTTTCCTCCTGAATTTCCGTCATGCTTGAAGAATCTAAGCCGGTGTCTTGAGGGCCAGTTAACCCTGGTTGATTTTAAGTTTGAGCTTCCCCGGGCAGTATTTGAATCGGCTGGGTGCTTCCTTGGTAATTAGCCAATTTGATTAGAAGATCGATTAACAACACAGGGGGGAGTTTCAGGGTGACTAAATACCTGAGCAGGTTTCCTTTTGGATCTTTGTTTCTTGGTCATCGCCTTTTTAAGGCCGGATGAAGCCTTTCTCTTTGGAGCTGGAGCAGTTATCATGTTGGCAGGGGCCTTCATCATCTTTTTCAAGGATGGAGCCTGAGAGCCTAGCCTGGCAGTTGGGCAAGAAGGATAATAGTTGATCTGTTCTGGTGGGTTGGATTCTGGGTCCTACATTAACAAGAGTTAGAACAAAATTTGTAGCCAATTTGAATGGAATCGGTTAGAATACTTACTGCCAAGTTGGAGTTGAAGCTTGGGTCCAAGACTCTGCATCTATCATGGATCCCTTGGCAAAAAAGATGAGCATGCCATTGTTGCCACCAATGATCAAAAGTTTCATGGGTCATTGAAATTTGGCTCCATTTCTCTACAGTGTAAATTGGCAGGTTTGCTCCCAATGTGAAGACCCTGTTGACTTCTAGCATCTCGATGATTTCATCTTTGGGCTTCAAAAGGTGTAGAAATGGAAGTTTGGGGGACAGTTGACCAAAACCAGTTGTCTTGCTGCAACATTAGGGTGTAAAATTCATATGGAGGCCAGCTGGGCTCATTATTGCTAGTACCACGAAGGTGCTTGAAGTAAACTGGCAGTGTGCAGGGTTTTATGATAACATTGAAGATTTCAGTAGCTCCATTATCAGAGCACCCTGTACTGAATTTGAAGGTATAGGGCATTGGGAATTCATCATCGTTTGCATATGGGAACCAAATCAAGATGTCCAGCCCCGAGCCTCTATAGAGTTTTTCAAGTAAGCTCCCTTGGTTGATGTTGATGGTGATAGCTAAGGCAGCTTCTCCAAAATTCTGACAGCCCCTGGTGATCTGGTTACTATCCTCTTCTGCATAGTTGATGGAGGGGTAATCAAGATTATTGAAATTTGGCCTGACCATCTTGTGCAAATACAGGTTGAGCCATAATTGAATCAACCACCAGGGACCTGTTATGCATCGTACCTTTTCCCCTTTCCGCAAATAGCTGACAACTCGGTTCATTAATCTGTAGGCAGATCCCAGCAATAGTTTACCTAAGGGGATTGAGTTGCCTTGAGCTAATTTCTCTGCGAGGGCCTTGAAGGGATAGGCCGGCCCCAAGGAAGCGCCACAGAATATGAACCTTTCCAACCACATAATCAAGAAGGCTATGTATTCCTTTTCACTGATGCTAGAGGTTGTCTGGTGATGAGTTTTGATGTAGCTGGTCCAGCCCTTGTACTCATTCAGTTTGGGGAATTTTTTTTCACCACTTGAAAGATGATCCTACGGTTGGCCAGACCCAGTGATTTGAAGGCCAGTCAGCATATGGATATCACCCAAGGTAATGGTCATTGGCCCATCTCCCAATACGAAGGCGTTCAGGGAATTGGACCAGAAATAACTTGCAGCAATCAAGAGGGGTTCATTTTTCTTCATATCACACAGAGAAAGGTCAAGGCATTGGCTCAGATTGCGCAGCTCCCAATCTGTCCTTTTCCTCTCTGAGATACGGCGGAACCAATTTCTCCATCCGCTAGGCATGTTTGGCCAGTTCCGGAAAGGCTGCTTGGACCATGAAGATACATCCACCAGTGGGCCTCTAAAGGGGATCTGCTTAGTTTCCTGATTGATGAACTCTGTAGGATTGGAGTCGCCCACCGGGCCCAGGAAGAAAGCGGTCGGAACGTCTTTCAGCGGAATGAAAATGTCATTCTTCAGATTCTGAGGGAGATAGGTGATATATGTGACCAATCGAACAAAGAATCCATGGATGAAGAGCAGATTGGTAGGATTCGTACCTCGGGCATTTCAGAAGGAGTCGTGATCACTTGCGGATTCTTGAATGCGGCAGATCGAGGCCGAAGATGCAACAGAGGATTTTCTTGGCTAGGGTTTCGGTGTGCGGAAGTTTTAAAGTGATGAGCGGGAGGCTGCGATTTTGGCTAGCGAGTGGACTGAATCAAGACTCAGTGCTAATTTCAGAATAAAACTAGTTTATCCCAAAATTGGGAGGCATGTATTTACACCAAAATCTGGACTGGGTGCAGGTAGTCGATGCCGAGCGCAGATAGCCGATTTCGGGACAGAGGTCAAGATAGGAATAGTCGATCGGATCCCGGAATCGGTTGTTGGGCCGAAGTATAGACGATGCGGTCGAAGGAAATAGCCGATTGATGACGTCGGCGCGAATCTTCGGCGCCAGGAAGCGATCTAGTTCGGAGTCCGTTAAAGAAAGGAAAGATTGGGCTCCAAGTTACCCTTAGATTAGGAAAGTTTGTTAGTTTCCATATCTATTTTGAGTTGTAATTCGATTAGGACTCAATCTTGTCGAGCCCAGGGTATAAATATAAGCACCCGGCCATTGTAATACACATACATCAATACAACACACCTTTGGGCTCCGGCCAAACCTTAGGAGTAGGAGTAACGTAGATCTCGGCGAATTCTTCAATCGGGCTAAGTGTCATCCGGTGGACGCAGGTTTGCTTGTAAGTACCGTCATGCCTCGCTAAGTTTTGTCTCTTTAATGTCATCCGGTGGATATGGGAGCATCGTAGATCGGGGTTGATTCTTGTTTAATCTATGTTTAGCGTCATTCGGTGGACGTGGACTTAGATCAAATAAGGATTAGTTATCGATTCATGGTTGTTTTCTTGTTTAATCTATGTTTAGCGTTATCCGGTGCACGAGGACTTACGTTAAGCTTGATTATGTGCATGGATTAGTTATCGGCTCTAACTAATTTGACATCTTAGTTAGATTCATTAAATTATCAAGATGTTATCTGTTATTTATTGTTTATTTATTATAACATCGTCTGTTTGCCCGATCAATATTGCATAGTATTGGCCTTAGATCTACATGAAAAAGGTTAATTTATGTTTCGTTCATGCTTATGCCTTGTTATGATACTGTTTGATTCGGCCAGTACTATCACAGTCTTGTTCATACGTGATAAGAGAGCTTGGCAAGAGCCGATTTATACGGATACAGAACCGCCGGCCTTCTAGACCAGTTCCGTATTCTTATAGATCGACTTGTGGCTATTGCTACTGCCAAGTTTTCTGTTTCACGAACCCTGGCATCGGTTAATTAGCCGATGCAGCTATACTTTCACGTGGAAAACCAGTTAACCGATCGTATTCTACCAAATCGGCTAAATAGCATATTTCTGTCTGTTCGACATTCAGACAGTTTGAATTGAATGTTTTGATCTGTTTGCAAAAATCGATTATGCTTCGATCTTTTATAACTATCCACATAGACCTGCTTAATGTAGATTGTTCTGTCTGATTACACATATCAATCGATTATGCATCAGTTCAATAATTGTTCCCTATGGCAAAACATGCATACAGGCCGGAATCGACTCTTTAGTCGATTTTCGATTGAATCAGCTCTTAGAGCCACATAGTTAGAACTATCTGGACCCACCGGTTAGTTCCGCCCTATGATTACTGATTATTATCTTTTCCTTGTTAATTGCAGGTCAAATTGAGTGGCATGCCTAAGGGTTATCGGTATTCTCTGACCGGGTTTGAAGCTAACTGGATCTTGAAAGCTCCGATGCTCTTGAGATCATATCCGGCTTCACTTTGTGTTGAGCGCGGGGAACGACATTTTGTGCCAACAGGTGGGGGATTGTTAGAAGATTTGGGCTATGGCTCAAATGTCTCCAGAGAAATCGCAAAGGCCCACCCACACATGCATGCATATGTGACATAATGGGGGACTTTAGTCCCACCTTGCTAGTTTAAATGGAGTGAAGCCAACTTAAAAGTGTGGGCTATCTCCATCTAGTTGAAGCTATGTGAGAGAGGGAAAAGGAAGAAACACACGCGCGCTCGCCTCGCCTCGCCTCGCCGGGCGGGGCGGGGCGGGGCTAATGGGCGCGCACGCACGATATGCGCGTGAATGGTCCGGCGATTTCCCGTTCCAACACTTGCGGGTGCGCGGCTTTCTTTTGCCACTCAAAATTTTTGCATGCATAGAGAAAATTGCGCTGGCCTATTTGGTAAGCAATTATTCTCGTATTATGGTAATTACATAAATGGCAGGTTAATTATCATAATGACTATGATTGAGCGGTTAATTGGTTTCCTATTTGCTGCGACGCGTACGCGTGTATAAATAAAGGGCGAGACGTCGTCCTCAACACACCGAGAATTTATCTCTCCCCGTTCCACTTTGCTGCGCTGCTGCCGTCTTCCCCATCCCGCCGTCGACGTGCCATCGACGCCGGGAGAGCAGGTTCCGAAACCGACGACCTCTCGTGTTTCTGCACGGGATAGGGGCGTATCAGGTTTTTGGAAAGCGCCGTCGCGACTGCTCGCTGGACGTCTTCTTCCCTCTACGCCCGGTGTTCGCTGATCTCCATCGACGGTCTGCTTCATCTTCTTTGCGCTGTTAGCGCTGATAACCCCACTGTAAGGATGTCCACTCTCTCTCTGTTATTCGTTCTCGCATCCTTTCTGTTGGTAGCACTAGATGGCGTGAATTTGTCTCAGATCGTAGTGCTAGTGTTAGATCTCAAATATGATTTACATGCTGTTGGTTTTTTTCTCATTATCGAAATTAATTTGTGCATTGCTAAATTGCTATTATTTTCAACAGTACGTGTAGTCGAAGATGATGTAGAACTTCTCAGGCGGCTCCCAGGTGAAGAAATCCGTAGCGACAAAGTCGAACGACGACGCTGGATTCCCGTCTGCCGCTGCCGCTGCCGCCCGCTTGCAAGCATGAACACACGACTGATCGAATGATGCACAAGCACGCGTACATGAGCAACAGCGTGTCGTCGAACGATTTCTGCCGCCGTCTCGCAGATGTCGAGGCCGTCGACGAAGCGGCCGGCGCCGGAGAGCGCGACCACGTCGTGCCCCAGCACACACGCAAGACACGAGATCGTGCCAGATATTATGGTGATCCATCGGATCGAGGTCATGCCATCATGGCCATCAACGATCGATCGTGTATTCGTGTATAAATAAATAAATAAATAAAGCATGCATATATGCACTCACGGCGCCGCATCCCGGGACGAGGACGGTGGTGTGATTGCCGCCGGGCAGGGTCCCGGAGTTGACGAGCTCGACGACGGCGGGAGTGGGCTGGCCGAGGTCCCATGGCGTCACGCCTTCCTCCCAGCACCGGCTCCACCCGTCTGCACCGCCGGCCGGCGGCCAACCCACCATGGCACAGAAACATTTTAGAATCCTCTTAATTAATAAGATGCGTTTCTCATAGTGTTTTATTATTTAATTTTTTGTAAAAATATTTTTTCTTCTAAATGTCTCCTATTAATATTCCTATGTCTTATAAGTTATTGTACTATATTTTACTACTACATAAGAATATTAGGAGGAGTCCATCGCTTTAACACGGGCACCATGAACATACAACGTGCGTCGTCATTAGTATATATATATAGGGAAATTAGTCTGTTAATTTACAGTTGGATGTTCCTGAAGGATCTGGGCAGCCGCCGACGAGCTGCCGCATGAGGGCCACCGCCGGGTTGGAGCCGTCCAGTACCTGGTAGGGGCCGGCAGTGGGCATGGTTGCCATGTGTGAGCTGAAGTTTTAGCCTAGCCAATTAGTAGTGGTGCGAATGGTAATGCTCACTGTTTAATTTGCAGGTGTAGTACATGTGCATGTGCTACCGTACCTATACCTTACCACTGCTCGTCTTCTCCGCGAGACTATACTATGGCTCCGTTCGGCTGGAGCTGAAAAGCGCTTAAAAGCGCTTATTTTTCAGCACTTCTACAGTACTTTCCTCTCACAATAAATCAGCACTTCTACAGTACTTTCAGCGCTTTTCAGCTTCACCGAATACAGCTCCTCTAATGGTTTATATTGCATTATATGAAAT
Organism: Eremochloa ophiuroides; assembly: GCA_038502445.1. Classification (NCBI taxonomy): domain Eukaryota; kingdom Viridiplantae; phylum Streptophyta; class Magnoliopsida; order Poales; family Poaceae; genus Eremochloa; species Eremochloa ophiuroides. Next base: position 96,302,677 of record JAHLJS010000007.1, on the reverse strand, counting down.
AATATTATAACTCGGTTAGAATTGGCACGGGGACTGTTGTATGGAGGTGGTTTGAAGGATTGAAAACTAGTGAGGGCGCCCGTGGTTTTGCCGCCAGGCATTATTGCCTGCCACGAAGCAGCACTGGATGTAGATTTTCGATCGCCTGACATATATATCTTTCAGTTTTGCTGATTAAGAAGACGCCAGAGACCTTGAACTAACATATATGTATGTAAAAGCAGTGTTACAAATTTTATAATAGTTCCCCTACTCCAATGGTAGGACTGTCCGGTGGGATGCTACTGGTAGGTGACCATCTCGCGATGACCACTGTGCAGAATTGTTGGATAGAAAGCACCAAATAATTAGGGTTATTAAATCATTTCCCATGTCTGATTATAGTGGCATTTATATTAAGGTTTTAGGGTTATTATGTAATTTTTTATATAAAGGCACGCAATGGAAGTTAATTTAGATATAAATTAGAGAGGCTATTTTACATTATCTTTCATAATGATATGTGTTGGTAATTTGAGGTAACTTTGAAACATCTTTCACAATGTCAAAGCTGTGAAACATATAGATGCAATTTTACGGTATTATCTTTAATTGTTTTTCATAATGCTATGTAGGGGTATTTATATGACAATTTACAGTGGTACCTTATGTATTTTTGAAGGTAACCTTTTAGAAAATATGAACTTGTGCAAGTTGTGATTGAGACGCCAATCTAATAATATATGGACTTTGCTGACCTCATTAGCCAGCAGGCAGCTCATCAAGTGGGTTTTAGTGCGCAATCTGTCTGCAATGCTTGCAAGCTACAAGATAAATATAAACTTAACCAAGTTCTGACTTAGTGGTTGGGACATTGTTTGTCCCCTGCCACAAGAATAAAGGACTAGTGGTGCCAAGACGAAGGAGCCCGAAGCATCAGGCCGAGAAGCCCTAGGCTAGAACCGAGTTGTTCTGTACCCTGTACCCTCCTTGGTACATGAGGGGAAGGTATGAGCTCACGAAGGAAGATGATATAGACCAATCAGAGCAGAAACTTTGTGATTGAAACACTCAGCTAGGCTAGCTGGACCATAACCATTGTCCTGAGGCAGAGACCGAGGAACCCTAGGGTACGGTAGCATCATGCAATTCCCTGCCAAAACTCTCTCTCAATCAATTCCTCTGTTGTAAAGCAATTGTTAGGCATTCCCAACACAAAGAACACCATACCACTGAACGTAGGGCTAGCTAAGAAAGCACGATCATGATAAATCGATCATGTCCCCATCATGTTTTTAATTTTCTATGGATTTCTAGGATTTATGTGTGCATCTCGTGAGAATTAAAACCGACATCTCCAATATTGATATACACCTAGCATTCATCAATGCAAGTGGCCAAATATTTTACTAAAATGCACCCCTGTCTAGAAGCTACGGGAGTGTTTCTTTTTTTATTGAGAAACATCAACTTGTGCACATTGTGATTGAGATACCAATCTAATAATATATGGGGTTTGCTGACCTCTTAGCCGGCTGGTATGCACCGAATCAAGGGGGGTTTAGCGCATAATCCGTATGCAATGCCTGGAAGGAAAAAAAGAGAAACATCAGCTTGTGCAAGCTGTTCCAGTGGGACGCTACTGGTAGTTGACTGTTGACACTTCTTAGCGCAACCATCAGAGACAGGGTGTTAAGCTATCTCTGGTAACGGCGCCAGAAGTGCCTTGAGGGTATTTCTTATGTCTATTGGATAATTCCGTAAGCGTACAGAATATACCGCTGTTGCACTTCACCCGAGAGTATTCCAAGTTATCGTTATTTATTTTTATCCCAAGAGAAAACGGTTGTTAGGAATAATTAATAAAAAGAGAGATCCTTAAGTCTATAACAACTTAGTATCAACTAGCCATAGGGGGTAAATCGATATATAGAGGAAAGGGTAATGATACCAAGACACGACAAGGTTTTAGGATAACTAAAAATAACTAGTAGAGTATAGGTAGGTGGGAGGACAATGAGTGAGTATAAGACTCCTATGACACTTACTTTACTCTTGTGAACTATCTTATCAAATAGATACACCATTAAACTTTAACTCTTTTTCAACGTCAAGGAAACGTTTCAATAAGCCCTATTTGGTTGCCAAAGGATGATGCTGCAACCAAATCACATTCGTTGCCAATGGTTGCAATAAGTTGCGTTGCAATAAGGTATTGCAACCGTTGCTAGTGTGGCGTTGCAAGTGCTTGAATGTATTGCAACTATAGTGGTTCGTTGCCAAGCATGGCAATAGTACATTGCTGCAACCATGATGGTCGTGGCGAGAAAGACATTGTGCGACGCTAGAATTTTGTTGCCAAAGGATTTTGTTGCCACGTCCGTATGGCTGTGGCAATATTATCATTTGCCATGCTATTTTTGTCGTTGCAAGAGTTTATTACCACAGCTGTTGTGTCGTGGCAATAGTATCATTTGCCACGATTTTTTATTCGTTGCGGGAGATATATGTTATTGCCATGACGTTCTTACCATGTTAATATTACTATTTGCCACACAAATTCATTCGTTGCGAGAATCATAGGTTATTGCCATGGCTGTCATGTCGTGGCAATAGTACAAGTTGGCACGCATTTTTGGCATTGCAAGGGATACATTATTGCCATGAACACCATCTCGTTGTAATAGTACTGTTTACCACAAATTTTTTTCAACACTGGTAGCATTAGATTTGTGTTTTAATAAATCATCATTGCGCAAACAATAATCCATGAAAATAGCAATTGCACTCACAATTAATTATAATCAATCACTCAATAAGTTTCCAATCCATTGAAATATTACCTAAAACCACTAAACACTACTCCAAAACTAAAACTTGTAGCATAACAAGATTTACTAGGTTCTACGGAGCACTTAAGGGTTTCCTAGTAGCGCAACATGTCATCATCTTGGCTGTCTCGCTTCTTTATAAGCCTCGCACTCAAGCCTTGTCCGCCTAACAAAAAAAATTAGAGTGTAATATTAGAAAAACATATATAGTATACTAATTCATTCACAAAGTGTGAATATATTCAAATAGAACATTATTGTAACAAAGATAAAGTAGACCTAAAAATTATAGAGCCAAGTACTAAAGCTATCACTCGATGCCTAGCACAGCATGTTAATCCTATGCACTTCAATCTAATCTGTGATTAGTATGGAATCCCACATTGGCACTATTTAGTCATTCCCACAAAAGCAACCAAAAAGAAATTTTCTCATCAAGTTGACAGGAACAACATTTTAATTACGTGTGTTTGGTATGGACTAAGAATCAAGTCCCTACTTCAACAAAAGCTGTAAAGGTGGCACTTCCTTAAAGATACAAGTGCATCAAGTCCCTACCATGCACGGGTTACAATTATTCTGCAAAAAAAAACTCAATCCAGATTAATGTTTTTCAGTGTGTTTCTACTATCTAGTCATTGGTGTTTCAAAAAGAGAATAACTCAATACAATAGCAAGCAATTGATTTAAGGGATTTTATAGCATATAGATTTCTATGCACGAATCTTATGCCATAATTCCTTTACAATATACATACCTGGTTTATAGGCAAGTAGATGTCACTATATATATAAGGTTTTAAGTACATCTTGTCCAACTTGGCCTGCAGCTTAGAGTAACACAATGGCAAAACAAACAATGTAGATAGGATGGCTTACATGTTGAGCTCGGTAAACACTGAGATCTCCCACTCAAATGGCTTTGTCATTCCTTCTGTCTTCTCAAAATTCCACAAGAAAATGGTGATGTTTAATAGTGATGCTCACACAGCACAATCTCATGGAAGAAAACTAAGAAAATAAATCATAGAATAACACAAATAGACAGTACCTCTTATGTTATAAAAGCATGAATGCTATCATACTAAACTCATCACAGAATGGTCATCACTAAAAATCTTCAAACAAATTATGACATATAGTCAATAGACACAAGTTAATGACAATTAGAGAATACTCCCCACTGCTATTTCATCATTAAAAAAAATATAAATAGATCTGAAATTAAAGTACTGATACAATTAATTACAGATTTTGGAAATTATTACAGTAAAGGGAGTAAAGGGAGCACATTAGACAGAGTTCCTGAACTAGTAGCTCAAATAGTATTGGAATTAAGTTACTGAACTGTAGTTATGGAAAAAAAATTTGCAGGGGTTGGCATAAATAAAAGGAAAAGCAAAATATAAGTGACATATACACCTAGCAACAAACAAATGAGTAGTGACTAAATTGTGCAAGAAAGTGTAGCAGATAGTACAGAACTGAGATAATCTCAAATGCAAACAACCTGAAAATAGGATGGTTCAGTTTGGTAAAGATGCTTTGCAAGTTACAAGTAGACCAATGCTTTGTGATTATGCACACACTCTTGAAGGTTAAAGAACTAAAGCATAACCATCCTGATTATGCACACAACTGATTCCTTTGTACAATATAATCACACAGATCCAACTACTCCAGCTCTGAGCACTAGGAGCCCCTTCCCCACCTTACAGCAGACAGAGACAGCAATCAGATGTGTAGAGCGAGGAGTGCAGCGGGAAGAAGGATCGCTCACCTAGATCATGTGGAATTCGAGGAAGAGCTGCGGTTGCCACACCACGTCAGGAGGAGCGCGAGGTCAGGGTCAAGCTTGACCGGCAGTGAATGTTGGGAGGCCAGAGTAAGCCGGGATGCCGTGCTTCAGCTGTACAGCGATGGAGTGGCGCAGCAGCAGCGAGTGGCAGCTGTAGCCACCTCCGCGCGTCGTGCTTGGCCGCCGCCCGGTGGGACGCCTCGTCACAACACACTCAGCCAGCGAGCCGAGCGCTGCCTCCTCACGAGGCACTCGGCTGACAGGCCCCACGCCGCCTCCTCACGCCGCAATCAGCCGGCAGAACGCGGCCGCCTCCTCAACACGTGCTCGGTCGGTGAGGCCCGTGCCGCCTCCTCTCGTGAGAGGAGTTCCATGGCAGAGGGGAAGAATTGGATTGGATCAGGTGCGTGCGAGGGTAAGGTTTCAGGGAAGGGGATCTTCTAAACATTTATGCGACCGTGCGACGTATCTCAGTCCTTCATCTTGATCCAACGGTCAACGGTGGCTTTGTTCCATATGGGCTGAGAGAGAGACGGGATGTACCAAATTTGAACTATCTCAGCCTGTTACTGTTGATGAATGTTTTCTTTTTTTCTTTTTCGTTTTGAGGCTAAATTAAAAATGTCTATAAAATGTACAACGAGACAAAAAAATAATTACACTTTTTCTAAAAATAATAATAGAATATTTTACTTTCAAACATAAATATAAAAATAATACTAATCACATTATAGTTAATTACTGATATACACATATATATTTATTTATTAGGTGTAGTATATGTTTAAGTTAATATTTCTAAAGTGTCAGTGTAACAAGTTCAAGCATCATTCGCAAAAAAAAAGCATCATTTATGTTTAGGTGACTTAACAAATAACAATTATGTTATTAAGTAAACTTGACAAGTTCAAGTATCATATACATATATGTGAATTTACCAAAATAGATATGCCCGTAACAAGACATTAACAAGACAAATTATATGTTAAGTGTTATATAAATGCACTTAACTGATTAAAGAGAGATTAAATAACTTAAGTGTTATATGTAAGTGAAATTAAGGAATAAGCAATTAAAAATATAATTTTAAAATGATGTATATATGTTTAAAAGTGAGTTTGTATATGTGTATTACTCTCTCAATCCTAGAATACTTGACGTTGTAGCATTTAAATGATGCTCTGGCGACCATAGACTTGTGCTTTGGATGTGGGACAGACAAGTGAGATTTTTCCCTTTCAAATAATTATTTTTCTACAAAATGGTAATATAATATTTCACTTTCAAATAGAAAACAATATTAATCACATTATAGTAAATTATTGATATACGTAGCCTGTTGCTTCTCCCCATCTCCACTCGCTGATATGTTGGCCCCATACGTCATGTTCTTCTTCAACCTCTAGCCATCCTCTCCACCACGCAACCAAGGGTCTCAACCATGACTCAGATTGCTCGACTGAGCCCTGCCATACTGTCCCTAATGCCTGGCCCATACCTCGCCGGATCGACGGAGCCCTATGTTAGCGTTCGGATGGGAAAGGGGAAACAAGCAAGCAGAACAAACACGCAAGTTCGGAGGGCAGAGGAAGGATTGTATTCGTTCTGAGTATTTGATGTTTGTTACCCTCTCCTATCCCAATCAGGACCACTGATCAGTGTGTTCACACATCTTGCTCGGGCACCCCTCCTTGGCACGTGCACACTTGTGCCCATGCCATCATCTGGTCCTCCGGCAGGTGTTGGGGTCTTGTAGGCTGCTGATATCCCTCCTCGGGTTCAGAGGCTGCTTATTCCCAAGCAGGTGTACTGCTTCAAAGCTTCCAGGTCTTCCCATGTCACCAAGGAACGAGGAAGGTTCGACCACTGAATTAGGACCTATGGCACGACGACGCTGTCAGAGGTGCAAATGGGTCACAGAAGGGCCCTCAGTGGAATCTGCAGAAGAGTGCAGTGGGTGGGACCCGGTATCACAAGAATTATAATGGCAAATTTCAGATTAGGTGAATTAAAATGGTGTTTCTCAATACTCAGAGGATTATAATGGCCTAGATAAAAAAACTCAAATAAAAAACATCAATTTTCTAGAAAACATGAAAAAAAAAATTAATTTGGCCACCCTTCCTGCCTGACTAAATCCAAAATATTCGCCGCAGGCACCTCGTGCGAGAAATGCCCACCACAAACCATGAGCTCCTCCTCGCCTTTCCCTGCCCCACGCCCCGCCCCCTCCTGTTTCTTTGGCTTGCCTCTTCTCCTCCAGTCCTTGTTGACGCCACATCTATGGGTGGCAGCGACGCGGCGTGCTGCCCCATCCTTGGATGCGGCCTGTGGGAGGGCGTTCGAGCACCGGCATCCAGTGGCGGTGGTGAAATCAAGTACCACCCAAGCGCCCCGGGGATCCAACCGGTGGCCATGGCCAACGCATGTATTTTCCAGTCGACGGCTCACGCAGATATTTCTTCTGTGTACTGGTGAGATCAGTTGCAAGTTCATTGTTTGTCTGATGTTCGGACCTAGCTAAATATGAGGAGTTCAACTGTATGCTATTCTACAGATCTATTAGATTACAATAGGAAAATTGTTTTTATTGCTCGGGTCCAAATTTGAGGTCAATAGTGTATAATTTGATCTCGGTGTGGATGTATTCAATTAGTTCAAAATGGACGATGCTTGCCGACCCGCTCACTTCCTACTGCTTGCTTGAATACTAACCCTCTTTCCTAATGGTATATGTATGCAATTTGTAACTGCCATGCTATATTTCTAACTCTGAATTGAAAAATGCAATTCTCTGATTAAACAAATGAATCCATGGATCAAAGCGGGAGCAAGGCCGCTGGCAGTAGGGCAATGTGAGAAGGTTGATGTACCAGCTGTATCATATACGAACATCATTGACAAGTTGGAGTTGTTCAGCATCCACTTATTTTCCATTAATTTTGCAAGCTGAAATTTCTGTTTGGCGACTTCATTACTCCAACCACTTCATGGAAGCCAATTTGTCGTGTGTCCTCTCAGATAGAATGGAGTATTAGCATTAAACTGACAAAGTTTTTTTTTACAGGATGACATTTTTCTCAACCCTGCTTGATTTAAGATATAAATCAAAGGTTTGAAAAATATGGGGGTGGGGTAAGCATTTCAATTTAACGAGAAATGTGAAGAATGCATTTTTATGAAAATAAAAGCGATTTGTTTGTACTATTGGTGGTTAGATCATTAGAGTGCTCTTGGGTGGGTATCGAACCGTGATAACCTGATTCTAATTACTCAATCATTTTGGTCGATGGAAATTGTTCATTACTATTATATTATTACATTTTAGCCATGAAGTGACAAATCTTTTTTGGAATTCGATCAACCATTCTTCAATTTCCTTATTATATTATTCTGATGCTGATTTTCCTTATTAATCAAGTGAAATTTCATGATTTTTCAAACATTCAGCAACGAAAATTGATACTTATGCCCTATGATGAATTTTGTCATTTCAGCTATGCCCCACCTTTTAGTTTTACAGCTTTCTTATAGGCACACATTGGTCGAAGTCCTTTTGTGCTAGCTGCAATTCTGAAGAAATATATCGGACATCACCAACCATTCTTTTTTTTAGTTACAGCTAGTCCTTGTAGGTTTACTCTCAATGTGTTGCTGTATGGAACTGCTAAGGTTTTTCTAGTTACAGCTAGTGATTGAAATTGATCACCTGGCCACAGTTCATTTTATCTTGCCAGGTTTGATCATGTAACAACCTGCTTCAGAAATTTTTTTTTTACTAGTGCATATGAGGTTGCTTCAGGTGTCCAACATTATTGTTTTGACCTGGATAATTTTTGACCTGCATCTAAATATTACAAGGAGGTTGCACTAAATTGATGGCACTTGATTGGCGGCACTTGCGCTGCTCTTTTTTTTTAATGCCAATGCTTCAAGTACAAGTTGTAGTATCTAAACTTAGTGCTTTGCTGCATTGGTTAATTTATATTGTGCATTCCGATTGTTCTTTCTTATAGAATCACTGCACTAATTCTGTTGTATGGTTGGTGGTTACCAACAATTGAATTGTATGTGTAGGTTGGTTGCTACATATTTTTAGCCTTATGTCATATCTGAATTTTGAACTTTGTTGAGACACAATTGTGCTGGCCGCCATGACAGGCCAAAGCCAAGGCATTGTGATGTTCTAGTTTTGTGTTTTTCAGAGATTAATTTTTTATTAATTTGGTAAATATGCTTCGGTTCCTGCTGCTGTGGCAAGCTGTTCCCTATCATGGAGCCTATTATTCATTGGTCGGGGAATTGGGGGATTTAATATAGAAAGTGTGGTACTATCCCTAGATGCCATAGGTTTTTGTTGGATAAAACGTGTGTTTTTGTTACCATGCATGTTATTTATGAAATTAATATAGAAAGTGTGTTAATGTTCCTAGATGCTCGTCATGTAGTAAGTTTCAAGTGCTTCCAGCTATTAAGTTCTCTATTATGGTTTGAGATAACAATCAATATGACTGTTAATGATATCCAATGGTAGCATTCCTGGCCCTGCATAAGATTCATTGAGATTACTAATGACATTCATTTATCTTACTTTAAGATGAGGCTGACTAGATTTGCTAAGCAGAGTTGCTTAACAAATTATTATTCAGTATTTGTACATACTGGTTTTGCTGCATATAGCTTTCATACTGTTGACCCTTTGGTTGTCATATTTTGTGTATCAAATACAGAAATGTCCATTGCTTCTTTCACTAGCTATCTCAAATCTGGAAGCCCAAACTTGAAATTGTAGTCATCAAAGCCACACAACAACAATCAGCCATGTTCCTCTATAGATCCTATTCTAGAGAATGTAGGCATGGAATTTTTTATTTAAGACTGGAGGAATGCACTTAGCTTATCTGAAGATTATCAACACAAAAAGTCCTCATGGTGCACCATTATTTCAGTCTGGAGGAACACACTTAGCTTCTACATAACCTAGTTAAAGTAATACTATACATGCTTGAGTGAGAAGCTTAAATGTGGTTGACATGAAGAGTACTGAGATAATATTAGACAATATTGCAGCTGATAGCTGAAATACTTGGGATTGATGGGTCACATCGAACTGTTATTGATGCTTACTCTATGTTTCTATGCAGGCATGTTTGTGTACTCTGGACCCTTTGTGATGTTTGAATGAATGGTACTGCCTGAAATTACTTGCATGCTTCCTACAAAAGTTCAACTCTCTATCATGTTGACTTGTTTTTTTCAAACGCTTTCAGGTTTGGCAGTTCCTTGGATTACCATAATGTTTCTTGTATGTAAGATTAATCGAATCCTCTATCATTTTTGCTGGCATTTATACCTCTCTTTTGCCTGTGTGAAGCTTTGATCTCAGTTTATGATGGAGTTCAATGCTCATGCACAGTCATCTTATAAATTTTCCTTCTAATTTGAATCCACATGAGATTATTCAGAAGAAAAGAAAAAAATATCATTAGAAGATCAGAGTTTTGTCTATAACCCAAAAGGATGAAGCAACCCATTTTATTGGTCCTTTTCATTATGAATGAATTTGTCTCTTTTACAGTATATGATCTTAGGTCCTGTTTTACAGTATATGCGTAGTGTAGGAAGCAAGATAGTCATTCCACATCTCAGTAACATGCTTGTTAGTCCAAATATTTAGCGAACCTGTAAATCCTTTATGACAAATACTAGGTTACATGCAAAATTTTGCCAAATTTGTGACAATGGTTCTTTGGTTATAGTTTATTCTTAAAAAACTTACAAGTATTATATGTACAAACCTATTGCAACAATCAATTTTTGTTACTTTATGTACAAACCTATTGCAACAATCAAATTTTCGTTGCAATATGTAGAACCTTATTGCAACGATTCAATTTTTGTTGCTACATGTAGAAACTTAGTGCAACACGAGTCAGTTTACATACAATGAAACATATTCGTTGCAACATAGATGCGCTATCGCAACCATCAACTAAAGAGTTGCAATATAATATCTGTATTGCAATGACAGTAATAATGAGTGCAACGCAAAACAAATTGTGGCAACAATGACTACTTATTGCAACCGTTCTACAATTGGTTGCAATACAACTTACCTTTTGCAACGTCCTCCATACTTAGGCCACGAAACAACTTGCGTGGCAAAAAAACCATCTATCGCAACCTATGGTGCAAACGGTTGCGATAGCACCCACTATTGCATCCAAATCTTATCGTCGCGACAAAAACGTGTGGCATTAGGGTCAAAACTTAGTAGTGATAAATTATACCAAGACAGCTACCTTACTTCCGGTGTGTAGGGGATAGGCGAGACAGTAGGGGATATAACCTCTACCCGAAGTGGCTATTCTCTTATGTGAGCCTACCTTTTAAGAACTTGCATAAAACACGAGGAGGGATACTAAGACTAGACAGGGCTGTCACCACCTGCTAGCATCCACAAACAATCCGTGCGACAAGCGGCATTCAAAGGCAAGATCTAGTCTAAGCACCACGCTTACACTAAGCCTTACTACTCTAGTTGCGTACCAATAACTAAAGCACCCTGTAACAAGCGATGAACTACACACGTGAGCTGGTTACAGGATCACTATCTAATATAACTCAACTATAAGTTAAGACAAAACACAACAATACTATAAAGAATAGTAATGCACTACGTAGAGACTTAGTAAAGTAAAGTAAAGATAATATATTGATAAAGGTAAAGTCTTACAGAAGGAAAGGTACAAGAGTTATACCAGACTCTCCAGCAGATGACTCCGGAGACTCCGAGCGTAGCTCGACTCGACTCTAACTCCCACACTAGACTAATACTACTACTACTAAAGAGTAGAACTCTTGTGACTTGTGACTCTTGTGTCTCTTTGGTGTCTTGAAGAGGGTGATGGCAGCCTCTATTTATAGGGGAGAGTCGAGGGGCGCCACATCAGCGGTCCGCGTGCTCCTTGCCTCTCCATCCTTGGATAAACCGCCCTTGAACCGCCATAAGATGGATGGCTGTGGTGATTTCAGCACATGGGAAACATGCTAGAAGGCGGTGGAGGCCAATCGACCTGGCTGGGCACCAGGGGGGTTCGGCCGACCCCCCTATGGCAGGTGAGCCCAGCCAGGGTCTTCTAGAAGAAGTCTCCACCTGTCATGGAGTGCAGCAGTGGCCTAGTCCCACCTTGGGTGGTTCGGCCGAACCACCTTTGGTGAGTTGGGCCCACCACTGTGGTCCCCATCTATCATTGATTGTCCCCGTATGTTGGTTCCACCTTGGTTGCATGTTTGTCACGTTGAATCCTTGTGCTTTGTTTCTCCACTGTTGAATAGAAACACATGTTGATCTGATGGATGAAATGAGCTGAGTGGAGGGTCACATGGATCATGCCACGTTACCAGAGCCAGGTGGGCCCCATGTAGGGTTCGGCCGACCCATACATGGCCCCAGCCTGGGCTCTCCTCTCTTCTAAGTGTTGTTGTGCACCATTTCTTGATGTTTCTTGGCCTGTTTGATCTTTGCTGCATTCACAAGCTTAAGAGTACAAGTGGAACTCGTTATTGATAAAATGTGCTCATGTTATGTTTATCTTCCCTTGAACCGAGTCCTGTTGACGGTGTTTGAATGTGGAATTTTAGGGTATATCCACCATCAACAGTGACCATCTCGCGATGACCACTGTGCAGAATTGTCGGATAGAAAGCACCAGATAATTAGGGTTATTAAATCGTTTCCCATATCTGATTATAGTGGCATTTATATTAAGGTTTTAGGGTTATTATGTAATTTTTTATATAAAGGCACGCAATGGAAGTTAATTTAGATATAAATTTGAGAGGCTATTTTACATTATCTTTCATAATGATATGTGTTGGTAATTTGAGGTAACTTTGAAACATCTTTCACAATGTCAAAGCTGTGAAACATATAGATGCAATTTTACGGTATTATCTTTAATTGTTTTTCATAATGCTATGTAGGGGTATTTATATGACAATTTACAGTGGTACCTTATGTATTTTTGAAGGTAACCTTTTAGAAAATATGAACTTGTGCAAGTTGTGATTGAGACGCCAACCTAATAATATATGAGCTTTGCTGACCTCATTAGCCAGCAGGCAGCTCATCAAGTGGGTTTTAGTGTGCAATCTGTCTGCAATGCTTGCAAGCTACAAGATAAATATCAACTTAACCAAGTTCTAACTTAGTGGTTGGGACATTGTTTGTCCCCTACCACAAGAATAAAGGAGAATCTAGTGGTGCCAAGATGAAGGAACCCAAAGCTTCAGGCCGAGAAGACCTAGGCTAGAACCGAGTTGTTCTGTACCCTGTACCCTCCTTGGTATATGAGGGGAAGGTACGAGCTCATGAAGGAAGATGATATAGACCAATCAGAGCAGAAACTTCGGGATTGAAACACTCAGCTAGGCTAGCTAGACCAGAACCATTGTCCTGAGGTAGAGACTGAGGAACCCTAGGGTACGGTAGCATCATGCAATTCCCTGCCAAAACTCTCTCTCAATCAATTCCTCTGTTGTAAAGCAATTGTTAGGCATTCCCAACACAAAGAACACCATACCACTGAACGTAGGGCTAGCTAAGAAAGCACGATCATGATAAATCGATCATGTCCCTATCATGTTTTTAATTTTCTTTGGATTTCTAGGATTTATGTGTGCATCTCGTGAGAATTAACACCGACATCTCCAATATTGATATACTAGCATTCATCAATGCAAGTGGCCGAATATTTTACTAAAATGCACCCCTGTCTAGAAGCTACGGGAGTGTTTCTTTTTTTATTGAGAAACATCAACTTGTGCACATTGTGACTGAGATATCAATCTAATAATATAAGGGGTTTGCTGACCTCTTAGCCGGCTGGTAGGCACCTAATCAAGGGGGGTTTAGCGCATAATCCGTTTGCAATGCCTGGAAGGAAAAAAAGAGAAACATCAGCTTGTGCAAGCTGTAACTGAGTGGTTACAAACATTGTCAGCCCCTCCTACACGTTAAAGGAGGATCTGGTGGTGCCAAGACGAAGGAACTCGAAACACCTGATAGAGAAGACCAAGGCTAGAACTGATGGGTTTTGGAAGCTATGCCCTCTTCTGTATAATGAAGTAGAGGGGACTATTTTAGAGAGACGTTATAGACCAATAATACCAAAAACTTGGGGATCAAAACCTTAGACACTCGGCTGAGGTTGAACAGATCAATCGGCCCAAGGTAGAAACAGAGAAACCCTAGGGTAGCATCGTGCAAACCCCTACCACAACTCTCTCTCAAAATTCCTCTTGTATAGCCTTGATTGGGCATTCCTAACACAAATAGCACAATACTACTGGATGTAGGGCTCAGAAACCCAAACCACAATAAATGTTCATGTCTCTTGCATGTTTTGAGTGTCTGAGCCACGTGAGAACAACACATGTACCTCCAATGTAGAAACTCAATGTTCACAGTGGTTCTGAACCTACGACAGACGTTTATATTTGTGCATCTCATGAGAATTAACACCAACACCTCTAGTTTTTTATATATATCTAGCATTGATCAATGCCAGTGGATGAATGATTTTCTAAAATGCACATTGTTCATCTAGAGCAACTCACTCCTTGAATATAAACCAATTCCTAATGATACTGTCAACATATTTGTATGTAACTTTGTTTTTCCAAAATTTTTGTGAACATATTTCAATTTTTTATTTGGAGTTGAGAGCATTGTGCAATTTATAGATTACAGCAGGTAAACTTATACTAAATATATCTATATGTTAATGCAACTTGTTAGAAATGACGAGATGTAGCACCCTAGCCTTGCATCAAAATGTTGATGGAGGAGCCAGAACGGGGAGGGGAAACGGCTCGAGGGAAGCTGTGCGTCACTAAATTCCCCGTGGAGGGTTAACTTCCGTGGACAGATCTTGACTTAGGCCTCGTTTGGGGAAGCGCAAACCACAGGGGCAACCCAGCCCTTTTCTTTCTAGGCGTGATTCCCTCACAGAATTGTAGCATGGGCCAAATTTCCTCGACATTTGGAAGCGCATGCGAGGGGCCAGCCCTGCCCCAACCCCTGGCATATCCCTAGGCACGGCCCCACCCCCCCCCCCCCCCGGCCTGGGACGTCCAGGCATCGCTCCCCAGCCTCGGACGTCCTTTATCGTGCAAGCGAATAAGCAATGCGCTGCAGCAAAGAATGGGACAGGGAAGGAAAACCAAAGAGCAACAGGGGTTAGATGAGAGAAATAACAGGGATTGATTAGTCCAAAGAAATCCCTGGGCGTGAGTTACCTGCCTCCCAAAGCCTTAGCGGGCAGCCATCAGCCGTGGAAATCAGCGAGATTGCAAGGAAACATTTGTTTGTGTCACATAATTTGCTCCGTTGTCTGCTCTTATTGTTGAGCACGAGATGATGGCTCAGCGCTTGGAGGATCATACGGGATGTCGAGCCAACTGGCTCGGCTCGGTCTAGCTCGTTTGGATAATGAGCTGGATTAGTTGGGCTTGTTATCCTAACGACACAAAAGACCAGCTCGGCTTGGCTCAGTTGTGGGCTTGAGTTAGCTCGGTCATAGGGGTAGAAAAAGAGATTTTTATGCACGGGGAGTATTCCGAATACTATGCTCGATTCACAGATTCATCAATCCAACTCCATGCAAAAAGAAACAGAAATATGCATGATCTGTGTGTATAGATGATGTGACATTGCGTGGTAACATAAAGTTTTGTCCAACAGATTGGGTTCCTTGCAGATACTAGATAGCTCAAGAAAATCCAAGTCCAAAAATAAACATATATCAGATAATCCGTCGTACAAAGGTAGGCCGGAAGTGGAACACAGCGTGAGGAGTTAGGTGAGTTAATGTTTGGAAGCAGCGTGCGTGTGACAAATATTTTGGGCTAGTGGGTTAATTTTTGTAGGGCAGATACTGGATGCTCCAGCTCGTTTGGCTCGTGAGTGGCTCGCAAGCCAGCTCGACCTAGCCGGATAGCCTAGTGTCAATGGGATTTCAGTGAGACTTTCATGCACATTGAATAAGATGCCACATCATCTTTTTCTTGAAACTAGAACGAGAGAGAAGGGAAACGTTTCATCCCCGCGAAATGTATCCGCACTATTTTCAAACCATAGAAAATACCGTGAAACCTGCACTGAGGTCCTTTTCGTTCATCGTGACTTTTCTTCTCCGGTAAGAGGGATGCTAGGGACACGTGGGACTTGTGTATAGTAAAATAAGCGAAGAAACCATGCAATAAAACTTTGCACTAAATGAGAGACCCCATTTCATATATATGAAAGTTTCAGATGTTGGAAACTAAGAGGTAAAACTCAGCACTGAGAATGGCCTTATAGCTATCAATATAAAATCCTGGCTTGGCCTTGCTCGTTATCTTAATGAGTCTTCTCAAGCTAGGCATGAGCCAAGCTAGCTAACAAAGCTTCGTGTTTCTTGTTCGGCCCAAACGGGAGTGACACCAGTGAACATGGAGCACCACGAGGATCATTCATCATTGCACATGCATGTCAGTGTGCCACCAGCTTTAATTTGTTGATATTGAGATGGGCAGAACAATACCATGGTGCAGCTTCAGCCACATCCTGACCAGCATTCGCACTGCTCTAGGTTTTGACCAGGCCACTAGAAGGCAATCTGGCGGAATAGGGTACATATAGCCTTGTTGAACTGGGCTATGATTTCTTGAGTTTGACAATGAAAGTCAACCTTGAAGGATTCCCTCATGAAGCAAAAGAACATACTAGTATAGAGGGTTGAAGCAACAATTGTTAGCTAAGTTGTTGCATAATTATTATCTTGTAATAGGGAGTTAGTTTAGCATCAGAATGCATTAGTTAGACTAGAAGGGAGGCATGTGGAAGGAGTCGTGCTCGGGCCACATAGTCGCCTGGTTGGGTTGGTTTGTCAGCGCCAAGACGCTGGTCGCTGCACGAGGCTGGCACCACGCAGAAAACGGTGTTAGCACGATTCGCGGCTTGGCGCGGGGATCAGGCGATAGGCTGAAGATCCTGTCATTGCATATGTATAAAAGGCTCGAATAAACACCCCAAAAATCTGCGGTTGTTGGGCAGCACAATATCTTTTGTTTGTGTTCTCGTTTTCCATCTAACCTATCTCGCCGGGGTGACCGTGATCACCCGTGTCAACGTCAGGTTCCAACAAGTGGTATTAGAGCCGTGAGGTTGCCGTTGCCGACGTTCGAGGAGGCGAAGGAGAGGTGTAGAGGAAGGCCGGTGGTTTCATCCATCGAGGAGAGGAGAACAAGCTCGGTGCCACCATGTCTGTCAGCGACAAGGACAAGGAGGTGATGGAACGCGCATGGAATCAGGCCTCGGGGAATCTGCTTTGGCCGATGCTGATGCACACCAATTACCAGGAGTGGTCTGCCCATGTTCAATGTAACCTTGAAGCAATGTATCTGTGGGATGACTTTGCAGTGCGCATCTCATGTCTGGCCACGGATCTGCGTGGGCTGGGGGAGAAAAGCATAGATGATGCACACATCGTGAAGAAATTCCTCAGAGTTGTGCCGCCGCATTACAATCAAGTGGCGGTGACAATAGATGCCCTCCTGGCGTTCAAGCAGAGCATCACGAGCGACCAAGGGGACCTCCTCTCGTTGTGGCAGGCTGATTCACATGAGTGCTGCCGGTGGGGAGGAGTTCAGTGCAGCAACCTGATGGGCCATGTCGTCGAGCTGCGCCTCGGAGGCGGCACGGCTGGCGGCGCAGGCGGCCTGACCGGTGAGATAAGTCACTCTCTGCTCTCCCTGCGGCACCTGCAATATCTCGATCTCAGCATGAACAGTCTCTAGGGGACTACTGGTCGGATCCCGGAGTTCCTAGGCTCATTCAGTAACCTACAGTACCTCAAACTCTCCGGCATACCGTTTTCCAGCACCGTGCCTCCTCAGCTTGGGAACCTAACAAAGCTGCAGCACCTCGATCTCTCAAGATCTGGGATGCAGCATTTGTACTCTGATGATCTCTCGTGGTTGAGACGCCTAACTTTGTTGGAGTACCTTGACATGATGACGGTGGCTATCGGTGTGCGTGGTAGCTGACTGGGCGTATGTAGTCAACATGCTGCCTTCTTTGAGGGTCCTTAGTCTTTCTAGCTGCT
Source organism: Eremochloa ophiuroides (assembly GCA_038502445.1). NCBI lineage: Eukaryota > Viridiplantae > Streptophyta > Magnoliopsida > Poales > Poaceae > Eremochloa > Eremochloa ophiuroides. The sequence goes on along the minus strand of JAHLJS010000007.1, from coordinate 96,284,919 downwards.
GCCTAAGTAGCGCAAACCAAGACTTAACCTTACCAGCCTTGACGAGCTCGATCTTTCCGACAATAGCTTTCAGCACCCAGTTGGATCTTCCTGGGTTTGGAACCTTACAAGCCTCCGGCACCTCTCCCTCGGCGGAAACTCTCTCTATGGAGAGCTTCCGAATGCGTTGGGAGACATGGTATCCCTTGAAGTGCTAGATATCAGCTGGACTAAGAATACCTTGAACATGACAACGGTAAACTTGAAGAACCTATGCAACTTGATGGTTTTATCTCTTCCACAATCTCTGTTGTATGGAAATGTCACAGAAATAATTGAGAAGTTACCGCACTGTTCATCACCCAAGTTGCAGGAGTTGTATCTAGGGTCAAACCACCTTGTAGGGTTCCTACCAAACTTCATGGGGTACTTGACCAGTTTGATCGATCTTGATCTCTGGGACAACAAAATTACTGGACCTCTCCCTGCATCTATTGGGCAACTTACACATTTGAGGACACTTAATCTGAAAACAAATGCCCTGGATGGTGTGCTGACAGAAGAACATTTGGGCGGCTTAGCAAGTTTAAAGTACATAGATTTATCTGATAATCTTGGCATGAAAATTGTCGTGGGATCAGAATGGAAGCTACCTTTAGACTACAAGAAGCATATTTTGCATGTTGCCAGATTGTCCCTCTATTTCCAGCATAGCTTAAAGGGCAAGTAGATATCCGTGTGCTGGATATCTCGAGCACAGGTATAACTCATGGGCTTCCAGATTGGTTTTGCAATACATTCTCAAAGGCCACATTCTTGGAAATGTCCAATAATAATATTTCTGGTCAATTCAGTTCAAACAGACTAACCGGTCAAATTCCTCGACTGCCAAGAAACTTAAGCACGTTGGATGTATCAAGAAACTCTTTTTCAGGACCACTGCCATCGAATTTGAGAGTGTCAAAGCTAACAATGATTTCATTGTATTCTAATTATTTCAGTGGTGAGGTACCAACATCTTTCTCTAAACTAAGCTTGTGGGGCTTGGATTTGGCCAATAATCTTCTTGAAGGAGAGCTTCCCCAATGTTTGAATATGACAGGAATGGCATATCTGCTATTAGGTAACAACAGTTTCTCTGGCAAGTTCCCACAAATCATACGAAGATGCACAAGTCTATGTTTTCTGGATCTATCATGGAATAGTTTCTCCGGAACATTGCCCATGTGGATTGGGAGCTGCAGTTCATTGCAGTTCTTACGTCTGAATCACAACATGTTCCATGGGCACATTCCAAACAGTATCACAAGTCTCTCAAATCTTTATCATCTGAATCTTGTAGCGAACAGGATATCAGGATCGATACCCCTGAATTTGTCAAATCTAACGTTTCTGACAAGATTGTTTGTATTGGGTGTCGGTGTAGTTCCTGCTGGCTTTCAAAACATAGTTGGTGAATTATTAATAGACTCAGGTCCAATACCCCTGAATTTGTCAAATCTAACGCTTCTGACAAGATTGTTTGTATTGGGTGTCGGTGTAGTTCCTGCTGGCTTTCAAAACATAGTTGGTGAATTATTAATAGACAACAAGAAGCAACAACTGCATTACCATGGTTCTGTCATTCTTGAGATACTAAGCGTTGACTTATCATCTAACTATTTAACTGGTGAAATTCCAGAGGGATTAACATCTCTTGATGGTTTGGTAAATCTTAACCTATCTCGCAATCAATTGAGTGGACAAATTCCTTACAATATTGGGGCCATGCAAGCATTGGAGTCACTTGACCTCTCCAACGTCAAGCATATCAAATTTGACGTATTTAAGCCTTTTAGATTTGTCGAACAACAATCTCACAGGAAGAATACCATCAGGACATCAACTTGACACCCTCTACATGACTAATCCCTCTATGTATGATGGAAATACTGGTTTATGCGGGCCTCCTCTTCAAAGGAATTGTCCAAGCAATGGTAGATCTGAACATGGAGATGAAAACCATTCTGAGTCAATGTCCTTGTATTTTGGACTTGGCATAGGATACACAGTTGGCCTTTGAATGATGTTTTGTGCCCTACTGTTGCACAGAGCATGGAGGACTGCTTATTTTATCCTACTCGACAAGTTCTATGATAAAGTTTATGTCATTGTAGCTATAACCTGGAAAAGGTTTACAAGAAAGAGATAAGCCAAGTGCTAAAGTAACTGACGGTGATGCCTCCCACTGGAACAAGTGCTATGAATATACTTGCACGTAAACTGGAGAACTTGGTAGCACCTGTCTGAGGTTGTGTAATTGTGTATCGTGTTTTCAGTTTGAAATAATGGATGTTATTCTAAAATAGGTTATGCATAAAGAATGTTATTAATTTGTACACAACGAACCTTGTGATTTTGTTATATTTTCTTCCATACGTAATTCCATTTATGTCAATTCAAAGCCCTATTACCTCTGTGCTGGATGACAAAGACAAGATTTGGCCATTAGGGGTAGTGATGTCCTCTGTCATGTAAGAAAATGGAGGCTGGCAAGGGCCTTTGCCCTTTTTGCATGCCCACGTCCTAAGAACACCGATATCACTCGTCTTGAGTGGGGCGCTGGATGGGCATGGACTTGCATTGAGTTCGAGTATTTCTTTTCATTGCCACAAATCATAGCATGGACAATACATTGGTGTTATTCTAAAACTGGTTATGCGTAAAGAATGTTATTAATTTGTACACAACAAACCATGTGATTTTGTTATTTTTTCTTTCAGAGGTAAATAAATTTATGTCAATCCAAAGCCCTATTACCTCTGTGCTGGATGACAAAGACAAGATTTGGCCATTAGTGTTGTGATTTCCTCTGCATGTAAGAAAATGGAGGTCGGCAAGGGCCTTTGCATGCCTACGTCCTAAGAACATCGATATCACGCGTCTTGAGTGGGGCGCTCGGATGATCAGGTGGGCATGGACTTGCATTGAACTCGGCTATTTCTTTTCATTGCCACGAATCATAGCATGGACAACACATAGGTGTTTGTGTCAACTACTACATAAAAGAGCAATAATGCTGGTTCAAAAATGCCCATTAGTGTCGGTTTTGTGTCACTACTACATAGATTTTTGTGTCACTACTATATAAATTGATTAGAGTCTACTAAATTTTCGATGCAGATGCTGGGATATTAATATATTCCCTTTTCTAAAAAAAGAGTACTAAATTAGAGTCTACATAGATGTTTTGTTTCTTGTTTTTAGCTTGAAGTTACATTTTTCTGAGTACTATAAAAATTTCTAGAATTTATCTCTTCTTAGGGCGTCTACTGCTGTCAGAAGTTGGTTAGTAGTTGTGGTCACAGGCTGATGAGCATGGGCTTATGTGTGACGGATGGGCTCCTAGAGGGACCATACATTGCAGAAAAAGTATACAAACTTTCGTCCATACAGACTTGGGCTAGGCTAATTTTTTTTTAAAAGTATGATGGGCTACATGGACTACCACAGGTACCATATTTGGACAGACGAAAATCTAGACCAGACCAACCCAAATGATTTGGCCCAGTTTCAGGTCAGAACCGAATTTCTTAATATGTCTGAGCTAATATTTTTTGTTTGCAGCGATCAGTTCTTCTAGGTGAGGTCTGGTTTCTCATGACTGCTGTTCTTCTTCTGCCATCAATTACTGGAAAGGTCATTCTCGAGGCAGAGCAGTCATTTTGGTCGACTGAGACTGTCTCCAACCACTACGGGAAACAGGGTCTTTGCCGCCTGCCAGCATCTTTGCCGACTGCCATATCTAGGGCAGTCGGCAAAGACTATCTTTGCCGACTAGTAGAAGTCAAAACAGTTGGCAAAGAAAGGCAGTCGGCAAAGAAAATCTTTGCCGACTGCCAGCCTGCTCCGAGCAGCTGGCAAAGAAATGCAGTCGGCAAAGACAGTCTTTGCCGACTGCCAGCTTGCTCCCGGCAGTCGGCGAAGGGAAGCAGTCGGCATACCTTGCAAGCGTCGGGATGGCGTCCGTCTCCGTCTTCTTTGCCGACTGTCACGCCGTTTGGCAGTCGGCAAAGCAGGCCTCTTTGCCGACTGCCAGATCAGCGGCAGTCGGCAAAGAGGCCCTTTGCCGAGTGCCCCAGCTGGCAGTCGGCAAAGTATTAATTTTTTTTTTGAATTTTGGTTTCAAACTTTTTTTGTAACCCATATATATTGTTTAAGAGTACATGTTCAAATTTGGAGCCTTTTTACAAAAGTTTACTATATTTCGTTCATTTTTTTATTTACTTGAATTTTTCCGCACAGTGCAGAATTGAACTGCAGGTGCATGAAATAATGAAATGTAGCCATTCAAAAAATGATATTCATGTTGGAGAGTTTATTTTGAGGCCGTGTCCATAAAGTCACCCAAAAGTTTGAAAGTCTTGTCCACGAAACATGACCGTCTACGTGCGGTAGAAGTGTGTTTTAATTATATAAAATCGAAACAAAGTCGGAAAATCACGAAACTTGACGAGGTGTTATGTTATCGCATGTGGACGCTATGATAAAAATTTGAAGAAGTTTGGAGCACGTTGCGATGTCGAATGTCCAAAACCTAGACGAAATATAGTAAACTTTTGTAAAAAGGCTCCAAATTTGAACATGTACTCTTAAACAATATATATGGGTCACAAAAAAAGTTTGAAACCAAAATTCAAAAAAAAAATTAATACTTTGCCGACTGCTAGCTGGGACAGTCGGCAAAGGGCTTCTTTGCCGACTGCCGCTGATCTGGCAGTCGGCAAAGAGGCCTAGACAAAGGAATTTTCCGAAAAAAATAAAAAAGCAAAAATCCCCAATCCCTAAATCGGCCGGCCGCGCGCACGCACACACCCGCACGCACACCACACGCACGCACACCGACCGCCGCCGCCGTCGCTGCCCCGCCGCGCCGCCCCCGCCCCAGATCTGCCGTCCGCCGCGCGCCCGCGGCCGCCCCTCCACGCCCCGGCCACCCCGCCGCGCGCCCGCGGCCGCCCCTCCCCGCCCCCGCCACCCCGCGCCGCCGCCGCCCCCGCGCCGCCGCCGTCCCTCCATGCCCCCGCCGGCCCGCGCCTCCTCCCCGGCCGCCGCCGGCCCCTCCCCGGCCCGCCCCGACCGCCGGCCCCTCCCCGGCCCGCCCCGGCCGCCGGCCCCGCCGCCGGCCCCTCCCCGGCTTGCCCCGACCGCCGGCCCCGCCGCCGGCCCCAGTGCCACCGCGCCTCGAGGAAGGAGGAAGAGGAGCAGGGAGGAGGAAGGAGGAAGGGGAAGAGAAGGAGAAGGAAAAGAGGAGGAAGAAGGGGAAGAAGAAGGAGGGAGGAAGAAGGAGGAGAAAGAGAAGGAAGAAGAAGGAGAAGGAGGAGGAGGAAAGGAAGAAGGAGAAGGCTGGAGGAAGGAGGAGGCCGGCGAGGCGAGGAAGGAGAGGAGAAAGGAGGCCGAGGGGGAGATGGAGTGAAGGGGAGGTGGTTGCCTCCGCAGCAACGTCTCGTCCCGTTCTCCGCGTGCACGCCTCGCCACCACCGAAGGTATAAGGGACTGTTTTGAATGTCGGCCTTCGTGCCGTTTGCGAATGTCGGCCTTCGTGCCGTTTTGGTTGTCGGCCTTCGCGCCGTTGAAAATGTTGGCCTTCGTGCCTATGTTTTGTGCAGGTTTAATTTTGGAACCTCCCCGTGCAGGGGAGGTGCTGCCAAAATTTTCAATTGATTCTAATCTATTGTCTTTTTTTGCAGGACCTGTGGGAGGGACTCAGCCACCCTCATCGGCTTCGTCGCCACTGCCCCGCTAGCCTCTCGCCATCGCCACCCGAGGTATAAATCACCTCCTTTCCTTACCCATTGTCGTACTTAGGTCGCGTAACCGAGTTAGGCGTCTCCCGTCCGAAAGGGATACGCGGTCATTGGATGTCCTTGAAATAATCAACTCATAAATGATATATGTATGCAGGAGTATTTCACGTGCGACCCAGGGCACGAGCATGAGGCGTCGGTAGTGCAGGACAGGGTCTGCCAGATCAGGCTCAAGGACATGTTCTACGAGACACACGTCCAGTGCCTCATCAGCTACCACGCCAACGTACTCAAGGAGAAGCTAGACAAGGCGGATGCGAGGAAGATGATCCAGTGGCCCGAAACTGACATGCCCAGGGAGGCCTACATGCTCATAAGTAGGAAACAATAATTCTAATTTCATTCCAATTCATCTTCTTACTCACCTAAATGCACGTTGTAATACATGCAGTATCCTGCTGATTGGTGCAAAATGCACATGGACTGCTGGGAGGCGATTGTGGACGGGTGGAGAACGCCGGAGGCTTACGAGATGCGCAGGAAGAAATCTGGATATGCCAAGGCGAAGGCGGGGCCGTCACACCACCAAGGGTGCCGCTCTCTCGGAGAGTACATGGACACATGGGTACCCTTCACACCAATTTGTTTATTTATTCAATTGATTGAGTCATTCTCATTACGTGTAATTGTCCTTGTGTTTTCCTCGCAGACCCAGTCGCATGACGGCCAGGTGATCAACGAGTTCACGGGCTATATCCTGTCTCACCAGGGCAAGGCGACAGATCCAGAGAACGTCTACGACACGGCGAGGGGGCCCGACGCCATCACCAACCAAAACGTCTACGATAGGGTGGTCTAGTACATCGAGGCGGTTCGCACGCGCCATGGTGCCGACTACGACCCGTCGACCGAGCCCCTCGATACGGACGTCCTGATGAGGACGGGAGGAGGGAAGCAGCACGGCCGGTACCTTATTGCCCACAGCGTCATCGACCCGGCCACCGTTCCCTCCCTTCGTGAGGTTCGTCGTTCGGATAGCAGTGCCGGTACCTCCTCCGATGTCCCCATACAACCTCGGCGGGCAAGCTCCACACAGATGATGGCGGCGCTTCAGGTAACTATTCATCGTTCATTGGTTCTACATATGTTGCCGAATGTTTATGCATTGTTTAAACATCGCTTGTGTAATATTGCAGGTCCAACTGGAAGAGATGCGGGCCCAACAGGCGGCCCAACAGGCAAGAGAGGCGGCCCGAGAAGAGGCCTATCGGCAGCAGCTGGCGGCCCAACAGGAGGCCCATCGGCAGGCGATGCTAGCTTTCCAGCAGCAGTCCCAGCAACAGATGACGCAGTTTGCCTCCTCGATTTCTAGCTACTTTCAGGGCCTGGAGATCCCTAACTACAGACCCCCTCCGTTGCAAGTGATGTTCACTCCACCCCCGGTTGTTCTCCCTCCACTCCCTGATCTTCCGCCTGTAATGACTCCGGTGAGTTACTGGCAGCCTATCTATTGTTTTCGCTTGTGCGGCCATCCCTTAGGTACTAATGAGATCGCTTATCCGTACAGCTGCAGTCGGCGGCTTCGAACCCGTCTCCGACAGTTGGACCTTCTCCACAGCCGCAGGTCGGACCGTCCGGGTGGTCTTCGTGGCCGACAGGGAGCTCCTCACACCACGGTGGTGGCGACTGGTCGCAGGACGAGTGAGTGGCTCGGTGCATGTTGTTGGATAATGGATGTAACTTTGTTATGTTAGACCCTTTTGCAACTTTGTTGGATGTTGGACTTGTGCGACTTGTTGGATGTTGCATTCGTGCATGCGACTTGATGGATGTTGTGGTTATGGATTATTTGTGAATCTCTGTGATGTATATGTGGATTTCTGTGATATGTACATATATGTGTTTTGGTTGCTGCGATACGTGAGCTAAATCGGCAAAAACAGCAAAAAAAAATTGCATTTTCCAGCTTTGCCGACTGCCACGGTAGCTGGCAAAGCTGGGAACAAAAAAAGCAAAATACCCAGCTTTGCCGACTGCCACGAAGCAAGGCAGTCGGCAAAGCCTTTGCCGACTGCTGAATTGGCAGCTGGCAAAGATATACACATTTTTTAAAAAAATGGAAAAAATCTTTGCCGACTGCCAATAAAGGTAGTCGGCAAAGGTCTTCGATTAAAAAAAAGGAAAAAAATATTTGCCTCGATTAAAAAAAATGAAAAAAAATTCTTTGCTGACTGCCACCTAGGCAGTCGGCAAAGAAAACTCTAACGGCTGTGCGCGTTTGCTTTGCCGACTGCCAGAGCGGCAGTCGGCAAAGGCTTTGCCGACTGCCTTTCATGGCAGCTGGCAAAGGTGGCCTTTGCCGCCTTGGGCTTTGCCACCTCCCCTTTGCCGACTGCCTCAAGAAATGCAGTCGGCAACCTCCTTTGCCGACTGGTTTCAGCAGTCGGCAAAGAGGGCGAATCCAGTAGTGAACAGCCGATTGCTAAAACCGCAAACCATTCTTCCATTTAGGTTCTGCACAGGAGATGGGTCGCCGACCCAAATCCTTGCCTCTCCAACAGAGAAGGAAACACATCCTGTGCCGAGCCACCTCACCTCCTCGTCGTCCTCGTTGGGCCCACGTCATCATCCTTGTCAGGCCCCCTTGCCAGCGAGCTTCGTCGTCGGCACCCTTGCCGGTGAGCTACGTCCCAGTGCGGCCTCCCTACGTCCCTCCCAGATCCGGTGAGGCAGCTTCGCCGGCAGCCCTAGAGGTTCTCCCCCGCCTCGCCGTCGTCGTTGGGCATCCTCGATGGCGAGCTCCCTCCCCAGCCTCCCTACGTTCATTCGACGCTCCCTCCCATGGCGGGGCCCGCCTCCCTTAGCGATTGTAGTCGTCAACCATCAGAAGGAAAAATGATTTTCCTCCTGGGGTTGGTGGAGATATGTGACCACACAAGTCACCATGGACCAGTTCAAGACCTGTAGTGGCTCGGTACGCTGTTGCTCGTGGGAAAGGTGCACCATGATGTTTGCCGAGTGCACACCCGTCACACACCTGCTCTCCTCGACGAATCAATGGAATCCCATCCACCATCTCCTTGGCTCCGAGTTCCTGAAAGGCTCTGAAATTCAGATGCCCATAGTGTGCATGCCATAGCCATGCCACATCATCCATCTTGGACATCAAACACACAGGTACTGTCAGATTCACCTTCATGACATACAACCGGTTCTTTCTTTCAGCCATGATCAACACTGCCCTCTCCTCATTCATAGCTCTAGGTCGCTCAAAAACTTGCAAGACGCCATTATCGATTTCAACACAGCACCCATTCTCCTCAAGCTGACCAAGACTAACTATGTTGCACTTTAGAGAGGGAATAAAGTATACCTCAGTCAGGACGCAATGCTCGTCATTTCTGCCAGCGATCGTCATGGCCCCGATCCCGCAGATTTGCACCGTCGACGATCTCCGAAACGCACAGCTCCCCAGACCGACTCATCGAGCTCTGACAGCGACGCACGACAGCTAGTCATATGGTTTGTCCCGCCGGTGTCAAGAACCCATGAGCCCTCGTTGTAGTCTGCTAGGAACACTCGATCTTGATTCAGGTACGCCAGCGGTGCAGCGTCGTGATGCCCATTGCACACTTGAGCCACCATCAGAGTGGGCTCGATTTCGGCATGTGCAGCGTGAGCTGCCTGCTGCCAGTCCTCCTTGGCCGGAGTCTTGCACTCCCTCGCCCAATGGCCATATATGACACATTTTTTGCACTTTCCCTTGCGCCACGGTGTACCCATAGATGTGAGTTTCATGCCTCCATCGCGCGCATCACCACCGCCACGCACCTTCGGCTTCTCCTTCTTCGCATAGTGGCCACCACCACCATGCTTTCCTCCAGAGGATGATGACTGATCTGTCACCATGCGGCTCTTGTTTCTCGCCGCCCACTCCTCCTTCGTGAGCAGAAGCTTCCCCGCCTTCTCGGTCACCTGATTAACCATCGGCTCAAACCGATCTTTAGCAGCTCGGAGACGTCCAACCAACTCCTCGATGGACAGCGTCTTCAGGTCACAGAACATATCTCTATTTCTCTCCCTGGGCGCACAGGCGACGTCGACGCCGGACTCGGCTGCCATGGACGAAGAGGAAGCAACAGCTGCTGCGGCGAAGACGACGACGATGACGAACAGGAAATCGGCGTTGGGCATGCCTAAGGCTAACATCATTTCAATTTTACTCTTCATCTCTCTGTCTCTCCTTTTATTTGTTGCTGCCATGCCACCACGTACGTACGTTGATCCCAGGCTGCAATGTCAAAGGCGACGGTAAGTCATCCTGTCAGTCCAACATGAGACTCCAGCGTTGGACGTGAAGGAAGGGTTACGGATTGTGTGGCTCAGGGAACCTGCCGTGCCGTGAGGAGTAGGTAAACTAAATCGCGTGTTGGATTTCGTTCTCTACTGCTTACAAGAGGTCGGCCTTCCGTCGATGCATACTGCTTTAATTCGGACGTGTTACGGCATTCAAATAAAGTTCTATCTTAATATATTTTTCAATCTTAACATTTCTATTTATTTTTGCTACCATTCAATGGACCCTTCATGTTAACAATGGCAAGTCACGAACCGTGCATGATGAAAATTAGGTAAATACTGAAATTATCCACAACTAGTCCACCAAGGCAGACACATAAAAATTGAATTTTTCTGTCAATGTATTTCTGTGTGTACCGTCAGAAAACATTTTCCTATGTATATTCGCATTTTTCTGTGTGTTTTTGCACACTCAGAAGAAATCCAGTTTCCAGTAGTGACGTGCAGGAGCATGGGTTATATTCCTTCCTATGGGAAAACTTTGTGATATTAATTTTAGCAATAGAAAATCATGATTATCATATATTTAAATAAATTTGATACCACGGTTAGGAATTTTTCCCTTCTTTGAACGTGTGTATAGCAATATTATAAGATTATTATCTTTTGAATAATAGTTGTCAATAATTTAGATTTAAAGTTTTTGATTTTTCTGAATTAATGTTCTTATTTCTTAATGGTAGAGTCATATTTAACATATATGATATTTTCTTATTAATTATAATATAATACATGGCTATTATTGATTAAATTTTAGGATTCAGCTTTTCCTAGTGCGTCATTAAAGCTATACAGCCAAAAATATTCGTATTAATTTCTAAGCTAGTTTTAAGAAAAGATTGCTGCAAATATAATACATTATGAATGGAACTTGCTCAATCATTTTACCATGCTTTAGGTTCAGCTTTCTTGCCACATTTACTCCAATATTAGTGATCAAACTTTTTGTCGAGTTGTTTCTTAGGCTAGTCTCAATGGGGTTTCATCAGAGTTTCATGAGCATTAATTATGCTGATATAGCACCATATTAATGAAGAGGGAGATGATAAGAGTTTTATGTGAGTAGAGATAGTTTCATGAGGATGAAACTCTTTTACACTGTTTCCAAAATCTGGATACGTTAGAAACTGTGAGATGAAATCTACATTGTCTGGTCTTACTATCACCTCGCTACATGAGATGTAGTACCATCCAAATTTTGCATCTGGCTTGAACAGTAAATATCTTATCCTGGAAGCACATATACATATCAATTATATACATGTAAGCCTTTTGGAAGCAATGTATAATGTTCAAACAAATGCATTGATTTTGATGAGTCGTACAAAATCAAACCTAATTCCTCTAAAGTTCCTCTATTATACTGCATTTGCTCCTCAATGCCCCTTTTAAGTGGTCCTCAATATGAATGTCTTCAATACTAATACCACATGAAGGTATACTTTTTTCATAAAAAGAAATTTTACCATGGTAGAGTCCCTGAAGATGATATTTTTAGAGGCGGATTTTGTAACAGAACAGCCTTAAAAATCTTTCTTCAGGGACGGTTAAAAGACCATCGCTAGAAACACATCTTTTACAATCGCTGGGTTTTAACGACCCCTAAGTACTCTTTTGTCACTTGTTCCTTCCTTGATCGGGACACCACACTTAATCTTTAATAGACCAAATATGCACGAAAAACCAGGTCAGCGGATCACACCACGACATCCGTTAGCCTGCTGATTGTCCGATTGTGATTACGTTTCTCCTACACGCACTACAAGAGATCTGGGCTTCTGTGACAGACAGATTATGACGATTACAGCCTGTTTCCTGTCACTGCCTGCCTGCAGTGATGAAGTGACTGTCGTCACAGAAGGTGGGTCACTACCAGGCTTCTGTGACCACTAGAGAACTTCGTCATTGATACAGTGACAATAGTTCTCCTGTCATTAATGCAATGACGACACAAAATTGCCATAACAAATTGAACATAATAATGCCATATGTATGATAACTTGGCATTGCAAATGATGTGGCAGGTGATGTGGCACATGATATGGAATATGATGTGGCAATTCACATTTGGCCCATTTACTATGGGCTTTTTTATTTCCAATTACAATCAACCCAATTGCTCCAAATGTCTATTTTGGCCCAGCTACAAACTGGCTTATATTTCTGCATTACAGCCCAACATTACAGTTAAATGCCATATTGTGGGCTAGCCCAACAAATGATCACATGTTATAAACAACATAAGCAATTACATAATTATGTGCAACAAAAAAATTGAGCCACAAAAATGAAGTTGCAGCAACGCTATATCAAAGCACCATGTATGTATTGTAAACCCAACTTAACAGAACTCTACTTTCGCCTCGATCCATCTGACTTTTTCATCTCTGGGTCATGTAACCTTGGTATTTGCTTTATCCCAGTTTGCACAATCAAGGTTTTGTTTTCATGCACAAAAACTGCAAATGAAATAAATTAGAATAAATATATATATATATATATGATTTCATACTGGATTATCAATAGAAGTGAGCTTTATTTTTTACATACCTGTCACTTCATTAGGGGCTGTAATGTACTTCAGCAAGCTCTCTGAAGTAACAGCCTGAAAGAGGTTTTGAGGATCAGTAAGAAAACTAGAATGGCCAGTTGAACTATTATTGCTGCAGAAAAGTTCAATTGGAAAAAGATACAGGTTAGAATCAGTTCAGATCACTTCCATGTCCCAGTTCAGATGCCAGAAACACTCTATGTGGTTGTTGCTAATGGATAGTAACGCATAACGGACAGTATTGCAGAAATACTAGTACTCCCAGTATACAACCCACCAAATTGATTGTCAGTACTAAACCCACTCATGAAATTATTCTGTTCAATTTTCTGAAAAGGTGAGATACCAATATATGCTAGCACAACACAGCCCCTCAAGAGAAGACAATACTCCCAACTGTGCAAATAACTACTGTAACTTAAAACAAATATTTGCAATCAAGCTCACCAGCAGCTACTTGTTCATCTAAAAAGGAAATAAGTAGATGCAACTCACATGATAAATTTGTGCAGTAAATATTGCTTACAATACTCTACATACAAAATTTCACTACACCAGAATCATGCAGTCATTGAAAAACACTAAACTTTTAGAGTTCTGCAGATATCTATATTTATTGTTCATCTAGTTCAATCGTACAAGCTGTCATCAGGCAACATGATATTTCGACTTCACTCTGTCAATTGAGCAGGCGTTGGAAAGCGGGGGGAGGGGGACGGTGGTCGCGCGCTAGTAACCTTGTCCATGCCGCCGTCTTCGGAGATCAATGCCTCCAAGCCCGAAGGAGATTCGCCGTCTTCGCTCGCTGTCATCCCAAACATAGGAGAGTGAGTGAGGGCCGAGGAAAGAGAGAAGGGATGCGGAGCTCACCGTTTCTCGCGAGCGGTGGATCAGCCTCGCCTCCGCCGGGATTGGCCTCCACTCCACCGAATCTGACACTTCTTCAATTAACCAATACAGAAAACTGAGCGCCATTTCATGGAGAGAGGAGGTGTTTGTGCGGACGCCAATACATGCCAAGGCTGTGCCCGCCAATGTCGCCCCTAGTATGAATAGGGTTCGAGGAGTATTGGCCGCGTGCAGGCGGAGCGAGAGAGAAGAAGCGGCGGCGGCGTGTGTGCTGTATTGGGAGAGGAAAGAGAGCGAGTGGAGAGAACCCTAGCGTCAGTTGTTGATTTTATTATGTGCAGGAGCATTGTTGATCGTCCGATCAAATGAACGAACAAGATCGTCTATGGTTAGTTGGGCCTCAGGTCTTTGAGGTGAGGCGCTGTTGTCCAGCCCTTATTATTTATTCTATAATTAAATTATTTCCTTTGTTTAAATTTTGAAATAGTAAATAATTTTAAAAGAAAAAAATCATCAACAGAAAAGTTGTAGAACTAATCAAGATTTAAAACTTTTACCTTGGTAATTTCTCCATCTGACCTTTTTAAAACAATTTAAACTTTGAATTTCAAAATTTAAGAATTTAGAATAGAATTTTGGCATACTAAATGATTTTAAATAAAAAATTTGTCAACAAAAAAATTGTAGAACACATCGAGATATAAAACATTTATTTTGGTTATGTCTTCATACGACACTGTTGAAATAAACATTATCCACAATTAAAACAATCTTTCATATTCTCACTTAAACCCAACCAAAGATGTACCAACTTGTGAATAATTTATAATGCCACATCGTTGGAATCATTCGAGTCTTTTTTGTGGAGATTAGGTGACCAAAACATGCCACCACACAAAAATTTAAGATTTTTTGATAAACTATTGAATTACTAATTTTTTTTTACTGTTTAGAAATTATAAAGCAAGACACCTTCTAGCTGAAACTTGGAACACAAAATGATCTCCAATGAAAAAGTGTTGAATAACAAAGTTATAAATAATGACATGATGTACAACTTTTGTATAAGTCATTCCTTCATTTGGCACTGTTAGTAACTTTGAAGATTTGAATTTCAAATTTTAAGAAAGTTTTGTGCAGTTTAGAGATTTAAATTTGTCTCTGATGAAAGCATTTTGAATAGCAAAGTTGTTAAAAAAAACATGATCTAAAACTTTTGTTTTGATCATTTATCTATTTGACACTATTGAAGTAAACATTATCTACAATTAAAACAATCTTTCATATTCTCACTTAAACCCTACGAGAGATGTACCAACTTGTGAACAATCTATAATGCCACATCATTGAAATCATTCGAGTCTTTTTTGTGGAGATTAGGTGACCAAAATATGCCACCACACAAAAATTTAGGATTTTTTGAGAAACTATTGAATTACTCAATTTTTTTACTGTTTAGAAATTATAAAGCAAGACACCTTCTAGCTCAAACTTGGGACACAAAATGATTTCAAATAAAAAAGTGTTGAATAACAAAGTTGTAAATAATGACATGATGTACAACTTTTGTATAAGTCATTCTATCATTTGGCACTGTTAGTAACTTTGAAGATTTGAATTTCAAATTTTGAGAAAGTTTTGTGCAGTTTAGAGATTTAAATTTGTCTCTGATGAAAACTTTTTGAATAGCAAAGTTATTGAAAACAACATGATATAAAACTTTTGTTTTGATCATTTATCCTTTTGACACTGTTGGTTTCCTTGAGATTTACAACTTTGGTACTGGTTATTTCTTCATCTGAGTTTGTTTAAATAATTCAAAATTTTAACCTCTAAAAATATTAGAACTTCAAAAAAACTTTTGGGTTCTACAGCACGTTAATTCAAATCATAAAACACAAAATGGGATCACATCTAGGCATTAACTGAACAGTACCAAGGCATTAACACATCAGATTCCGACGTGCACACAGCTCTTCACTATCATCTAGAGATAATAGAATAAAAAAAAATCGAACAATTGTTGAGTCACTTACTGATGCTTGTCTCGGTTTGGTAGCTTCGTCTATTTGTGACCCTAACCCAAGCTCTCGGGTTGGAACCCTGAGGAAACCAAAATTTTTTATGTCGTTCCCATTAAAATCCATATATATCTATACATCTATACCTATTAATAAAGCGAGAAGATTTTTCCACCAAAATTTTTGTCAGCCTCTCCCACCTACTATGGACTCTCGTCTGGTCGGTTTCCCTGTGGCACATAACTCCAGTTTTATTTACGTACGGTACGTGCTGAGAGTCCGAGTTTGAGTAGATTTGTAACCGTGCTTGGCGACTGGTCTCTGTTAGAATCGTATCCAACAAAGACACAGCTCCAGTGCGTAGCCTTGGACCAACGATAGCACGGATCAAACCTTTTGCTCGGTGCGTCGCGTAGGCGAAGCTCGGGCCTCGGTTTATTTATATCTAATATGGTGACGCAGCAGCTACCTCCAATGTTCACCTCGCGCCACGCACAGCACCGCACGTCGTCATCGTCGTCAGCAACCAGGATGACGAGGCAGCTGAGATATACACCATGGATCTGTACAATAACGTCACCTAGCGGACGCAAATACAACGACCCATCGGCCCCGGCCCCTAGCGTGCACGGCAACCATGCTCTGCACCTCTTATGGCTCGGGCATGACTTGCATGGTTGCATGGTCGACATGGTCGTCACCTCGCCAGAGCTGTCACGGAACGGCCGCGTGGAGATCAACGCGGATGACCAAGGAAACTGGATCACGCTCTCCTGGGTCGCCTTTACCGACAGCGACGAGCGTCTCATCATTGAGGCCGCCAAGAACCAGGCAGTGGCCAACCCGAAGCACACCCAGTGGCGGAGCCAGAATTTTAACCTTGGGTATTCTCTCATAAAAAAATCTAATCTATAAGTTTAATACATAGTTAAGAAACGAGGACGACAAGCTAAAAGACAGTTTTGTTGGCTATTTTGGGCTACAATGAATGAGAACACTACGAAAATTGTGTTATACACATTTATATATATATACATATATATATACACACACACACACATAAGAGTATCAAAATAGTTATGTATTCCCGGGAATACCTGGAAATACCATTGAATCCGCCCATGAGCACACCATCTACGAATTACGGTGCTAAGAGGCAAGCGATTAATCGGGCGCCAGTTCGACAACGCCGTGCTGCAGCGGGACGTGAAGCTGTTGTCCTACGAGGTCGTGGAGAGGAACAAGAAGCCGCACATGTAAGTCCAGGTGAGGAAGGCAACATGTGCGAGTTTAGCCGAGGAGATCAGTGCCATGGTGCTCACCAAGAAGGAGACTCCGAGGTCTACCTCAGCGAGAAGGTTAGGGACGCCATTGTCACCGTGCCTGACTACTTCGACGACGTGCAGCTCCAGTCCAGAAAGGACGCCAGCCGCACATCGTGAGGCTCAACGTGCTCCATATCATTAACGAGCCCACGGCCGCCGCCATTGCCTATGGTATGGACAAGAAGGGACCCGAGAAAATGTGCTCATGTTCGACCTTGGCGCCGGCTCGTTCGACGTCAGTGTTAAGCATCTGATATGCCAAATCAATTTAGGGCTTCTATGTATATAAGGTAGTACTTCCATCTGATTATTGTTTAGTTGACAAAGCGTGAGGATGACGTAACTAATTGAATGAATTGAGGGCCTTCATTTATGTGCTATTGTTGAAGTGAAATAATAAAAATTTACGCAAAAAATAGGTGGGCATCCAAACTGAAATAGAGGTTTTAATTTATAACCAACCTGAAATAGGAGTTTTAATTTAGAGACCCATTGCAACGCACAGACAATTCTGTTAGTATATTAATAAAGAGGAAAAATTTCTTCCCTCTTTTTCATCAACAATTTTTTGTTCTGCCGTCCCCCAAACCCCGTGGACTCTCGCCGACTCGGAACCGCAAGAAACTCTTACCGGACTCTGCCTTCTCGAACCCTGTCTGGGTTCGCTCCATCCTTTTTGTTCCGGACGCTAGATCGCCTCTCCCCTCATCGCTCCCATCGATCTCCTCCTCCTCTCACAGCCCCGCTCGCTCCCAGTCCGGCTCGCACCCGCAGCGGCACAGGCGCGACCTCAGGCAGGCTCCCTCCTCCGCCGTGACGCGGGATGGCGTGCCTCTGGCGGCGAGTCCTTCCGTGTACGGCGGCGACATGTAGCGCTCCGCCGCCGCAGGCGTCGCAGACGGCCTCCACCGCTTCCCTGATCCGGCCCTTCCCGCAGTCAAGCGCGCTCGCGGTCCCTCAGTCCCTGATCGTTCGATCGGATATAGTAAACATAATAGTTAAATCAGCTAGCGCTCTCTGTTAGCGAATTCGAAGACGATCAACTCACTCTTGAAGCCAAGGAGGTCGGCGGCGGTGGCCGCCGTCCAGAGGAGCCGATGGTGCAGCTTGCTGCAGACGTGGGATGGCGCCATGACTGGCTGCAGTTATGTTAATTGGAGTCTTGGAGAGCGAGGGAAGGGATTGGAATTAATTTGGAGAGAAAGATCGGTCGATCGATCGAGGAGCTAAGAAGCTCCAGCCAGTTACGTACACTGTTCATGGGGATTGAATAGATGGACTCCTTGACATAAGGTATATGAAGGGTTTGGGAAACCTTGAGTTGCTGGGCATTGCCTGCATCACCCTGGCTACCCGCATCGAAGAGAAACTATTGGATTTATTATGGGCCAAGCTCATTTATATATTTAATAAATCAATAAACTCTATGGTATGTAATTGTGAGTATTATTATTTATACCGGATTAAAATTCCAAAGGTCAGGCAGGCAGGCAGGCGTGGCAATGATGACAGGAGTTTCAACTCGTTCACATGCCCGTCTCCTAAATGTCATGCGTGACCCTTCATTTCCCTCCATGCGCAAGGATAAAAGGGAGACCCCTATCTCTTCGGTACGCGAGAGAGAAACACACCAGAAGCACAGTTCCGCCGTAAGAAAGTCATCCCCATCTCGTAATTCCGTGCGCACGGAAGAGCGAGAGGGCAGGTGCCTCCGAAGCCCTTGCCGTTCGAGACCTTGCACAGGGGTTCGGTAACTAGGTTTTTGGAGAGCGTCTACGCGACTGCCCAAATCACCGCCACAGTTCGTCGTCTTCTTCATCGAGTTGCCGGCGACATCGTCTTCATCTTCTTCACGGGTGGACCACGTGGACTTTATCATCTTCCTGAAGGTATGACGCTGGAAATTGGACAAGGATCCGGATCATCGGAGCGTATGGGAGGGTATGATCTCTTCATCTTCAATCTGTTTTTCGTTCTGCAGTTCCTGCTTGTTTCGGTAGTTCTTTCAAGTCGTTTCGTATGCTGTTCTGAGTCTGTTTCATTAGTTCTATCATATCGTTTTATATCCTGCCTGATGTCTGTCCCAGCTAGTTTCATGTTCTGCCTATCTGTTTCTGCTATTAGTTACTCTCTCCGTCTCATAATATGTTACTTTTTTGACTTTTGACCTTCATCTTTGATCGTTCGTCTCATTCAAAAAATTTATGCAAATGATAAAGTAAATAGATCATTAATAAAGTATCTTTAATGATAAACTAAGTTATAACAAAATAAATAATATTTGTATAATATTTTTGAATAAAACGAACGGTCAAACGTAAAGTCCAAAAGTAAAGAAAAGTAAGTTAATTTGAGACGGAGGGAGTATATGTCATGTCTGTATTTTTCAGTAGTTCTGTTTAGTTGTTTCATAGTCTATCGCAAGTTTGTTTCAGTAGTTTTCTTATGTCATTTCATAAGTTTAATTATATCTATTCCTGCTGGATATATGCTCTGCATATATGTTTCAGTTATTCTGTTTTGTTGTTTCATATGCTGTCTTAAGTCTGTTTCATCAGTTCTGTTATTCCTTTTTTACTGTTATATTTGTGTTGCTTCTATGAGATATATATCATGTCTTGTGTTCTTGTTTGTTATGTTATATGAATCAAGTTTATATGTTCTTGATATTCATATGATTCACACGATATATGCTTTGGCATGCATCATTATCATGATTATAATTGATGCTATAATTTCAATGATTAATAATTCCTTTTATATCGTCGTCATGAGATTAATTATTGGAATTAAAATGATATGAAAATTGCCTAATTATCTAATAATCCAAAAATCTAATTATAGGTATTTTTCTGTCAGAGGTTTTGCTGCTGTGTTAAAGCCTAATCCTTTTGATGGTAAAAACTTCTTGATTTGGGAAGCTAAGATGGAACTGTGGCTGCAATGTCATATTTTTATACCTCTGAGGGCAAGGCTGCTAATTTACCTCCTGAGAGTGAGCCTAAGTTTAAGGCTGATGACAACCTCTTTCGAGGTGCAGTGATTAGCGCACTTGATGCTAAATTCCAGAAAAGCTACATCATCTTTCCTATAGGGAAAGAGCTGTGGGATGCACTTGTGGAAAAGTTTGGAGTTACTGATGCTGGTAGCGAGCTGTATCTCATGGAGCAGCTGTATGACTACAAGATGGTTAAGAACCAATTTGTAGTGGAACAGGCTCTTGAGTTTCAGGCACTAGCTAAGAAACTTGAGCTTTTTCCTTGTCCTTTGCCTGACAAGTTTGTGGCTGGCAGTATAATCGCCAAGTTGCCACCTTCTTGGAAGGACTTTGCTACCTCTCTCAAACATAAGAGACATGAGTTCAATGTGGAAGAGCTCATTGGTACTCTTGATGTTGAGGAGAGGGCAAGACCAAAGGACAATGGAAAGAGTGCTGAGATCTCAACTGCTAATATGGTGTTGAAGAGAAATTTCCGCTAGTTTAACAAGAAGAAAAAGCAGAACAAACAAGAGAACACAAACAAACATGTTCAAACAGCACAGATTAAAAAGAAGAGCAACAACAATAAGAAGAGAAATAGAGGCTGCTTTGTGTGTGGCAGTGAACAGCACTGGGCAAGTGAGTGTCCTGATCGCAAGTTCAAACATGAAAAGAAATCATCTAATATTGTCACTACTGAAATTGAAGAAGGAACATCTGGGTATGGTAATTATTTACCATTTGTTCTTTCAGTTTGTAATTCACCTGAGTGGTGGATGGACAGTGGTGCAAATATACATGTGTGTGTGCTAATGTTTCTTTGTTTTCTTCCTACCAGGTCAGGAGGTCTAGCGCCTTGTTGATGGGAAATGTGTTGCGTGCTCATGTTCATGGTGTTTGTACGGTCGTTCTGAAGTTTACTTCGGGAAAGACGGTGCCATTGAAGAGCGTGCAGCATGTTCCATGCTATGTCGAGATGGCTACAAAGTTGTTCTTGAGTCAAATAAATCGGTTGTGTCGAAACATGGTACCTTTGATGGTAAAGGATATGATTGCGGAGGCTTGTTTCGCTTATCACTTCATGATGTGTATAATAAGATGGTGAATTCTGTGAATATTTCTGATGATTCGAATTTATGGCATTCACGCTTCTGTCATGCAAGTTTTGGCTGCCTTATGTAGTTAGCAAATTTGAATTTAATTCCTAAATTTAACTTGGTCAAAAAGTCTAAATGCCATGTATGTGTTGAATCAAAACAACCCCGCAAGCCACACAAGACTGTTGAGGCGAGGAATCTGGCACCTCTAGAACTTGTTCATTCTGATCTGTGCGTGATGAATGGAATTTTGACCAAAGGCGGCAAAAGATACTTTCTCACTTTTATAGATGACTCCACTAGATTTTTCTATGTGTATCTATTAAAAACTGAAGATGAAGCATTCAATTATTTTAAGGCCTATAAAGCTGAAGTTGAGAACCAACTTGAAAGGAAAATAAAACGGTTAAGGTCCGATCGAGGTGGAGAATATTTCTCTACTATGTTCGATGAGTTCTGCGTGGAACATGGCATTATTCATGAGAAGACACCGCCATTCTCGCCACAGTCCAATGGGATTGCTGAAAGGAAAAACCGCACTCTAACAGACTTAGTGAATGCCATATTGAGTACAGCGGGATTATCTAAGGAATGGTGGGTTGAGGCGATTTTGACAGCGTGTTATGTCCTGAACAGAGTTCCAACAAAGAACAAAGAGATCACTCCATTTGAGGAATGGGAAAAGAGAAGATTAAATTTCTCATATTTGCGCACTTAGGGTTGCTTGGTTAAAGTGAATGTGCCAATCAACAAGAAGCGTAAACTTGGGCCTAAAACTGTTGATTGTGTATTTCTTGGCTATTCCTTTCACAGCACAGGATATAGGTTCTTAATTATAAAATCTGATGTGCCTAATATGTATGTTAATACTATCATGGAGTCAAGAGATGCTATATTCTTTGAAAATGAGTTTCCCATAAAGAATACACCTAATGAAATAAGTCATGAGACAATAATTCCCATGAGCACGAACTGTCTATTTCTATAGACCATGCCGAGGATTCTCATGTTCACATCCCTGAGGTGGATGACAATATAGTCACTCGAAAGAGCAAGAGATCGAGGGTTGCAAAATCGTTTGGTGATGACTTTATAGTGTACCTTGTGGAAGACACACCAACCACCATTAGAGAGGCATATTCCTCTCCTGATGCTGACTTATGGAAGAAAGCAGTAAGTAGTGAGATGGATTCTATTATGTCTAATGGAACTTGGGAGGTCGTTGACCGTCCTTATGGTTGTCAACCTATAGGGTGCAAATGGATCTTAAAAAAAAAGTTTAGGCCTGATGGTACAACTGAGAGGTACAAGGTAAGGTTTGTGGCCAAAGGATATACCCAAAAGGAGGAGGAAGATTTCTTTGACACCTACTCACCAGGTGCTCGATTGACCACAATTCGCACGTTGATTGCCGTGGCAGCCTTGTATGGTCTTATCATTCATCAAATGAATGTTAAGACAGCTTTCCTAAATGGAGAGTTGGATGAGGAGATCTATATGGATCAGCCAGAAAGATTCATTGCGGATGGTCAAGAGAACAAGATGTGCAGGTTGCTGAAGTCGTTGTATGGCCTGAAACAAGCACCTAAGCAATGGCATGAAAAATTTGATCACTCTTACAGCTGATGGTTTTGCTGTGAATGAGGCAGATACATGTGTTTATTATCGGTATGGTGGGGGTGAGGCTGTTATGCTGTGCCTATATGTTGATGACATTTTGATCTTTGGATCAAATCTCAGTGTGATTGAGAAAGTAAAGAAACTTCTATCGAGCAATTTTGAAATGAAAGATTTGGGAGAAGCTGATGTCATTGTAAACATCAAGCTCATTAGAGAAGGTGATGGTGGGGTAACTTTATTACAATCCCATTATGTGGAAAAGGTGTTAAGTCGCTTTGGTTTTAGTGACTGTGATCCTGCTCCCACACTGTATGACTCTAGTGTGCTATTGAGGAAAAATCGGAGAATAGCAAGGGATCAATTAACATACTCCCAGATCATAGGCTCACTTATGTACCTTGCGAGTGCAACAAGGCCTGACATCTCATATGCTGTGAGCAAATTGTGCCGGTTTGTGTCAAACACGGGAGATGATCATTGGCGTGCTTTTGAGAGAGTGTTGCGCTATCTTAAAGGTACTATGACATACGGTATTCATTATATTGGGAACCCTAGAGTCCTGGAAGGCTACAGTGATGCCAACTGGATCTCTGATGCTAATGAGCTTTATGCCACGAGTAGATATGTGTTTCTGCTTGGAGGTGGCGCTGTTTCCTAGAAGTCTTGCAAGCAGACTATCTTAATGAAGTCTATAATGGAAGCAGTGCACGCAGCATTAGACACTGCTGGGGCTGAGGCCGAGTGGCTACATGATTTCCTTTTGGATTTACCGGTATTTGAAAAACCGATACCGGCTATTTCCATGAACTGTGATAACTAGACTGTAATTACCAAGGTTAACAGTTGTAAGGATAACATGAGGTCCTCGAGACATGTAAAGAGACGTTTGAAATCTGTCAGAAAACTGAGAAACTCTAGAGTTATAACGGTGGATTATGTCCACATGTCAAATAATGTGGCAGATCAATTCATTAAGGGTCTGTCACGCAATGTGATAGAAACTGCATCGAGAGAGATGGGTATGAGACCCACGTGAAATCTACTATAGTGGTAACCTACTCTATGTGATCAGAGATCCTGTGAAGTAGAGTGGTGAAACAAGCTAGTAGTAGATTGAGAGGAAAAATCCCTTTCTTGACTCATTTCTGATGCATATTTTTTCTTTCTGTAAGGCAGGATGATTTTACCTTAATGTATTTCAAGAGTCTTATAAAGGTGAGATGTTGTCCTACAGAACATCTTTTGACGAGTACACCTATATGAGTCAGACTGCTGGTCACAGTCTATGGGATTTGGGTAATCCCTAAATACTCATGAAAGGCACTGAAGTGTGACTTATATGCTTCAAACAGTGGGGACGCTTGTTGCAGCCTAGTATCAGCAAAGGATTTGAGTGAATCTCACCGCACACAAAACTGTCAAGTCAAGGCATAGTCCATTGTTCAGTTGTGACTGAGTGAAACTCTTGCTCTAGGTGGATGTTCAACTTAACAGTCTCCATCGAAAACACTGGTATATCAAAGAATTATGATTCTGGAACTACATGGTTACAAACCATAGAGTTTGGTGGGGATTGTTGGATTTATTATGGGCCAAGCTCATTTATATATTTAATAAATCAATAAACTCTATGGTATGTAATTGTGGGTATTATTATTTGTACCGGATTGGAATTCCCAAGGTCAGGCAGGCAGGCGTGGCATTGATGATAGGAGTTTCAACTCGTTCACATGCCCGTCTCCTGAATGCCATGCGTGACCCTTCACTTCCCTCCATGCGCAAGGATAAAAGGGAGACCCCTGTCTCTTCGCTACGCGAGAGAGAAACACACCAGAAGCATAGTTCCGCCGCAAGAAAGTCATCCCCATCTCATAATTCCGCACGCACAGAAGAGCGAGAGGGCAGGTGCCTCCGAAGCCCTTGTCGTTCGAGATCTTGCATGGGGGTTCGGTAATTGGATTTTTGGGGAGTGTCTACGTGACTGCCCAAATCACCGCCGTCGTTCATCGTCTTCTTCATCGAGTTGCCGGTGACATCGTCTTCATCTTCTTCATGGGTGGACTCCGTGGACTTCATCATCTTCCTAGAGGTATGACGCTTGAAGTTGGATAAGGATCCGGATCATCGGAGCACATGGGAGGGTATGATCTCTTCATCTTCAATCTGTTTTTCGTTTTGCAGTTCCTGCTTGTTTTGGTAGTTCTTTCAAGTCGTTTCGTATGCTGTCCTGAGTCTATTTCATTAGTTCTATCATATCGTTTCATATCCTGCCTGATGTCTGTCCCTACTAGTTTCATGTTCTACCTATCTGTTTCTGCTATTAGTTATATGTCATGTCTATATGTTTCAGTAGTTCTGTTTAGTTGTTTCATATGCTATCGCAAGTTTGTTTCATTAGTTTTCTCATGTCGTTTCATAAGTTTATTATGTCTGTTCATTCTAGATATATGCTCTGCATATATGTTTCAGTTGTTCTGTTTTGTTGTTTCGTATGCTCTCTTAAATCTGTTTCATCAGTTCTGTTATTTCGTTTCTGCTATCATATTTGTGTTGCTTCTATGAGATATATATATCATGCCTTGTGTTCTTGTTTGTTATGCTATATGAATCATGTTTATATGTTCATGATATTGATATGGTTCACATGATATATGTTTTGGCATGTATCTTTATCATTATTATAATTGATGCTATAATCTCAATGATTAATAATTCCTTTTATGTCGTCATCATAAGGTTAATTTATGGAATTAAAATAATATGAAAATTGCCTAGTTATCTAACAGAAACAACCATACAATTGGTAATGCTGTATAACATGTTGCAACTTTTATGTCTTTTTTGAAGAGATTCTGTTTCTTCATATATGGTGAGCTATAACTAGCTAAACCATCGAGTTCTCTTTTATGCTCAATTTGCGTAAAACTACTGATATAAGTTGCTTATTCCATGATGTCAGATTTCATAATTAGATATCCACAGAATTAATATTTAGCAACAACTGATGCATAATCAGCAGCACTCTGAGGAGCTCCTCCTTTAATTTGTGTTGGTTCTAACATTGCCACATAGGATATATGCTGATCATTAGCTATGTTTTTATTCATTTGCATCAGTCCTGCTGAAATATGCCTTAGGTCTTTTTTTTAACTCATGGCTTGGGTATTTGACAGGTTTTAGCTGTGCAGATGAGATTGTTTGATTTAGAAGAACTATTTTACCGTTTAAAAGTTTAATCATATTATGAATCTGGAACAAATGTACATGTGGCAATGGTTTCCATGGAATTCGTTCCCATCTGTCGTTTTGTTTTTGCTTTTTAAGTGAAACCATCTGTCATTTGTTCCTTCCAATACTTTGTATCTATGCAGCTTGTAGTTAGAAGTGTTCACAAGGTGAACATTTCATAGGTTTCTTTTTTTCAGGTCATAAATCTGGGTTTTCTTATTTTGTTGTTAAATATTATAAAGGCACTAAGCATATTAGTTTTATGAACCATGACAAATTTATTATTGATATAAGTAATGGACAATAAATTATACATCCCGGTGCAACACACGGGCATGTTTTGCTAGTACATGTAATAAAAAGAAGCTAACACTCGTTTGGGCACCAACAGAGCCTTGTTTCGGCTGATTAGTCCTGTTTGTTTGGTACCTCGGCCTGGCGGCGCAGGTTCAAAGCCTGCAGCCACCTTATTTTTTGGTTTGTTGAATTGTTCTTGTTAACAAGACTGAAGAGTTCTTTTTTCATTTTTCTCTTTTTAATAATTTATATATAAAAGTATGTTTTGTTTATATATATATTTTTTTGGTAAAACATAAACAATAAATTATGTGTAAAATCATAGAAAAATAGCATGAAAACATTTGCTAGTAAAAAAAAGATACTAGAGCTGATGTTGACATTAAATGTCCACCTAGGACACATGGTTTGTGGTTCAATAGCCACATAGGACAAGAAGTATTTTTCTAAAATAAAATCTAATACTTCTATATTTTATGAGGATCAACTATTGTCATCGATAAGCTGTCATACAACATAGGGAGAGTACAGTGTGACGATGATAATGACAGTAACGGTCATAGATAGTTGTCATCCTGTGAACAGTCGTCATAATCAGCCTCTTATAATGACAAATATGTGCTTCGTCATCTGGCAGTCGTCGTAGAAGCCCAGATTTCTTGTAGTGACGTCAAGCCACACAACTGTGCGTCACTAATGCTCCGGTACGGCCGAACCCACTCGACTCACCCCTTCGCCTCGGACTGCTAATGTGTCGCCCGCCGTGCAGCCATCGACTCCTGCTTCATTTGTCACAATTAAGAGACTGTGCAGCCGTTGACTCCTTTTGCCACAAAATGGAGTGTTTCTACTGGCGGTTCTATTAAGAGAACCGCCTGTAGAAAGAGGTTTCTACAGGCGGTTCATTTAAGGAACCGGCTGTACTAGGTCTGCTATAAATATCCCTTCTTCCTCCTTGCCTCTCCACCCTTGGATTAATGTTGGCATTTTTTAACATCGTTACAAAAGATAGACTAAAAGTCCATCCCCAGCAACGGCGTTAGAAATGCTTGTTGGCGTTTCTTAGTATTACTACTAAAGATAGACTATAAGTCCGTCCTTAATAATAATACTAGAAACGTAAGTTGACATCCCCAACGACCATTAATTCAGAAAGGTAACCCTTGGCCCTTAAAGGCGCCGGCCTAGGTAATGCAGTCTGGTAATAGCAGTTAGAAGTGCCGGATTAGCCTTGCTAACCATCATTACTTACGATATGCAAAACTGTGACACGGCGCCGTGGGATGCACAAGAATTACAATCCTTAGGTAATGGTACTTAGCTACGCCAATCGATAGATCAATAAGAAATAAGATTACTCTGCAAGCGCACAGAACTATCATTGTAGCATTTCAACCCATGAGTATTCAAGGGTGTCGTATTTATAATTTTCCTTAGGAGGGCAATATGCATCAAGCGTGGTGTAAACATGATCACTTATTGAGTGCAATGGTAGGTATAGAGTAAACAGGAATTAAACATGATTTCAAAATAGTGGACACACATCTGGGTCAACCTCAAGGATAAAAAGAAAAAATAAAGAATAAAAGAATATAACTAACTGAGCAGGCATTGGTCATATATAATTATACAAAGAACTGCTAGCAACACATCTAATTAGTAATTCCAGTATCAGGACTAAGTCTGGGATGATAGGGAGATCCCCGCAGCTGGTCTGCCAGCAGATAGAGACTTTATGAACTCCTACTTCAATATCCGAACGTGGGGGAATGCTAGGGATGGACAGGGCTGTCACCACCTGCCCACCTACCCCTCTGCCCGTGGGATACCGATATATTCGCCGATCTACGCATACCAGAGCACCTTGCTCACGTCCTTGGAAACAACTCCTAACCACCGTGGACCCCAACCCTTCGGATTGATAGGCTAGGTTAAGAGCAACCAAGAAGGCACGACGAACCATCACCTCATTCCTAGTTCTTTCTCTATTCATACTAATTCGATGAACAATGAAGAACAATGATGAACAAGTCAAGAACATGACACATAAACTATATTTTAATCTATATATTATGCTCATAACAAGATCATAACTTTGCTCTAGTTCATATGCATGATCATATAAATATGATAAGAACTTGCTCATGGAAGAAGACCGAATTGTATTTATACCAAGATGATCCTTTCTTCCAAGGAGACAAGCTCTCCTTGATAGCTCTTGCCTTGCTCACAAACTACTAATACTACTCTAAAGATATAAGTGAGAGGTGTGAGGTAGATGACTCCAAATGATGTGTGTTTTGAAGGGGATGGAGCACTCTCTATTTATATTGAAACTATGACGGTTTGGGCGTTCTAAATATGGAAGTACGTGGAACCGCCATTAGCAAACTGCCATCAGCACCGCCTCCGAAGATGGGCCTGGGGGGCCCCACCTGGGGGGACGGCCGCCCCCGGGGGCGATCGGTCCCTGGGGAGCGCCATCTGGCCACCGCCTTCGGGTGGTCGGTTGCTCCCTGGGCCTGGGGCTCTCCTATGGTTGCGGATGGATCCAGTTATGCTTTGAAGGTGGGCTTATTTAGTATTCTTTGTTTGCGCATTTGTCGGATTCGTCATTTGATTTTGCGCTTTCTCTATGTTGATGCGTATTTTCACTGTTATGCCATAAAACCTGTAAAACATGAATGCTAGGGGAACAAGTGGAACTTGTTAGTAGTAAAGGCATATGTGCTAGAATATGATTGTTAATCCTCTTTTTAGTCTATGTTGGTGGTATAAAATTTATCCATAAGGACCACCAACAATGAACCACCTCAATACTGCCTTAGGCTGGACGACAGAGCTGATTTCATCACGTGGAGGACATACAGGAAGGCGGTGGGGGCCAACCGACCTGGCCAGGCACCAGGGGTGTTGGCCAACCTGCTATGATAGGTGGGCCTGGCCAGGTGTGGTCCCCACCAGTCATAGAGTGTTGCCTTGTGCTGGTTCTGTCTTGATTGTGTCATTTGACGCCTTGATCTGTGTGCTTTGATTCTCCACCGTTGAATGGAAGCACATGTTGATCTGATGGTAGAATTGAGCTGGATAGAGTGTCACATGGATCCTGCCACTTCACCAGAGCCAGGTGGGCCCTAAGGTGGGGTCGGTCGACCCACACATGGGCCCACTCTGAGCTCTCCTCTCTTCTAAGTGATGTCTTGAGTCATTTGTTGAAGCGTGGTGACTTGGTTCCTAAATACATAGTTCGGCCGACCCATAATATTGGGCTCCAAGTGCTCCAATTTGTTCTGTTTTGATCTTCCTTGCATTCACAAGCTAAGAGTACAAGTGGAACTAGTTATTGATAAAATATGTTCATGATATGTTATTCTCTCTTGAATTCGAGGCCTGTTGACGGTGTTTGAATGTGGATTTTCATGGTATATCCACCGTCAACAAGATCATCCAAGCTTAACATTTGCTCATCCCGAGCAAATAATTAAACTTAGCCTCGGTGGATCAGGAGTTGCTACAATGTTCATGTTTCAATAGTACCATGTGCACAATAGAATACTTTTCTTTTGAATGGAAAAATTGCTATAAAAATTCACCTATTTTACCTTAATCCTTTATGGGGCTAATGACCTTTCCTTTGCCTTAGGTGGTTGAGAGACAGAACAGTTTAACTTGAGCACTAATTTTCTCATTCTTTGCAAGTTTCATACTAGTGGTTTTAGCAATGTTTTGCAAAAGAAAACTTAATGTTCCTCATATGGTTCTCTCATGTCTCTCAAATGGTGTATGATTACTTACCAAGGAATAAAGTAAATGTTGCCTTTTCTTCGTCATCCTACTTCTAAAAATGGCCTATGTGGAGCTTAAGGTAGGAATGAAAGAGTATAGCATAGTTACTTTGCATATGTTGTAAAGTCAAAGCTTGGATCCAAAGAGAGAAGTGTCATGACCTTAGATCAAGATGTGCAAGTGTGTGAAAAATATGAACTATAATGCTCCTCTATTTGAAATTGTATCTTTCTCTAATAAATTTTTTTTGAGATATGGCTATCATTTTTCCTTTCTTTATTTATGAGCATAAACTTGCTCAAACATTTCTCTTCTTTTCTACGGACTCCTTTGCGTCCATCTTTCTTTCTCTTTTTTTCTTTTTATTTTGCATAGCCTTTTGTCTCTTCTACCATAATAATTAAGAGAGATTTTTATGACTTTAACACATGGAGCATTTATTTAGTGAAAATAAAAGGCATGTGGTTGCGTACTTCCAGTGTAGAAGCAGTATATATATGTGGTGTGTACGTGATCTTGATCTTGGGAGCATGATAAAACTCTCAATAAGGGTCAACAAGACTTGACAACACTTAATACAAAGCAAATAGCTTATGCGGAAGGTTTTGGACATGTGTAGCATATATGGCTATGGTAGAAATTTATCACCATTGAGGAACAATAAGGTTTTGATTGTTAAGAAATAAATCTCTGGTAATCATGCATGTTTAGAACAATATTATAGTAGCTCTTGTTTCACTATATCATATCTCACAACAACTTAGACTTAATTCTAGCACTTAGCATCCGTAAAGTTTTTAGGTTCATGATGATTTAAATGATCCAAGTAATCCATACTCAAAGAAATACTAAGTTGTAAACTAGGCATTAAAGAAACATTAACAAAACAACTATTCATCATTTCCATGAGGAAGATAAACATTCATGAGACATAAGAAAAATATTTTTGGTATTTTTATCTTCTGCATTTTTTAATACAATAAATTAAAATAATGTAAATAGCTAGGATAGAATACTTACCTTAGTAGGGAGAGGACCTCCCCAAGCTTGTCTTTTTGCTCATTGTGGCGGCGGGTAGTATTGGAACCATCCCGCCCAGCGTTGTGTTTCTTTATTTTGGATAGCTCGCAATAGTTGGGCATTTTGTTGCCCCATACTCAGAGTTGCATCTTACTCAACTTGCATTGAGCCCATGTCGTTGATGAGTTGATCCATTTCCAATCCTTGGCTTCGACGTCCCCTCGCCCGTGTAGACGGACGGGGAGTGCGCACTCTTGGAGTGTGCTGTTGAGGTAGTTCCGTGGACCCTAAAATGTCCATAGAACTTGCCCCATCGCCTTCTTCTTCGTATCTCCCTGCAACTCGTGATGTGTCGCCTTGCTCAAATTGAGCGGCTTGTGACATGCTCCTTGTCACCCTTCTTGATCCTGTAACATTTTAGCTTCTTGTCTCTCGGTCCCAATTTATGGTTAGTGTATGCAGCGCATACAACCAACGCCTCTCACATGGGAGAGAGATTTCGGCTGTATGGCCGGGATAAATCATTTTAAGATCACCGTTTTCATCTCTTTTTAGGACTTGAGCACTTATGAAGAAATCTTCAGTTATAATATCTCTAGGAGAAGCAATATATTCGAAGTAGTGTTTTCCATCTAGCAAGTCCATTATTTCAGCAATGCGAGTGATAAAAGAAGTAAAGAATATGGGCTCGCTTCTATGGAAAATACCAATCCAAAAGCGGACTAAAATTTTAGCAGGTGAAACTTTTATTTTCTTAGTCATGGCATAGAGCAGTTTTAGTTCATCATTAAGAAGAATTTGCACATTAGAGCCAGGAAGAAGAGTTATGGCCATCCAATAACGGATCAAGCGCAAAGTGGGATTATGGATTTCATCAGTTGTAGGTTCAGAGCAATCATTGGATCCAGTTATGGCTTTCCAGAATTCAGCTTATCAAATTTTTGTGTGGCATTTACTAGATTTAGATGACAATTGTTATCAAAGCCAAGTGTCATACTAAAAACTTTCCAAGTTAAATTATACTCTTGGTTGAACATGCGAAAGTAGACATTATTATCAGTGGCTTGTAAAGAGCATAGGAATTCAATGGTGAGTTTTTTGATTCCAAGTTCTTGCACTTCGCAAAAGCTTCCCCACCCAATTATATTGAAAATAATATTAAATTCTGCGGTTATACCTTTCTTGTCCAAAAGGACGGAGTCGATGATGCCGGTATGTTCATAACCGCGGTGTCGGATGGAGAGGTACCTTTGGTACTCTTCTTGGTTCAACATTAGGCCGCTCTCGGGGTCGAGCGTCCTCTCGGGAGGCACTCCAAAGCTTCATCTTGGTGGAGCTTCTCTTCCTTAAACTTCATCATGGCAGGGTCATCGGGAGGAACTCCCTATGACACTCTTGGCCTTCTTGAGTGCGGAGGAGAACTTCTTCATCCTGCAGCAATGAGATAACACAAGAACACATTACAACAACAGGGATTAGCGTTAGCGTTAGCGTTAGCTATCCCAATGTTAGTAGTCCTTACAGGGTATGGCTAACTCCACAAACAAGATATTAAGAGCAAAGATGAGAGTAAGACAAGCTTCTACTACTACAATATTTTTTTAGGTTTTTGGTTTGAGTGGTCAACTACAACTAAACTTGAGAAAGAACTTACTCAAATGGAGAGAAAAAGGGAGATTGTATGCTCGAGATGATTCAGCTGGTTTGGGTGTGGAATTGAGCACACAATGCAAGGGTATTTATAGGGGGAGAAAGGCTGGTGGCAAGGCCACTAGGCCCAGTTCGGCCGACCCCACTGTGGCAGTGTCAGGGTGCTTTCACCTTTGGACAGGGAATCTATTTGAATTCAAACACAACTTTACACACAGGGCTTTAAACATGGGTCGGCCGACCCATGTTTGGTCCCCTTTTTAGCTTTAAATAGTGTGTTTCACTTTGTCCAGTAAAGCAAAGACTAGTGGTGGACCAAAAGTGATGAAATTTTCAGAGATTCCCTTGTCTATGCTTTGTGAAAGAGAAAGGTGTATGACAAAAGTGGGGACATGCTTTAAAGTGATTCCCATGGACCATGGGAACACTAATGCATGCCAAAGTGTTCACTTTTAAGAATTTGGATGGTGGTGGATGTTGGATTCTCATTGGAGAATGTGAAAGTGGTCATGACAAAAAGTTGTCGGCCAAATTCAAATTTAGCTGGTGATTAAAGTTGAAACAGTGATCAGGACACCAGACCAACATCACCAGAGGTGAGTGGGCCCCATGGTGGGGTCAGCCGACCCTACCTTGGGTGGGCCCACCACCCCAGGTGTGAACAACATAGTTCTACTCAAGTTTTATTTATCTAATTATTTTATTCTGTCGAAATAAATTATTTCAAAATTTAAATATTAAGTGCAATGGAAAAATGCACGAATTAAAATGTGAAATTTAAACATGAGATAAATACTGATTTACCTTACCAGCAAGAGCCCCATGTTTTAGGTCCGTAGAGCAGGACCTCTCCTTTTCGGGTTCATTCTTTGGGTGCTTCGATCGGTCCCGAATATGGGGATCGTGATGATCGCACCTTTTTCTTCCGCCATTCCTTTTTGGTTGATGTTTGTGACTCAGCAGAGTTAGCCTTGTTTACCATTTCAGCCTTACTTACCAGTTCGGCCTTTTTGGCCTTTGGCGGTTGATTCTTTCGGCGGGGTGCATATTATGGCTTGTTTCTCCACAGGTTCTTCCTTGCCTGTTGCATTGACTTATAACCATTGAAAGGACATTTAATTCTCTTACCTGGGAGTTGGAAGTGGACTTGGCCGGATCCCACATAGATGATGGCATACACAGTGTTGAGGAACGGCCTTTCCAGGATGACGGGGACTTCGTCATCGGACCCCATGTCAAGAATGATGAAGTCGGCGGGGATGTACTCGTCTTGAACTTTGACAAGGATGTCCCTTGCCAATTTCTCGGGGAACCGGATGGATTGATCGGCCATCTGCAATTTGACAAAAGTGGGGTACAAAGGTCCCCCTATCAAGTTCTCATACATTACCTTAGACATGATGTTCACTCCAGATCAAAGGTCACAGAAGGCATTGTTGAAGGTGTGCGGCCCGATCTCGCAGGTGATGGTAGGATGGTCAGGGTCACTCTTCTTGGCCATGAATGGCGGGTCAAGAAGACAACCCGGGTTTTGCCTAACCGGAGGCTTACCAAACCTCGTGGAAATTAATTTGACACCCTTAATTGGTTCCTCAGATTTCCCTGGAATCTTACCTTGTTCGAAGGATGGGACAGCTACTGCTATTTGAGCTAATTGGGTTTCTAGCATTTTATTAAAGCTCAATTGATTTTTCATAGCAATGTTAAAGCTATCCATTTTCTCACTAAGATTTTCAAGAATCTTATCATTAGCCATTATTTTCTTATTTATACTATCATTGATTTTAGATTGGCCTAAGACAGGATCTTTAAGTGAAGGTTGGTTACCATAAGAATTATTAAAATTATTGCTGTGACCATTACCTTGGTTTCCTTGATAAAAGGGGCACGAGTTCCATTCTCCTTGTTGCTAGGGTCGATACCCACTGTTGTTGTTGTCTCGGGACAATTGTTGCCCGAGTAATCTTCTCCACCACATACCTGACATCATGAATCAGCTTCTATTGCTCGTGCGGTGGCAGTGGTTCGAATGGCCTCTTGTTCCTTTTTGGAACCTTCCTCAATCTTTTTCATCAAGAGGTCCATTTTTGCTAAGAGCATGTCCACCTCATGAACGGTGTGCATAACCCTTTTCTTGGGCTAGAGTCGCTCCTCATTCCATCCTTGGTTAATAACCATCTTTTCAATGAGATCTTTGGCATCCTTGACATTGTGTTGCAGGAATGCTCCTCCAGCGGCAGCATCAAGGTGACTACGGGCTAATCTAGTCAGCCCATGGTAGAAACCTTGGATTAGGAGCCATTCTTCAATTCCATGATGAAGACAAGCACGAATGTACTCCTGGAGGCATTTCCATGATTCGGGAATCGTCTCGTCAGCTTACTGTTGGAAGCTTGAGATCTTTCCACGAAGAGCGTTGGTTTTGCCCATTGGAAAGAATTTCTTGAGAAATGCATTGGCGCACTTCTCTCAGGTGGTAACTTCATTTTTGTTGGCATAAAACCATTGATTTGCCTTCCCAAGTAGTGAGAATGGGAATAGGCAAAGACGGATGGCGTCAGCCGAGACATTCTTGATAGTGAAGATACCACACACCTCCAGGAAGTGCTGGAGATGGGCATTGGCGTCTTCATGCGGCTTCCCACATAATGGATTGGATTGCACTATGTTGATAAGAGCTAGCTTAAGCTCAAAAGTAGCATCCCCCAAGTTGAGCTGCGGACCGGTGCCAATGTTGTCAGCCGACGGTGCAGAAAACTCAAAGATGGTCTTTTGGGCCATAGCTTCCTTGTTTGATAGTGCGGATCCTCTTTCCTCGAACAGATTCAGGTTTGAGATGAACCATTGAGGTGAAACTTGATGGCGTCTAGTTCTCCTCAACAATTGCTCAGGATTTTTAATAAAATTTGACGGCAATTGGAAACCGCTCATGCACTGTCTAGCTTCACGATAACAAGAAACACAGACAGGAGTAAGCCCCTAACACTAATCGATAACTAAATTGATAGTAGACTCTGGATTCAATTTTTATTAATATTGCTAGACTGATGCTTTGCCCGGCAACGGCGTCAAAAATGCTTGTTGACACTTCTTAGCGCAACCTTCAGAGACAGGGTGTTAAGCTATCTCTGATAACGGCGCCAGAAGTGCCCTGAGGGTATTTCTTATGTCTATTGGATAATTCTGAAAGCGTACAGAATATACCGCTGTAGCACTTCACCCGGGAGTATTCCAAGGTATCGTTATTTATTTTTATCCCAAGAGAAAGCGGTTGCTAGGAATAATTAATCAACAGAGAGATCCTTAAGTCTATAACAACTTAGTATCAACTAGCCATAGGGGGTAAATCGATATATAGAGGAAAGGGTAATGACACCAAGACACGACAAGGTTTTAGGATAAGTAAAGATAACTAGTAGAGTATAGCTAGGTGGGAGGACAACGAGTGAGTATAAGACTCTTATGACACTTACTTTACTCTTGTAAACTATCTTATCAAATGGATGAATTATACTAAGACTGCTACCTTACTTCTGGTGTGTAGGTGGTAGTGCGAAACAATAGAGGATATAACCTCTACCCGAAGCGCCTACTCTCTTATGGGAGTCTACCTTTTAAGAACTTGCCTAAAATACATGGAGGGATACTAAGACTAGACAGGGCTATCACCACCTGCTAGCACCAACAAACAATCCTTGCGACAAGCGGCATTCAAAGGCAAGATCTAGTCTAAGCACCACGCTTACACTAAGCTTACTACTCTAGTTGCGTACCAACAACTAAAGCACCCTATGACAGGCGATGAACTATACACGTGAGCTGGATACAGGATCACAATACTATAAAGAATAGTAATGTACTAAGTAGAGACATAGTAAAGTAAAGTAAAGATAATATATTGATAAAGGTAAAGTCTTATAGAAGGAAAGGTACAAGAGCTATACCAGACTCTCCAGCAGATGACTCCGGAGACTCCGAGCGTAGCTCGACTCGACTCTAACTCCCACACTAGACTAATACTACTACTAAAGATTGTAGCTTCTCTTGTCTCTTGTGGCTCTTATGTATCTTAGGTGTGTTGAAGAGGATGATGGCAGCCTCTATTTATACTGGAGAGTTGAGGGGCGCCACGTCAGCAATCCGCGTACTCCTTGCCCCTTCACCCATGGATGAACCGCCTCAATACCACCTTAGGATGGATGGTAGAGGTGATTTCATCACGTGGAAGACATGCAGCAAGGCGGTGGGGGCCAACCGACCTGGCCAGGCACCAGGGGCGTTGGCTGACACCCTATGGCAGGTGGGCCTAGCCAGGTGTCGTCCCCACCAGTCATAGAGTGTTGCCTTGTGCTGGTACTGTCTTGATTGTGTCATTTCACGCCTTGATCCGTGTGCTTTGATTCTCTACCATTGAATGGAAGCACATGTTGATCTGATGGTGGAATTAAGCTGGATAGAGTGTCACACGGATCTTGCCACGTCACCAGAGCCAGGTGGGCCCCATGGTGGGGTCGGCCGACCCACACATGGGCCCACTCTGAGCTCTCCTCTCTTCTAAGTGATGTCTTGAGTCATTTGTTGAAGCGTGGTGGCTTGGTTCCCAAATACATGGATCGGCCGACCCATAATATTGGGCTCCAAATGCTCCAATTTGTTCTGTTTTGATCTTCCCTACATTCACAAGCTAAGAGCACAAGTGAAACTAGTTATTAATAAAATATGTTCATGATATGTTTATTCTCCCTTGAATCCGAGGCCTGTTGACGGTGTTTAAATGTGGATTTTCATGGTATATTCACCGTCAACAACCACTTCCCAACAGCAAGGTACAACCTTAACAAAGATGAGCAATATGAGATATGTGTGTGTTGGAAGAATTGAAAAGTTCCATCTGAATTTTGCTCCAACTTAAGGAGTATTGTGTCAATGAAAGACCATATGCTCACCAACTATAACTCACATGATTGCCATATCACACTACTACAAAACAAGGATATTGTATCACTTTCTTGTAACACATTCACCAATGTGTTAGAGTGAAATTTCGTAGTAACATAAAACAGTTTGTTACAGACTTTGCTTCTAACACAAAACACTTTTTTTATAAAAGATGTGTTACTGAGAATAATTATAGTAACACAAAATTAATGTTACAAAAGCAAAATGTTGCAAAAGTAAAATATATTGTAACATATAAATGGAACATAATAAAATGTGCTACAAATATATGCCCTATGGTAACACAAAATAATGTTACTGTACAATTGTTACAAAGGTTCGTAGAGCAATCGTCCTCTAGACTGTTTGCTTTGCTCGCTCACTTCCCCACGCTCGCGTGCACGAGTCTATGTGCGGCGGATCCAGATGTCCTCGAATCATGCTCCCGGTTGCTCACTTTCCCTTGGCACCACATTTCAAAACACACGTGAATTTCCTCGCATTTGAAATTTGAATATTCCAAACAGCCTTAAATGGAGAAATGACTAAAATAAAAATTGTACATCTCAAAAAATTATGCGACTTTGTAACCGTGACTTTTTCATTTGAATTTGTTACGGCCCCCAATACTCATTTTAAAACAAGTTGAATATACTTTATTATTGTTTACTTTTAAGTTAAATGTCATGTAGCAACATACTATTTTTCATTAATATTTGTCTTGTTAATAGAAAGTAGTATATTTTTTAATATAAGGACCGTATCAGATGTCCATCAAATTTTCTTTTAGTTGAGGAAGAAATAAAAAATTAATAAAGATAACGAGAAATCTAGCAGTATATTATATTTATATATATTTATTTATGGATATAAACACCAGAAATTTAGAATCAAGTGGCGTGAAATATTAGTTTTTCTCCTTAGAATTTGACTGAAATTACTGAAAAAAATTGACTGAAATTAGTTCCCGTCAAATTTTCCTTTGCAGGAATACATTTGCTGCCCCGTAGCAGTTCTCGGTGATTCACTCGAAGGCCATCCAACTGAGCTCTTAGGTCGGCGTGGCGGCGGCTCCCTTCCTCCGGTTCATCTCTGGCGACACCTTTAATTAATCACCACCATCGGAGGCAAGGGGCTCATCACATTTGTTTCCGAAGGCAAGGCTCATCATGTTAGCCTGGATTATTTTCTTCTCCCATTCGCCCCACCTTACGCGCGCCCTCTCCTTCCAGTGCCGACGACTGTAGAACCACTGCCGCATCCCTGCACCTTCTGCCCAGATCGTCGGGCCTTTCGCCAGCGACGAGCACCCACCAGGTATGCCTAGCTGCCCACTCCTTCTCCCCCCTTCCTGCTACGCGAAATGGTGTGCCCAAACCATAGTGTTACTTCTTGCCGCCGCGTCGCTCGTTCTCAGGCGACATGGGCAGTTTCCGATCCGGCGCCGCCACCTCTAGCTCCTCACCCCTTTCAAGCGTTGCCGTCACCCGAGCACCACAGGAGGTCCGTGGGGCTGCAGTGATGGCAGTGACAGGGCAAATCCCCTTCCCAATTTCTCATTCCCTCTCGTTGTCAGATCAGGTTCCTGTCCGTTCGGCGAGGTAACGGCCTGCGCTCGCGCAGATGCACGACCCGTATGTTGCTTTATCTTTTAGAAACACCACCAGTTTATCTTTTAGAAACAGATCAATTATTGACCTGTTGTGGGCTTGTGGCAAACCCAGATTAATTACCCACAATAATAATATACTACTTCAGTTGCATACTGTGCCATTTCTGAAAACGTCTTCTCCAGAAGATGAAATAGTTTGCCTGCTTTTCCTTTCATTGCTCGCAATGCTATTTCCATCTGATCTTAGTTACCTACAGATGTGCTCCATCTTAGCAGCGGTCATTCCAACATTCCAAGGAGCATGACACGGTTAGGCTCATATCAGAGCTATAGTGCTGCTGCATATAGCTGTCTGGGTGACATTTACTTTTTTTTTTTCTCATGGAAACACTTTCGTTGAGGGTGATTTAGAATTCGGAAGAGAAGAAAGAGGATTAAAAACATTGTAATTTCCTCCCTCTTGCATTCGGAAGATGACCCGTGGATCCTTACTAACCGTGCTGCACAGGTCTTCTATGCTCAACAGGTCCTTTCTAAGAATGAGAAGAAAAGCCGATAAGCCGAAGCATGTAGTTTTTCCTAAAAACAACAAGCTATAGGAGTTGACGATGTAACTGATCTGGAGGATGTTAACCAAAATTCGACGAAATATGTGTCTTTAAGGACCAACCAATGAAGATAAAGAATGTTGAGTGAAGCATTCCATAAAATTCGCTGCCATGGGTGCGCAACGATGGACAAGGAAGAATAGTAGCAGGATAGCTTGGATCATGTGTCTTGTAATCCATTACTGATATATTTTGTACCTATATAATATATTAATGCTACCATATATAATTATGTCCATTTCCCACCATCATCATGTGCGACCCTAGCTAAACCCTATATAAACCCTAACCCGAACCCTAATATCATAATATATTAAAAATTAATAATTATGGAAGCCTACATTAACCATAGCCCTAACTAAAGCTAGCTTAATTAGTCCTAGATAATATCCCTAGGTATATAGAATAAATATATGTAAATTGTACATATATAGTAGTATCATATTACACATAAAATTTAAAAAACAATTTATGCAGGCGGTTCTCTTAGTGAACCGCCTTATTTATACAGGCGGTTCTCCTAGTGAACCGCCTGTACTAATTTATTTGTGCTGGCGGTTGTAGTAATCTTTTGTGCAAGCGGTTCGCTAAGATAACCGCCTGCATAAATGCCCAAATATATATATCGCACTCGCAATCTGAAATTTCGCTAAGTGTCCCGGAGCCCACGCATTCTTCACCGACACCGTCAGGCTGCCAGAATCGCCTCCTGCCGCCGCTGCCGGGATCAGCCACGCCGCCATGTCTCTCTCTCTCCGCCTCGCTCTATGCCACGCCACCAAGGTTCGCTGTAGCCGGGCCCTCCCGCGGTGCCGCCGTCGACCCACGCCGTGCCGCCATAGAAGCAGGTCGGACCGCGCCGCCGAGCTCGCTCTCCGCTAGGGCTCTCTCTCTCTTCCTTCTCTCTCTCTCGCCTCCCTCTCTCTTGCGCGTGCCTCAGTCGCCTTGAGGTGGTTGTATTGCACTGCTGGGTGGTGGCACGGGTGGCGCGGCGGGGGCGGCATGGCTGTGGTCCGGTGGCGCGGAGGCCTGCAGCGGCGTCCGATGGCCGTGGTGGTGGCACGGCTGTGGTCTGGTGGCACGGCGGTGGCCGCTGGTGGTGCGCGGCGGCGGCGGCGCTACGGGCGGCACTCGGGGCGCAGACCCTTAGCAGGCCGGCCTGCTATTGGGCCGGCCTGCTAGGGGCTGCCTCCATTTTTTCCTTTTTTTTGTTAAATTAGTTTTTAGTTTAATTATAGTTAGGTTTAGTTAGGTTTTTAGTTTAATTATAGTTAGGTTTAGTTAATTAGCTTTTTAATTAGTTTAATTAGTCTAATTATAGTTAGGTTTTTTGGTTAGGTTTTTATTTAATTATAGTTAGGTTTTTAGTTTAAATTAGTTAGGTTTTAGTTTTTAATTAATTAAGCTTTTAAGTCTAATTAGTTAGTTTTTAGTTTTTAATTAATTAAGATTGTTAGTTTAATTAGTTAGTTTTTAGTTAGGTTTAGTAATACACGTATCTTTCATTGTACAATTAATAAATGATTATTCTTTTTTATATATAATTAATATGGATTATTTCTTTTCATATTATACATATTATAAATGATTATTTCTTTTTTTATTATAAAATGGAAAAGGCTAATAAATAAATATATATTTGTATATATAAAGACCTTTGCTTATAATTCACTATATATAATTAACTAGAATCCCGCCTTGATTTCCTGCTATAATCTATTGCCTTTGTATATGCTAGAAACATTTATGTCATGAGTTCTCCAACGAAAGACCAAGGATAAGAGTCACCCCATAGTGATGACCAAAGACAAGGGTCGCCCCATAATGATGACCAAGGACAAGGGTCCTCCCACAACGACAAGAGTTCTTCTTCGCAAGTACTTGAGCAAGAAGAATCGGAAGGCGGAGGATACCACACCCCTAGCGATCCATGCCCTAACATCGATAGGGTGGCTCGCCATGAAAGGCAGCGTGACCCGGATTACAATCCGGAAACCGACAAGGTAACACATCCATGATTTCATGTGTTTACCTTCCATGATTTTATTTGTTTATTACCTTCCATGATTTTATGTGTTTACCTTACATGCATGATTTCATGTGTTTACCATAACGACATGATTTTATGTGTGACCCTAATCTCATGTTTTCGTGATTTCATGTGCCAACATATAGGAGGTGTTGTCTCAATTCCACCAAATTGCTGAAGAAGAAGCAGTGCCACTCGGAGATGCACCGGAAACAACTGAGACGACCGCCAAGACTGGTTCAAGGAAAAGAAAGCAGAGTGATCGAGCAAGAGGTGATAGGGGAGTGAACAAGTGGCCGAACAACACATATAGGGTTACAGAAGTCAATGTCAAAGGACAACCCATAGCTCCTCAACCAGTGCCAGCTAAGTTTCGGAACACTATTAGATTCTTTGTTAGAGATAATCTAGACAGCACAATATCTAATTGGAAGGATGTGCTAGCTGATACAAAGACAGAAATGTGGAATAAGCTTTGTACGAGATTTGTTTTCCCTCAGGGTTTAGAAAACCTCATTATGGGATATGCAATGAGGCAGACTACGACCTCGTTCCGGAACTGGAGGTATGAGCTGAATGCAAAATACCTGAAGCTCGGGTTGGACCCGACAACAAAGTACAAGATCACGGCAGGTCAGTGGGCTATTTTTCAAGAGCAGAAGAATCAGCCAAAATTCTTAGCTGTGAGTAAAGCTACTTCAAAACAAGCAAAGAAGAACGTGTACCAGCACCACCTTGGCTCAGGTGGATATGACCGTCAGGTAGAGAAATGGAGAAAAGAAGGGGCTGAAAGGAAGGCGGCGAGGTTACCTGTACTGTCTGAGCAAGTTGGCGAAAGAAGCGCGAATTGGCTTCGTGCTCAAAAACCTAGAGAAATAACAGATATCGGCGTATCCTTCCATGATCCATTGGTGGAAGAAGCTGCAAAGAAATCTACGCGGTGGCAGTTAAGGAAAAGGAAGGATCATTCAGGCCACAAAGGGAGAAGGACACATTGACCGTTGCTCTGGGTAGCCCCGAGCATCCTAGACATGTACGAGGGATCTCATGCAGGAAGGGATGGAAAAAAGGATTTGGTCAGGAGTGAGAGAAGATGTACAAGAAACACGATAGATACAAGGAAGAAATGAAAAATTATTTTGAGCAAGAGGCCAAGAAGGACTTCAAACAGATGTTATCTGCAATGCTAGCTAACCCGGATCCTGGCTTGTTGCAGCAATTGGTGAGCGTGGTGTCCAATCAACAAATGACGACCACTCAAGCTCCACCCCAGATGCAGCTCGTCTCAGCAACTGATCAACAGATAACAAGTCTAGTGATTAAAGGCAGTGTCGCATCTATGGCCAACAAGGTTCACTATGCCAACACCTTATTCCCTAGTCATAAGGTACGGTTTTAATAATAATCGTACAAGGGAAGTGGCCAAGGGCCTTGCGATCCCAGGACGCAGGTATCATAACAGCCACATTCCAGTGGTCTGCTGCAAGGTAGAAGTCTTGATGGTCGTCCAAGGATATGAGGACGACATGCTAGACATCGCAGGCCCAGAGGGTATTGAGAAACTTGGCCAGGCTATCAAAAATTTCATCCTGTGGCCTCGACGAGACATCCCGTTGACTCAGGAGCAGCCACTAACTCGGGAGTCCACACATGTCGAGTCATCACATGGTCAGTCTTTGTCACAACCAACACCTCCCCACCCCTATCCTGTGGACCCACCATCACCTGGACACGCTATGCCTGAACCACCATCACCTCGTATTCCTGACCCACCATCACCTCGTCTTCCTAACCCACCATCACCTCATCTTCATGACCCATCCACACTCTTCCCCACCACCCAAAGAATCCGAACAGTTGTTTACGACTCCGCCAGCATCGTCGCCACCTAAGAAAAGGAAATTTTTGATACCCAAATTGGTTTCCTCATATGAGCCGAAGAAGAAAGCTGCTAACACGACTTTGTTTATGAAAGGAATTAGAAAGTCTCGCACGACACATATCGTTGACTTGGCTGAGCACAAGAAGGCAGCAAAACAGACAGTCATACATATCAGGAAGCCAACGAAGAAGGATTACGAACGTGTCCCACATGAATATGTGTTTACCAAGCCTCTTCTTAGTTGGCAGCAACTAACAAGCATCCCTGCTGGTATAAAAAGGATGCACGACTGGTACATGAGAGCTTCTCACGCTGGCATCGACTCGATAAATGTAAGTATGCCATATGTGGCTTTTCTTTGTCCCCACAATAGGGCCATGATCAGCTTCGAGGACCTCTGGTTGATGATGAACCTCAAAAGACTTGACGTACAGACCGTTACATTATTTGCATTGTAAGTATACACTAATACTTATTACACACATATGCTTGTGTTGTTATCATTTTGTGTTGTATGAACAAGTTTGAGAATCTCTGACATAGAAAAAAAAATCGTCTTACAGAATGCAACATGATGAGCAGGAGAACCGTGCTGAAAGAGACAAAAGCAAATTGATTGGGTATCTCAATCCAATGAAAATATGCGAGGATGAGCATATTTCAGGATCGGGCTAGGACACGATGACTTAAAGGGCTTGGATGAGGAAGAAGTTGGCTTGAAACTTGTTGACATGCATAAGGACTTTGAAGCCAAATATGCCATTTACATTGGGAACGTGATGAAGCAGTGGAGGAACAGGCAAGTCATAATTGCCCTGTACCACTTTGGGTAAGTACTTTGTGAGAATACACGTACATTAATATTACAACATCATTAATTTTATAATTTCAATACACTTGGATTCACGAATTTGATTTTTTCAGGGACCACTAGATCTGCTTTTATATTTATCCAAGACAGGGACCGGTGGTGATCTATGACTCCGCAGACTACGATCCCTCATCATATGCAACAGTCCTAATCTTCATAGAGCGGTAAGCCCAGATATGTATGCATGCACACAAACTTTTATCGATGTGAGCTTAAGAT
Source organism: Eremochloa ophiuroides (assembly GCA_038502445.1). Classification (NCBI taxonomy): domain Eukaryota; kingdom Viridiplantae; phylum Streptophyta; class Magnoliopsida; order Poales; family Poaceae; genus Eremochloa; species Eremochloa ophiuroides. The sequence goes on along the minus strand of JAHLJS010000007.1, from coordinate 96,240,212 downwards.
TAATTAATTTGGTGATGATTAATTCGAGACCATAAGGCTTGGCGGTGGTACCGGATCAAAAAGTGACTGCTGGATAACCCCAGCAAACGGGGGAAGCCAATGGATATAATTTATGATTATCCTGTATGCAAACTTATAAATAAATGTGCTATACATTTACACATATATATGCTATACACATGACATATATAAGATAATATATAATGTTGACATCTTTATCTGTTATATATAGTGTCATAAGCAACCAGTTGGATCGGTCCACTGTGAATTCTACGTGTGTGAGTTCATGAGAGTGAATGGACGATATGTCAATGACCCTCAGGTAATACACAAGCAACAATTTATCATTAAATTTCAAATTAATGTGTAATAATAATCAAGTTAAAAAAATAATGTTTATACAGGGATGGGGATGTAAAATAGAAAGAAATAACATGTCAGAGAAAACTTTGCTGGGCATCGTCGAGGACATGTGCAATTTCATGATGAAACAAGTCATGTCATTCGACGAAAAATATCATGATGCTACCGGCATTTTAGCATAGCCCAAGTATAGAGCCCTAACAGACATTGGTAGGCTAAATCTTTAGCGTGAAGATTACTAGCGCACGGAACCTTTTGAAAACTTTGATGTATATGTGTGTATTTATATCGATATCGCATGTGATGTAAAAACATAAAAGTGTATAAATATGTATGTACATATAATTAATTAATTGCATGTCTGTATATATGTATTGATAATGACCCTATAATAGAACCTAGTATATTCAATATTATATTGTATTATAATATTGAAAAAATAGGGCACAGCCTGTTTTGAAAAAAGACGGGAAAAATAAACACAGGCGGTTCCTAGAAAGCTGGTTTCTACTGGCGGTTCTCTTTAGAAACCGTCTATAGAAATCTGTTTTCTACAGACGGTTCACAGAAAATCGCCAGTAGAAATCTTGATTTCTACTGATCTGTTCCATTGGCGGCTGCGAGAAATGCCTATACAAATGTGTTTCCAATCACCAGCAGGGAGCTTTTGTGTACTAGTGTTGAAAAAAAAACGTAACCAATTCCCGCAATCCCGCTATACATTGATTTGCATAATAACTTAACACATTAGGCTATTTGACCCACCACTTGCCCCCCCTTTTGCACCGCACCTGCATCAAGACTGGTCAGCTGAAGGATGGCGTGGCAACGCCACACCCCAAGTTTTCTAGTTATAACTGAAAACTGTCTTGGTGTCAAATTATAAGTCGTATAGGTTTTTTAGGTAGATAGTGTTTGCTACGTATCTAGACATAGTGTATTATGAAAATGCGTCACAAAAGCTACATATATGTCTAGAAAAAGCTAAAATGACATTATAATTTGAATCAGTGGGAGTGGCAAATACAATCCTGTTGTATCCACTTTAGTAAATATTATAATGCAAGTTTGAGATCCAAAACAAAATTAAATAAATAATTTAACTAGAAAGTTATAGATCTCTTTGAACATTACATCTTTAATTTAGGTTATTTCACCATCCACAGTCATCTGGAAAGCTAAAAAATATGAATTTCAAAGACTAATATTACATAGTTTTTTGGGTTCTAAATGATTTTAAATGAAAATGTAGCCAACTACAAAGTTGGAGATCCTTTTGAGTGCTACAACTTTCTTAGATCGTTTTTCCATCCGAGATCAATTGAAAATTAAAAAAGTGATTTCAAATTATTTGTATAGGCACTAGGTTAAGAAAACCAACATTATAAACATCTAGTGGTTGTAGGATTAAGAAGACCTCTAGTAGATTATGTATTTAGACTAGCTGTTCTCTTATTAGGACAACTACCAGTGCAGGTACATGATTTCTATATATTGGCGGTAGGTTTAGAAAAGCTACTATAGTAGAAGTGTATATGCGTTGGCGTTTCAGAGCCATGGGCCCACAATTGTATTTTTACTAGTATCTATGCATTATGAACTACCAATAAAAATAGTCAAAGGTGTTGATAAAAACTGCTTTTTTACGGGTAATTTCAACAAGACGAAACTCTCAATTCATTGCTCTTGTTTAATATTCTTTACCGTGTCATCAAATTTCCTTAATTAGTTGAACCCTTAAAATGAGAATAGAATTTGCATTGAGTGCCTTGGTTTGCACAGAATGACAGAGCTCTCTGTTTATTCAATGGGAGCAACAATATATATACTCCTGTTTTGTACATAAATCCAATCCGAAGTAATATGAACAATATTACCAAATACATTATTACACGCAAGACAACCGATGTGGTGTCTTCCGATCCATATAAACATATGAGCATAGATTTTTATTTTAGTGGACGCTCAATTCATATGGTTTATTGGATGTATGGCCTAGCCTCCCCTGCAGAATTCGGGCTGGTTGGGTTTGCCATCCTCTTCCACATTGCTATTTTTTCCATCCCCTAAAAATACGTATAGTAAGAAAATCATTAAACAAGTTCAGATCAGTAAAGATAGTACCACTGAATAATTAAAAAGGCTCAGGTTCATTCTTAGCAAAGTTAGGTTCAGGTTGGGCAATTAAATTAGTACCTTTCGTGATTCGACTGCCACCTCGTTGTCTTGGATGCTGTTCATCGCGAAACCCAAAGGATTGAGCACCTCCTCATAGCTGCGTGCATAGAATAGACACAAAGAAACGATTTCGAAGTATTATAAGTACAGTATACTTTGTTACTGTTTCCAGTCATAAAGTACTGAATTATAAGTAACATGCTAGAGAGATAAACAGTATCTTACTCGACCACTGCTGTGTTGAATGGTGGCCCAGCTTCCTATCCTCCAACCTGCCATGCATGAAACATATGTGAAAAGTTCTCCCAGCACAGTTAAATTTCTGTGTATAGGAACAGCAAACGAACAGAGGGATCTGAGGGAGTGGTTTTTTGTACGTTACCAGGAACATGAGGGTAACAAGCTCTCCATCTGGTTTGAGCAGTTGGTCAATTCTCTTGGCCCATTCTGGCCTCAGCGACGGCTCGATGGCACAGAAGAACCTGACGAAGCAAACCAACACATTGAAATCGTCTCATTTTCATTTCGTCATGAAATGTAAGGATGACTTTATTGTTAGGTTGATCTCCCGACAGCTAGTCCAAAGGTCACTTGGACCTTGATCTTGCTCCCTGATCGAGGGAGTCCCGCCAATTTAAGGCTGGTAACCCGTCGCAGCGCCTAACCCAATATATGGCTGAGGCAGGAGATCAACCTAACGTTTATTAACAACACAAACAGAGAAAACAAACAAAAATCCCTGCAATCTGGTATCATCAGTTGCGATGCGGACACATGTACGCGTAGTCGAAGATGAGGTCGAACTTCTCCGGCGGCTCCCAGGTGAAGCAATCGGCAGCGACAAAGTCGAACGACGATGGATTCCTGTCTGCCGCTCACTAGTAGAGAGCAGAGTTTTGATCCACTACCGATTTTGGCTTTAGTACCGGAATTTTTTGCGCCCGGGAAGAAAGAAACCTTTAATCCCGGCTAGATATAGCAGCCGGTACTAAATCCTCCTTCCCAACGGCTCGCAACGGCTAGGGAGCTTTTAGTCCCGGTTGGTGATCAAAACCAGGACTAAAAGTCTATCTTTAGTCCCGGTTTTGATAATCAACCGGGACTAAAAGTTTAACCACGGTTTATGAGCAGAACCGGGACTAAACCTTAACTTTTAGCCCGGGTTTGTAGCCTAAACCGGGACTAATGTTCCTCCCTTTCAATTTAAACCTTTTCTTCCCCCCGAGCCCGAGGCCTCGAGCCACTCATGCTTGTTCTTGCTTTTGCTCGTACATGTTCTTGCTTCTTCTCAGATCAAGTGTGGAGCTTGGCTAGGTTACTCCTCCAACTTCTTCAATTCTACGGTTGCAAATGTTACTATCTTTATTCTCTCTTGTTTACTTTCTTATTCTCTCTCTTGTTTAATTACTAGGATATTTCTATGGTTATTTCTCTAATAATTTGTATTTCAAGGTCAAAATCACTTGATATTTCTCCAATAATTTATATTTCAAGCTCAAAATCACTTGATAGTTTGTATATTTGGTTGAAGGAAGATTTATAGTATGCATAGCTCACATTTGTTACTCAAATGTTGTATGTATATATTTGTGATTTAAATTTTAGGAGTTTTATTTTTTGTTTCACTTGTTAAAATACATTATTAGGAATTTAAGTGCTTTACAAATTTGAGTCTAGAGAGTAAATAGTAGATGACGAATGCTTACGGGTCGTCGGCCTATCATCAGGTTCAAAAGAGGCTGAGACCAGACCTCCCTCTCATTGAGTGCAACGAGTGCAAGAAAAAGAATGTGCTTGAGTTTCGAGTGAAGAAGGAGGGTCCCAACAAGGGGCGCATCTTCTACAAGTGTTCGGATCGTAATGTGAGTTACTCCAGCGTATTTAATGATTATATATAATAAATTATGTATTTTTTTACTAAACTTATGTATTTTTGTCTTAATTTCAGTGGGATGGCAGTGGATATCCAGGGTGGTACTGGGAAGAAGAGTATGCCAAACACGTGTTTGGAACTCTTGCAGAGGCGGCTGCGGTGGGTAATGAGCTAGCTGATGAGGCACTGAGCCCGCGAACGAAGACTATTGATGTTGAACAGACGAATGATTTATCTGTTTTAGTTGAGATCGGTCGTGATATGCTTAGGCTGTTGAAGTGTATTTTAGGTTTAATTAGTTTAGTGCTAGTTGTGACTGTCTACATTGCAGCGAGGCTTCCATAAATTAATTAATGTCCAGTATTGTGATATATGTTCGTTTGTCTTGTAATGTAGATGAGTCGGCATTAGATGTACAACACTGATTGTCGCTGCAAAGATTTCATTGAGGGCGTGCATATTTTCTTAAATGTGGCCGAGTCAAACAAGCGGGATGGATTCATGTGCTGCCCATGTTCTGTATGTAAGAATTTGAAAGAATATTCTTGCTCAAGGATTCTTCATTCTCACTTGTTCAAGTCGGGTTTCATGCCAAACTACATCTGCTGGACCAAACATGGAGAAAGAGGCGTTATAATGGAAGAAGACGAAGAAGAACAATGGGACGATGGTGACACTATTGCTGACTATGGTATATTAAACAATGATATTCCAATGGAGGAAGCTGAAGAAGAGGTACCAGCACAAGATGATCCCGTTGATGATCTTGCTCAGGCTATTTGCGATGCAAAGAGAGAATGCGAAAGTGAAAAGGAGAAGATCAAGTTCGAGCGTATGCTAGAGGATCACAAGAAGTTGCTATACCCAACTTGTGATGCAGGACAGAAAAAATTGGGTAGCACACTAGAGTTGTTGCAATGGAAGGCAAAGAATGGTGTATCCGACAAGAGATTTGGGGAGTTGCTTACAAAAATTAAGAAGATGCTTCCATAGAATAACGAATTACCAGCCACTACCTATGAAGCCAAACAGGTTGTCTGCCCTCTGGGATTGGAAATCACAAAGGTACATGCATGTCCTAATGATTGCATCCTTTACCGTGGCGAGGAGTACGAGGAGTTGGATTCTTGCCCGGTATGCCATGCATCACGGTATAAGATCAGGCGAGATGACTCTGGTGATGTTGAGGATGAAAGAACCAGAAAGAAAATCCCTGCCAAGGTTATGTGGTATGCTCCTATAATACCACGCTTGAAACGTTTGTTCAGAAACAAAGAGCATGAAAAGTTAATGCGGTGACACAAAGAAGACCGTAAGATAGACAATATGCTGAGACACCCGGCTGATGGGTCTCAATGGAGAGCAATCGATCGAGAGTTCCCAGATTTTGCAGGGGACGCAAGAAACATAAGGTTTGCTTTAAGCACGGATGGTATGAATCCTTTCGGGGAGCAGAATAGTAGTCATAGCACTTGGCCTGTTACACTATGTATCTACAACCTCCCTCCATGGTTATGCATGAAGAGAAAGTTCATTATGATGCCCGTGCTAATCCAAGGACCAAGGCAGCCTGGCAATGATATCGATGTGTACCTGAGGCCACTAATTGAAGAACTACTGCTTTTGTGGAACAAATCAGGTATACGTGTTTGGGATGAGCACAAACAGGAGCACTTTGATCTCCGTGCATTGTTGTTTGTAACAATCAATGATTGGCCTGCTCTAAGTAATCTTTCAGGACAGTCAAACAAGGGATATAATGCATGTGTGCACTGTTTCACGGACATTAAAGGTATATTTTTGAAAAATGTAGAAATGTTGTCTACCTTGGGCATCGTTGATTCCTGCCTGCGAATCACCCTGTAAGAAAGAAAGGCAAGCATTTTAAAGGTAAGGCGGATCACAAGTCGAAGCCTATCAACCGCACCGGTGAGGATGTACTCGATATGGTCAAGGACGTGAAAGTAGTCTTCAGAAAGGGACCTAGCAGTGAACCCGTTCCGAACGACGCTAGCGGTCATGCACCTATGTGGAAGAAGAAGTCCATATTTTGGGAGCTACCATATTGGAAAGTCCTAGGGGTCCGCAATGCGATTGACGTGATGCACCTAACAAAGAATCTTTGTGTGAACCTACTTGGCTTCATGGGTGTGTACGGGAAGAGCAAGGACACACCTGAAGCACGAGAGGACCTCCAGCGTTTGAACGAGAAGACAGCTTATGGACGTCAATACTTAGGACCTGCTAGTTACAGTCTTAGCAAAGAAGAGAAGGAGAGCCTGTTTGAATGCCTAGACAGCATCAAGGTACCATCCGGATACTCCTCAAATATAAAAGGTATAATAAACGTGCCAGAGAAGAAATTCCAAAACTTAAAGTCACATGACTGCCACGTGCTCATGACATAATTGCTTCCAGTTGCATTAAGAGGAATTCTACCTCCAAATGTACGTCTAGCCACCGTGAAGCTATGTGCATTCCTCAACTCAATTTCTCAGAAGGCAATCAATCCTCTAGATCTTGCTAAGCTACAGAATGACGTGGTTCAGTGTCTTGTCAGCTTCGAGTTGGTTTTCCCTCCATCCTTCTTCAATATCATGACGCACCTCCTAGTTCACCTGGTCAAGGAGATTATTATTCTAGGTCCTGTGTTCCTACACAACATGTTCCCCTTTGAGAGGTTTATGGGAGTCCTAAAGAAATACGTTCACAACCGTGCTCGGCCAGAAGGAAGCATCGCGAAGGGCTACGGAACCGAGGAGGTCATTGAGTTCTGTGTTGACTTTATTCCTGATCTAGACCCAATTGGTGTTCCAGAATCATGACATGAGGGGAGGCTAAGTGGAAAGGGGACACTAGGGAAGAAAACATATATCGGTCAGGGTGACGATTATTTCAATAAAGCACACTATACAGTTCTGCAAAACTCCACCTTGGTGGAGCCATATATGGACAGACACAAGGAATTCCTACTATCACAGTTTCCAGGCAAAGTCTGAAGCTTGGATTTTGCGCCATCACATGGAATCTTTTAGCGGTTGGTTGTGAAAAGAATGTCAGGGTGATGAGAGTATTCCGGAGCAACTGTGTTTGTTGGCTAGGCAACCATCATGGCATATCCTCACATACAAAGGGTACGAGATAAATGGAAATATATTCTACATAGTAGCCCAAGATAAAAGGAGCACCAACCAAAACAGTGGTATCCGCATAGATGCCACAGACCCGAACGGGACTAAGCAAACATACTATGGCCGCATAGAGGAGATATGGGAACTAGACTATGGACGTACTTTTAAAGTTCCTTTGTTCAAGTGCTAGTGGGTAAAGGTGTCCGGAGGCGGGGTAACAGTGGACAACCAGTATGGAATGACAATAGTGGACCTCAATAACAGTGGGTTCAAAGACGAATCATTTGTGCTTGCCAAGGATGTCAACCAGGTATTCTATGTCAATGACATGTCTTCGAAACCGAAAAGAGGGAAAAATGATAAGAACCCATTTAGCAATGAGCCAAAGCGTCATATAGTTCTTTCAGGAAAAAGATGAAACGACCTCGATTTCCACGAAGGGAAATCCACAGGCTCGAATTGTAATTCAACAGATTGCTTGGGACAATCCATGAAATTACCCAAATCTCAGTTGCCACCAGGATCCATACAACGGTAAATAAGTCTTACATAAATATTTATTACATCGCCACACTGGCGGAATCAACAATCAGAGAAGCTTTAGAAGATGCGGAAGCGATTCATCCTTCACGGCCAACTTGAGTGTAGCACGTGACCCTATTCCTCGTCATCATCTCCCTCGAAGTCGTACTCATTCTCGTCACCTGACAGCAAATTTATCAGTACGATTTGTACTGGCCACGGAGCCCACCTATGCAGCATTTGCTTTGTGGAAAGTGGATGCAAGGCTATACAAGCAGACCTATAGGCTGAGGTTTTCCTATGCAGCTGTAATCAATGTTTATTTAGTCAAGTTTTATCACCAGTTAACACCATTATCCCTTTTCCCATCACCACACCTCACATACACACACCTCGCTCTCATTCGACAGGCCCAACTCCCTCTCGGGCCTATCTCAGCGGCACACTACCACAACGGGTACACTGCCGGAAAAATGTCATCCAGGGGGAGAAGAGAACACTCACTACACTAGTAGAAGCTTCACAGGAAAGGTCCATAGCCAATAGGTTGGCATATGTATCGATCGATCAACCGTACACTCTGCAGAGGTTTCACTACCCACAAGATTAGCCATCATAGGTGTTGCGCAAACACCTAGGCAGAATTCCGGGTGCTTGCTTGCCTAGGTCGATGCCACCCTACCACTCAGCCCTGGGATATTCCGGATCCTACACCGTTATGCTGAGACTGGGAGACACAGTACCGGGCCCATCCAGTGGTACTGTGCATCTAGGACGGAACGGGAACCCATTGACCGTCTCCGCCCACCCTTATCACCTTTCAACCTAGCAGTAGTGGCACCGTCCTACCAAGTAGTCCAGCCGTCTCCCGCCCATCAGAAGCGAGTGAGTAGAAAAGGATTCCCATGAACCTGAAACTAGTCCATCCTAGGTTTGACCAAGCAGGCATCTCCACTTAGGGGATACTCTCCCCGTGCCATCACAGCACCTCCGTCCACGGGCTTCAAACCACCAAGGCTATCCCACCCGGAACCTCCTCAACAACTTTACCCGCCACAGGTATCTCGCTTGGGGATGCCCAGGTTGCACCCCCGGCACGACTTGCCCCATGGGCTTGTCTCACATCCCACTAGGTCGACATCAACCCTTACCACGCACCCAAGACGCACGCAGCACTCTCTCCCAGTAGTTATAATCAGTTATACACCGTCCCAATTCCACCACATAGCATATAGCAAGTAGTAAGTAGTGGAAGAGTAACAGTAAAATAAGCAGCAGCTAACCTAACAGCGGATAGCAGGGTAAAGTCTTATCAAGGCAGGGAATTCAAATATACTACCATGCAACCAATCCATACATAATCATAAAGCAATAGCAACAATGTCATTTGCAATGCGTAATAGGATCTAAGGATTTGGTGGGACGTGGCACCTTCGTAGTCGTCTCCTAGCTCTTGGAAGTACTCGTGGTCGTCTTCCTTAGTTAGATCCTCCTCCGTCTCTGAAATCGAACACGAAATAGTCGCGTCAGCGACTCCTATAGAGTATTTCAGAAAAATCCAATAAAACAAAGAGCCAAATGCACTCAAACATAGTCTTAGATTGTAGATCTCATTTTCCTGAGAATTTTGATATATGGTGCGCAATTTTTGGTCATCGTACGAATAAGTTATGAATTTCCGAAGATTATCCTATTTTCTGAAAATGGAAAAGCTGGTCGGTTAAACAGGGGCAGCTCGGGATGTGGCGCGCGGGTCCAGTAGTGCGGCATGTGGCGCCTCAACAGAACACAGACCCGATGGTCGTCCAGGTGTTCGATGCTGGTTCCCAGAGAGTTGCCGGAGTTGGCGTAGCTCGGCGTGGCTCGGCGGTGGTCGGGGGTAACTCGGCTGTGGTTGGGGGTATCTCGGCGGAGCTCGACGGTGGTCGGGGGTAGCTCGGTTTAGCTCGGCGGGGCTCGGGCGAATCGGAGATTCGGGGCGCCGAGGGTGCCGCTCTCCCGAGCTCTCCCGGGGAGGCTCGGGCGAATCGGAGATTTGGTGCACCCGAGGGTGCCGTTCTCCCGAGGTCTCCCGCGGAGGCTCGGGCGAATCGGAAATTTGGGTGCCCGAGGGTGCCGTTCTCCCGAGGTCTCCTGCGGAGGCTCGGGCGAATCGGAAATTTGGGTGCCCGAGGGTGCCGTTCTCCCGAGGTCTCCTGCGGAGGCTCGGGCGAATCGGACATTTGGGTGCCGAGGGTGCCGTTCTCCTGAGGTCTCCCGCAGAGGCTCGGGCGAATCGGAAATTTGGGCGCCGAAGGGGCTGCTCTCCCGAGCTCTCCTGGGGAGGCTCGGGCGAATCGGAAATTCGGTGCTAGCAGGGTTCCAGGGCGTCTGTTCAAGGCGGCGGTGTCCCTCCGGTGTGGCGGTCGGTGACAGGGCGGTGATGGCCATATTTCGGCAAGACAGGGCTCGGCTTTCTAGCGGCGGTGCCGAGGCAGACTTGGCGAACCTCGGCGGCCTTTCTCCGCAGCGCGAGGCGACCGGGGTACTCGGAACGGATTTAGGCGAGGCGGAACCTGTCGGCGGCGATGTCGTCGCGACGGTGAGGTTCCGGCGGGGCTAAGGAGGTCTTCTAGGAGATGTATACGCGTCCAGGGTCCAAGGCGATGGTATACCAACTACCAATTTTGGCTACCGAGCTTTCCAAGGTGCTCGGTTGTGGCGGCGGCGTGTCGCCGACGACGGCGGAAAGCGGCATCGCGGCTACTACCAAGTATTGGTTCAATCGAATGCGGTCTTGTCAAATTGGTGAGGCCAGAGAGGCATACAACACTCTGGTGGCGAACTTAGCCACGGCATGACCTTCTTTTGGCTACGGCTCGCGGCGGCGCTCCGGTAAGGTCGCGGCGCACGCGGCCAAGGCGATTCAGGCTTCCTCTAGCGCTTAGATCCGCGTAGCTAGCTCATGGGGGTCGTGGCGGTGCTCCACGACGTTCTAACCTGTACGGGTGCTAGTCGGATTGCTCGGAACGGGTGATTCGGCGTCGGAACGCGTCGGTGGTGAGCGCACTCCGCCGAGAACGCGTCGTGCTGCGTTCTCGGTCTAGCAAGCTTGTAATCCGGGGGTTTTGGCTGGTCGAGTGAGTGCATGGTGCAGGTGATCTTCCCGAGCCGGTATAGGCTCGTGCCTGCGCGTCCCGAGGGTGGAACGCCATGGCAAAAGCAGGGCAAGGTTCGGACATGGCGTGCGGTGGCTCACCGTGGTGTCGGTGAAGCTAGGATGGCGGTGCAGTGGCGAGTCAGGAGCCGTGCAGAGCGATCGCAGTGCCGTGCCGCTCCTCGTCCGCAGCTCGGCTCCTCCTCCGTGCCCGGCTCCGGCGTGCTCCGCGGCGGCGGCGCTCCGGCAGCTTCTCCTCCTCTGCTCCGCCCTTCTCCTGCGCTCTCTCTCTCGGCTTGGTGCGGTGTGCCGGTCTGTGCTGCGGTGGCGGCGAGGGGAAATGAGGGTAGGGCTTCGGGGTGCTCCAATTTATAGGCGAGCTTGGCCAGCTCCAATGGCGAACGGTCTCGATTGCGCTCGGCCGATCGAAGGGCCGTGGCTCGAGTGGATCTAGGGCTCCTGTTGGCGCGGGTTCGCTTGGCGGCCAAGAAAGGAGGGGACAGGAGGGGAACAGCGGGGTCCAGGGCTCTGCCATGCTGTCGGCTGTGGGACCGGGGTCACGCCATTCGCGCGACACCCCCGGCAGGCGCGTCGCCTTCGTGAGGAAGAAGAACAGTGGGGGCGAGAGTGGCTGACAGGCGGGGCCGGGTTGGCAGCGAGCGCGAGCGCGAGCGCGTGTGTACCGGTCGTGCGCGTGCGCTGCCGAGCCGCGACGTGGGCCGCGCGCGGTGAGATGAGGAGAGGAAGGTCGGGCTGGCTCGGGCTGACTGGCTGGCCGAACTCTCTTTCTCCTTTTCTGTTTTCAGTTTAGTGTATATATACATATATTGCCCATTTAACATATTGAGTAAATACAAACATAAATTGCAATAAATCCCAAATGTGATGCATAAGTTATTATTCTATGTGAATGGAATTAAAATGCAAACTACACACCTTTATTTACCAATTTCATAATGAAACCTATATGCTTGCACAAGAAAAATGGGTTTTCACAATAAATAAATGAAAAATTTTAATTGGTTGGGATTTTTAGCTTGTGTGGATTTTTAGGGTTGTTACAGTCCTCCCCCCTCATTAGGATCTCGACCTCGAGATTCAGGGATAACATACCCTTCGAAGAGGTAAGGAAACATAATCCGCAAGTCCGATTCCTTCTCCCACGTAGCTTCCCTTTCAGTGTGATTGCTCCACTGTACCTTGCACATCGGAATGGTTTTGTTTCGCGTCTCTTTGGTATCCCGTGCCAAGATCTTGATCGGATGTTCCTTGTATTCAAGTGTGTCTTGCAGGTCTAATGCATCCGTAGGAACTTGCTCCTCGGGAAGCTTCAAACACTTCCTTAATTGCGAGACATGGAACACGGGGTGTACTCCAGATAATTCCTCCGGTAGTTCCAGCTTGTAAGCAAGCTTTCCAACCCTTTTACAGATCTTGTATGGCCCATCATATCTTGGTGCCAATTTCCCTTTTATGTGGAATCTGACAGTGCCACGAAGTGGAGATACCTTGAGGTAGACATAATCCCCAACCTCGAACTCAAGCTTTCTACGTCTTCTATCTGCATAGCTCTTTTGCCTACTCTGTGCAATCCTCAAATTCTCTCTTACTTGGGCAACACCTTCTTCTGCTTCCACAATCTTAGCAGGACCGAAGAATGTCCTCTCACCTGGTTCTGACCACATTAGTGGGGTCCTACAGGGTCTCCCATACAATGCTTCAAACGGTGACATCTTGAGGCTTGTTTGATAGCTGTTGTTGTATGAGAACTCGGCGTGGGGTAGACAGCTCTCCCATCCTTCCTTGTACCTCAATACGCAAGCACGTAACATGTCCTCGAGAATCTGGTTCACTCTTTCTGTTTGCCCATCCGTTTGGGGGTGGTATGCGGTGCTATAGTCGAGCTTGGTTCCGATGGACTTGTGCAAGGATTTCCAGAACTGTGATACGAACTGTGAGCCTCGGTCAGATATAATACTCAGAGGCGCCCCATGTAACTTCAAAATGTTTGATACGTACAGATCTGCTAGCTTTTCAACTCTATACTTCCTTTTGACCGGTATAAAATGTGCAACTTTGGTTAGACGGTCCACTATTACCCATATAGAATCATATCCATGCTCGGATCGGGGCAGTCCTATTATGAAGTCCATGGATATGCACTCCCACTTCCATTCTGGTATCTCAACTGGTTGTAGCAACCCTGCTGGTCTCTGATGTTCGGCCTTGATTCTATTGCATGTATCACATCGGGCTACATGCCCTGCAATGTCTGTCTTCATATTCTCCCACCAGAAGTGCTTCCTTAGATCATGGTACATCTTGGCTGACCCTGGGTGTATGCAATATTTGGAGTCATGCCCTTCTGACAGAATCTCTTCTCGTATCGCTGAATCCGTCGGTACACAGATTCTATCTTTGTACCATACAGTTCCCTGCTCATCTTCTCGGTATTCGGGGCCTCTTCCCAGCTTCATCAAACCACGGATATAGTCTATCTCAGGACAGTTCTTTTGCGCTTCACGGATCCGTGAGGTGAGATTGTACTCGACGCGAAGCTCATTTAGCATGCCATAGGAGACTACCTCGAGCTGGAATGCGTCGAACTCTCTCCTAAGCTCAGGTGGCATAGAGTTGGGGATGAGGGTATGGCAGTAGCTTTTGCGGCTAAGTGCATCAGCGACAACATTAGCCTTTCCTGGGTGATAATGGATCTCAAGATCATAGTCCTTGATGAGTTCCAGCCATCTGCGTTGCCTCATATTCAGATCTTCCTGTGTGAAGAAGTACTTCAGGCTCTTGTGGTCAGTGTAGATGTCACACTTGTTGCTTATCAGATAGTGTCTCCAAATCTTGAGTGCATGTACCACGGCTGCAAGTTCTAGGTCATGAGTCGGGTATCGCTGCTCATGCTCCTTCAACTGTCTTGAGGCATAAGCTATCACTCTTCCTTCTTGCATTAGTACACAGCCCAAACCTTGCCGAGAGGCATCACAGTATACAACAAAATCCTTGTGAATATCGGGCAGGGCTAGTACAGGTGTAGTAGTGAGCTTCTCCTTCAAGGTCTGAAAACTCTTCTCACATTCAGGAGTCCATATAAACTTGTTCTCTTTCTTCAGCAAGTTGGTCATGGGTCTTGCAATCTTGGAAAAGTTCTCAATAAATCTGCGATAGTATCCTGCAAGTCCCAAAAAGCTTCTGATTTCTGACACATTACAGGGTTGTTCCCACTCTTTCACAGCTTCAATTTTGGCTGGGTCTACTGCGACTCCTTCTCCTGACAGTACGTGTCTAAGGAAAGCAACTTCCTCAAGCCAGAATTCGCACTTGGAGAATTTGGCGTATAGCTGGTTGCGAGACAACCTCTCCAATACGGTCCTCAGATGATGTTCATGTTCCTCTTTTGTGGCTGAATAAACCAATATATCATCAATGAATACCACCACAAACTTGTCTAGCTCATTCATGAAGACCTTGTTCATCATGTTCATGAAGTATGCCGGAGCATTAGTGAGTCCAAATGAGACTACTGTGCACTCATATTGTCCATATCTAGTGACAAATGCAGTCTTCGGGATATCTTCTTCCCTGATCTTCATCTGATGATACCCTGATCGGAGATCGATCTTTGAGAAGTACTTGGCCTTACTCAATTGATCTAACAGATCATCGATGCGGGGCAATGGGTACTTATTCTTGACTGTAACCGCATTCAGATTCCGGTAGTCAATGCACATCCTCATCGTGCCATCCTTCTTCTTGACAAACAAAACGGGAGATCCCCAGGGCGAAGCACTAGGCCTAATGAAGCCCTTCTCCAGTAATTCTCCCAGCTGCTTCTTGAGTTCCTTCAACTCATCAGCCGACATTCTGTAGGGTCTTTTGGCAATCGGTGCAGTCCCTGGCATCAGCTCTATAACAAACTCCACATCTCTATCTGGTGGCATTCCTGGCAACTCCTCTGGAAATACGTCATTGAATTCACAGACTACTGGCACATCTCTGAATGTCAGCCCTGTCTTATCTGCTTTAGTCTCCAGGGCACATAGGAGGGCTTGGACTCTCTCAGTTTGGGGTACACATCGGACAGCTGTTCCCCAAGGGTGGGTTACCTGAACATATCTAGGTGAACAAGATATCACTCCCCGGTGTTTGGTTAGCCAGTCCATGCCTAAGATGACATCTAAGCTATTGGAGGGTAATAGGGTTAGGTCAGCTCGAAAGTCAAGTCCCTCGATTGTGATTATCACTCCCCTACATATGTGAATGCTTCTGAAGGTTCCTAAGGGCGAGCTAGTTAGGATGGGGTTTGCTCTCGGGGTTACAGGTGTGTTATGCTTACGTGCATATGCAGATGAAATGTATGAACATGTAGCTCCCGAATCGAACAGAACTGTAGCCATGTTACCCTGAACTAGGAATGTACCGTACACAGCATCAGGTGCAGCTTCAGCTTCCTCAGCGGTCATGTGGTTCAGTCTTCCTCGGGTAGCAGATCCCCGGTTCGGTGTGCCCTGTGCAGCTGCTGGTGCGCGGTTGAGGTCGGGGCACACAGCCACACGGTGTCCAGGCTTTCCGCATCCGAAGCAAGTGAAGGGCGCACTGCCTGCTGTAGCTGTCGCAGGAGCCTTCCAATTGCTTGTCCTGGGCGTGTTGGTAGCGGGGGCGGGTGTGTTCTGCACAGCTCGAGTCAGCGCAGGGTAGGTCTGAGCGGGGCGGTGGTAGTTGCTGCTGTTGGTACCACCACGGCTCGTTCCCGAAGAGGGTCCCTGGCGGGTTCGAAAAGGCGGAGGTGCACCTGTTCGCTGTCTCTGAGGTGGAGCAGTGCGAGCGGGTCCCTCAGAGCGGCGCTTCTTTCCCTTGTTCTGGGCCTCGAATTCCAGTCGTGCTTCCATGCGATCCTTCTCAATCTCAATACAGCGGTCAATCAGCTCACGCAGAGTGTAGCTCTTGTTCCCTGACAGAGCCAACCTGATCTTGGTCTGAAGTCCCTTCCTGTAGTAGTACATCTTTTCCTTCTCGGAACTCACGCAAGACGCAGGTGCGTAGCGGAGCAAGCAGTTGAAGCGGGTGGTGTACTCGTGGATCCGGTCAGCTCCCTGGGAGATGTTGCGAAACTCATTCTCCTTGGCCTCCATGACTCCCTCAGGAATGTGGTGGTCACGGAAAACCTCGGTGAACTCATCCCAGTCAATGCGCGCTGGGTCCTCGTGAGCGCTGGTGTAGTTGTCCCACCATGCCCGTGCAGCACCGGTCAGCTGGTGGCTAGCAATCCCAACACACTCCTCGTCGGAGCAAGTGGTCAGGTCCAGCTTCTTCTCCATCTCCTTAAGCCAATCATCGGCAGCGAGAGGATCGCTGTCGGTCCCGTCGAAGGTAGGTGGCCTCAGCTTCAGGAAACCCTCCAGTTTCCTTTGGAAGTCATTCTGGGGTGGCCCGTGGTGCCTGTTCATCCCAGCAGCTATGGCATTCAGCAGCTGGGTCTGCTGAGCCATCACTTCCGCCAACGTCGGTGGCGGCGGCGGTGGCGGTGGCGGAGGCACGTTCTCGCCTTGTGGTGGCGGATCGATCACCGGCGGTGCATCCTCTGCCCGGCGCAGCTCTTCTTCCAGGTTAACTCCAGCACGTCTGCCAGCTGGGCGTCCACGGTTGCGACCACGCCCACGTCCTGGCGCAGGCGCGGGGGAGGGCTGGCGGTTCTCCAAGCGCGCAGAACGCCTCATCGACATCTGAAATTATTAGGTACATGCTCAGTGCAGTAATAATCTTGTAGTTGTTTAAGTAGGAGTTAGATGTTTTCAACGATTTAAATGAATTAAAACATTTTTCATGCTATCCTACACTCAACCAAAGAAGCATAAAAATCCATAAGAAGCATAAGATCCAAATGTCACTCATCACATGGTTATTATTACATAAAGGATGTTCCTAGCTGCTAAGAAGATCGTGCTATGCGCAGATAGCCAAATGACAGGATAACTCATGGTATCACTAGTCTAAGGGCCACGCAGGGTCCCATAAGCTGCTGGTGCATAAGGTCAAGTACGGCGTCGGGTATGCGGCTGTCCTCTGCCTCGATCTCGTCGTCGGTCATGGTCAGGCGCTTGACATAATCGAGTGCTACTGCTAGCTCTGGAGTGGCCTCAATCTCCTACATCCTTTGAGACAGACACGCTCTCAGGTTGAGCGTAGTGGGTGGTATGCGGAAGTCTCCCTCTCGGGGCTTCACCATCTCTAGTGGGGGAAGTGAACTCTGTACCTTCCGGACCTCAATAGCTCTCCTGGCGTCGGACTGCTTCCAAGCTGTCTCTGTCCTCCGTAGCTTGTCCTTTAGGAACTCCACCATCTTCACGCGGTCGATCAGAATCCCTTGGTTGCGGGTGGACTTGTCCTCGGCTTTCTCCAACTGCTTCTCCAACTCCTTGATCCTGGAACGCAGCGTGATCATCTCGACTACCCTGTCTCTGCTCCTCTGCTCCCTCTCAGCAAGTGCTCTCTCCTTGTCGTCCAGCCTCCTTTGTAATTCCAACACTCTGCTGTTCAGGTAGTCATTGCGAAGCCCAAAATCTCCGATCTTGTCTCGCAAGTCGGCGATCTCGGCTCGGTGTAACTCATCACGGCGCTGCATCTCTAACTGCAAGTCAGTGACTGCTCTGCTCAAACTCTCCAGGGTCTGAGTCCCTTTCTGCAAACTGTCCTCGACCTCTGCCATGCGTGCTCGGTCATGCCGCCTCCTTTGCTCCAATGAGCTGATGAACTCGTTCTGCTCCTGGAGGTGGTGTGCCACTGTGCGTAGGCAAGGGTCAGTCTCGGCCTGAACGATCTGGCCGGTGTACAGAATCCTCTGGATGGGGTCAGGGTGCAGCTCCAAGGCCTGAGGTAACAGACGGAAGTGGGTCCCCTTAAGGTACTCGTATGCTATGTACACAACTGCGCGTAGTACCTTGCGGGAGACAGACTGTACTCCGTCCTCCACAGTCTCTCCAGCAGTGTAGTCAGTAAAAACCGGCATCCCTGGAAGGGTCAGGCTGACGGGTGTCTCAACTCTGGTAGTGACAGGTCCTTCAAACCTCTCAGCCTCAACAAGCTTCCCTCGGCTGAAGTACTAGATCTGGTCAGACGGTGCTCCCAGCTCCTCCAGCACCTGGCGTAGTACCATGGCAAATCCGCCGTGGTTCCTCCCATTGATCGGGATCTCGATAGTGCCGTCGTGCAGTGGACGAAGTGGTGGTCCAAGGCTGGTCATCTGCAAATTTTTCAAGAAACGGATTAGCAGGTCCTTGTATTAGATAAGCCATTGCATAAAAAGTGAATGCAAGGTCGGTAATATAACCGAAAGAGAGTCTGGCTTCCTATTCTAACGTCCATTTTCTATGGGTCTCGTCCTACAGTCAAGTATGGCTCCGATACCAACTGAAACGACCTCGATTTCCACGAAGGGAAATCCACAGGCTCGAATTGTAATTCAACAGATTGCTTGGGACAATCCATGAAATTACCCAAATCTCAGTTGCCACCAGGATCCATACAACGGTAAATAAGTCTTACATAAATATTTATTACATCGCCACACTGGCGGAATCAACAATCAGAGAAGCTTTAGAAGATGCGGAAGCGATTCATCCTTCACGGCCAACTTGAGTGTAGCACGTGACCCTATTCCTCGTCATCATCTCCCTCGAAGTCGTACTCATTCTCGTCACCTGACAGCAAATTTATCAGTACGATTTGTACTGGCCACGGAGCCCACCTATGCAGCATTTGCTTTGTGGAAAGTGGATGCAAGGCTATACAAGCAGACCTATAGGCTGAGGTTTTCCTATGCAGCTGTAATCAATGTTTATTTAGTCAAGTTTTATCACCAGTTAACACCATTATCCCTTTTCCCATCACCACACCTCACATACACACACCTCGCTCTCATTCGACAGGCCCAACTCCCTCTCGGGCCTATCTCAGCGGCACACTACCACAACGGGTACACTGCCGGAAAAATGTCATCCAGGGGGAGAAGAGAACACTCACTACACTAGTAGAAGCTTCACAGGAAAGGTCCATAGCCAATAGGTTGGCATATGTATCGATCGATCAACCATACACTCTGCAGAGGTTTCACTACCCACAAGATTAGCCATCATAGGTGTTGCGCAAACACCTAGGCAGAATTCCGGGTGCTTGCTTGCCTAGGTCGATGCCACCCTACCACTCAGCCCTGGGATATTCCGGATCCTACACCGTTATGCTGAGACTGGGAGACACAGTACCGGGCCCATCCAGTGGTACTGTGCATCTAGGACGGAACGGGAACCCATTGACCGTCTCCGCCCACCCTTATCACCTTTCAACCTAGCAGTAGTGGCACCGTCCTACCAAGTAGTCCAGCCGTCTCCCGCCCATCAGAAGCGAGTGAGTAGAAAAGGCTTCCCATGAACCTGAAACTAGTCCATCCTAGGTTTGACCAAGCAGGCATCTCCACTTAGGGGATACTCTCCCCGTGCCATCACAGCACCTCCGTCCACGGGCTTCAAACCACCAAGGCTATCCCACCCGGAACCTCCTCAACAACTTTACCCGCCACAGGTATCTCGCTTGGGGATGCCCAGGTTGCACCCCCGGCACGACTTGCCCCATGGGCTTGTCTCACATCCCACTTGGTCGACATCAACCCTTACCACGCACCCAAGACGCACGCAGCACTCTCTCCCAGTAGTTATAATCAGTTATACACCGTCCCAATTCCACCACATAGCATATAGCAAGTAGTAAGTAGTGGAAGAGTAACAGTAAAATAAGCAGCAGCTAACCTAACAGCGGATAGCAGGGTAAAGTCTTATCAAGGCAGGGAATTCAAATATACTACCATGCAACCAATCCATACATAGTCATAAAGCAATAGCAACAATGTCATTTGCAATGCGTAATAGGATCTAAGGATTTGGTGGGACGTGGCACCTTCGTAGTCGTCTCCTAGCTCTTGGAAGTACTCGTGGTCGTCTTCCTTAGTCAGATCCTCCTCCGTCTCTGAAATCGAACACGAAATAGTCGCGTCAGCGACTCCTATAGAGTATTTCAGAAAAATCCAATAAAACAAAGAGCCAAATGCACTCAAACATAGTCTTAGATTGTAGATCTCATTTTCCTGAGAATTTTGATATATGGTGCGCAATTTTTGGTCATCGTACGAATAAGTTATGAATTTCCGAAGATTATCCTATTTTCTGAAAATGGGAAAACTGGTCGGTTAAACAGGGGCAGCTCGGGATGTGGCGCGCGGGTCCAGTAGTGCGGCATGTGGCGCCTCAACAGAACACAGACCCGATGGTCGTCCAGGTGTTCGATGCTGGTTCCCAGAGAGTTGCCGGAGTTGGCGTAGCTCGGCGTGGCTCGGCGGTGGTCGGGGGTAGCTCGGCTGTGGTTGGGGGTATCTCGGCGGAGCTCGGCGGTGGTCGGGGGTAGCTCGGTTTAGCTCGGCGGGGCTCGGGCGAATCGGAGATTCGGGGCGCCGAGGGTGCCGCTCTCCCGAGCTCTCCCGGGGAGGCTCGGGCGAATCGGAGATTTGGTGCGCCCAAGGGTGCCGTTCTCCCGAGGTCTCCCGCGGAGGCTCGGGCGAATCGGAAATTTGGGTGCCCGAGGGTGCCGTTCTCCCGAGGTCTCCTGCGGAGGCTCGGGCGAATCGGAAATTTGGGTGCCCGAGGGTGCCGTTCTCCCGAGGTCTCCTGCGGAGGCTCGGGCGAATCGGACATTTGGGTGCCGAGGGTGCCGTTCTCCCGAGGTCTCCCGCGGAGGCTCGGGCGAATCGGAAATTTGGGCGCCGAAGGGGCTGCTCTCCCGAGCTCTCCTGGGGAGGCTCGGGCGAATCGGAAATTCGGTGCTTGCAGGGTTCCAGGGCGTCTGTTCAAGGCGGCGGTGTCCCTCCGGTGTGGCGGTCGGTGACAGGGCGGCGATGGCCATATTTCGGCAAGACAGGGCTCGGCTTTCTAGCGGCGGTGCCGAGGCAGACTTGGCGAACCTCGGCGGCCTTTCTCCGCAGCGCGAGGCGACCGGGGTACTCGGAACGGATTTAGGCGAGGCGGAACCTGTCGGCGGCGATGTCGTCGCGACGGTGAGGTTCCGGCGGGGCTAAGGAGGTCTTCTAGGAGATGTATACGCGTCCAGGGTCCAAGGCGATGGTATACCAACTACCAATTTTGGCTACCGAGCTTTCCAAGGTGCTCGGTTGTGGCGGCGGCGTGTCGCCGACGACGGCGGAAAGCGGCATCGCGGCTACTACCAAGTATTGGTTCAATCGAATGCGGTCTTGTCAAATTGGTGAGGCCAGAGAGGCATACAACACTCTGGTGGCGAACTTAGCCACGGCATGACCTTCTTTTGGCTACGGCTCGCGGCGGCGCTCCGGTAAGGTCGCGGCGCACGCGGCCAAGGCGATTCAGGCTTCCTCTTAGCGCTTAGATCCGCGTAGCTAGCTCATGGGGGTCGTGGCGGTGCTCCACGACGTTCTAACCTGTACGGGTGCTAGTCGGATTGCTCGGAACGGGTGATTCGGCGTCGGAACGCGTCGGTGGTGAGCGCACTCCGCCGAGAACGCGTCGTGCTGCGTTCTCGGTCTAGCAAGCTTGTAATCCGGGGGTTTTGGCTGGTCGAGTGAGTGCATGGTGCAGGTGATCTTCCCGAGCCGGTATAGGCTCGTGCCTGCGCGTCCCGAGGGTGGAACGCCATGGCAAAAGCAGGGCAAGGTTCGGACATGGCGTGCGGTGGCTCACCGTGGTGTCGGTGAAGCTAGGATGGCGGTGCAGTGGCGAGTCGGAGCCGTGCAGAGCGATCGCAGTGCCGTGCCGCTCCTCGTCCGCAGCTCGGCTCCTCCTCCGTGCCCGGCTCCGGCGTGCTCCGCGGCGGCGGCGCTCCGGCAGCTTCTCCTCCTCTGCTCCGCCCTTCTCCTGCGCTCTCTCTCTCGGCTTGGTGCGGTGTGCCGGTCTGTGCTGCGGTGGCGGCGAGGGGAAATGAGGGTAGGGCTTCGGGGTGCTCCAATTTATAGGCGAGCTTGGCCAGCTCCAATGGCGAACGGTCTCGATTGCGCTCGGCCGATCGAAGGGCCGTGGCTCGAGTGGATCTAGGGCTCCTGTTGGCGCGGGTTCGCTTGGCGGCCAAGAAAGGAGGGGACAGGAGGGGAACAGCGGGGTCCAGGGCTCTGCCATGCTGTCGGCTGTGGGACCGGGGTCATGCCATTCGCGCGACACCCCCGGCAGGCGCGTCGCCTTCGTGAGGAAGAAGAACAGTGGGGGCGAGAGTGGCTGACAGGCGGGGCCGGGTTGGCAGCGAGCGCGAGCGCGAGCGCGTGTGTACCGGTTGTGCGCGTGCGCTGCCGAGCCGCGACGTGGGCCGCGCGCGGTGAGATGAGGAGAGGAAGGTCGGGCTGGCTCGGGCTGACTGGCTGGCCGAACTCTCTTTCTCCTTTTCTGTTTTCAGTTTAGTGTATATATACATATATTGCCCATTTAACATATTGAGTAAATACAAACATAAATTGCAAGAAATCCCAAATGTGATGCATAAGTTATTATTCTATGTGAATGGAATTAAAATGCAAACTACACACCTTTATTTACCAATTTCATAATGAAACCTATATGCTTGCACAAGAAAAATGGGTTTTCACAATAAATAAATGAAAAATTTTAATTGGTTGGGATTTTTAGATTGTGTGGATTTTTAGGGTTGTTACAAAAGAAACATTGTGGGAATTGAAGATAAGACAGACACATCAGAAGATTATGAGAAGGATGATCGAATCCCACCCTTCATGGTCAACAAAGACCCAAGCATCCTATTGAACAATGAAGACACCCCATGGCTACATTGATTATGATCAAGGGACATATATTTGAAAAAAGTTCACTACTGTGATTGCTTAGAGCGAATTTAGCTATTATGTAATAATTGTGAGACATTAGATCCATGAATTTACGTTGAAATAAATTAAAAACAACTTTTCTGTCAAATACCAACTATTTTATTTATATTTGTTGAGCACTACATTTTTGCATTAACGAATTAATGATTATTATAGTATATTACTATTAATATTTGTAAAGAAATCAAGAAATACAGGTAAAAGATTTTTCTTCTGTGTAGTATGCAGTAAAATAAAGCAGGAACCTTTTTTTTAAAAAAATTTTGTCAACATTTCCATTTACTATTGAATTAGTAAGGTTTATAAGTATTATAAAGTAAGACAAAAAGAAATGATCCAGTTAACGGGAGGTGAACAGAAATTTCACTTTTAGTCCCGGTTGTAGGCTGCAACCGGGACTAAAGGTGAGCCGAAATTTACAGGCCCGCCAAAAAACACACTTTTAGTCCCGGTTCTTACCAAGAACCGGGACTAAAAGTCTAAGCTTTAGTCCCGGTTCCTGGTTGGAACCGGGAACAAAAGCTTTTAGTCCCGGTTTTGGATCATACCCGGGACTAAAAGTCCCCACCTATATATACTCTCGCCTTCAACGTCGGTCCATCTTCTTCGATTCAGACGCCCTGTCCGCTGTTCGCCCTCGACGCCGCCGCCACCTTTCGGACCACTGCAACCGACGCCGGCCGCCAGTGGCCCGCCGGCGCAACGCCCCCCCCCTGCCCGCACGCCGCCCTGACCTGCTCGAGCTCGCCACCGCCTCGCGCGGGATCTCGACGCCCGGCCCGCCACCGCCTCGTGCGGGATCTCGACGCCCGGCCCGCCACCGCCGCGCGCCCGACATCCGCCTCCTCGACCGCCGCACGCAGCCTCCGTGTTGCTAACCGCCGCCGCGGACTGCCCCTCTGCGGGCCTCGACGCCGGCCCCCACGCGATCCGCCGCCGGCCCTCTCTCCTCTGCTCACCGCCGCGCCCTACATCGTCGAGATATATACGCTAGCGGTTTTTTTCATTTAGTTAGTTTGTTTTATTTTTAGTTAGTTAATTAATTTAGTTTAGTTTAGATAATTTAGTTTAGTTTAGATAGTTTAATTAGTTAATTAGTTAGTTAGATATTATTAATTAGTTCTATTTAATTAGCTTTAGTTCTATTTTTAGTTAGTTAGTTAGCTCAGTTAATTAGTTTAGTTAGTTTAGTTAGGTTAGTTAGTTTAGTTAGCTAGGTTAGTTAGTTTAGTTATTTAGTTTTTTTATTACTAATTATTAGTTTAGTTTAGTTTAATTAGTTAGGACCACATGCAAATTAGTTTAGTTTAGGTTAATATATTAGTAATTAATTAGTAAATTAGTTTTAATTTAGTTTTTGTAGTTAGTTTAGTTATTAGCTTATACTAATTAATTGTATTATCAATTAGGTTTAGGGGGGTTTAGGGCTAGGGTTTAGTGTTAGGGTTGTTTAGGGCTAGTGTTAGGGTTTAGTGTTACGGCTAGGGTTTAGTGTAGGGTTTAGGGCTAGGGTTTAGTATAAGGGTTTAGGGCTAGGGTTTTGTGTTAGGGTTTAGGGCTAGGGTTTAGGGCTAGGATTTAGTGTTCGGGCTAGGGCTAGGGTTTAGTGTAAGGGCTTAGAGCTACGGTTTAATTAGTGTTAGGGCTAGGGTTTAGGTTTTCTGTCTCTTTTGTTCCACATGCAATATTAACATTAATAATTTTTCTCCTCTAGATGGTCGGAGAAAGAGCCAATATGGAACAAGAAATGATGGACATTATCAACACTGGCAGTCAACACTGGCCGGAGGGAGAAGACGACGGGAGTCAGTACTTAGTGGATGATGGGAATGTGCAGGAAGACAATGTTGCAGATAATACTACTGGCGAGGTATTTATTTATTGCGAACACATGGTTACGAAATCATTATATGCGTGGTTACCGATACTTATTAAATATTTGTTTCTTAACTTAATTTTGTAGCCATCTGGAACGACGACATCTAAGGGCAAGAGCAAAGGAGTCCGGGGCCCGAAGAAGCCATTAGAGGGTCGCTTTGTGATCACAGAGTTCAACACAGATACGGGCGAACCATTAGGACAACATGCAAAGAAATTCGTGAACCATTGTGGATACCTTGTAAGGGACAGGACCCCGATCAGTGCATGAGAATGGAAGGCAAAGCCTAGTGCTCCTGATGTCAGGTTTGTTTCTGATATTGACAAGAATCTAGTGTGGAATGATATTCTTCAACATTTCACGCTAGAAACGGATAATTATCCAGAGTTCAACAGCGAAGACTTGAAGTCGCTAGTTAGGCGCTGGGTAATGAAGAAGATGGCCACACAGTTTCAAAGTTGGAAGAAAAGTCTCTACAAGACATATGTGAAGGAGAACAAGTCGCCGGATTTTGACCGAGCCACTGGTCCGATCACAAAGTGTAGGCCCTACTGGGATGAATTTGTACAGTACAAGTTATCGGAAGAGGGTGAGACACGGGTCAGAAGGAACACTGAGAATGCTCGCAAAAAGTAATACCACCATCACTTGGGATCAGGTGGTTACCCTTCTGCCATTCCCAAGTGGGAAAAATTGGAAGCTGATATTTTAGCCAAGGGGCTCATACCAGAATCAGCTGCATGGCCTGTACATGCGAAACAATGGTTTTTTGGTCATGGGGGAAGTCCTGACCTGCAGACCGGGAAGGTAGTTCATGGCCAGAAACTTGTAGACGCAGCAGAAAGATTGCAATATATTATGCACGCTAAAGAGAAAGGGGTATTCAGGCCGAAGAGAGAGAAAGACGAACTGACATATGCCATTGGTACCGCTGAGCACCCTGGCCGAACCAGAGGCTTGGGACCGGGTGTGACATGGGAACATGGTTTCTCTGAGGACAAAGATAGCTACAGAAGCCATTGAAGAAGGAAGGAAGAGGAGGCAGAACGGATGCGCAAGTTAGAAGAATATGTTCTCGAGTCACGTGAAGCGCTACGTCAGTCTCATGAACGTGAGAAACAACTTGAAGCAAGAATGCAAGAGGAAATAGCAAGGCAGTTGGAATTAGCATTGAGTAGACATACATCAGAAGGAGTTAGCCAACCAGAAAATCTTGCAAAAAATAGTTGTGCTTCTACTGAGGTGCCAAATCAGCAAGATGACGGAGCGTTGCGCTTCCCCGTGGATGATATCACTAATCCACTTACACCGTGTGAGCTGCACATTGCACAGGGGAACTCCACAGTCATGGTTGCTACCGGTATTGTAAACCCGGTAGACCCGACCAAGACACCCACTATCCATGGGAGAAGAATACCACCTGGATATGCTAGCGTCTCGGTGGATAGAGTTACCAAAGGTTTTGGTAATGTGCCTCTTGAAATTGAAGGAGGTGATGGGGAGAAGACACTAGGAGAAGCTGAGAAGACATTCATTGTATGGCTCAGGCGATACATTATTATTCCAGGGGCGCCACCGCCGCCTCGTCCTGAAGAACAGAAACAAAGGCCAAGTCCAATAATCCGTTCCCCAGACCATCAGAGTGCTCTGGGCTGCGGGTACGAAGATGTGTTTACACCAGGCAGGGCGCCATCACCTCCACCAACAGCAAAGCCGTCATCGCCGCCATGACTTCCAACACCTCCCCCACCTACCAAGCCATCTACTAAGAGGCCTCCACCGCAGGTGGTGCAACCAACCCCGCCCGCAAAGAAGAAAGCCACCAGGCAAACAAAGCAACCCATTCCTCAGAAACTGTCCGGTGAAAAGACTAAAGTGGAGTTAGATATTGCGGTGAAAAAACAAGTCGCAGATTTTTTCACAAGAAAACCAAAGGAGACAGAAGAGATGAAGAAAAAGAAAGCGCAACCGTACTACTATCTACCTCGCGATGCTTTAAGGCAGAAAAGGATGGAGCACGAGAAGAAGTTGAGAGAAGCTAAACAGCCCCTGTCACTATCGGACTATGACCGATCTCTCACGAAGTCTATTGACAAACAGAAGAAGGTAGGGAAAGATGTTCCGCAACTCGGCAAACAAGACAAGTAAGCAATCCCCCCACTAATTGTTAGTGATCAGATACCGAATCAATATGGCTCATTTATGGACCGCATCCAGGTACCTAGTGAGGTCAATTTGAACGAGTTTGAAGCTTTCATGGCGGAAACTGGTATGAACCTTGTCCAAACGGTCGGATGGGAGCAAGTGGAGAAAGCGCAACTAGTTGACGAGTGGAGGAAATATCAACATGGTCGGAGTCTACGGAATCAAAAACCCTCAGTCAACTAGGTACGCAAATGTACTTGCTAAACAAGTGGTACCTTGGGGCATGTACACGAGGTGAGTCTTGGATTTCTGTCCGAATTAGAAGCCAACATTGGTTCCGTGGCGATGATATTATGTTTGTTGATTTTGCTGAATTACACCAACTATGCCACATGGACTCCCTCGACAAAACAATAATGAGCTGCTATTGTCTATAAGTGTACTTTCTTTCTGCAATTCAAATCTTTCTCTCTCTCTCTCTATATATATATATATCCTTACTCTCTCTCTCTATATAGATGCAGCTATGAGATGCAAATGTGCAAACAGAGAGGGTCTAATGAAGTTGGTTTCATTGATCCACATATTGTATTCAAACACCCTACGCCCAACCCAACATGGAAAGAAGACACAGAGAAGAATCTCATGAAGTTCTTAGCAAAGCAACGCGGCAAGAAACAGATACTCTTCCCCTACAACTTTAACGATCATTGGATATTGATCGTTATCGATCTTCAACAAAGCCACATGGAGATCTTAGATTCTATGAGAAAGAGCTTGGACCAAATCCAAGATATGATAGATATTTTTCAGAGGTAATTTATTTCTGCTTACCTTCTTCAATTGCAGTGTTTGGAAAATATTCACATCGATCATTGGATATTTTTATTTTGATTGGCAGTGTTTGGAAAAGATTCATCGAGAAATACGACCTTAAACATTGCAAAGCGCCACTGACTATAATCCCACACATGGTAAGTATATATACTTAGAGGCCATTCATGTTATATATGTATCTATATATATGTATTGTCCGGATCGGATGACAATTTTTTTGTCTTGTAAAGTGGGTTCTGCGGCAACAACCCGGGAATAACACTTGTGGATACTATGTCTGCGAGTTCATGAGGGTGTACTCAGTCAGAACTGACTGGGAGAAGCTAAAAGTACGTTAAATCGATCTCATATTAACTCACACAAATGTATATATACATATATATATATATATAATCATATATATTAATACATTTCCCTTTGACTCTGTTTGAAGACTGATTATTTAAAGAAAAAGGTCCTGGTAAAAGACGAGCTCAAGGCAATTTAAGAGACCATAGCAGGGTTTCTTAATGATCAAGTTTTGAATTCCTCCGGAGAATTTTACAATGACCCTAACGAATCTTGGAAGCCGGGCAATGGTGGTGATGAAGATGACTGAAGGGCATATATATATATGCTGGAGTGAAAACTTTTGGAGAGGAAAACATTTAGAGTGAAAAAAGTGTTAAACTCTCTAGTATATATGTATATGTATATGTATATGTATATGTATGTATATATATATATATATATATATATATATATATATGTATGTATGTATGTAGTTTGTAATATATATATGTCTTATGTCGTATTGTGCCCTTTGTTAAAACCGATATACACACATATAATATATATATACATATATATATTTTACATATATACATGTAAAATATATATATGTATATATATATATGTAATATGTGTGTATAGATAATTTTAAATCGAAACCATAATTAAAAAACAAAACAAATAATGAACTGAAAAAACACGAAAAACGAAAAAAGGAAGGCTTTAGTCCCGGTTGTTGATACAAATCGGGACTAAAAGGTTCCACAGACTCGAGGACACGTGGTCTGGGCTGCAGACCTTTTAGTCCCGGTTTGTGTTTCAAACCGGGACTAAAGGTCCACTTTTAATGCCCGTTCTGGATCCGGAATTAAAAGAGGGTGACATTTACTCCCGGAAGTTTGTTCCCGGTTGGAAAACCAGGGCTAAAGGGATTTCCTAACCGGGAACAAAGACCATTTGTGTACCGGTGGCTGCTGCCCGCTAACAAGCATGAACACACGACTGATCGAATTGCGTCGTCAAACGATTGCGTCGCGTATATACATACATACCTGTTTGGCCTTCTGAACCACCGTCTCGCAGATGTCGAGGCCGACGACGAGGCCGGCGCCGGAGAGCGCGACCACATCGTGCCCCTGCACGCACGCAAGACACGAGATCGTGCCAGATATTATGGTGATCCATCGATCGAGGTCATGCTTGCCATCATGGTCATCAACGATCGATCGTGTATTCGTGTATAAATAAATAAATAAAGCATGCATATATGCACTCACGGCGCCGCATCCCGGGACGAGGACGGTGGTGTGATCGCCGCCGGGCAGGGTCCCGGAGTTGACGAGCTCGACGACGGCGGGAGTGGGCTGGCCGAGGTCCCACGGCGTCACGCCTTCCTCCCAGCAACGGCTCCACCTGCCGGCGGCCGGCCAACCCACCGTGGCACACAACCAGTATTTTAGAATGCTCCTAATAAGGCATGAGATTCTCTTAATATTTTGTCATTCAAAATTTTATACAAATTTTCTCTACCGAACGTCTCCCAGTAATAATCCCATTTGTAATAAGTTTTGGTACTATTTTACTACCATATAAAAATATTAGGAGCAGCCCACCAATTTGCACGGACACCATGAACATACGACGTGCGTCGTCGTTAGTAGTCCCTATATATATAATTAGCTACGGTAAACTAGTAATAGTCTGTCTACAATTGGATGTTCCTGATCTGGGCCGCCGCCGACGAGCTGCCGCATGAGGGCCACCGCCGGATTGGAGCCGTCCAGTACCTGGTAGGGGCCGGCAGTGGGCATCGTCTCCATGCGTGAACTGAACTTTTAACCTAGCTAATTAATTAGCAGTGGTGCGAATGGTAATGCTGACTGTTTGCTGTTTCAGGTGTAGTACAGTGCATGTGCTAGCTATACCTTACCACTGCTCGTCTTCTCCGAGAATATACGTATATATATACAGCCACCTTCTAGTGGTTTACTATTATATGAAATAATATTACAACTCGGTTAGAATTGGCACGGGGTTGTTGTATGGAGCTGGTTTGAAGGATTGCAAACTAGTGAGGGCGCCCGTGGTTTTGCCGCCAGGCATTATTGCCTGCCAGGAAGCAGCACTGGCTGTCGATTTCGATCGCCTCACATATCTTTCAGTTTTGCTGATTAAGAAGACACCAGAGACCTTGAACTAACATGTACGTAAAAGCAAGTTAGAAATTCTATAATAGGTCATGTACGTAGTCCAACGGTAGACTGTTCAGAAGGATTCTATCCATCAAGGTTTAACTCCTGGTTGTCGTAGCTTTCCTAGATTTATTATAATATTTAACGACGTTATACTTTCAATGATAGGTGACAATCTCGCGATAACCACTGTGCATAATTGTTGGGTACAAAGCACCAGACAATTAGGGTTATTAAATCATTTTCCATATCGGATTATAGTGGCATTTATATTAAGATTTTAGGTATAATATGTAATTTTTTTAATATAAAGGCACGCAATGGAAGTTAATTAATATAGATATAATTTAGAGAGGCTATTTTACATTATCTTTCATAATGACATGTGTTGGTAATTTGAGGTAACTTTGAAACATCTTTCACAATGTCAAAGCTGTGTAACATATAGATGCAATTGAGTATTATTTTTAATTGTTTTTCATAATGCTAGCTACGGGTATTTATATGAAAATTTACAGTGGTACCTTATGTATTTTTGAAGGTAACCTTTTAGAAAATATGAACTTGTGCAAGTTGTGATTGAGACGCCAATCTAATAATAAATGGGCTTTGCTGACCACCTTAGCTAGCAGGCAGCTCATCAAGTGGGTTTTAGTGCGCAATCTGTCTGCAATGCTTGCAAGCTACAAGATAAACATCAACATAACCAAGTTCTGATTTAGTGGTTGGGACATTGTCTGTCCCCTCCTACAAGATTAATGGAGAATCTAATGGTGCCAAGATGAAGGAACCCGAAGCATTAGGCCGAGAAGCCCTAGGCTAGAACCGAGTTGTTCTGTACCTTGTGCCCTAGGCTAGAACCGAGTTGTTCTGTACCTTGTGCACTCAAAACTTTGGGATTGAAACACTCAGCTAGGCTCGCTTGAGCAGAACCATTGTCCTGAGGCAGAAACCGAGGAACCCTAGGGTAGCTTCATGCAATTCCCTGCCAAAACTCTCTCTCGATCAATTCCTCTGTTGTGAAGCAATTGTTAGGCATTCCCAACACAAAGAACACCACACCACTGAAGTAGGGCTAGCTAAGAAAGCACGATCATGATAAATCGATCGTGTCCCCAGCATGTTTTGAGTGTTCGAGCGACTGGAGATTCACACATCGACTCCGACAAACAACCTCGATGTTCGCTGTGATTCTGAAACCACGCCAGATGTTTTTAATTTTCTATGGATTTCTATGATTTATGTGTGCATCTCGTGAAAATTAACACCGACATCTCCAATATTGATATACACCTAGCATTCATCAATGCAAGTGGCCCAATATTTTACTAAAATGCACCCCGTCTAGAAGCTACGGGAGTGTTTATTTTTTATTGAGAAACGTCAACTTGTGCACATTGTCATCGAGATACCAATCTACTAATATATGGGGTTTGCTGACCTCTTAGCAGGCTGATAGGCACCTAATCAAGGGGGCTTAGTGCATAATCCGTCTGCAATGCTTGCAAGCAAAAAGAGAAACATCAACGTGTGCATGCAAGCTGTAACTGAGTGGTTACAAACATTGTCAGCCCCACCTACACAATAAAGGAGTATCTGGTGGTGCCAAGACGAAGGAACTCGAAACACTTGGTAGAGAAGACCAAGGCTAGAACTGATGGGTTTTGGAAGCTATGCCCTCTTTGGTATAATGAAGCAGTGGGGACCATTTTAGAGAGATGTTATAGACCAATAATACCAAAAACTTGGGAATCGAAACCTTAGACACTTGGCTCAGGTTGAACAGATCAATCAGCCCGAGGTACAAACAAAGGAACCCTAGGGTAGCATCGTGCAAACCCCTACCAACTCTCTCTCAAAATTCCTCTTGTATAGCCTTGATTGGGCATTCCTAACACAAAGAACACAACACTACTGGATGTAGCACTCAAAAACCGAAACCACAATAAATGTTCATGTCCCTTACATGCTTTGAGTGTCTGAGCCACGGGAGGCCCACACATGGACCTCTAATGTAGAAACTCGATGTTCACTGGTTCTGAACCTACGATAGACGTTTATGTGTGCATCTCATGAGAATTAACACCAACATCTCTAGTATTTGATATATATCTAGCATTGATCGATGCCAGTGGCCGAATGATTTTCTAAAATGCACATTGTTCATCTAGAGCAACTCCCTCCCTTAATATAAACAATTCCTAATGATATTTTAAACTGTCAACATATTTTGTATGTAACTTTGTTTTTCCAAAATATTTTTGTGAACTTATTTCAATTGTTTATTTGGAGTTGAGAGCATTGTGAAATTATAGATTACAATAGGCAAACTTATAAGAAATATATCTATACGTTAACGTCCAAATGTTGACGTCGGAGCTGGAACGGAGAGGGGAAATGACTCGAGGGAAGCTGTGCGTAACTAAATTCCCCGTGGAGGGTTAACTTCCCTGGACAGATCTTGTCTTAGGCCTCACTTGGGGAAGACCAAACCACAGGGGCAACCCAGCCCATTTCCTGGGCGTGATTCCCTTGCGGAATTGTAGCATGGGCCAAATTTCCTCGACATTTGGAAGCATACGCGTGGGGCCTGCCCTGTCCCAACCCCTAGCATATCCCTGGGCGCCGCTCCTCAGCCTCGGATGTGCGGGCGTCGCTCCCCAGCCTCGGACGTCTTTTACCCAGCAAGCGAATAACAACCGCACTGCAGCAAAGAATGGGACAGGGAAGGAAACCAGAGAGCAACAGGGATTAGATGAGAGTAACAGGGATTGATTAGTCCAAAAAAATCCCTGTCGGGGGACTGAGCTACCCTAGGGCCTGTGCATGTGTTACCTGGCTCCCAAAGGAAGCCTTTGCGGGCAATCATTCACTGTGGAAGTCAGCGAGATTGCAAGGAAACATTTGTTTGTGTGACAGAATTTGCTTCCCGCTAGCGCCGTCTACTATTATATTGAGCATGAGACGATGGCTCAACGCTTGGAGGATCATACAGGATGTCAAGCCGAGCGGCTTGGCTCGGTCAGGCTCGTTTAGATAATGGGCTGGATCAGTTGGGCTTGCTATCTTAAGGACGCAAAAGTCCAGATTGGCTTGCCTCGGTTATGGGCTCGAGTTGGCTCATTTAATTATCTTGCAAGCCATAGGGGTAGAAAAAAGTGATTTTTACACACGGGGAGTATTCCGGATACTCTGCTCGATCCGCAGATTCATCAATCCATCTCCATAAAAGTAACATAAATATGCATGATCTATGTGTACAGATGAATGCGTGATAACATAAAGTTTTGTCCTATAGATCGGGTTCCTTGCAGATACTAGGCTATAGATAAAAAAAATTCAAGTCCAACAATAAACATATATCAGATAATCCGTCATACAAAATGTAGGCTGGAAGTAGAACACAGCTTGAGGAGTTAGGTGACTTAATGTTTGGAAGCAGCATGCTTGTGACAAATATTTTGAGCTAGTGGATCAAGTTTTGTAGGGCTGATACTGGATGTTCAAGCTCGTTTGGCTCGTGAGCAGCTCACAAGCCATCTCGACCTGCCTAGTTAGGCCAGTGTCAATGGGATTTCATGCCGGCTCGACCTGCCTAGTTAGGCTAGCGTCAATGGGATTTCATGGAGAGTTTTATGCACATTAAATAGGGAGCTACATCATCTTTTTCATAAAACTAGGATGAGAGAGAAGGGAAACGTTTCATGTGTTGAAAACTAAGAGGTGAAACTCGACATTGAGACTGGCCTTATAGCTAATAAGTAAAAATCTTGGCTTCTCCTTGCTCGTCATCGTAATTAAGCTTCGTGTTTCTTGTTCAGCCCAAACAGGAGTGGCACCAGTGAACACAGAGTGCCTTATCTTTCATCGTTGCACATGCATGTCACAGTGTGCCACCAGCTTTAATTTGTTGATATTGAGATGGGCAGAACAATACCATGGTGCAGCTTCAGCCACATCCTGACCAGAATTCGCACTGCTCCTGGGGTTTGACATGACCGCAATCCGGCAGAATAGGGTACTTATGGCCTTATTGAACTGGGCCACGATTTTCTGAGTTTGACAATGGAAGTCGACCTTGAAGGATTCCCTTATGAAGCAAAAGAATCTAAAAGTATAGCGGGTTGAAGCAACAATGCAATAACTAAATGTGTTGGTTCTTTGCAGACTGATGGTTGAAGTTGTTGGCAGAGACGATCATACACACGTGTTAGCGTTAGACACTAATATTATTGTCACGGATTATCTGCGAGTAACTTGTTGCTCTGATAACATGCATGTACCATTAAAGGGCATTAAGCTGTGGCTTAACTCTACTTTGAACAGAAAAGGATCGACTTCATGACACGATGCATGTCAGTGTTAAATGTGCCAATGTGGGGACAGTGTTTATTTCTTCTATGGACAATATTAAGGTACAAATATTACCTCCTGCGATCTCAAATGAATCTCGATCATTGAATTTTTAGATTTTTTTAATTACTTGATAAATTTAAAAATCTGGAAAACATATTTTTCTATATGGAAAACAAATTGTTTGGATACACATGTTGCATGCTCATTGGTGCTTGTGGTCATCCCATATCTGAAGCACGGTTGTCGCCCAGCGGCCGGCGCTTAGGCATGCCGCATGCGTGAGCCACCATTCCATCGTGCTGCAGCACCTGAGCGTCGATGCTCAAAACCTTACCACCCTCGCCGCCGCGCAGCTGCTCAACCACACCACCACTACCGTTCCAAAGTACGAGAGGGAGGGAAGAAGGAAGAAAGAAGAGGCAGAGCTGAGGTGCTGCCGGAGTTGCACGGTGCCGCTGCTCCTCGCCAGAGAAGGGATCGCGCCGGGACATCTACGCCAAGGAGACACTGTCGGCACGGCTCGGCCTCGCCTCGCCACTGTGACAACTCACCATGTACCGCTACCCTATCTTCACTGCCACCACGGTGAGCACACCACCTCATCTTCCCCATCCTCGGCCTACTCCGGTCATGGCGCTTGGAACCACGAGCACGCAGGCCAAGGATAGTTGCCGATCCTGGAACACACCGTACACACGCTCAGTGACCATACCGGCCAAAAGGGACCCTACAGATTGGTGGAATGCCCCATGCGCTACCATGCCACCGCCGCGGTCATGACTTGCCGCGGCGAGGAGCTAGAATGGCCCTGCCTTGAGCCTATGGACAAGGGGAACCCCCGTGCTTGGATCGCCTCGGCACGTAATGCGCCGTGCGCCCACCGTGGAACGAGAAAACCCCCAGAGCCAAGCCACCAGATTTCACCACCATCAAGCGCGACCGCTAGCCACCACCACACTGAACCCTGTTCCGACCAACCCCAGCCGCCTCGGGCCAAACTAGCCGGCCTGCCACCCTCGCCAGGACACACCACACCTGCCCGACCAAATGAAGGGGCCGGAGAACCCTCGGCAATCTCTGGCCTCGATACCACAGCACCACTGGAGCTCCGCCGAATGCCATCACCGATGGCCGCCGCCGTGGAGGCCCTGCCAGGAGAAAACCAAGGCCCAACCACGACCTACATGCCGCTGATGCTCACCAACAACGCCCATAGGCCACTACCACGCCCTACCGTGCAACCTCATCGCCAGTGGAAAAGCTTTGTCGCGAGCAGAGAAGGGAAGAGGTGTAGAGGAGGCCGGCCACTTCGTCCACGCACCCGGTGCACCATGGACCCAGAGCAGAACGGGTCGCGTGAACTAGGTCCATCGAGAACCAGCCTTCAGTTCACCACATGCCGCGCGCCAAACCACCTTGGATCTGCAACCGTAGACCGAGCCCCTCTCGGCGGTCCAGAACCACCACGCGGCTCGCTCATGAGCCAACACGTGTCGGGCCAGGTTGGCCCAACCTAGCCCAGTTCCGGCCCATAACCCGGTCCGCCATGCCCAGTGTCGGCCCATTTGACCGTTGACCTGGTCAACAATGATGTCATGATGACGTAGCATCCACATCAACAACCCTACCACCTCAGCTAGACCCTGCATGCCACATTGACTAATCACACGCTGCCACGTGTCACTTCCTGGGAATTTTGGCCCTTTTTCTTTTTTAGAAAATAGAATAAACTTTGGAAATTCAGAACTAATTCATATGACGTCCAAAAATTATGCAACATATATGGAAATTCTCAGAAAAATTAGCTCTACAACTTGAGCCTGTGGTTGAGTGCATTTGGATCTTCTGAGTTTTTACTGGATTTTCTGAATGATCTATCTAAGTCGCTAATGCGACAATCTCGAATTCATTTCAGATATGGAGGAGGACCGGCTTGAAGAAGGAGATCACGAGTACCTAGAGGAATTTGGCGACGACTACAAAGGTGCCACATCCCACCATTTCCTGTAGCACCCATTACGCATTGCTAATGTTTTACATGCTATTGCTTTATGATTATATGCAACTGCTGCATAGGAGGCATGGTTGTTACTTGTTACCCTTGCCTTGACGAAACCTTCGTCCTGCTAACCACTGTTAGGCTACATGCATGCTATTATATCAGTTATACCTCTACTACGCTATTTATCTATGACATGAAGCGTGGTGGGATCGGAATCGGATTATGGGATGGATATGGACTTAATCACTGGGAGAGTGTGCTGTGTGTCTCGGTTGTGTGGTGAGGGATGTGTCGACCAAGCAAGGATGGATGACAAGTTGTTTAAGCCAGTCTTACCAGGAGTGCAACCCGGACATTCCCACGAGAGATACCAATGGCGGGTAAACATGTGAGTTAGTTCGAGGATGAATAACCTATGTGGATTGAAATCCCGTGAAAGAAGGTGATGTGATGGCATGGGAAGAGTCTCCCTGTAGTGGAGATGCTTGCTTGGTTGAAACCTAAGGACTTACCATCATTATATGTGTTCATAATTGTTTATATGGATTCAAAATACGTTAGGACTAAGGGTTGGCACGCTATGGAGATATCGAGATCGGCATATGGTGTGATGCCACCTTGAGAATCTCTACAATATCTTTCTGATTGCATTGACGATCATAACAAAGTCAACTAGCTGGATGTCGTCACACCGTATTACGTGAACAATGACAGCAGCCGCGTGGAGTCGTGTGCGATGGAATCTTAGCAATTCCTTAGCCAATGAACCTACCACTTAGTTAAACTGTACTCCTAGCATAGCAACGTTCATTGGACCTTTTAGTGCCAGCTGATTAACTTGGGCCTTTTATTCGATATTATTATTATTACGCTCCAGATACAATAACAAAGCCCTTCGGTGGGCCACAAGATGCACAACAACAAAGACCATTCGAGCATGGATCGAGGTATCCGAGACTTGCACTAGTACAACAACGACTTTCGCTTACTAGCAGTTTATTATGTATAGGGGTCACTAGAAATGAAAGGTTGAGCCCAGACTATGAACCGTCAGTGTAAAATCATTTTTACTACTTGTTTTCTTAACCTAGTGCCACAACAAGTAATTTTTTTGAGTTCTTCAAATTATCGTAGATGGATGAATGGTCTGAATAAAATTTGATGTATTCGAAAATATCTTCAACTTTATAGCTGACAACTTAATTCAAAATCATTTGGGGCATAGAAATTTTGTTTTAAATAAGATTAATCATTTCAAAATTCAATTTCTTTCATTTCTCAAATGACCACGGATGGGGATGAAAAGCAAAGTTATAGATCCCACACTACAGGATGCGGCTTCTTGGCCGAGTGACTAGGGCACTCGGCAAAGACCTTAATGCACCTTTGCCGAGTGTCGCACTCGGCAAAGAGCACTCAGCAAAGAACCTGTCGGCAAAGGTTTTTTTGCCGAGTGCCAAATATCGAGCAGTCGGCAAAGCCTTTGCCTAGTGCCAAGTCAGCACTCGGCAAAAAAATGTCAACCGTCAACTTTGACGGCTTCTTTGCCGAGTGCCGACAGAGGTGACACTCGGCAAATTTTTTAAAATTTTTTTGAAAAATCTTCGCTCAGTGTCAAGCCGTTGCACTCGACAAAGAAAATGGTCCATTTGTTTTTTAAAAAACTATTTCCCAAGTGTTGCTGCCGTGGCACTCGACAAAGAAGTTTTTTATTGTTTTTTAAAAAAAATTCTTTGCGGAGTGCCATGGCCCTGGCACTTGGCAAATCTGGGAGACCAGGTTTCTGCTGTCCAGATTTGCCAAGTGCCAGTGCAATTACACTCGGCAAAGGCCTCTTTGTCGAGTGCCACACTCGGCAAAGGGGTGAAAAATGCTTTTTTTTTATTTCTGTTTTCCATCAAAACAAACAAACACATCACATATATATCATATACATCATCACACACAGCACATAATATATCACATTCATCATCCATAATTCATGAAATGCACATATATCGTTCGTCCATCGTGCATTACATACACATATTATCCATAATCCATCATATAGAATCCATACTCCATCACATACATATAAATATGTCTCTAGTGTCTCTAGTGCGTCACAAGTCTAAGTCCATCACATCACATCACATCACAAGTCTAAGTCCTGAAGAAATCCGAAGAACATGAAGAGAGGTACCTACTGTCATCCTAGTCCTGGCCACTTGGGCTGTTGAGGAGAGTGCTCGGTCTGTGAAGGAGGGCCAGTTGGCCACCCGGATGTTGGAGAAGGGCCACCGTGTGGAGTCAGGGCCGAACCAGCCGACTATGGCTGTACAAAAGAGAAGCGAAATCATGAGTATGTGCTGGAGAGACGAAAAACTAAAAGTATCAACAGGTTCACATACTAACCAAGTCCTAGAACAGGAGCAGGAGGCACAACTGGAGCGAGCAGCGACGGAGGCACGACCACACCTGGCAAGGCCTGCAGGCTCGCCATGAAGCTGAACATGTCCCGCATCCTCTGCTCCTCGGCCGCCCTCTGTGCTTGTACAGCCGTCATCTCCAGCCGATGGGCCTTCGCCTGGGTCTCCATCGCTTGCCGCTAGGCCTCCGCCTGTGCTGCCTGCTGGGCCTGCAACCTCCGTATGTTCTCCTGCAACATTCCAACTGCAAAGATTAAATAATGCAAAGGCAAGGTACATGTGTAAAAGCAATGAACGATGAGTTTCTGAGTAGTGACCTGGAGCTCCATCATCTGTTGCTGTGAGCTCGGCTGCCGAGGGCGCATGGGGAGGGAGGAGTCCGTGCTCCTTGCTCGAATATCGGCAAGGCTGGCAACAGAGGAGGAGTCGACTATGCTATCTGCCATCCAGTACCGGCCGTGCTGCTTCCCTCCTCCTAGCCTCATCACGAGGTCCGTGTCCAGGGGCTGGTTGGCCAAATCAAAGTCCTCCCAATGGCACTGGCGAGCCGCTGAGATGTACTCGCTAAGCTTGCTGTGGACGCTTGCATTGGTGTACACCTCAGGGCCGTCCGCCGGGTTATAGATGACGTCCGGGGCCGTTGCCTTACCCTTGTGTGCCAGGGCGTAAGCCATGAACTCATTGCATTCCTGTCCCTGGTGCGCCTGGGACTGCAAGGAAAACACAAAGATGATTACAAATAGTTAGAATTGAGTGTTAGAATATATAAATAAAGATGAAAGCACAAAAAAGTTTACCCATGTCTTGGCGTACGCGCTGAGGCTCTGGTTGCCTTGGTGGTGCGGCGCCCCACCCATCTTGTGCTTCGCCCACTCGGGCGAGAGCCACCTGTCCACAATGGCCTCCCAGCAGAGGCGGTGCATGGCGCACCAATCTGGACATTGCTGCATGCCATCAAGTTATTGATATGTCAGAAGATGAAATGAAGCCAACCTGTTGTTTATGAAAGTACTACTTACCAAGAGGTACTGCTCCTCGTGAGCATCATGCTCCTGGCATAGCGCTTCCGCACTACCTGTCCAAGGACGTTGGCATTGTAGTTGATGATGCAGAAGAGCCGCGTCTCATAGTACAGGACCTACAGACCTTGTCCTGTGTTGATGGCGGATAAGTTATGAAAATCCAAGCTCTAACACTGTCAACAGCCTCGGTTTTGATGAAAGAATAAGATATCATGAACATATTTTATCCAATAACTAGTTCTACTTGTACTATTAGCTTGTGAATGCAGAAAAAGACCAAACAGGCCATGAAACTTCAAGATATGGTATACAAAATCACATAGAAGAGATAGGAGCTCAAGGTGGGCCAATGCATGGGTCGGCCGACCCATGTATGGGGCCCACAGGGCTCTATTGACGTGGCATGATCTTCGTGATATTCCACTCAGCTCATTTCTACCTTCGGATCAGAGTGTGTTTCCATTCAACGGTAGAGAAGCAAAACACAAGGATCAAGGGATAAACCAATGTGACAAACACTTAGCAAAAGGTGGAGCCACTCCCTATGACAGATGGGGACACCTTCTAGAAGCCCCTGGTTGGGCCTACCTGTCATAGGGGGGTCGGCCGACCCCCTGGTGCCCAGCCAGGTCGGTTGGCTCCCCACAGACTTCTGCATGCTTCCCACATGCTGGATTCACCACTGCTGTCCATCTTGAGGCAGTATTAAGGCGGTTCATCCAAGGGTGGAGAGGCAAGGAGCACACGGATCGCTAACGTGGCACCTCTCTATTCCCCCTATAAATAGAGGTAGCCATCACCCTCTTCAAGACACACAAGAAGGCAACAAGCAAGCTAGAGTCCATTACTTCTCCTTAGTAGTAGTATTAGTCTAGTGTGGGAGTTAGAGTCGAGTCGAGCTACGCTCGGGATCTCCGGAGTCATCTTCTGGAGAGTCTGCTATAGCTCTTGTACTTTTCCTTTTGTAAGACTTTGCCTCTATCAATATATTATCTTTACTTCACTTTACTGAACCTTTACTTAGTACTTTACTATTCATTATAGTATTGTTGTGTCTTATCTTAACATTATAGTTGTCTTATTCTAGATTGTGATCCTGTAACCAGCTATTGTGTGCTGTTCATCGCCTGTCATAGGGCGCTTTAGTTGCTTTGTACACAACTAGAGTAGTGAGAAGTAGTGTAAGCGTGGTACTTATACAAAGTCTTGCCTTTGATTGCCGCTTGTTGCACGGATTGTTAGTGGGTACTAGCAGATGGTGACAGCCCTGTCTAGCCTTAGCATCCCTCCACGTGTTTTAGGCAAGTTCTTAAAAGCTAGGCTCCCATAAGAGTATAGCCGCTTCGGGTAGAGGTTATATCCTCTATTGTCTCGGACTATCCCCTTCACACAAGAAGTAAGGTAGCGATCTAGTTAAGTCATCTATTTGTTAAGGTTAAGTTCACAGGAGTAAAGTAAGAGTCATAGAAGTCCTAAACTCACTCGTTGTCCTCCCACCTAGTTATACTCTACTAGTTATCCTTAGTTATCCTAAATCTTGTCTTGTCTCTGTGTCATTATCTTTCCTCTATATCGATTTACCCCCTATCATTAGTTGGTTGCTAATTTGCAATTGACTTATGGATCTCTCTTTTAGTAACATTCCTATCACCGCTTTTCCTTGGGATAAAATAAATAATGATACCTTGTAATACTTCTGGATGAAGTGCTACAGTGGTATATTCTGTGCGCTTGCGGAATTATCCAATAGACATAAGAAATACCCCCAGGCACTTCTGGCGCCATTATCAGAGATAGCCTAACACCCTGTCTCTGGTGATTGCGCTAAGAAGTGTCAACAAGCATTTTTGGCGCCGTTGCCAGGGAAAGCATCAGCCTATGAATATTAATAAAATTAAATCCAGAGTCTATTATCAAATTAGTTATCAATTAGTGTTAGGGGCTTACCCCCTATCTATGTTACGCTTTACTGTGAAGCTAGACAGTGCATGAGCAATTTTCAATTGCCGTCAAACTTTGTTGAAGATCCTGAGCAGTTGTTGAGGAGAACTAGACGCCGTCAAGTTCCCCCTCAAAGGTTTATCTCAGACCGGAATCTGTTCGAGGAAAGAGGCTCCGCACTATCACCCAAAGAAGTCATGGCCCAAAAGACCATCTATGAGTACTCTGCACCGTCGGCTGACAATGTCGCCACCGGTCCGCAGCTTAACATGGGGATGCTACTTTTGAACTCAAGCCAGCACTTATCAATATGGTGCAAGCCAACCCGTTCTGTGGGAAGCCACACGAGGATGCCAATGCTCATCTCTAGAACTTCTTGGAGGTGTGTGGTACCTTCACCATCAAGAATGTCTCGGCAGATGCCATCTGTCTTCGCCTGTTCCTATTCTCACTGCTTGGAAAGGCGAAGCAATGATTCTATGCCAACAAGAGTGAAGCTACAACTTGGGAGAAATGTGCCAATGCATTTCTCAAGAACTTCTTCCCGATGGGCAAGACTAGCATCCTTCGCGGAAAGATCTCAAGCTTCCAACAGCAAGCTGATAAGACAATTCCCAAAGCATGGGAACGTCTTTAGGAGTACATTCGTGCCTGTCCTTATCATGGGATTGAAGAATGGCTTCTAATCCAAGGTTTCCACCATGGGCTAACTAGATTGGTCCGTAGTCATCTTGATGCTGCCGCTGAAGGAGCATTCTTGCAAAACAATATCAAGGATGCTAAGGATCTCATTGAGAAGATGGTGATCAACCAAGGATGGAATGAGGAACGTCTCCAGCCCAAGAAGAGGGGTATACACACTGTTCATGAGGTGGACATGCTCTCAGCCAAAATGGACCTCTTGATGAAGAAAATCGAGGAAAGTTCCAAAAAGGAACAAGAGGCCATTCGAACCCATGCCACTGCACAAGCCATTGAAGCTGATCCATGGTGCAAGGTATGTGGTGGAGAAGATCATTCGGGCAGCAACTGTCCCGAAGCGAAGGAGGAGGTGAGCTTCATCATCAACAACAACAATAACAATAATGGGTATCGATCCCAGCAACAAGGAGGATGGAACTCACGCCCCTTCTACCAAGGTAATCAAGGTAATAGTTACAACAATAATTACAATAATTCTTATGATAACCAACCTTCTTTGAATGATCTT
This sequence comes from Eremochloa ophiuroides, assembly GCA_038502445.1. Lineage (NCBI taxonomy): Eukaryota > Viridiplantae > Streptophyta > Magnoliopsida > Poales > Poaceae > Eremochloa > Eremochloa ophiuroides. The sequence continues at coordinate 96,196,836 of JAHLJS010000007.1, read as the reverse complement.
GTCTTAGGCCAATCTAAAATTAATGATAGCATAAATAAGAAAATGATGGCTAATGATAACATTCTTGAAAATCTTAGTGAGAATGGATAGCTTTGCCACTGCTACGAAAAATCAATTGAGCTTCAATAAAATGCTAGAAACACAATTAGCTCAAATAGCTCTCCCATCCTTCGAATAAGGTAAGATCCCAGGGAAACCTGAGGAACTAGTTGAAGGTGTTCGGTTAGTTTCTATGAGGTTTGGTAAGCCTCCGCCCAGGACAAACCAGGGTTGCCTTCTTGACCCACCATTTATGGCCAAGAAGAGTGACCCTGGCCATCCAACCATCACTGTGAGATCGGACCGCACATCTTCAATAATGCCTTTTGCGACCTTGGATCAGGAGTGAACATCATGTCCAAGGTAATGTATGAAAACTTACTAGGGGGACCGTTGTACCCCACATTTGTCAAATTGCTGATGGCCGATCAATCAATCCGGTTTCTCAAGGGATTGGCAAGGGATATCCTTGTCAAGGTTCAAGACGAGTACATCCCTGCTGATTTCATCATCCTTGACATCGGAGCGGATGACGAAGTCCCCGTCATCCTGGGAAGGCTGTTCCTCAACACTGTTAACGCCATCATCTACGTGGGATCCGGCCAAATCCACTTCCAACTCCCAGGTAAGAGAGTAAAATGTCCTTTCAATTGTTATAAATCTAAGCAGCAGGTCAGAAAGAACCAATATGCACCCCGCCGGAAGAATCAACCGTCAAAGGCTAAAAAGGCCGAACTGGTAAGTAAAGCCAAGGTGATAAAAAATGATGACTCCGCTAAATCACAAGTATCAACCAAAAAGGAATGGCAGAAGAAAGAGGTGCAGCCATCACGGTCCCCGTCTCCAGGACCGACTGATGCACCCGAAGAATAAACCCGAAAAGGAGAGGTCCTGCTCTACGGACCTAAACCATGGAGCCCTTGCTGATAGGGTAAATCAGTATTTATCCCATATTTGATTCCTTCATTTCTATTCGTGCATTCTTGCATTGCATCTTCATATTTAATTTTTCAATAATTTATTTTGACAAAATAATTTATCATAGTTAAATAAAACTTGAGTAGAACTTTAGTGCTCGCACCTGAGGTGGTGGGACCACCCAAGGTGGGGTCGTCCGACCCCACCATGGGGCCCACTCACCTCTGGTGATGTTGGCCTGGTGTCCTAATTATTGTCCCAGACTTCAAGCACCATCTCCTTCTGCAATTTGGTCAACCACCTTTGGTCATGATCACTTTCACATGCCCCAAGGAGAATTCAACACTCACTACCATCCAAATTCTGAAAAGTGGCCACTTTGGCATGCAATAGTGCTCCCATGGTCCATGGGAATCACTTTAAAGCATGTCTCCACCCTTATCATACACCTTTCACTTTTATCAAACACTAGACAAGGTAATCTCTGAAAATTTCCCCACTTTTGGTCCACCACTAGTCTTTACATTGTTGAACAAGGTGAAACACACTGATTAAAGCTAAAAAGGTTGCTAGACATGGGTCGGCCGACCCATATTTAAAGCCACCTCTGAAAAATTTTGTCAGCAATCAATTAGATTCCCTGTCAAAAGGTGAAAGCAGCACTAGACCTCACATAGGGTGGTCGGCCGACCCATGCTTGGTGGGCCCAGCACCAGCTCTTCTTCCCTTATAAATACCTCTGCATTGTGTGCTTAAATCCACACCCAAACCAGCTGAATTATCTCGAGCACACAATCTCTCTTCTTCTCTCTATTTGAGCAAGTCTCTTCTCAAATTTAGTAGTTAGCCATTTAAACCAAAACCCAAAAATATTGTAGTAATAGAAGCTTGTCTTTGCTCTCAAGAACACGTTTGTGGAGTATTCCTGGCCACAAGAACAGTTTTGTGGAGGTGACCTTACCCCACAAGGACTACTAACATTGGGAAAACTAACGCTAACACTAACGCTAATCTTTGTTATCCTAGTGTGTTCTTGTGTTGTGTCATTGCTGCAGGAAGAAGAAGAAGTTCTCCTCCGCATTCAAGAAGGTTAAGGGTGCTGTTGGGAGCTCCTCTCGACGACCCCACCACGACGAGGAAGAAGGAAGAGAAGTTTCACCAAGAGAAGGCCACGAGGTGCTAGAAGTACCTCCCGAGAGAACATTTGATCCTGAGAGCGGCCTTACGTTGAACCAAGAATAGTGTCAAAGGTATCTCTCCATCCAACACCGCGGGTTTGAACACGCCGGCATCATCGATCCTGTCCTTTTGGACAGCACAGGTATGACCACAGAATTTAATACAGTGTTTAATAAAATTGGTTGGGGAAGCTTTTGGGAAGTTCCTGAACTTGAGATTAAAAAGCTCACTATAGAATTTCTATGCTCTTTGTAAGTCACAGATGATAATGTTCACTTTTGCATGTTTAATAAAGAATATAAATTGACTTGGTGAGTTTTTAGTGTGGCTCTTAGTTTTGATAACATCTGTCAGTTAGATTTAATTAATGCCACAAGATGATTTGATAAAGCTGATTTTTAGAAAGTCATATCTAGATCTGATGATTGCTCTAATCCTAATCCTGATAAAATTCATAATCCTACTCTGTGCTTTCTTCACTATTAGATGGCTATAACTCTTTTTCCTGGCTATAATGTGCAAGTCCTATGCAATAATGAGCTAAGATTGCTTTGTGCCATAACCAATAAAATAAAAGTTTCGCCTGCTAAGCTTTTAGCCCGCTTTTGGCTTGGTGTGTTCCATAGAGAAGAACCTATATTCTTTACTTCCTTTATCACTCGCATTGCTGAAACAATGGATCTATTAAATGGAACACATTACTTTGAGTACATTGCCTCTTCTCGAGATACTATAACTGAAGATTTCTTCATAAGTACTCAAGTCTTAAAGAGAGGTCCAAAAGGTGGCCTTAAAATGATTTATTGTGGCCATACAGCTGAGGTCCCTCTCCCATGTGAGAGATGTCGGTTGCATGCGCTTCGCACACTAACTATTAAACTGGACCGAGTTGCAAGAAGCCAACATGTTGCAGAAACAAGCAGGATGACTAGAAGCAGGTCACAGGCCGCTCAATTCGAGCAAGGTGGCACCTCACAGGCCACAGGGAAAATGAAGAAGAAGGCGATGAGGTGGGTTCCATGGACATTTCAGGGTCCATGGAAAGGCCTCCACATCACACTCCAAGAGTGCACACTCCCCGTCCGTCCACGCGGGCGAGGGGACGCCGGAACAACAGGACGGAAGTAGATCAACTCATCGACGACAAGGGCGCAATGCAAGTTGAGCAAGATGCAACATTAAATATGGCACAACATAATACCCAATTATTGCAAGCCATACAAGATTAAGAAGCACAACGTTGGGCGGGATGATTCCAATACTATCCGCCACCACAATGAGCAAAAGCCAAGCTTGGGGGAGATCCTCTCTCCCACTAAGATAAGTATTCTATCCTAGCTTATTGCATCATTTAATTTTAATGCATTTATCTTTACTTAAAAAAATCCTCTTGCCACATGTCTCATGAATGTTTAATCTTCCTCATGGAAATGATGAATAGTTGCTCGGTTCATGTTTCTTTAATGCCTAGTTTACAACTTAGTACTTCTTTGAGTATGGATTACTTGGCTCATTTAAAATCATCATGAATATGAAAACTTTGTGGGTTGCAAGTGCTAAAACTAAGTCTAAGTTGTTGTGAGATATGATATAGTGAAACAATAGCTACAATAATATTATTCTAAGCATGCATGATTACTGGAGATTGATTTCTTAAAAATAACTAAAACCTTATTGTTCCTCAATGGTGATAAATTCCTACCATAAGCCACTTATGCTGCACATGTTTCAACCCCTTCCACATAAGCTATTTACTTTGCAATAGTTTTGTCAAATCTTGTTGACCCTTATTGAGAGACTTATCATGCTCCCAAGATCAAGATCACATACACACCACTCATATTTATGCTACTTCTACACTGAAAGTACGTAACAACATGCTACTCATTTTCACCAAATAAATGCTCCAGGTGTTAGAGTCATAAATTATCTCTCTTAGTCAATAAGGTAGAAGAGACAAAAGGCTATGCAAAATGAAAGAAAAAGAAAAAGAAGAAAGATGGGCACAAGGAAGCCCATAGAAAAGAAAAGAAAATATGAGCAAATCTAGTCTCATAAATAAAAGAGAAGAAAAATGATAGCCATGTCTCAAAAATTTATTAGAGAGAGATACAATTTCAAATAGAAGAGCATTTTAGTCCACTATTTTTCACACACTTGCATATGTTGATCTAAGGGACACTTCTCTCTTTGGATTCAAGCTTTGACTCTACAACAGGGGCGGAACTAGGCCTGGGGCCGCTACGGCCACGGCCCTAGGCATGGGCCAAAATTTTCTTTATAGTATAGGTAGTTTTTTAGCCTGGCCCTAGTCGTTGGGCCAAATCCTTGATAGCTTTGGCCCAGGAAAAACGAGGTGAGCGCTCGCCGCTAGGCGTACGCAGGAAGACAGCGTGAGACGGCGGCAAAATTTTCCCATGATGAGTGACGATTGGAATTCTGAAGTCAAAGTGTCGAACCCTAGCAAGCTGCGAGTCCAGGCGGCCAGGCGGGTTCTGGCCGCCTGGATTCTCCTGATCTTATCTGACTCCGACTTGCCATTGCGGCCTACCGGCCTCGCGAGCGCGCGGCGTTGCCGTCAGCCGTTGCCAAATTGGCAAATCCCCAGGTTGCGCTCTTGCTGATCCACTCCACCGCGGCCACTGGGCACGGCCGGGAATTGGGCGCCGCCGGCGCCGCCATACAGACAGCGGCACAGCGCCACAGCATCACGGTCTGGTCAGGACGTTATGCCGCTATGCTGCAGCGGTGTAGCCTACAGGTTGCAATGTTGCATTGCCATCAGGATTCAGGAGTTCAGGACTGATCGCCATCACCATCAGATATGCAGGCATGCAGCACCAGCACCGGTAATTCCCAATTTCGTTCCCAATTCTCTAAGCAATTGTTACGATCTAGAATTCCATGAAGGCATGAGCCATGATTGTTGATTGATAATTGATTGTCAATGTCTAGAGTACGTGGGCAAGGGTATGATGGGGCATCAAATATGAGGGGAGAATTTCATGGGTTGCAAAGAAGGATATTAGATGAAAATCCATATGCTTTTTACATACACTGTTTTTCACACCAATTGCAATTAGCGGTTGAATCACAGGATGGTTTGCTATATTGAGAGAGATGTCTTTCCAAACATCGAGGATGATGGCATTTTACATCATTTTCAAGAACTAAAGACTCGTTTGAGAAAGTTACCTCCATTGCCTCAATCTAGAGAAAGTGGTACGTTGCTTTCTTATATTACTATCATTTTTGTCAAGTGATTACTTATATTTATGGACTGCATTGCTACTGTTCTTAATCACCAAATCCATGTGCAGGTTCTGGTTCATATGAAGCTCTTGATGAAGATAGGAGAGGCGAGGGTGAACCAAACCACAATTAATTAGGTATTTTTTTAAGCTGCTTTCATGTTCCATCATGAATTTAAATATGAAATCAAAATATCACTTAAACTCATGCATCGATAAGCTTTGGTTTGATACTTATTGATATTAGTCCTGGTATGGGTGGTATTTTAACCTAGTGTGGATGGTATATATATGTTTTGGAAGTCTGTGATGGAGCTCATCAATTGATAGCGGCCCTAGGCGTCAAAATTGACGAGCTCCGCCACTGCTCTACAACATATGCAAAGTAAATATGCTATATCCTTTCATTCCTACCTTAAACTTCAAATAAGCCATGTTAGAAGTAGGATAAAAAGAGAAGGCAATATTTACTTTGTGCCTTGGTGAGGAATCATACACCATTTGAACGACAAGAGAGATCCATATAAGGAACAATAAGTTTTCTTTGAAAAAAAACATTGCTAAAACCTCCAGCGTGAAACTTGTAAAGAATGAGAAAATTAGCGCTCAAGTTAAACTATTCTGTTTCTCAACCACCTAAGGCAACAGAAAAGCCATTAACCCCATAAAGGACTAAGGTAATATGGATGAATTTTTATAGCCAATTTTTCTATTCAAAAGAGATGTATTTTGTTGTACACATGGTACTAATGAAATTTGAACATTGTAGCAACTCCTGATCCACCGAGACTAAGTTTAGTTATTTGCTCAGGACGAGCAAAGGTTAATCTTGGGGGATCTTGTTAACGGTGGATAAGCTATGAAAATCCACACTCTAACACCGTCAACAGCCTCGGTTTTGACGGAAGAATAACATAACATGAACATATTTTATCCAATAACTAGTTCCACTTGTACAATTAGCTTGTGAATGCAGAAAAAGACCAAACTGGCCATGAAACTTCAAGATATGGTGTACAAAATTACATGAAAGAGATAGGAGCTCAAGGTGGGCCCATGCATGGGTCAGTCGACGCATGTGTAGGGCCCATAGGGCTCTGATGACGTGGCATGATCCTCGGGACATTCCACTCAGCTCATTTGTACCTTCGGATCAGAGTGTGTTTCCATTCAACGGTAGAGAAGCAAAGCACAAGAATCATGGGATGAACCAACATGACAAACACTCAGCAAAAGGTGGAGCCACTCATTATGACAGATGGGAACACCTTCTAGAAGCCCCTGGTGCCCAGCCAGGTCGGTTGGCTCCCCACCGACTCCTGCATACTTCCCACGTGCTGGATTCACCACTGCCGTCCATCTTGAGGCGGTATTGAGGCGGTTCATCCAAGGGTGGAGAGGCAAGGAGCACACGGATCGCTGACGTGGCACCTCTCCATTCCCCCTAAATAGAGGCAGCCACCACCCTCTTCAAGACACACAAGAAGGCAACAAGCAAGCTAGAGTCCATTACTTCTCCTTAGTAGTAGTATTAGTCTACTGTGCGAGTTTGAGTCGAGTCGAGCTACGCTTGGGATCTCCGGAGTCGTCTTCTGGAGAGTCTGGTATAGCTCTTGTACCTTACCTTTTGTAAGACTTTGCCTTTATCAATATATTATCTTAACTTCACTTTACTAAGTCTTTACTTAGTACTTTACTATTCATTATAGTATTCTTGTATCTTATCTTAGCATTATGATTGTCTTATTCTAGATTATGATCCTGTAACCAGCTATTGTGTGCTATTCATCGCCTGTCATAGGGTGCTTTAGTTGCTTTGTACACAACTAGAGTAGTGAGAAGTAGTGTAAGCGTGGTGCTTATACTTAGTCCTGCCTTTGATTGCCGCTTGTCGCACGGATTGTTAGTGGGTACTAGCAGGTGGTGACAGCCCTGTCTAGTCTTAGCATCCCTCCACGTATTTTAGACAAGTTCTTAAAAGGTAAGCTCCCATAAGAGCATAGCCGTTTCGGGTAGAGGTTATATCCTCTATTGTCTCAGACTATCCCCTTCACACAAGAAGTAATGTACCGATCTAGTTAAGTCATCTACCTGTTAAGGTTAAGTTCACAGGAGTAAAGTAAAAGTCATAGGAGTCCTAAACTCACTCGTTGTCCTCCCACCTAGCTATACTCTACTAGTTATCCTTAGTTATCCTAAATCTTGTCTCGTCTCTGTGTCATTATCTTTCCTTTATATCGATTTGCCCCCTATCATTAGTTGGTTGCTAATTTGCAGTTGACTTAAGGATCTCTCTTTTATTAACATTCCTCACCGGTTTCTCTTGGGATAAAATAAATAACGATACCTTGGAATACTTTCGAATGAAGTGCTATAGTGGTATATTCTGTGCGCATGCGGAATTATCCAATAGATATAAGAAATACCCCCAAGCACTTTGTTGACGGTCACTAAAACCCTATTTTACTGTCAACATTTCACCAATAATCAAGGTAAACCTACATGAAAAGCAAAGAACTCACCTTGAAACTTACCAAGTTTCACATGTCCTTGGAGAAATGTTGTGTATGCAGGAAAAATGGTGAAACAAGGCAAAAATGAAACATGGCAAGACACCTTAGCACCTCAGCTGCCACGTGGGAGCCAGAGGGGGGCGCCCGCCCTGTCCAAAGTGCCAAATGGCACTTGCCATCTCACTGATCCGTGTGCCAACCTCCCAAATGGTAGGTGGCACGTTGAAACATCATCAACGGCTCAGATACAAGGCACGGGGATCAGGTGGCCTTATCAACAGGGCACCCGCCCTGTCAAAGTTGAGTGCCACGTCTACAATCCGAGGGAAGGTGTCCAGGAGCCATCTACACCATCAATTGAAGTCGGTTTTCATCCAACGGTGATCAAGTGAAGTGCCATGGATTGAACGGCCCACTTATCATCCTCTCAGGGGTTGCAAACCGCCTTTCCAAGGCACAAACCGACCATGCAACCACCATAGGGGAGCAAGGACGGCCATTGGGATGCAAGGCGGTGCATCCAACCGGGCGCCCGCCCCCCTCCTTGGTGCCACCGCCTTCCAGCACGCCTACAAGTACCCCTGGTGCACTCCTACACAATAAATAGGGGGTAGGATCCTCACTTGCAAGTTGAAACAGAGCTAGGGAACACCTAGAAACACAAAGCAACACTTAGGAGCTCACAAGAAACACTAGAGAGTAGAGTATTGGAGAGAAGTCGGGAGAAGGAAGAAGTCTGTGGTGAAGCCGGGCTTGTCGGCGACCTCCTCTACGGTGTTCTTGACTCTTATCGGTAATAAAGATCCCCTTCTTCATTTACTATTGTTTTACTTTAGGTAGCTCTATACTTACTCAATGCTTGGTTAGAGTACTCTAATTTCTTGGCCAGAGTTAGAGTAGTAAGTTTTATAGATTAAGCGAGGTGATTAGGCTATATCTTACCCTTGAGTGCCGTTAGGCCCATGGATAGTAGTGGTAGGTGCTAGGTGGTGACAGTCCAGGATCCTCTTTATTCCACCACGTTCGGCCTAGTATCCGGTATAAGCGTAGGACTTCAGGACATACGGTGCCTAATCAGTCGAACCTCGGCGAGTTTAGGACTTTGCGTATCCCAAGTATAGCTGTCTCTTTGGTATAACAGTCATTTGATCTTTTACTGAGATAGAGTTCTCCCCAAAACTCCAGAGCTACCTGGTGTCTGTTTCCACCTTAGTTATACTTCATTGATTTATCCTTACTAAGGTTACTACCCCATTTATCCATATCTAGATCCTTGACTATCATATCCTTGGAATCACAAACCCCGCCTTCCTTTGAGAAAATATAAATTTGACACCTGGTACTCCCAGGTAAAGTGCTACACGATAGTTCTGTGCGCTTGCAGAATCCCATCACCTATCCTTTAGAGCTACCCATAGCATTTTTGGCGCCGTTTCTAGAAATAACTTTATTCCTAGTAGCTACGTTAAAAGTGTCAACAACCACATACTTTGAGCATAGGGATTGACAACCCCTCGTGATTGCATTGAGAAGTATTGTTATCATTGCTAGAGGATAGATTTGGCAACATTCTTTTGATAGCGTTAGTATCTGTCAACAAGCATTTTTGTCACCATTGCCGGGGATATCTCTAGCCTTGGCAATTGCGTCAGATTTGCCAACAAGCATTTTTGGCGCCGTGGCCGGGAAAGGCCACTGTTGATTTCCTTTGATTTGAGTCAAGTCTAGATAGTTGTCCTTAGAATTACGAATATGGCCGAAAGGACCATCCGTGAATTATCTGCACCTTCTGCTGGTAATATAGCAACAGGCCCTGGTGTCATCAAGGCGAACACTCAATTTGAGTTAAAGCCCGCATTTATCACAATGGTTCAAGGTAGCCCATTTTGTGGCAAAGCTCACGAGGATTGCTAATGCACACCTCCAACACTTCTTGGAGATATGTAGCACCTTTACCATTAAGGGAATAACCCCTGACGCAATTCGTTTGCGACTCTTTCCATTCTCATTGTTAGGAAAAGCCAAGCAATGGTTCTATACGAACCGAAATGATGTGGACACATGGAAAAAGTGTTCCAACTCTTTCTTAGTGAAATTCTTTACTCTAGGCAAGACCAATACTCTTCGCAATAAGATCTCTAGTTTCCAACAACAAGCCGATGAATCGATTCCTAAGGCTTGGGAACGAATGCAAGAGTATGCCGCTGCCTGTCCACACCATGGTATGGAGGATTGGCTTTTTATCCAAAACTTCTACCATGGATTAACCCCTCTTGATAGAAGCCATCTAGATGCTACCGCCGGTGGAGCATTCTTTTCTCTTAAAGTTTCAGATGCGAAGGCTTTGATAGAGAAGATGGTGTCCAATCAAGGATGGAACAAGGAACATCTGCAACCGCGCAAGCGAGGTATGCATTCGTTAAAGGAAGCTGACATGATTGCAGCTAAAGTGGACTTATTAGCCAAAAGGCTAGAAAATTTCGAGAAGATGCGTACATCTGAGACCGTGCAAGCCATGGAGACGCACATGACATGTGAAGTCTGTGGAGAAGTTGACCATTCTGGACTCCATTGTCCTGAGACACATGAAGATCTCAACTTCATCAACAATGACAACAGTTTTTGTTCTTCAAACCAAGGATGGACTCAGCGCTCAAATTCTCAAGGTAACACCTTCCATTCCTCGCAACATCCAAACAACCAAGGTAATAACTATCTTTCTCTTAAAGATCTTGTTTATGGTCAAGGTAGAACGACTGATAGTATAAACAAGAAGCTCCATGCTAATGATAGGATGCTAGATAGCATAAATGCTAAATTAGATGATTTCTCTACTGCAATTAGGAATCAACTTAGTTTCAATAAGATGCTTGAAACCCAATTAGCACAACTTGCTGCTGCAATTCCATCTTTTGAAAAAGATAGAATACCAGGAAAGCCTAAAACAACCATGGAATCTGCTAATCTTGTTACTATTAGTTATCATAGCTATGAATTAGATGGATGGAATTTTCCAACTAAAAAGGGAGATCCTGGAACCCATGTTATATATTGCTCTATTCAATCTCAAAAGTTCTATAATGCTATATGTGATCTAGCATTAACATCATGTCTAAATAACATTATGAAAAGTTGTTTTACACTGAACTACTACCAACTTCTACATATGTGCAATTAGCTGATCAAAGAACTTGCTACATAGAAGGAGTACTTTGTGATGTTCTGGTAAAAGTAAGAAACAACTTTGTGCCTGCCGATTTCATGATTTTAGACATGGGTAATAGGGACAACTTACCCCTCATTCTTGGCCGACCTTTCTTGAATACTGTGAATGCATGCATATTTGTTTGGTAGCATGGATTTCTATATAAATGGGAATAAAGAAAAATTTGTTTTCTCTTGTGCACTGCACCATGCAACTAACATGCAGGAAAATAAGAGTCGATCCATGAGGAGGAGAAAACCAAGAATCTGGAGAAACAAGAAAGACAGATATGCGGTTAAGAGGGAACCATCATCTACAACATCTACACCAGCACAAGATGAGAAGAAGACATCAGTCAAGGAAGAACCTCCTTCCGAGGAAGGACAGTTATGGAAGTAAGTATTCTATCTCTCTCTTTAATTATTGCATTGGCATATTTCCCTTCATGCATTGAATCAATTAATTGTTAGAAGCATATTTAAATTTATGTCTTGCATTTAATTAATTGTTAGAAGCATGTTTAAATTTATATCTTGCATTTAATGAAAACCATGATAAAAGAGAGATTAAAAAATATAATAATAATAATAAAATAAAATAAATTTGGTTTATCATAGTAGCAATAAATAAAAGTAGAATAAAAAGCAAAGCCTAGTGATCATTATAAGATGCAAAAGAGGAAACAACCCGACCTAGAGGAGAATCCGATCCTAGAGAAGAAGCTAGCTTGGGGGAGCCGTCATCCTCGCCAAGGTATGGTTTCTATTCCTAGCTCTCTTTTTGTTAATTACTATGAGTTATAATGTTATTGCATAACAAAAAATAAATAAAATAATGATAAGAAAAAGAATATGCTATGTCTTTGTTGAAAATAATGAATAATTGCTCAATGATGATTTGCAAAATTTTGTTATGCAATCCTTGCTATGAAAGTTTTGAGTGTGATATCTGAAATCTGTCTTAAGTCAAACACTATTGTGGGTTACACATGCTAATAACCTAAGTTATGCTCTTGCAAGATTAAAATTGGTATAAGTAGAACTTTTACCTGATCTAAGGAATGAGTGAGAACCAACTAGAGATTTTGATTTATAAAATTCAACTTCTTGCTCATGGTCCCTTTATGGAGTTAAATACCTATCATCAAGCCATGCATCCACAAACAACTAAAACCACCAAAAGAAGAGCCCTTGTCTGCTTTGAGCTTGCTTAGACCTTATTTGATCTAGGTAGAGAAACTAGTCATATTCTTTGATCAAGATCACGTACACATGCCGCCTATGTATTACTTCTATACTGGAAGTATCCATCTATGCTCCACACACCAATTGAGACAACCAACCACAATCAACTTTTGTCCTTTTGATAGATGGGGGGTATAGGTTACTGAAAGAAAAGAGAGCAAGTGCTCAAGGAAAACAAAAGTCCCATGGGTAGGTGCCCATATCTATTCTTCAAAAAAAAACTATGTATTCAATAACCTTGCTCTCCCCTGTCTAAAGGAATAAGTCTCAAGGAGTCCACCAAATAATTTACACTTGTACTTCTTGATCATGTTTTATGACTTGTTGCTCCCTGTGATCTAAGCGTCTAATCTTGCAATATATTCAGTTCAAGTATGCTTTGCTCCAATCCTATAAACCCCACATAAGCTTAGGATAGACATGAAAAGCTCTTTTGAGCTATTGTGAGGTCCATCACACTAAGGAGTGGTTGAGAGTACCATTAAGGGAACCAAAGCAAGATTTTCTTTTTCAAAAGAATAAAAACTCTCTAGTAAATGGTTTTCACTCTACCAAAGTAAGGGATGAAGTATCTATTTATCTATGCTATCTTGTTTTTGCATAACCCATGGTGAAAAAGCTATAAGCCCCATATAGTTAAGACATAAGATGAATTTTTGAATCATGCTCAATACTAGAATAGTGTTGGTTTGTATGCAAGATCTTTGTGAATTGTTACATTAAAGAAATTCTCGATCCAACATTGCCATGTTAAAATCATGTCTTTGCTTGAGGACAAGCAAAAGGTCAGCTTGGGGGAGTTTGTTGACGGTTACCAACACCCCATTTTACCGTCAACATTTCACCCATAATCAAGGTAAAACCACATGAAAAGCAAAGAACCCACCTTGAAACTTACCTAGTTCCACATGTCCGTGGAGAAATGTTGTGTATGCAGGAAAAATGGTGAAACAAGGCAAAAATGAAGCATGGCAAGACACCTCAGCACCTCAGCTACCACGTGGGAGCCAGAGGGGGCGCCCGCCCTGCCAATAGGATGCCCGCCCTATCCAAAGTGCCAAATGGCACTTGCCACCTCACTGATCCATGTGCCAACCTCTCAAATGGTCTGTGGCATGTTGAAACATCATCAACGGCTTAGATACAAGGCACGGGGATCCGGTGGCCCTATCAACAGTGCGCCCGCCCTGTCAAAGTTGAGTGCCACATCCACAATTCAAGGGAAGGTGTCCAGGAGCCATCTAAACCATCAATTGAAGTCGTTTTCATCCAACGGTGATCAAGTGCAGTACCATGGATTGAAGGGCCCACTTGTCGTCCTCCTAGGGGTTGCAAATCGCCTTTGCAAGGCACAAACCGACCATGCAACCGCCATAGGGGAGCAAGGACAGCCGTTGGAGGCAAGGTGGTGCATCCAACCGGGCGCCCGCCCCCTCCTTCGCGCCACCGCTATCCAGCACGCCTACAAGTAACCCTAGTGCACTCCTACACTATAAATAGGGGTAGCATCTTCATTTGTAAGTTGAAACACAGCTAGGGAACACCTAGAAACACAAAGCAACACTTAGGAGCTCACAAGAAACACTACAGAGTAGAGTGTTGGAGAGAAGTCGGGAGAAGAAAGAAGTCTGTGGTGGAGCCGGGCTTGTCGGCGACCTCCTCTGCAGTGTTCTTGACTCTTATCGGTAATAAAGATTCCCTTCTTTATTTACTATTGTTTTACTTTAAGTAGCTCTATACTTGCTCATTGCTTGGTTAGAGTGCTCTAATTCCTTGGCCAGAGTTAGAGTAGTAAGTTTTATAGATTAAACAAGGTGCTTAGGCTATAGTTTACCCTTAAGTGCCGCTAGGCCCACGGATAGTAGTGGTAGGTGCTAGGTGGTGACAGCCCTATGATCCTCTGTATTCCACCACGTTCGGCCTAGTATCCGGTATAAGTGTAGGACTTCGGGACGTACGGTGCCTAATCAGTCGAACCCCGGTGAGTTTAGGACTTTGCGTGTCCCAAGTATAGCAATTTTTTTGGTATAACAATCATCTGATCTTTTACTGAGATAGAGTTCTCCCCTAAAACTCCAGAGCTACCTGGTGCGTGTTTCCACCTTAATTATACTTCATTGATTTATCCTTACTAAGGTTATTACCCCATTTATCCATATCTAGATCCTTGACTATCATATCCTTGGAATCACAAACCCCGCCTTCCTTTGGAAAAATATAAATTTGACACCTGGTACTCCCAGGTAAAGTGCTACATGATAGTTCTGTGTGCTTGCAGAATCCCATCACCTATCCTTTAGAGCTACCCATAGCATTTTTGGCGCCGTTGCTAGAAATAACTTTATTCCTAGTAGCTACGTTAGAAGTGTCAACAACCACATAATTTGAGCATAGGGATTGACAACCCCCCGTGATTGCGTTGAGAAGTATTGTTATCATTTCTTGAGGATAGATTTGGCTACATTCTTTTGATAGCGTTAGTATCTGTCAACACACTTCTGGCGCCGTTATCAGAGATAGCCTAACACCCTGTCTCTGGTGATTGCGCTAAGAAGTGTCAACATCCTGCACGCGCGCTGCCTGGGCCTTGAAACCAGCGTCGCACCTATAGAAATCATGCATGTATACATCATGTATTGTTTAATTATTTTTAGAGCAACCAATGAATACATGGTATTAACCAATTTAGTGTGACATAGATTCACCCAGAACTCGGCCTTGATCCGTGCCGCAACGGTGCCGTGCTCGCTGTCCTCAGCGGGGTGGAAGTGGTGCCACGTCCAGGGCGGCGAAGGCACCCCAGCGTAGGTGACCGTCTCAGGGTAGTGCTGCCAAATCAGAAGGGCCAGCGTGCCATTGATGTGTCGGCCCTTCCCGGACACAACTTTCCAGTTGCTGTAAGAGTCATTAAGAACAATTGTTAGTCATTAAGAGTCTGCATGTCATATGAAATAGTAGTGAAATGATACTTACTCGTCGCCCTGGGGTCGAATCACAGGGCGCCGGTGAAGTGGGATCAGCCGCATCGAGAGCTTCGAGGGCCCGTGCAAGTAGACTCCCGGCGAGGTAGAGCCAGAAGCAGTAGTGGAAGTGGGACCCCCTACTATCGCGGTTGCCCCCTCCTCGTGGTCCGACGAGTCAGAGGAGGTGTCACCCCCTCCTGCCTAGAGGTCCACCGCCTGGTCGTCCTCGTCCACCGGCAGGGTGGGAGTCGGCTCCACGCACGTCCTCGGACGACCGCGGGGCAGCCGGTCCTCGGCCTCCTCGGCGTTGGCTCTGGCAAAGGGTCCTCCTCAGCGTGGGGTGGTGAGCGGTCCCTCATGTAGAGGGAGTTGACCGCACGACGGCCCTGCCTTTCGTCCAGGATTTTGTCGAGTCCCTGCAATTTCAAAGAGTAAACCAATTAGCATAGTTACATTACAAAGTACTTATAAAGAGATGCAAAATGAATGGAACATAATAATAATAATAATAATAATAATAATAATAATAATAATAATAATAATAATAATAATAATAATAATAATAATAATAATAATAATAATAATAATGTATTACTTGAATTAGAAATATTTTTCACGATCGGTAGCGGCTGGATCATAGGTGTCGTCATCACTATCAATATTGTCAACTTGCACCTCTTCTCCCTCGTCCTCGTCTCCATCGTTGTCGTCATTGTCATCGTCTAACTGTAATCGCTCAAGCATTTGTAAGTCCTTCTCATTTTGCACCTCTTCTCCCTCGTCCTCATCTCCATCCCCTCGATCAATGTCATTGTCTACTTCCATGCCCATCAGCGAAAACATGTCTACGTCAAACCTTCCTTCTAGCCCCTCTGGTTGATAGAACTCCTATGTGTGGAGGTCAGAATTGTAATCCTCATCGTTTGGAACAGGTAGTCTACCGCGGGGCGATACCATCTGCACAAGGTACCAACCCATAAGATTGGGGTCTTTTTGGCAGGCCCATG
This sequence comes from Eremochloa ophiuroides, assembly GCA_038502445.1. Taxonomy (NCBI): domain Eukaryota; kingdom Viridiplantae; phylum Streptophyta; class Magnoliopsida; order Poales; family Poaceae; genus Eremochloa; species Eremochloa ophiuroides. The sequence continues at coordinate 96,180,517 of JAHLJS010000007.1, read as the reverse complement.
GGAGATAATAAACTTGCGTGGCCTGTTGAGCCATAATATAGACATCCTCTCCTTGGTATATAGAATCCTGTCGAATTTTGACTTGTCTAATCTCAGGGGTTGTTCTCGTGACATTAGGATCGAACCAATGGCATCTGAATACGACTAGATTATGAGCTTTGCAACACTCAAAATTGAGCTGGTACATTTCTTCTACTATGTCATAGTAGTTGTGCCCATCGGTGCTGGGCGTACGAACTCCGATATTTGTGGTTTTCTGATTGTGCTGACTCCACTCGTAGTCGCTTGTGTGAAAGCGATAGCCATACACCGTATAGTTGGCGAATGTCTTGACCTTGTAGGCGAAGCCTTTGGCTAGCCCTTTCAACTCAGCATCCATTGCCCTATCTTTGCAGGCCTGCAAGGTGAGGCCAGATAGATCGTTACATTACTCGCTCTTATGATCGAAGTGGGAAAGGCAAAGAATTAACCAGTTACCTTCGTGTCAAACCAGGAAATGAAATCGGGCACACCATCTTTGAGAAGACTATCTTCCTCTTGAGGGGAAGGAGCCCTATTCCTTGTCCAGTATGTATTCAGAAATTCCATGAAAAAACAAGAGACAAGGGGGTGGATACATAGAGGATAAAGCATAAGGTCTTGGTGCAGTATGTAACAAGCTCATTGAGAACTTACTGCACATAAGGCTTCACTTCGTCAAGGTTCAACAACACAAAAAGCATGATAATGCACCACTCATCATGCCTTAAACTCTTGGTGCACGGTGCGCTTGACTTTCCGAGTTTCCCTTTGAAAAGGATGAGGTTCGATGAACTCTCCGGGGTTGTAACGAGGGGCAGGATTGTGCACACTGGGAAGGCTATCATTATAGTATGATGTTGTGAAGTTTGACACCTCCTCAAGAATGAATGCCTCTGCCATGCTAGCCTCAATTTTGGCTTTGTTTCTACACTTTTTCTGAAGAATCTTTAGACATCTCTCGATTGTATAGCACCAACGGAACTGCACGGGACCCCAATTCATGCCTCGTACGGTAGGTGCAAAATCAGATGCTGCATCGCCAGGAAGAAGACGGGTGGGAAGATCTTCTCCAACTTGCAGATCAACACAGGTGCCACTTTCTCCAAGTCATCAATGACGTCCTAAGATAACTCCTTGGTACAAAGCTAGCAAAAGAAAAAGCTCAACTCTGCCAGCACACGCCACACAAGCTCGGGGACGTATCTCTGGGTCATCGCAGGAAGGAGCCGCTCAATCCAAATGTGGAAGTCATGACTCTTCATTGCTAACATTCGCATGGTGGACAAGTTCACTCCCCTACTCAAATTCGCCGCATGCCCATCAGGGAACATTAGCGACTGGATCCATTGTAGTGCCTCCTTCCTTTGGTCCGGAGTCCTTCTCCATTTATTGCCAGCGCGGGAGGCTTCATCACTTGCTTTGGTCTATAGCACATCGTTGCCAGGTCCAGTCTAGCCTTAACGTTGTCCTTCGACTTATCAGCAATCTCCATGAGTGTTGCCCAAAGCACCTCGGTGATATTCTTTTCTGTGTGCATTACATCAATGTTATGTGGAAGAAGAAGGTCATTGAAATAGGGGAGCCTAGTCAAACCCGATTTATGAGTCCACTGGTGTTCCTGCCCATATCCAATAAAACCACCTTTCTCTTTATCATCTTTGAGAACCTCTACCTGAGCAAGGACCTCGGCACCGGTCATCATTTGAGGTGCAGGGTCGGTAACTTGAACCCCCTTTCCTGAAGTTCTTGACGTCTCGCCGGAATGCATGCTCAAGAGGGAGGAATTAACGATGTTGGTCGAACGAAGAGAACTTGCCACCCCTCTTCAGCCAAGTGAACCTCACAGCTGTCTTGCATATTGGGCATGAGAACTTCTCATGAACACACCACGCGCAGAATAAGCCATGCGCCAGGAAGTCATGCAGGGAGTAGTGGTACCACACATGCATTGTGAAGTTCTTCTTTGTAGCTCGGTCGTATGTCAGTACCCCCTTTTCCCAAGCAAGGATCAATTCATCAATGAGAGGCTCCATGAACACTCCCATCTTGTTCCCCGAGTGTCCAAGAATTATTAGTGACAAGAAAACGTTCTTTGGTTGAAACATGACGCCGGGGGGAGATTGAAGGGGATCACGAATACGGGCCAACACGTGTACGGGGCAGCCAGCAATCCATAGGGGTTGAACCCATCTGTTGCCAGCGCTACACTTACGTTCCGAGCCTCCTCAGCTTTACGACGATGTATGCCATCAAAGTGGGTCCATGCATCGCCATCCGATGGGTGTACCATCTTGCCAGACCTGTATCTTTTGCCTTGTTTGTTCCATGTCATCTATTTCACGGATTCCTCTATCATGTATAGCCGTTGGATCTTCGGTATGACAGGAAGGTACCATAGGACCTTAGCGGGGACATCAAGCTGCTCCTTCTTGCCATCACTAGTGTCAACCTCCAGATACCTCGAGGATTTGCACTTTGGACAGTGCGTTGCTTTCTCGTGATCTTTTCTAAATAGGATGCACCCATTCGGACAAGCATGAATGTGCTCATGCAGCATCTTATGTGCACGAAGAAGTTTCTATGACTCGTACAAGTTCTTCGGCAGCATGTGACCCTCCAGAAGTAGGGATCCAAAAACTGCCAACATACCATCGAAGTGGCCTCGACTCATGCTACACTGCGACTTGAACGACATTAGGCGTTCAATGGCATCCAGTTGCGAAACCATTGTCTTTTCATGAAGGGCTTTTGGGCCGAATCCAGCATAGCATAGTACGCCTTTGCGGATTCCTCTGGGTCATCCTCCAAACCGTGCCTCGTGAAATTCATCCATCCAGTCTGCTACCCGGCATCTCCATCAAAAGCCTCAAGGCGTGGTCTCACCACCTCCTCTCTAATACGATTGGCTTCACCATGGTGGATCCAGCAGGTATAGTTTGGCGTGAATCCATACTCGAAAAGATCTTCCCCCACGGCCTTCCTAGTGTTTCTTACATGGTTGTCACCTTTGTGGCAGGGACACGGCATCGAATGTGGCAGGGACACGGAATCCGACTCGACCCTTTAGTAGCCTCACCAAATAAATGCTCCAAGAAAGCATTAGTCTTAGTAATTCATTCTGGGGTCATACTTGGGTGGTCCGTGTATATCCAATCATGGTTCTCCATACTCTGGCATATACATATATAAGCGAGTAATAAAACCATGGTGCATCTGCTCGATGTGCCTACCATCTAATAGGTGAGGATAGGTCCCAATCCCACCCGTGGATGCATAGATGAGGTCAGTTTCCATGCTTCACTCCTATCCGAGACAGAATTTTGGCAGCACCTCCCCGCTGTTCTCCCGATACATGTCCTGCAAGGGAGAGTGTGTATCCGGAGAACAACAGGGAGGTAATGCCAAAAGTCTATCTCAGACCGGAACGAACCATGAAAACTAACCTCATCTACGCATCCACGGGCCGTCCAAAATGCGTGGACAATCCAAAAGAGATACGGTCACAGATATGCAAAGATCTGCATACCTCCAACCGTATCTCTTTCGAAAGGGAGACGCCTAACTGGGCTAAGTGACCATATAAAACATGCATGCAAAGGAGGAGGGGGTTATACCTAGGGTGGCGGTGGAGCCAGGCTAGCGAGGCAGTGGCGTGTCAGTGCAGTGGCGAGGCGATGCCATGCAGGCAGACCTACGACGCTGACAAAGTGCTCCGGGTCCCCTCCGACATGTCCTGGTCTACAAAAGAAGAAACACGTCGCTATATGTTCAAAAATTCGGCAGCACCTCCCCTGTACAGGGAGGTTTCCAAAACCTGCAAGAAAAATTATCGGCACGAAGGCCAACAACCACAAACCCGGCACGAAAGCCGTCTAACTTGGCACGATGGCCGACAACCACAAAGGCTTTACCTTCTTCACCGAGGAGGGCCAGGGACGACGATGGGCGGGCACGATGACAGGGGTGGAGCGGCCGGGGCTTCTTCTTCCTTCCTTCTCCTTCTTCTTCTTCTTCTTCTTCTTCTTCTTCCTCCTCCTCCTCCTCCTCCTCCTTTTTTTTTCCTCTTCCTCCCCTTCTTCTTCTTCCTCCTTCCTCCCTCTTCTTCCTCCTGCCGAGCGGGCGGCCGGGGTTCCCGGGGCCGGCGAGGGCGGGGCGGGGCCGGAGATGGCCAGGCTGGGGCGGCCCGGGCGAGCGCGGCCGGCACGGGCTCGGTCGGGGCTCGCCGGCGGGGCGCACGCGGCCGGGGCAGCCGGCGGGCGGGGGTCCGGGGAGGGGGCAGGGCTCCGGCGGCAACTTGCTTGAAACCTTCTTAATTTTTTATCATAGCCTCTACATTCGATAACACGACACCTCGACAAATTTTGTGATTTTCAGACTTCGTTTGAATTTTATATAATTTAAATACATTCCGAGAACAAGTGGGTCACCATGTTCCGCGAATAAGGCTTTCAAAATTTTTGATGAGTTTCTGGATACGGCCTCAAAAACACTCTCCAATATGAATATCATTTTTTGAATGGCTACATTTCATTATTTCATGCACCAGCAATTCAAACTTACATTTTATGGTAAAATTCTAGAAAACAAAATAAACTAAAGAAATATATGAAAATGCAGTGTAGTTTGTGTTACTATAGCAAATCTTCAAAAAAATTTGGGTGCAAAGAAAAAAAATCATTTTACCGAGTGCCTAGGGTTGGCACTCGGCAAAGTTACAAATTTGCCGAGTGCCAAACGCCTGGCACTCGGCAAAGATGACGGCGCCCGACGCCGTTGGTCACAGGCAATTTTTTGCCGAGTGTCTGGCACTCGGCAAAGATATTCTTTGCCGAGTGCTTGACTTTGCCGAGTGGCAGACCCTCGTCAAAGAAGACTTTGCCGAGTGCCGTGGTTTGCCAAGTGCGGCACTCGGCAAAGAAGGCCTTTGCCGAGTGCATGATATTTGGCACTCGGCAAACCTTCAGACACTCGGCAAAGTACGCGTTTCCTGTAGTGTCATCGAGATCTAGTGTAGTTGATGCTTTTTTTTTTGAATCTGGGCTTTAAATCTCCATTTTAAAATATGCCAGAATGAATACTAAGGGAATATTTTTACTATTTAGAACAAGTGACTTTGAGGTCTGGTAGTAAGGTCTATAACGCGCGAGGACTAAGGTGAAGAGTTTGATTCCCAGGGATCCCATGTGCATGTGTGGCTGCCTCATCGAGCCTCTATTTGGTTAAAAAAAATTCAGCTTGATTTGCAAATTCAGAAAATCATTTACAGTGGTAAATATTTATAGTGGCATCTTCTCTAGAATATGCCTCTGAAGTTGGGATATAAATTTATTGTCTTATTTTCACTTATTCATAAATGGCGATGTGCAAATACAGAAATAAATTCATGATGATTACTTCGTATATTTTACAGCGGCGGAGGTGGGTAAATCTTAAAAAAATAGAATAGAACCAAAGGCTATGACTTGTTGATGAACATTAGAGTCCGTCAAATTAAAATGCTAAATATTATTGGGATAATTTTTACAATTTACGTGCATGTATAACCGCTCCTTGGGCAGCTGCAAATTAAATTATTAATTTCATTTAGGTGACATCTAAGTCTCGCATCAAAGGACCAGCAAGTGCGATTAAAAATGCTCACATATTAAATTCTGTCCTTAGTCCTTCGACACCAGCACGTTTTGGAATAGATACAGTTTATTGTTCGATCTTAATATGAATACGACATCTTATAAAAGTATCTTATATAAGAATCCATTGTACTTGTTTTATGGTGCAATCTATAATTTTACATTATCCTGTTCAGAAAATATTGAATTTCAATCCTCAAATATGTTAACAATACTTGCTATCTTTTGGCATGTCTTCCAATATATTATCACTTCTCATTCTTCGTTGCTGACGATACTTGTTGCCTCAAAGATGGCGAAATCATTTTCACTTCTCTGTACTAGATGCATTACTCTTACTATATACATATTCATAGTGTATATCTAAGCAAATAGCAAAAAGCATGTATCTAGAAAAATCAAAGCATCTTTTATAATTTGAAATAAAGAGAGCAGTGGACTAAGGATAAAATCTAATGTATCCAAGCAATGTAAATGAGGACTTCCGCTTGATGCGAGGCATGGATGTCATGTAAATAAAATTGATTTCATTAGTTGTTGCCCAGAAGCACTAGCTCATGCATCACGTGAATCCTACGTGGAGCAACCGATTACCCAGGCACCTCGGATCTGATAACAAATAACTTTGTGACTTGATTATAAGCTTGTGTTTACTAATGTCAGTAGGATCCATGCTGGTCCAGTGGATAATGAATTCGTTCACATGGCTAAAACATCTTGGGTAATTTCCTGGCAAGAGTAATTGTCTCATTTGAATCCTAAGGCCAGTCTCAATGGGTTTCACCAGGAGTTTCATGCACATTAAATAGTATTCCACATCATCAAAAAGTGAATCTTTGCATGAAACTGTGAGGAGAGAGAAGGAGAAAGTTTCATGGGGATGAAACGTATCAGCGTTGTTTCCAAGGTTTGGGAAACAGCACGAAACCCCCACTGAGACACCCAGTGCGTTTCATCGCGCGTCCACCGCGCCGCCACGGGTCCGTTGCTCCGTCGCGAGTTCGCCACGCCACCGCGAGTCCGCTGCGCCGAAACGAGCTGCGCAGTCCACTGCTCCGTCGCGAGTTCGCCGCGCCGCCATGAGCTGCGCGGTCCGCTGCTCCGTCACGAGTTAGCCGCGCCACCGTGAGTCCACCGCGCCACAGCAAGCTGCCGGCCGTGAGTCCGCCGTACCGCCGCGAGGTCCGATGCTCCGTCACTGGGGAAGCCGTGAGCTCCGTCGCTGGGCACACGCGCGGTGGGCACGAGCACGCCAGCAACCCGGGGCGCGAGCTCTGCCACGCCGTGGTTGCGAGTGGGCGCGAGGTCCGCCGCCGGCAGCGCGGGGTGCGAGCTCCGCCACGCTGCGGTCGCAAGCGGGCGCGAGGTCCGTCGGCGGCAACGCGGGGTGCGAGCTCTGCCACGCCGCAGTCGCGAGCGGGCACGAGCTCCGCCGCCAGCCATGCGCGGGCGCAAGCTCCGTGCCACGGTTGCTAGTAGGATCCGTCGGATGTGGGCGCCGTTGCGAGCGAGATCCACCCTGCGCGCAGCGCTGTCAGATGCAGAAGCAAGGACTACCACCGGCCGCGAAGACTGGAGCCGGATGCGGCCGAGCAGCGGTGGCTTCCATGCGTGGGAAGGAGAGAGAGGGGGGAAGAAAGACTCATGGGACCATGATACTGTAAAATGTGTATGAAATTGTGCATTGAAACTATCCATTGAGAGAGTAACCTATTTTATATCAAAATTTCATGTCTTGGTAACCGAGACATGAAACAGTTCACTGAGACTGGCCTTAAAGCGTGTAGTAGTTAAAAGCGGACGGAGGCAGTAAATGTATACAGATTGTATTGTACTGAGCTGTCCCTTGTGCCTTCACTGTGCGCCTTGATGTTACCCCGTCCATGGCTCCACTACTCACGTCGGAACCAAGCGTGGACTCTCCGTCTATTTTTGAGCCTCTTAAAAATTTTATACCCTATCTCGTCAGATTTTTGGACACATACCAGAAGTAGTAATAAAGACTAAAAAATAACTAATTAAAGATTACGACTGCTTTGCTAGACGAATTTTTTAAACCTAATTAGTTTATAATTGGACAATACTGTGCTACAGTAAAATGATTGCTTTTTTTTTCCACACGAGGGAACCCCATTTCCTTTACAAGATAATGGAAATACCAGCATTCAGAGTTTTACAAATAGAGAAAGACCTTGGACCAAGAAAAGGCAGGCAAGACCTTCGTCTAACAAGCTAAAACGAAACTATGGCACCCTTTGGGCGACAAAAACGACAGACTGCAAACAACCTAGAACTAACCAAGACCAGAACAAAAAGAGCGGCGACAAAGAGCTTTTTCTTTTTAACCGCGGTCCTGCAGTTGTACAAAAAATTTCATTCCTGGTCCAGCTTCAGAAAGGACGGCCGCTATCCCTCGGGTCGACATCTTGTATCAGAAGTCGATTTGCCTGCCGAGTAGATTGCAACGCCAGCATGTCCTTCGCCACTTTAAGCATCAGCTCAGCCCCTTCAGTCAGCTGCTCCTTGTCCAGCTCAGCATGTAGACCAGTCCAGTATTTCAACACGGCACAAATATGACAAACTATTTCCAAAGGGTTATTGATATTTTTTTCCTTCAAAACAAGCCTTATTTCTACTTTTCCAGATACCCCACAGTATAGAAGCAATCCCCCAACCATGAGTTTTCTTCCCATCTGGTAGCCATTTTTTGTACCAATCCAACATTGTGTAAAATCTGCAGGTATATCATGAGTCCCAATGCATATGGCTACCACATTGCCCAAATTACTCTGGCAACAGAACATTGGAAAAACAGATGAAATAGAGTTACAAGCTCATTGCAGAACATACAAGATGGGTCACCCACCCAATTAGTACATAATTGGACAATACGGTGCTACAGTAAATGATTGCTAATAACGGATTAATTAGGCATAATAAATTTATCTCACGGTTTAGTGATAGAATCTGTAAATTGTTTTTTTATTGGTATCCCGATACCCCATGCAACACCCTATTTTATTCTAATTTAAATATGTTTAGAGTCGCAAATGTATGTTCCATGTTATAGATTTTGAAATTTAAAATTTAGAATCCTGGAATAATCTTTAATGTTCACATTCTCAATACCAAAGTTCCAAAGAGCGACCCGATCTCTAGGTTTGATATTGACAAGTTTTTGATTCAAAAACATTTAGAGTGTAAGAGATGTTTTATAAATTCAAATACTTTTAGATTCAGGTTGTTAAATTTTTGAAACTATCTCTAATGTCCTATACCAAAGGTGTATTGCTTCACAAGATTTAAAAGTTTGTAGTCAAAAGTTGTTTTATTTGTGTTCATTTAGTAGCCAAAATATCATGTATAAGATTATAAAATATTGATATAAAAAATATCATATTATATATAAACATGAATGAGTGTGTGGTGCAGTGGTAGTGTTGCGTGGAAAGACATTGGTTCAACTCTGCACAATTGTAAATGTTTCAGTTTTTTTGTGTGTTCCATAGACACATTAAAGCAGGCGCGTATATTAAGACACCCACCTCGATTAATGAGATTAAGGAAGAACTTTGTTTGGAGGCGGTCGTAATGTCTGCCTCCATAAATAAAAACGCCGCCTCAAAACCTTGTGTAGTAGGTTACTCTGGTGCTATAACAAATAAGGCTGTTTAACTTGCTTTGAGATTATCAAGACCTTTGTTTTGACGTGGTTGTAATGTCCGCCTCCATAAATAAAAATGCCCGCCTCGAAACTTTGTGTTGTTGTGTTACTCTGGTGCTATAACAAATAAGGCTGTTTAATTTGCTCCTGACTCGAGGCAGGCAGTTGGCATTTGACACTACTACCCAAAAAATACAGATACAAGAGTCACTGAATGACTAGATAGAGCAAAGTTACTTTCCTTATTTATCTGTTCTGAGCGTACCCACAAGAATATAATGAATAAAACAAGAAGCCTGCTTTGAGCGTTACAGCCTCATCAACCACCAGTTCCACAGTATTTGCAAAGCTGCTTTCGTGGATTCAAGGCAAAGGAATGAAAACAAATACGAAGTCTTAAGTCTGGATCTAGATCGCGGCGGTGGTAGGAAAAAAATAAAGTCTAATCTAGATTACGTCAAAAAGAAAACTTAAGTCTTCCCTCGTCAAGAAAAACCTAAAGTCTTTCCTCGTAAAAAAAAAAATGAAGTCTTTAACTCCAGATCTAGATCTCTGAGCTGACGGGCGAGCCAACTTTTGCTGATTCCTTTGCTTCGGACGAACTAGCTCGTTGTCACTCGTAGCTCTATATATACCTTGTCAGGCTTCAGCTTCGGCACTGCACTTTTCCGTCTCAAAGGCACAGCCACGCAATTCACTCACTGAAGAAGTGAAGAGTTAGCACAGCCTAGAAAGATGGGTAGTACTATGCAGCAGGTTCGTTGTTTCCTTCCTTCTATTTTCCTGAATTCAACGGAGTGCATTCTTCCGTAGATATGTAGTTTATTTTTTCTTACAGTTAAGTAATGGTACAAACTGTACTATTTTTTCTATTATATTGGATCATCGATACAATGTTTAAACTTGAAAGAAAATGATGTGCCTCATAAGTTATAACTGTGGACGACTAGTCGGTCAACCCACCCTCCTGCATGGGCTCATATTACTATGTATCTAGCTCATTTTTCTTATATACATTGTTACACGAAATATTTTTGTATGGGTTACTTTGTTATTTTTATGTTGTTGCTAAATATTTGAGTTAACCATTAGTCTACATATTATTGCATCCCCTTTTATAGTTTTCTCCCTTTGCATCCCAGTTATTGTGTGTGTTTTAAAAATGTTTAGTTCAGACGCCGTCTGCTTGAGCTATTCATTTGACATGTTAATTGTTGTGCTTGTTGTTTCCTTCGTTCTTATGTACATGTTCTTATGGTGAACACATCGATCAAGCACATATATTCTATAGGTTAACTGTGACAAAAATTGGTAATTTAGATGAAAGCCAGGGGTGGCCTTAGAGTGTTTTATATTAGTAGAGGAGGGTAGTTTAGAAAAAGATGATGGGACACTTTATTAGATAATGTTTTGTAGTGGAAAAAGTGGGTAATTTTGATGGATTTAGGGAATTACCAAGGGTATTTACATATTGGTATAGCTAGATTTTTTTTTTTTTTTGCAAAAGAAAAAGATTCAATGTTTGTTATTGTTAATGTGAACTGAAGTCTATTGATAATTGACGTTTGTATGTTTGTAGTTTATCTAGGATTTTACCTTTTTCTTGTTACTACTAGTATAGAACATACTATCACGTGATTGTCACAGTTCGTTTTGAGCCAGCATTATTATCATCGCTAGTTTGAGGCACGGACCAGTGGCGTACGTGATAGCCTTTTAGAGAACTGTGTAGACAAATTATAATGGCAGAAAAAGAAACTCATATATAAGGAACCACGTCATGACCTCATGGATTAAACGACATCTATACTGTATTCCTGTAAAAAAATGTCTAATGACTACTTATTTTATATTAACTTCTTTGAGTTTTATATTTTGTTACTTGATGTCAAAACGTTCTCACAAGAAAAAGTTTCACGTCGTCAAGTATACTACAACTTTGATATTGAATTTATTTTCATCTAAGATTATTTGACAGGCTTTGGAACTTAAATAGAATATTTGGGCATCTCAAAGGAAAAGATTTTCAACTATAAAATCTTAGATCTCTCCTCGAGTACCGTAATTTTTATATAAAATTTGTCTCTATGAGGCTTCATATGAGAAGTTCAAATTTGTTTGTGCTATCACGGTCAGGACGTGAACTATGAGTGCCGATTGTATTTAACGCGGCCGTAATGACCCATTGGTGAAAATACTTGTTCTAGTAGCGTATGCATCTTATGAGGGTTATCATTATGGAGGCTCTTTGGAACTTGTAAATGCTGATAATAAGATTACGATGAGGCTGTATTAATTAAATTTTTGACACACACACACACACAGGGAAATTATTTCCTACTATATATATATATGATGGCAGTTGATTCTAATTTGGCATAATTAAGAAAATAAAATACCTAGTTTATTATACTTTATAGTTCTGGATGAGATTGATGTCCGAAGTGCAGCAGTAGCTTATGAGAATGACCTTTGGCCATGCATCAAGACGTATGATTTAGCACCTAGGCAACTCGATGCATGGCTAGATATATTGCTATGCTAGCTACTACTGCATATAACACATATACACATGTATGATGGCACTTGGCAGGTTGAGAGATTGAAGCAGTATGTATCGTCGTCAGTGGATGGATTGTTCTGGTCAAACAACGCGTCGATGAAGTGGAACCACAGCGAACAGGTAAGCAATTAAACTCTAGTCGCTTGGGTTGATGCGGTTAGAACGTAGTTTTGGATTACACCAGTTTCAAGTAATGACCAATTAAATAAATATATGGCTTAACGTACGTGCTGGTTTAATTAATTTGGGCGGTTCTGCTACAATCGATCTCTACATGTGCCATCCATCAGTACTAATTGTTAATCTTGCATATGGATTCAGGTGCTCGTGGAGGCTTTCACAGGCAGCACCAAGGTGGTGCTGGGCAAGAACAAGACGGAGTGCACACCCGTCCTGGTGCAGGTGAAGGCGGGGCCGCAGCAGCAGCAAATCCCATTGGACGTCGTGGCCGTTCTCGATGTCAGCAGCAACATGAATGGGAGCACAGATCGAATGAAGGAGGCCATGGAGGCCGTCATCAAGAACCTGAGGCAGAACGACCGCCTCTCCCTGGTGTCGTTGGAGGACGTACCGAGTGTGGACATGAATCGCATGCCCATGAACGGCAAAGGCTGCGCTACGGCCAAGAAAGCGATCGAAGATATAATATCCAAGACTAAGTTTCGCAAGTATGGCGAAAATTTAGGCACTGAGGCTCTGGATACTGTACTTGGTCAGGTAATTAACTAATTAATTCGTGGAATGCAATTAATGCTAGCTCTCGTTCTTCATCGCCTAGTGCTAATCATCGATCTTATCTTAAATGCATGGTGTCTAGATGAAGAGTATGGCGGACCAGCAGGACCTCATGTGCTGCGTCATGTTGCTGTCCTGCGGCGAGGACAAACTGAACATGACCCAGTGGGTCACCAAGATCACGGAGCACAAGTTCCAGTTCTGCTCGTTCGATGTCGGCGCCCAGCACGACGCCGCCGCCGGGCGTTTCAAGTGCGTCGCTGCAGCAGGCGCCGGCGCCTACCACTACATCGTCGACGACTCCAGCATCAGCAGCGTCACGGACGCCTTCGGGAGCTTCGTCCGCGGCCTCCGGACTGTCGTGGCGACGTCGGTCAAGCTCAGCCTCGAGGCCGCGGAAGCAGGAGGCTTCACCATATCGTCCGTGGAGACCGGAGCCGTCCACCGCACGTCCAAGGACGGTGAGCACCAGATAAACATCGCCGGCATGCACGCCGGCGAGAAGAAGAGCTTCGTCGTCTACCTCGAGAGCGCCGCCGCGGCGGCGGAGGAGAAGGAGCACATCCTGTCCATCGCTGGCAAGTACCAGCTGGTGTCCAGCTCCACCGAAAATGTCCTGCAGCGATGCCTGCTGCCGGGCAAGGATGTTGCCGTGGCCATGAAGAGTGACGTGGCGGCGGAGGTCGTGCGGTCCAGGCTTGTGACGGAAGTGATCAATGAAATCCTTGTCAAGGAAGAGACCAAGGTGACCAGGACGAAGGAGCAGATACTAGTGGACGTGGAAGCGGCGTGGAAGAACATCGAGCTCTCGGACATGTACGAGGTCGCCAAGAGCTCGGAGTTGATGAAGCATATTCAGGAGGACGTGGGTCTGATGAAGGTAAAAGGTCACTCATACATGATGTCGTGGCTCTCGTGCCACTGGTGGCAGCGCGCAACCACCATGTCGCGCTACTCTTATGCTTTCACAGTCGCCTCGACGACACCGGAACTGGACCGCTGGAGGCAGCCAGGCTTCCTTGGGGCTGTTGGTGGGGTGGTCTTTCTCGTGATGATGGTGATGCTGCTGCTCCGCTGGTGGTGGCAGCCACCCGCGCTCCCCCTGGGGACGCGTCTGGATATAGTGAAATACCACCCTGAATGGCCTACCATGAAGGTTGGCCTTGATGATCTGCTCCACGGTTCCGAGGACCAGAGAATCACCTCCTTCTTTGAGGATAATAAAGCTACATCGGATGAGATGAACCAACAAATAGACCAATACCTCTACATGGTACGTATACGTCTAACCTGACGTTGAATAATTTTGATGATGCGGTCGAATTTCATGAATTGACGGCGCCAAAATCTCGATCTGTTTGTTGGATCTGCAGGTTATCGTGTACGCCGCCGTCATACGCGGCCACTACGAAGGCAGTGCTAATGTCGGTGATGGCTTATTAGTTCCCGATAAGGTGGTGAGGAGCCATGCGGAGACGTACATCCAAACCATGCTCACAAGGACCAAGAGAGGCGTATTACCCCCCCTGAAAGCTACTTCCCTCGAACATATGACCGAAGCAATGAGCAAACACCTCTACTCGGTAACAATCCATTCCACCTCCTCTCATGCATGCTTTGTCCGATCCTAGCCTCTTGGAAACTTTATTTCCATGTCATACCGTTTTTTTATATCTAGTTCCCCATACCTTCTTAATTAGTAAGCCGTGATAACTTAACATTGTTTTTTCTAATTTCCTGTCTCAGACTATTGTGCAAGCCAAAGTTCTAGTGACTATTACTGCTCCCGGTCCTCACCTTCGTCCTGTTGATAATGATTCACCAAAGGACATTTATTATAAACGAATCATTAACCAACTTAACAATGAGAAGAAGGAGCTCCAGGAAGAGAACAAAGCACTGCAGGCCCAGATCATGGAGCTGAAGAAGAAAATGACCTTCTGTTGTGAGAAAGCCAACGCGTGTGAGCAGAAGGTTAACGCGGATTAATGAATCTCACCACGTGAACTGCTACTACTGTTTTCAGCTGGCACTGGCAGCGTCTGCAACTTATATTTCCTTTCGTTATTCCGTTTCCCTTAGCCAAGGCTTTACCTTTACTTAGTTCATTTGGCATCGAACAATGACATTATGCCATTTGATGAACCCCTTCTTTCGCCACCTAAAATGCTACTTGGCCTGTGATATGTACTATCGTTTTCTCTAGTCAAATAAAGCATGGAGTGCCGTCGTCACTTTTGTTCCCTGTTATGGCAAATTTTGGGCCAACACATGAGATGTGCTAGACACAGGGATCGCAGCTGCCCGTGTCCTACTTGCTCGCACTGCATGCCGCGTGCATGTTTATCGCTCTCTCTCGCTAGCCTCCTGACGAAGAGGGATGTGCTTGCGAAAGAAAAAGATATAGAGGGAGAATTTTGAAAAAAAACTAAACATAAACAAAGGGTATGGACATCCGGTGAGTCGCTTTAAAAGTTTAGGGACGCAAAGATGTGGTTTGAGTTTTTTTTTTTTTTTTTTGAATTGTGCAGTTTGAGAGTTAATAGGTCTAGATGACATCTTCTCAAAAGTTATAGATATTTGGTGCATTTTACTCAAGAGATTAAGGATCTGCAGGACAACAATGCCTTGCTGCAGAAAGATAATGAGAGGCTGTGTAACGCCCTGCAGTTTCACTACACCAAGTTAAAAAATGCCAGTTCTCATGGAGTAACGACACTAATCAGAGTGTCGCGAACAATAGTTAGGATCTTATAAAATTCGTTACACTTAATAAGAAAAAGGGAAATTAATAAGCACTACCTAAAACAAATTGTTTGCACCCAAATCTGTGTTGGCTGGCGAAACCGGCCTGGCCGGGTTTGTGACCCGGCTTGACCGGGTTTGGCTCCTGCGCCGACTTTTGGCAGGCTGCCACGTGGCGCCCCGAGAGGCCCCGTGAAAACTGGCTTGGCCGGGTTTGGCAGAGTCCGAGCCGATTAATAGATCTAATCGGTTTTTAGTAGTTTTTGGACGTGGGAAACTTGGAGACCTGCCTAGATACGTGTTTCCTACTGGGATAAGACCACCCCTTCTATATATATGAGAGGATCATGGCCGATTGAGATCTTAACCATCCAATCGTCAAAACACATCTATCAAGTAGATTCTCGCGGTGGTTCATCTCTATCCTGCTGTTCGGCTCGACTCTCCGCGAGTTTAGTCGGCGTTCTAGGTGATCTCCGCGATCCCTAGGGCAACCTCTACGTGCATCTCTCCGACGGATCTTTCCGAAGGGTGTTCGAGAGTTTCCGGCGAAGGATGGGCGCTACATCGACCACCAAACGTCCTCTGCTGCTGAAGACGGTTGTCCTGACGACCAGAAGACCGGAACCCTAGCCTTCCTCGGTGAACCCGAGAAAACCGGCCCAGCCGACTATCAAAGTCGGCCAGGCCGGGTAGGCGGCTCGGCCGGGTTCTGAAACCGGCCAGGCCGGGTTTCGCGGGTGTGCTGCTCCGTGCTGTTTCGTTTCGTACGCGACTGTGCGATCTAGCACCTTACTGTGTGTTGTCCTGTTTCGACGTCAACACACTTTTTGGCGACTCCGCTGGGGATCAAAGCTCAATCCCAGATCCAATGTACTAGCGGCATGGCGGCCGACGACAGAAAGAAGACCGACAAGAACGTCAATGAAGACAACGTCGTCCGCCCCAAGACTATCGACGAGCTTCCTAAGGAGCTCCGGAAAAAGCTGGAGGCCAAGCTTGCTGCCGATGCCCAAGCCTTCCTGGATAGCTGTACTATGGACCGGCGCAACAAGGTCACCCAAGTCTCCGAGCCTAACTTCGGCGACTCGTCTTCATCATCCGGCGGAGGAGGCGGGAAGACCGAAGCGGAGAGGGCTACTAAGGAGGAAGAAAAGCTCAAGGCTAAGGTAAATAATGATGAGAACCCCTCCACTACTACCCATGATGGTCTTGCATATTTAGTTGAAGATATTGGTAAGCAAATTAAAATTTCTATTTATACATCCGAAGCTAAAATCGGTAAGCGCATATCTAAAATTGAGGAAAAGTTAGTTGATTTTTCAGATCCTGATAATCAACCTAAATTTGGTATGCCTTTCGAATTTTTATGAAAATCAACCTGATTTTGCTATAGCTAGCCAACTTCAATCAGGTCCTTCGGCGCATGAAACCGATAGAACCGATCGCGGCATGGCTAGCTCTTCAGCTAGGCAGGTGAATCCGACTAGGCCATCGGCGGGTCATAACACTGTTTTACCTAATCCCCCGCCGTCACCTAGTCAGATTCCAGTGGCTAATAATGCGGTCACCGATTCCTCCAAAACCGATGTAGACGCTATCGTAAATCGGTTTAAAGCTGAGATGACTAAATCCATTGAGAGGAATCTGGGGATCACCATTAAGCCTATTCAGAGCTCATACCAAAAACCATATCCTTCCAGTTATGATGTTTTGCGGGTACCGAATGGGTGGAAGATGCCCGATTTCCAGAAATTTAGTGGTGATGATAGTAAAATCACTATGGAGCATATTGGTACGTATCTGGCTCAGTTAGGAGAAGCTAGTGCTCATGATTACATGAAAATTAGATGTTTTTCTTTATCTTTGTCTGGTACAAGCATTTGCATGGTTTTCTTCATTGCCACCATATTCAATTAGTACCTGGAATGATTTGGAGGAAAAATTTCATAACTATTTCTTTACTGGTGTTCAAGAAACTAAACTGTCACATCTCACATCTTTTCATCAAGGACGTGATTCCGTACTTGATTATGCTAAACGTTTTAGGGACGTTAAGAACCGATGCTTTAATTTGAATATTTCTGATAGAGATTTGGCAGATTTATTTCTTAACGGTATGAACTTTAATATTAGAGAGAAATTAGAGCACTATGAATTCTATAGCATTAATCAATTATTGCAAAAGGCTATTGCTGTAGAACCTCATTTAGTAAGTGAATCCAAGAAATCTTATCGGACCCATGTGTTGGAATGCTCTGACAACGAGAGGACGATGAGAATTTAGAGTGTAACTCTGCTGAGTTTGTTTGGTCTCCAAATATAAAAGGAATTTCTTGCCCATCTCTGAAACCGATTTCTAAAAATCGGCAGGATGAAATTAAATTTACTTTTGATGTTTCTAAATGGGATCGGATCTTTAATGAATTGCTTAGAACCGGTAACATTAGAATTACTCATACCTTGCTGTCTAGTGAAGAATTGAAAAAACGGGCGTATTGCAAATTTCATAATTCTTCTAGTCATGCTACTAATGATTGCAACTATTTTCATCGACAGATACAATCGGCCATCAACGAAGGACGATTGAACTTAGCTGAAATGATGGTTGACAAAGTGCCTTTTCCGATGAATGTCATCGAGAAAGGGGAGCCCGCTATTTTGATTCGTCCAGAGCAAGCCGACACCACGCAAGGCAAGAACGTGATTATCGGCGAACCACGGGAGGCACCGAAACAAGTTTTGGGACGTCAAGTGGTGCTTGAGAAGGACGAAGACGGCAAGACCAAATTGAAGATCTCTGCAGGGTCATCGCTTATCTCGGCAGTGGCACTGGGAGGCCACGGCGGCACAGCAGAGGCCGGCCAGGCCGGTTCCAGGAACCGGCCCAGCCGGCTACAGAAGCCGGCCATGCCAGTTCTGGCGCCTACCCGGCCAAGCCGGGTACAGTAGCCGGCTCGACCGGTTTTGTCAGGGGTGGCGGCTCTTCTTCCTCTGCTACTCCCAGGGCTACCAGCGCTGGTGGTGCCCACGTGATCAGGACGTTCGTCTCAAAGCGTCCAGAAATTGGCATTTGGAAGACGAACCCAAGTTCAAACAAGGGGAAGTTCGTTCCAAAGAAGCGTTGCACGTTTGACCGGCTCATGGAAAAGTACCGGCAAGAAAAGGCCGATTCGCAGAATCGGCTCATAAAAAAAAAGAGAGGCTACACCGCCAAAGCGAGATGAAGCAACCAAAGAAGATGACGGTGGCTCCGGCAACGTCTCCGGTGTAGGAGGTTGCTCGCCCTCGCGTCTCTCGTTGGGGTCCCCCACCTCCACCTTAGCCGTATTGGGGCCCCAACGGGGTGTTCGTGCCGTATCCCTTCCTCATGCAGCAGCAGCCGATGGACGGAGCGTCTTCATCATCGGTGTTTAGCCGATTGGGCTACGGTCAATCGAGCTACGGCGGCCAAGGGGCGTCGCTCCCCGCCGCCAGCAAGGTTCGTGATTGGTGATGGAAGAGAGAAGGCTCCACCGCGACAAGTCTATGTGCCTAAGAGGGTCGTGGAGTCTCCCATTGTTCCTATTGCTCCTACTGCACCGCCGCCGAAGGAGGCACCTTCGGCAACAATTCTTATCGGCTCTCAAGAGGTGCCTATCGTTGACAACGACGAGCCGATGAGGATTGAGGAGCCATCATCCACCGCTCCGGAGGTTGCCGCTAAGGTTGTGGAGAAGAAGCCGATTGATTCAAAATATTTGCAACCAAAATGGTGCCCGCCGGGATTGATCGAGACGCAGCGGCGGAAGTTACAGCGAGCGCGCCAAAATCAGCAAAAGTGGGAGAAGTTGGAAAAAATGAGAGAGAAGATCTTCAATGCTGCACACCCAATTTTTCCGCAAACTCAGAAAGGAAGTGATCTGGCGTGCTTCGCAAAATCTGCAGAGAAGGTTGCTGGGCAGAGAGATCTGCCAGAAGCGAAGTCTGCACAGGTCGCAGAAACCAGGCCAGGCCGGGTCAGAGCCGGCCCAGCCGGGTTTCCCAGGAACCGGCCAGGCCGGGTCTGCCTGAAGCCGGCCAGGCTGGGTCAAACCCGGCTAGGCCGGGTTTTGCGGCTTCGTCTCCCGCCGCCACCGCCGACGCCGGTTCACTGGAATCGGCTGTCGCTGCTGTTTATTCTATTGTTGCAGGTTCTGGTGACGCAGAAGATGAGGAGATGGTCGATTATGAGCCGACGCCGCCGCGCGCCGAACTTAATGTCATTTACCTGTCTTCCGATTACTATGTAATCGATGAAGATGAAGGTTCGGCGACGGCTCAGTTTTGCTTCACCACCGAGGATGCCGTCTTCAAGAAGCCGGAGGATTCCGTCAACCACCTTCGGCCGCTCCATATCAAGGGGCATATCAACGGCACGCTGGTTCATCATATGTTGGTGGATAGCGGCGCGATTGTCAATCTAATGTTGCATTCGCTCTACAAGAAGCTCGGCGGCACGGAGGGGGAGCTAGTGGAGACCAACATGACGATCATCGGAGTTGGAGGCGGCGAGCCAATTCCAGCTTTGGGCGTAGCGACGATGGAGTTGACCGTCGGCAGCAAAACATTGGCAACCGCGTTCTTCGTCGCCGAGGTACATGGTACCTATAATCTCATCCTTGGTCGCGATTGGATTCATGCCAATAGTTACGTTCCATCCAGTTTGCACCAGACTTTAATTCAATGGGTGGGGATCAAGTTGAGGTTATTCATGCTGATTCATCGGCCTCCATTGCTACGGCCGATGCTCCTTCGCTCGAGGGGCACGATGGTATTGCTTGCTTATCTGGTCATAACTTGTCTGGCGTTGAGTTTATTAGCGTCACTAAGGAAGGATTTGTGCCTGTGTCATTAAAGCCGATTGATAATCGGCTCAATATCATCGTGTAATTAGTTTTTTGCAATTGATGCTAATGTTGAATGGTTGAAACATCGTGTGGATCAATATCGGGCTTCTATGACAGATGTCTGTGAAACAATTGATGATTTTGATGAGCTCAATAAGTTGGGCCAAGGTTTCACGTCGGCCGACCCATTGGAAGAAGTTGACATTAGGGATGGTTCTACACCAAGGCCGACATTCATTAATAAAAATTTGAAAGCCGATTATAAAGCTGAATTAATCGCGCTTTTAAAAGAATATGTTGATTGTTTTGCATGGAGCTATAATGAGATACCCGGATTGAGCCGAGAGCTTGTTGAGCATCGGCTTCCCATTAAGCCTGGATTCCGGCCTCATAAGCAACGTCCTCGCTTATTTCATGCTAAAATTTACGACCGCATTAAAGAAGAAATTAATCGGTTGTTGGAAGCGGGATTTATTCGCCCTATGCAGGTATACGGAGTGGATCTCTAATATTGTGCCCGTTGAAAAGAAAAGATCGGGTAAGATTAGAGTTTGCATTGATTTTAGAGATTTGAATAGAACCACTCCAAAAGATGAATATCCTATGCCTATTGCCGATATGCTTATTAATGATGCTTCAGGACATAAAATTCTTAGCTTTCTTGATGGTAACGCTGGTTATAATCAAATATTTATGGCCGAAGAGGACACGTCTAAAACGGCCTTTGTTTGTCCTGGGTTTGTTGGATTATTTGAGTCGGATTGTCATGACATTTGGATTGAAAAATGCCAGTGCTACCTATCAACGTGCTATGACCTTAATCTTTCATGATTTAATTGGCGTGGTCATGGAAGTATATATTGATGATATTGTGATCAAATCGGCTGCCAATAATTCTCACTTGGCCGATTTGCGTCTTGCTTTTGAGAGGATGTGCCGATATGGTTTAAAGATGAATACGCTTAAATGTGCTTTTGGTGTATCGGCGGGCAAGTTCTTGGGATTTATTATTCATGAGAAAGGCATAGAAGTTGATCCCAAGAGAATAGAGAGTATCAAGCAAGTTCAGGCACCTGCATGTAAAAAAGACTTACAAAAGTTTCTGGGAAAGGTGAACTACTTGAGAAGATTTATTGCTAACTTGTCCGGGAAAGTTATTCCTTTCACCCCCATATTGAGATTGAAAGATGAGAGTGAGTTTGCTTGGGGGGCAAAGCAACAAGAGGCATTTGAGAAGATCAAGGAATACTTGTCGAAGCCACCGGTTCTTCGTGCTCCAAGGAGAGGAGTTCCTTTTAAATTATATATTGCTGCCGAAGAAAAAATAATTGGTGCGATTTTAACTCAAGAGGATGATGGCAAGGAGTATGTTATTGCTTATATTGGTCGTCGTCTTCTTGATCCCGAGACAAGGTATGCCCATATTGAAAAATTATGCTTATCATTGTACTTTGCTTGTACTAAGATGAGACATTACTTGTTAGCTAGTACATGCATTGTTGCTTGCCAGGCCGATGTAATTAAACATATGTTATATCGGCCAATCCTTAGTGGAAGGATCGGTAAATGGGCATATGCATTGGTTGAATATGACTTGACTTTTGAGCCTTTGAGAGCCATGAAAGGTCAAGTTCTTGCTGATTTTATTGTTGAGCATGCAATTGATTTAGGAGATGAGATCAATTACATAACTTTTACTCCATGGAAACTTTATTTTGATGGATCGGTTTGCAAACAAGGCCAAGGTGTTGGTATTGTTATTACTTCACCACATGGTGCTGAGATGGATGTGTCAAACCGATTAGAAAATTATTGCACTAATAATCAAGCCGAATATTTAGCTCTTTATTGCGGCTTGGAGATGTTGAATTCCATGGGAGTAAAACATATTGAGACTTATGGTGATTCTTTATTAGTGGTGCAACAAGTTTCTGGTGAATGCCAATGTTTAGGGGAATCACTTAATGCTCATCTTGATACTTGTCTTCATTTAATTGCATCTTTTGCCGAATTTAAAATTCGGCACATACCGAGACATGAAAATTCAAGAGCCAACATGTTAGCTCAGCGAGCATCAGGCTTTGACGTCGGTGGGCGTAAAGATTTAAAGTCGGTGCAAAGCATCTTTTCTGGTTTCTGTGCAGGTACGTGGAAACCGGCCCAGCCGGGTCTAGGAGTCGGCCAGGCCGGCTCTGGACCAAACCCGGCCAGGCCGGGTACAGAAGGCGGCCAGGCCGGTTCTGGCCAGGAACCGGCCAGGCCGGGTGTTGAAGCCGGCTCGGCCGGATATTGCGGTTTTGATCCAAATCGGCCAGAATTGTGCTAAGTTGATGGACAGGCCGATTTGGAGGATTGGAGGACTCCCTTGTTAAATTTTCTGCGAGATCCCAGCACTAAAGCCGATAAAAGTATTCGGCGGATTGCGTTTAAGTTCACTTTGCATAATGATGAGATTTATCGGAGGACCGCCGATGATTTGTTGCTCAAGTGCTTGGGACCTGGTGAAGCTAAAGTGGCTATGGGGGAAGTCCATGAAGGTGTTTGTGGTACGCATCAATCGGCTCCTAAGATGAAATGGCTTTTGAGAAGGGCTGGTTTTTATTGGCCTACTATGATAGCCGATTGTTTTCGCTACTACAAAGGATGTGAGGAGTGCCAACGGTTTGGTAATATTCAGTTAGTGCCTGCTGCAATGCTTCATCCTATAATCAAACCGTGGCCTTTTCGTGGTTGGGGACTAGACTTCATTGGTCAAATTCATCCCCCTTCTTCAAAGGGTCATTGCTTCGTGTTGGTGGCCACAGATTATTTTACTAAGTGGAGCGAAGCGGTGCCTTTGAAGAATATGACACATAAGGAGGTGATTGAGTTTGTGACTGAGCATATTATTCATAGATTCGGCATTCCTCAGACTTTGTCTATGGACCAGGGGAAGTCTTTCATATCAAAAGAGGTGCGAGAATTTGCCGAATCATATAAGATTAAGTTGCTCAATTCATCTCCATACTATTCTCAAGCCAATGGCCAGGCTGAGTCTAGTAACAAGACCTTGATTAAGCTTATCAAGAAAAGATAGAGGATAATCCAAGAAGGTGGCATGAGGTATTATCAGAGGCTCTGTGGGCTCATCGTATATCTCGTCATGGTGCTACAAAAGTTACTCCTTTTGAGCTAGTGTATGGACAAGAGGCTGTGTTACCTGTCGAGGTGAATTTAAATGCATATCGGCTCGCTAAGCAAAATGACTTGTCTGCCGTTATGTATCATGATTTGATGATGGATAATATTGACGAGGTAACTGAAAAAAATTAGCGGCTCTAAAGGAGATGGAAAAGGAAAAGGTCCGAGTTGCTAGAGCTTATAACAAGAATGTGAAGATCAAGTCATTTCAAGTTGGGGAATTGGTGTGAAGACTATACTACCAATTGGAACAAAGAGCAATAATTTCGGCAAGTGGTCGCCTAGTTGGGAAGGTCCTTACAAAGTGATCAAGGTGATATTCGAAAATTCATATATGCTAGAGACGTTGCAAGGTGATCATCTCCCAAGGGCAATTAACGGGAGGTATTTGAAAAAATACTTTCCAAGTGTTTGGCAAGAAGCCTAAAAGCTCTCCAAGCAATGGCCGATACATGTATCTTCCTTAGAACAAATATGGCCGATGTATGCATCGCCCTTAGTCACTAAACAGCCGTTGGGTTAAGTATCGTTGCTGCTTAGTTATTTGTTTTCAGGTTCATATGCAGAGAATTCGCCTGAAAACAAGGGGCATATGTTTGCACCCGAATCTATGCTGGCTGGCGAAATCGGCCTGGCCGGGTTTGTGACCCGGCTTGGCCGGGTTTGGCCCCTGCGCTGACTTTTGGCAGGCTGCCACGTGGCGCCCCGAGAGGCCCCGTGAAAACCGGCTTGGTCGGGTTTGGCAGAGTCCGAGCCGATTAATAGATCTAATCGGTTTTTGGTAGTTTTTGGACGTGGGAAACTTGGAGACTTGCCTAGATATGTGTTTCCTACTGGGATAAGACCACCCCCTTCTATATATATGAGAGGATCATGGCCGATTGAGATCTTAACTATCCAATCGTCAAAACACATCTACCAAGTAGATTCTCGCGGTGGTTCATCTCTATCCTGCTGTTCGGCTCGACTCTCCACGAGTTTAGTCGGCGTTCTAGGTGATCTCCGCGATCCCTAGGGCAACCTCTACGTGCATCTCTCCGACGGATCTTTCCGATGGGTGTTCGGGAGTTTCCGGCGAAGGACGGGCGCTACATCGACCACCAAACGTCCTCTGCTGCTGAAGACGGTCGTCCCGACGACCAGAAGATCGGAACCCTAGCTTCCTCGGCGAACCCGAGAAAACCGGCCCAGCCGACTATCAAAATCGGCCAGGCCGGGTAGGCGGCTCGGCCGGGTTCTAAAACCGGCCAGGCCGGGTTTCGCGGGTGTGTTGCTCCGTGCTGTTTCGTTTCGTACGCGACTGTGCGATCTAGCACCTTGCTGTGTGTTGTCCCGTTTCGGCGTCAACACAAATATAATAAGAACTCCATCAAGTTATACTTGTCGAAAAATTGTGTATTTCGTATCTCCTTGACTTCTGTAGATCGTGCGCTTTGTATCTCAAATCACGACAAGTTATCTCTTTTCATTTGAAGGGGAAGGGTTAATAGCAAGATCGAGTACAAAGTACTATGCAAGCATCTTACTATCTTACTATTACTAATTGGAGATCTCAACGGAGCCTCCACGTTAATCTCCACTAGACGCGCTAGAAAAATAGACAAATACAAGAAAATCTCACATTAATCAGAAACATCCGACTATCAAATCAAAAGGCTTAGCCATCCGTAACCATTGGATCTGTTTTATTTTATACAAAATTACCCACCACTGCCATTATATTATAATTAACTAATTGGAGGCCTCAACGGAGCCTCCACGTTAATCTCCACTAGACGCGCTAGAAAAATAGATAAATACATCACATTAATCAGAAATATCCGACTATCAAATCAAAAGGCTTAGCCATCCGTAACCATTGGATCTGTTTTATTTTATACAAAATTACCCACCACTGCCATTATAATTAATAAATTCTATTTTCTAAAGAAAAGGAAAAATGTCCTTCTGCCGCTAATGAAAAATAAAATTTGTTGCCATGCAGGAAAAAATAATCCATCCACAAACACGTACGTTTGTTTCATTGTTGGTTAGATAAAATATTATATTGGCCTATCTATCTTTGACTTAGTTAATAATTATTAATAAAAAATATCAAGACACATCATGTTTATGCTTTTAATAAACTAATTTTTGATGTAAAGAAAAAGTTTAAACATTTGGTCATACAGAAAAAAAAAATTGATCGGCCTTACAAATATTATATAAAATATTAGATTGACGTACCAATCATATTTACTTTAATGACCTAATGATTCATCAAGTTTGTTAGTTGGACACGTACACAGATTATCTGATCCGTCATCTCCCTGTTGCCGTCCTACCTCCTCTCCCCATTGTATCAGCCTGCATGTGACTCAAAAACTGCCGTGGTGGCAGTAGCACCGCTGAATGAGGAGAATATCAATAATTCTGTAATATAGCCTTTCACCAACCTCCAAGGAGAAAAAGAAATTGACATTTTGTCGTATATTCTTTGTCATCAAACTATGCATATAAACAAATATCAAATATGTTTCATGACAAATATAATTATGAATCCATTTCATTGCCTTTTTAATACATTCACATTTGTGAATCCATATCACTGCATTTTTAATACATTATTCAGACTTGCTTTGCATTAAGATTTGTCACATATTTTGATCTACATCTATATACCACTCAGTCAGTTTGAGCCATTCTAGCAAGCAATTCCTATACAAACAAACAATCTGCTATCATGACTGTATAATAATTCTTCAATCAATGAAACATAAATACAATAAAACCAAAAAAGACCCCATGCAATGTACAGTTACTAATTTAAGCTATCATTAAAAATATCAATAAAGTAGCTATGTTTATTTTTTAAAATTTATATATTTCTAAAATGTTAAGATCCACCATATAGATGAACTAAAACATGTACATATTAGAACAATTATATATTTTAATAACTTACCACATCTTAAATTTATTCCCTCAATAAATGACACAGTAATTAAGTTATATTAATACTATGAGATAACAAACTTTTTTAAATTATTAAGCATCATATAATATATAAATATTTGTAAACTAATTTTAAGAACTCTATGTTCTAGAAAATGAAGTATAATATTTCATTATAAAAAATATATGTAACATATTTAATTTTGTATCTAAATTTTCTATATCATACTATTATTTTAGTAGCTTATCAAAAATTTTACATGACGTCAAGAAAAATATGTTTCTACATTGCTCATTTTATAAATAATAATGCAACTAAAAAATATTAAAGTAAACATACATATTGTGCAAATCACATACAACACACTTAAGAGATGTCTTTTTAAAATTGAACTGAAATGTTTGACATAACTATATTGATAATATAACCATTACTACATAAAAGTTTGGTTGATAAAAAACAATCGTCTTAAGAAAAGGAGGAGGTTAGTATATACCACATAAAACTATATCACTAATTTCCAGTGACATGGTGTATGTTTAAAAATAAATGAGTATTGATGATGATACTTAAAAGTAGACTAATACATATATTTACTCCTAGGATTCTATCCCGTGCGAGAGCACGGATTGATAGACTAGCTATTACTAATTAGAAGCCTCAATAGAAGCACCACGTTAATTCTCATTAGATACGCTAAAAAAAAAGATAAATCATAAAAGTCGGTTGTTTTAGGCTCTGTCATCAACCGATTTTCTGGCCGTTTGATCCGAACGTGCTCGGTTAGGATCCGATGTCCCGATCCAGCGTTATGTGGCATGGTCTCACGGACAGCGACGGAACTCCCTGCGCACCGTTCGTCCGGCAACTGATGGGTCGTTGATCCATCGATCCATTTGCCGCTACTATAGGTGCTGCTACAAGCCAAGTTTTGTTATCCCCTCCTCTCAAAAAAAAATTACTATTACCTCCAAATATTTCTCAGATATCATATTTGTCTGAAATTTTACAATTGTTAAAAAATTGACATATATTTCTCTGATATCTGCAAGTCATAGAAATAATTTGTAAAATATGTTTATATGTGAATAATTTGACAATATTTCTCTGATATCTGTAATTCATAAAAATAATATGGAATTTTTTCAGTACAGTTCAATTTATTTTTTGATATTTGAAATCTGTAAAAGTAATTTGTAATTTTTTTTAAAAAAATGTAGCATATATTTCTCAGAGATCTGCAATGGAAGTTTTGTTATTCCCCAAATTACATCACTTTATCCAATAAATTATACTGAAAAATTGTTGTAAATATAGTGATAAGACAGTGTAAAAACAGCAAAAAGACAGTGTAAATAAACGGAAAAATTCAGTTGCTAGGAAGGTTCAAAACAACTAAATGTTAGTTAGACAGATCAATCATAAAAAGCCTCACAATAATCCGAAACATCTAACCTTTAATTTGATAGACTCTAATCATCATTAGTAACAGCCATCGGATCTATTGTAATTTAAATATAAAAATTACCCAACCTGTCATTATGAAAAAATACATAAAGTTACCTCTATTTTTGTATATAAATTACCCACCTTTGTCATTACCAAACAAAATTCAGAATAACGCCCACTCCGCCGTGGGCACTGCTCTGCGTTTTTACCCCGGTGGTGAGCCACGAGTAATAAAGGTAGCTTTTTATTGTGATGCACACATGATCAGCGATAAGTGGCATCAAATGCATTGATTTTGGCGCTATTTTTGGCTTTTGAGGATTGTCGTATGCTTTGTACTGGCACGTGCAATGCATGCTGCACTAATAATCCAGGCATTCCAACTTCGATTGTAGTAATTTTTTATTACTATAATTTAGCATGTACTTCTATAAATAATTTCAAACATGTCATACATAGTAAAATTGGTTGTACTAAATAAATATTAAGATCTTTAAACTTTGCATGATATTTTATTACTCCGATAATCATCACGATAGTTTTATTATTATCAGTATCTGCTACAAATAATTATGTCTATATCGGTAAGGAATAATCATCGGACCGCCCAATGTCGAGGTAGTTTTCGTTACTGTTCGAACTGTGGAGTAAAATCGATGATGATAATTTTTATTACTAATAATATAGTTTGGGTCTATAAATAATACATAGGTGTCTCATCTCCAGGTAGGGTATTTTTTTTATTACTCCGGACCTTTGAACAGTAAATTTGATAGTTTGGGTATATTTTTTATTACTACTCTTATCATTTGCTTCAATAAATAATTCCCGTCAGGCACTAGTAGTGTCCTAAAGCCTAAAGTTTGATACGCTCAATCTCTACTATTATCATTTTCTTCGATAAATAATTCCGTACGGTCTTATGTACAGTAAACTTTAGTTGTGCTACTCACTAAGACATCAGAATAATTTTTATTACTATCTTTTTTATTTGCTTCCATAAAATAATTTGACCTAACCCATGAGGATTAAAATTAAACTCTGATAATCATCGAAGAGGACTCCAGTACGTCTTTACTTAGGATATTTTGTATTACTATAAGTATCATATGCTTTCATAAAATAATTCCGACCAGAAGTAAATTATCTCTGATAATCATGATAAGGATCCACACTTGTACAAAATTCTTCAAAATTTTGAGCAAAAGAAGAAAAAAAACTAGAACAAATTCATCAAAACTTTGTAAAAAAAAGATCGAAATTTATCTCGTAAGGATCTACACTTGTACAAACTTGGATCGTTACAAATGATCGGGAAATCTATACCATGCCCAGGCATTCTTTTTGGTTCCGTCACCCGAACTATTCTGAGCGGTGGTCCTCGTCTCGCGTAGCGACGATATGGGGATACGGCGGCCACTTGAGGCGCGTCGAGCATCAATTAGGTAACCGGACCGCGCGGATTCTGCGCATGGTCGGCGTCTGATGTCCGTACATTTCTCATCGACAGATGCAGTCTGCTCTCCCCTGACACGCTGTCTCCTCTACTGCTTTTGCTTTTGTGTAGGGGCTAGTCACGTATGCATATTTAGGGGTGTTTACATTGTTGATTTTGTAAAATTTCTTACTACAGTAACATACTAACTTTTACAACAAGTATTTAATTATGACTCAAGTAGATTACATTTAATTGAACCATATCTTACTACTTCAGTTTAGATGTAAATTCTGTATTCAACTGATGTAAATTGATTATTTATAATTAAAATTGGTTTGAATTACCAGAATAGCTCTCTGGTAAAATCTGTATTTCTTCTATGTTTATTTTGATATGACCCTCTTCTAATTTGTCTTACATAGAATAAATCTGGAAAAAATTTGTATTTCTTCTATGTTTGTTTTCATATGATCATCTTCCAATTTGCCTTACATAAGATAGATCTGATTTTGACTTTGTATTTTTTATCTATTATTTTCTGATTTGGTTTTGACTTGTTTTTAATTTGGTTCGTTAGATTTTCATCATGTGGTTTTAAGAATTGGGTGACAGATGCTATAGAATCACCCGTTTATTTTATTTGCCAGATTTGGGTGAGGAAATCTGTTTTCTAACCCGGGCGACGGTAGGCTCTAAATCACCCGGGCAGGGGATAGACAGATCCCAAATGATTCGTATAGTGTATAAGGGATCGGATCATCAGATCCTTGGAAATCGAAAATCATTGTACTACAAGTATACAACTGCAGATCGATCCATTCCAGGGTATCTCCAAGATCTGAACTTTGCGAGAAAAATCCAATAGGACACCACGGACGCAGCAACGCCCCACAATAGCAAGATTACGCCAGCACCTGAACCACCAAGCAAATCTAATGAGCTCCAAGCAAATCGACCTAGTTATGGATCACCACTGAAACTGAACCGTAGATTCTTGTTGATTCATGAGCTCCATCAATTCTGTGCACAGGTAAAAAGAGAGAGAGAGAGAGAGAGAGAGAGAGAGAGAGAGAGAGAGAGAGAGATGAAGCAAGGGTTAGGAGACTGAGCCGTAGATTACAGGGGACTAGGGGGGCAACGTGAGGCGGGTGATGTCTACCAGATTGAATGTTTCGCGGGCAGCACTCCTTCAAGAATCCCATTGCCACCACCTTGCTGACGACAAGTCACCGACATGGTGCTTGAGGGTGAAGTGCTGAAGCGAGCGGCCATGGAAGGAAAGCAGCCACCGGTCATGGCACCATCGTTGTTGTAGGGGAGGATGTTGTTGATGCCGCCGCAGGGGAGAACACTGCCTATGGAAAACCCACAAAACATATTATGAAATCACAATCCAACTAACTAAAAAAAATAGATATAAATGGCAGATCGGAATTGTTGGGGGCGATTACTGGAGCTTCACCGTGAGACGTACTAATCACGCCGCCGGGCGTGCGCCTCGCGCTATCTGCCTGCTTGCGCCTCGTTCCAACCCCCGATGGTTGGTCACCTAGCGCAGTTGGTTCCACGCTGACGGTCCTCCACAGCTAGGCCTCGCACCGTCGGGCACCGCGCCATCGGGCTGGCCCACAATGCGGCGTTGATGGACTGCGGTGTGCGGTCATCACGGACAAGAGCCGAAGTAAAAAAAAAGGCTGACGATTTTAACGGGCTATTTGTTGATGGCAGGTAAATAATGGTGTACTGATATTAATCGTTTTATTCAAAGCCCAGGATCCTGAATAGTATAACTACAAGAAGAATCCATGACGGTTTGTTGATGGCAGGAAATTATTTTCTACTTTTAAGGAGTAGTTACTCCCATAACTACAAGAAGAATCCATGACGGTTTTCTCATGACGGTTTTTGAAACTGTCACAGCATATAGAATCTATGACGGTTTCAAAATTAGGTGCTTGCTCTGTGATGATCTAGACTGTCATCGCCTGTATAGTTGTCTTATAGTTGTTTGTGACGACTGTGAAGAAACATCATAGAAACCGTGTAAGGTGACATGGGCTGTGGATGGTAACATGGACAATGAGATCGTGGGTGAAACCGTGTAGCTTAGTTGTCTATTATAATTCTTTTAAAAATATATTGTTATCCTACGTTAATTAAAAATAAAGAAGGCAAATAGAAAAGAGAATTTAAAAAACATACAGCAAGGTAAAAATTAATAGGGGCATACATTTAAATGTATATTAAAAAAGAAAAAATAAAAAATTAATTGTTCTCAACACGGACGGCCCAACTTGTGGAGGATGGAGGCCGGCCCAAGTGAATCGTCGAAGTGGAATTAAAAAAAAAACAAATAAAAAAGGTGCACCAGGTGATGCTCGAACGGGACACTCAAAGGTTTTAAGTTTGCAAAACTACCACAGGGCTACGAAATGTTTGGTGCAGTGTTTCTAACGTTATTTTAACTTTGCTTCCTGATTTAACGAAAATGAAAGAAAATAGCAAAATACATGTGTTTGTGTCTACAGTATTGTTTTAGTTTATTTATCATCGGTATTAAATGAGATGAACAATAAAGAAATCCATTCTTTCGTGGGGATTAAAATCTGCGCTAAAAAACTGCAATTCAAACATGGGCAAGCATAAAGTGACGTTAACCACTCCGCTCCAAAGAAATTTGTGCTCAATAATTGAAGTAGTTCAATTATTATATATAAATGCTGGTATCTAGTCACACAATAGCCAGCCCAAGAGCATACGTGCTGGGTCTGGACGGCCCGCTAGCTGCTAGGCCACCGATGGTCATCCGATCCAATCCAACGGTCGACGCTGGCCCCTTAGCCACTTAAAACCGGATTCAACCAGCCTCCAAACCCTAAAATCTATTTTCTCATCCCCTCCTCTTTCTCACACGCACAGCGGCGGCGGGCACTGAGCGCTCGCTCGCTCGCATGGCCCATGCGGCGGCGGTAGCGCCGACTGCGCTCGCACCCGTCTGCTCGTCTATGGCTGTGCGCGCTTATCAGCTCACTGCCGCGGCGCCGCCTCCACGAGTGCTTCCGCATACGCGGCTGGGTGCGGTCTCTGTTCGGGGGAGGCCACTCCAAAGTGGCCGGAATCCAGGATGGTGCTTGGGTCCTCGGCGTGGCGATGGAGATTTACATCTCCGCGATGAAGCAGCTCAGGCAAGGTATGCGGCATTTTCTTTTATCTATCTTTACTTCTCTTTCTTACAATCTCTCAGATCTGGTGTCGCTGATGAAGGTTGCAGGAGTGTGGCCACTGGCCAAACAGCAGGAGCCACTGGATCTTCTTGCCATCTTGGTCCCCCAGCCGCTGCCACCCTTTGTCGTCGATCTGCGCCAGGCCTTCATCTCCCTCGCTGGATTTGTATGCAGGATAATGTATTATAGGAGATGAGCTATTACTACCTATAACAATGCTAAATATTAGACATTGTTTTGTTTGATAGTCTCTGTGTCATATATTTAGGCATAGCTGTGATTAGAGATGCTTTGTTTATTTCACTGCTAAGGTATTGTCTTGCATGGCTTGAAATACTCTGAATTAACTTATCAAATTTATATAAAATCCTATGTTGCATACCATAGTAGCAGAACCAATAATCTATCCTTATTAATTACATTGCCACGATTGATCCTTTCAGAATACTGATGCTGCTTAATGATATGTATGACAGCAGTTGCGATAGCTACCTTCTTGTATGCTCTACCTTTCATTCTGAATTCTCTCATTGTTTTTTTGGTTTGCAGGGACTGGTATGGTTCAGATGAATGTACTGTACATTTTCAGAATTGCAGGGTTGTCTCATATGCCTTATGGTAATTTGCGAAAAAAATGTTTCTCATATGTCTGAATGAAGCATGTGTTTGTTACTACTAGATTGATGTCACAGTAAGTACAAGTGCTAGGTTGCAATTGTATCAGTACACAAAGTGTAGGCTGCAATTATACAGTAGCTGGTTAAACTGACTTTGGAAGAAAAGATTGCTGGACAACATTATATCCAGTACTGTTCCATTGCTGAAAACCAATATTCAGTTGAAATGTGTACATTTGCTAACAAAACATGTCTTTTTTTCTTTACTGTATTGCATACACCGTGAATCTGCTCTGGTCTGGTTTAAATGTGGTATAAACTTACTTATTTGTTTACTGGCTTTCCATAAGTTAACGAACATGGTCCCTTTTTTCTTGCCCTCCTTTTGCGATAGGCTAGTGCTGGTGCTGACATTGGTGCTGAGATAGGCTTGACAAGGGAAATGTTAGCCTCATTAAAGATGTACTTTCTTGTTTTATTTACTCGCTGCTTCTCACATGCTTAGATATGCAATGGGATATCATCATGTGTACCTCTCAGCTACTCTTGACTTGCTTGTTATTTTGAAACGACCTCGATTTTCGCGAAGGGAAATTCATAGGCTCGATTTGTAATTCAACAGATTGCTTGGGACAATTCATGAAATTATCCATATCTCAGTTGACACCAGGATCCATACAACGGTAATTAAGTCTTACATAAACATTACATCGCCATACTGGCGGAATCAATATTCAGAGAAGATTTAGAAGATGCGAAAACGATTCATCCTTCACGGCCAACTTGAGTGTAGCACGTGATCTTATTCCTCGCCATCATCTTCCTCGAAGTCGTACTTATTCTCGTCACCTGACAGCAAATTTATCAGTACGATATGTACTGGCCACGGAGTCCACCTATGCAGCATTTGCTCTGTGGAAAGTGGATGCAAGGCTATACAAGCAGACCTATAGGCTGAGGTTTTCTATGCAGCTGTAATTAATGTTTAATTAGTTAAGTTTTATCTCCAATTAACACCATCATCCCTTTTCCCATCACCATATCTCACATACCCACACCTCACTCTCATTCGACAGGCCCAACTCCCTCTCGGGCCTATCTCAGCGACACACTACCACAACGGGTACAATGCTGGAAAAATATCATCCAGGGGAAGAAGAGAACACTCACTACACTAGTAGAAGCTTCACAGGAAAGGTCCATAGCCAACAAGATGGCATATGTATCGATCGATCAACCGTACACTCTGCAGAGGTTTCACTACCTACAAGATTAGCTATCATAGGTGTTGCGCAAACACCTAGGCAGAATTCCGGGTGCTTACTTGCCTAGGTCGATGCCACCCTACCACTCAGCCCTGGGATATTCCGGATCCTACACCGTTATGCTGAGACTGGGAGACACAGTACCGGGCCCATCCAATGGTACTGCGCATCTAGAACGGAACGGGAACCCATCCACCATCTCCGCCCATCCTTATCACCTCTCAACCTAGCAGTAGTGGCACCGTCCTACCAAGTAGTCCAGCCGTCTCCCGCCCATCAGAAGCGAGTGAGTAGAAAAGGATTCCCATGAACGTAAAACTAGTCCGTCCTAGGTTTGACCAAGCAGGCATCTTCACTTAGGGGATACTCTCCCCGTGCCATCACAGCACCACCGTCCACGGGCTTCAAACCACCAAGGCTATCCCACCCGGAACCTCCTCAACAACTTTACCCGCCACAGGTATCTCGCTTGGGGATGCCCAGGTTGCACCCCCGGCACGACTTGCCCCATGGGCTTGTCTCACATCCCACTTGGTCGACATCAACCCTTACCACGCACCCAAGACGCACGCAGCACTCTCTCCCAGTGGTTATAATCAGATATTCACCGTCCCAATTCCACCACATAGCATATAGCAAGTAGAAAGTAGTGGAAGAGTAACAGTAAACTAAGCAGCAGCTAACCTAGCAGCGGACAGCAGGGTAAAGTCTTATCAAGGCAGGGAATTCAAATACACTATCATGCAACCAATCCATACATAATCGTAAAGCAATAGCAACAATGTCATTTGCAATGCGTAAATAGGATCTAAGGATTTGGTGGGACGTGGCACCTTCGTAGTCGTCTCCTAGCTCCTGAAGGTACTCGTGGTCGTCTTCCTTAGTCAGATCCTCCTCCGGCTCTGAAAATCGAACACGAAATAGTCGCGTCAGCGACTCCTATAGAGTTTTCAGAAAAATCCAATAAAATAAAGAGCCAACTGCACACAAACATAGTCTTAGATTGTAGATCTCATTTTTCTGAGAATTTTGATATATGGTGCGCAATTTTTGGACATCGTATGAATAAGTTATGAATTTTCGAAGATTATCCTATTTTCTGAAAATGGAAATTGGCCGATTAATCAGGGGATGACAGCTCGGGATTGGTCCACGTGGCGCGCGGGTCCAGTAGTGCGGCATGTGGCACCTCAACAGAACACAGACCCGATGGTCGCCCACCAGGTGTTCGATGCTGGTTCCCAGAGAGTCGCCGGCGTCGGCGTAGCTCGGCGTAGGTCGAGAGAGCTCGACGGTGGTCGGGGGTGGTTCTCAGTGATCGGGGGTGGTTCTCACAGTCAGCCGTCGGGCTAGTGGTGTGTTCTAGAGTCCAAAAGGTGCCGGTTTTTGTTCCTGGTCGCGGTATTGAGAAGCTCCGGTCGCCGGCGGTGAGGCCGTTGCACCGGCAGGGCTCCGGCGAGGCGTGACAAGGTCTGAGGAGTGGTGAATCCACCACCCCGAGCTCTGTTGACAGGGATCCGACGTTCAATTTGGTGCTAGCAGGATTCCAGGGCGTCTGTTCAAGGCGGCGGTGTCTCTCCGGTGCGGCGGACGATGACAGGGCGGCGATGACCATATTTCGGCAAGACAGGGCTTGTCTTTCCCCAATTGGCGTGCTCAGGCAGTCGTCCGACCAGATGGTAGCATGTTAGAGTCGTGGTATGGCCTCCTTTTCTCCCACGGCATACGGCGGTTCTCCGACGAGGTCGCGCCGCACACGAGCAGGGCGGACGAGGCTTCCCCTAGCGTTTAGATCCACGTAGCTAGCTCGGGGGGGGGGGGGTCGTGGCGGTGCTCCTCGACGCTCTAACCTATCCGGGTGCTAGTCGGAATGCTCGGAACGGGTGATTCGGCGTTGGAACGCGTCGGTGGTGAGCGCGCTCCGCCGAGAATGCGTCGTGCTGCGTTCTCGGTCTAGCAAAGCTTGTAGTCCGGGGGTTTTGGCCGGTCGCATGAGTGCATGGTGCAGGTGATCTTCCTGAGCCGGTAAAGGCTCGTGCCTGCGCGTTCCGTGGGCGGAACGCCATGGCAAAAGCAGGGCGAGGTTCGGACATGGCGTGCGGTGGCTCACCGTGGTGTCGGTGAAGCTAGGATGGCGGTGCAGTGGCGAGTCGGAGCCGTGCTGCTCCTCGTCCGCAGCTCGGGCTTCTCCTCCGTGTCCGGCTCCGGCGCGCTCCGCGGCGGCAGCGCTTCGGTGGTGCTCCCCTCTCTCTGCTCCGCCCTTCTTCCTTCTCCCTCTCTCACACGGTGTGGTGTTGTGGCGTGGTTGGTGCCACCAGTGGCGGCGGCGAGTGGAACGAGGCTAGGGCGCCGTGAGGTGCTCCAATTTATAGCGGAGCTCGGGTGGCTACCTATGGCGGGCGGCTCTGATCTGCTCGGGCCGATCGGAGGGCTGTGGCTTGCGCGAGCTAGGGTTCCGGTGGTGCGCGCGGGCTTCTTGGCGGGCAAGGTAGGGGACAGGCAGGGGACAGCGGGGTCAGGGCTCTGCCATGCGTGGCGCTGTCGGTCACGCCATTTGCATGACTCTGTCGGCCACCGTCTTTCGCGAGGTGAGAAGAAGAACAGTAGCGAGAGGAAAAACGCTGACGGGTGGGGTCGTTGCGGCAGTGACTCAACGCGCGCGCATGAGAGCGTCGAGGGCGGTCGCGAATGTTGAGCTGGCCCAGTGTGGTTGGTGCGAGTGCACGCGAGAGATGGGCCACGGCGGCGTTTGAGCTGGTTTAGCAGGCCGGCTGGGCCGAATGGCTAGCCTTGCTCTCTCTCCCTTTTCATTTTCTTTTTCTTTTTCTATTTTCACTTTAGTGTATTAATACATATATTACCCATTTTAAATATTGAGTAAATACAAACATAAATTGCAATAAATCCCAAATGTGATGCATATGTTATTATTCTATGTGAATGGAATTAAAATGCAAGCTATACTCCTTTATTACCAAATTCATAATGAAACCTATATGCTTGCACAAGAAAAATGGGTTTTCATAATAAATAAATGAAAAATTTTAATTGGTTGGGATTTTAGGTTGTGTGGATTTTTAGGGTTGTTACAGTCCTCCCCCTCATTAGGATCTCGACCTCGAGATTCAGAGATAACGTACCCTTCGAAGAGGTAAGGAAACATAATTCGCAAGTCCGATTCTTTCTCCCACGTAGCTTCCCTTTCGGTGTGATTGCTCCACTGTACCTTGCACATTGGAATTGTCTTGTTTCGCGTCTCTTTGGCATCCCGTGCCAAGATCTTGATCGGATGTTCCTTGTATTCAAGTGTGTCTTGCAGGTCTAATGCATCCGTAGGAACTTGCTCCTCGAGAAGCTTCAAACACTTCCTTAATTGCGAGATATGGAACACGGGGTGTACTCCAGATAATTCCTCCGGTAGTTCCAGCTTGTAAGCAAGCTTTCCAACCCTTTTACCGATCTTGTATGGCCCAACATATCTTGGTGCCAATTTCCCTTTTACGTGGAATCTGACGGTGCCACGAAGCGGAGATACCTTGAGGTAGACATAATCCCCAACCTTGAACTCAAGCTCTCTACGTCTTCTATCTGCATAGCTCTTTTGCCTACTTTGTGCAATCCTCAAATTCTCTCTTAATTGGGCAAAACCTTCTTCTGCTTCCACAATCTTAGAAGGACCGAAGAATATCCTTTCACCTGGTTCCGACCACATTAGCGGTGTTCTGCACGGTCTTCCGTACAATGCTTCAAATGGCGACATTTTAATGCTTGTCTGATAACTGTTGTTGTATGAGAACTCGGCGTGGGGCAGACAGCTCTCCCATCCTTCCTTGTACCTCAATACGCAAGCACGTAACATGTCCTCAAGAATCTGGTTCACTCTTTCTGTTTGCCCAGTCTGTTTGCGGGTGGTATGCTGTGCTGTAGTCGAGCTTGGTCCCGATGGACTTGTGCAAGGATTTCCAGAACTGTGATACAAACTGTGATCCTCGGTTAGATATAATACTCAGAGGTGCCCCATGTAACTTCAAAATGTTTGATACGTACAGATCTGCTAGCTTTTCAACTCTATACTTCCTTTTGACCGGTATAAAATGTGACTTTGGTCAGACGGTCCACTATTACCCTATATAGAATCATATCCATGCTCGGATCGGGGCAGTCCTAATATGAAGTCCATGGATATGCACTCCCACTTCCATTCTGGTATCTCAACTGGCTGTAGCAACCCTGTTGGTCTCTGATGTTCGGCCTTGATTCTATTGCATGTATCACATCGGGCCACATGCCCTGCAATGTCTGTCTTCATATTCTCCCACCAGAAGTGCTTCCTTAGATCATGGTACATCTTGGCTGACCCTGGGTGAATGCAATATTTGGAGTCATGCCCTTCCGACAGGATCTCTTCTCGTATCGCTGAATCCGTCGGTACACAGATTCTATCTTTGTACCATACAGTTCCCTTCTCATCTTCTCGGTATTCGGGGCCTCTTCCCAGCTTCATCAAACCACGGATATAGTCTATCTCAGGACAGTTCCTTTGTGGTTCACGGATCCGTGAGGTGAGATTGTACTCGACGCGAAGCTCATTTAGCATGCCATAGGAGACTACCTCGAGCTGGAATGCGTCAAACTCTCTCCTGAGCTCAGGCGGCATAGAGTTGGTGATGAGGGTATGGCAGTAGCTTTTGCGGCTAAGTGCATCAGCGATAACATTAGCCTTCCCTGGGTGGTAATGGATCTCAAGATCATAGTCCTTGATGAGTTCTAGCTATCTGCGCTGCCTCATATTCAGATCTTCTTGTGTGAAGAAGTACTTCAGGCTCTTGTGGTCAGTGTAGATGTCACACTTGTTGCTTATTAGATAGTGTCTCCAAATCTTGAGTGCATGTACCACGGCTGCAAGTTCTAGATCATGAGTCGGGTATCGCTGCTCATGTTCCTTCAACTGTCTTGAGGCATAAGCTATCACCCTTCCTTCTTGCATTAGTACACAGCCCAAACCTTGCCGAGAGGCGTCACAATATACAACAAGATCTTTGTGAATATCGGGCAGGGCTAGTACAGGTGTAGTAGTGAGCTTCTCCTTCAAGGTCTGAAAACTCTTTTCACATTCAGGAGTCCATATAAACTTGTTCTCTTTCTTCAGCAAGTTGGTCATGGGTCTTGCAATCTTGGAAAAGTTCTCAATAAATCTGCGATAGTATCCTGCAAGTCCCAAAAAGCTTCTGATTTCTGACACATTACGGGGTTGTTCCCACTCTTTCACAGCTTCAATCTTGGCTGGGTCCACTGCAACTCCTTCTCCTGACAGTACGTGACCAAGGAAAGCAACTTCCTCAAGCTAGAATTCGCACTTGGAGAATTTGGCGTATAGCTAGTTGCGAGACAACCTCTCCAATACGGTTCTCAGATGATGTTTATGTTCCTCTTTTGTGGCTGAGTAAACCAATATATCATCAATAAATACCACTACAAACTTGTCTAGCTCATTCATGAAGATCTTGTTCATCATGTTCATGAAGTATGCTGGAGCATTAGTGAGTCCAAATGAGACTACTGTGCACTCATACTGTCCATATCTAGTGACAAATGCAGTCTTCGGGATATCCTCTTCCCTGATCTTCATCTAATGGTACCCTGATCGGAGATCGATCTTTGAGAAGTACTTGGCCTTACTCAGTTGATCTAACAGATCATCGATGCGGGGCAGTGGGTACTTATTCTTGACTGTAACCGCATTCAGATTCCGGTAGTCAATGCACATCCTCATCGTACCATCCTTCTTCTTGACAAACAAAACGGGAGATCCCCAGGGCGAGGCACTAGGCCTAATGAAGCCCTTCTCCAGTAATTCTCCCAGCTGCTTCTTGAGTTCCTTCAACTCATCAGCCGACATTCTGTAGGGTCTTTTGGCAATCGGTGCAGTTCCTAGCATCAGCTCTATAATAAACTCCACATCTCTATCTGGTGGCATTCCTGGCAACTCCTCTGGAATTACGTCATTGAATTCACAGACTACTGGCACATCTCTGAATGTCAACTCCATTTTATCTGCCTTAGTCTCCAGAGCACATAGGAGGGCTTGGACTCTCCCGGTTTGGGGTATACATCGGACGGCTGTTCCCTAAGGGTGGGTTACCTGAACATATCTAGGTGAACAAGATATCACTCCCCGGTGTTTGGTTAGCCAGTCCATGCCTAAAATGATATCTAAGCTATTGGAGGATAGTAGGGTTAGGTCAGCTCGAAAGTCAAGTCCCTCGATTGTGATTATCACTCCCCTACATATGTGAACGCTTCTGAAGGTTCCTAAGGGCGAGCTAGTTAGGATGGGGTTGCTCTCGGGGTTACAGGTATGTTATGCTTACGTGCATATGCAGATGAAATGTATGAACATGTAGCTCCCGAATCGAATATAACTGTAGCCATGTTACCCTGAACTAGGAACGTACCGTACACAGCATCAGGTGCAGCTTCAGCTTCCTTAGCGGTCATGTGGTTTAGTCTTCCTCGGGTAGCAGATCCCCGGTTCGGTGTACCCTGTGCAGCTGCTGGTGCACGGTTGGGGTCGGGGCACACAGCTACATGGTGTCCAGGCTTTCCGCATCCGAAGCAAGTGAAGGGCGCACTGCCTGCAGTAGCTGTCGCAGGAGCCTTCCAATTGCTTGTCCTTGGCGTGTTGGTAGCGGGGGCGGGTGTGTTCTGCACAGCTCGAGTCGGCACAGGGTAGGTCTGAGCGGGGCGGTGATAGTTGCTGCTGTTGGTACCACCACCACGGCTTGTTCCCGAAGAAGGTCCCTGGCGAGTCCAGAAAGGCGGGGGTGCACCCGTTCGCTGTCTCTGGGGTGGAGCAGTGCGAGCGGGTCCCTCAGAGCGGCGCTTCTTTCCCTTGTTCGGGGCCTCGAACTCCAGACGTGCTTCCATGCGATCCTTCTCGATCTCAATACAGCGGTCAATCAGCTCACGCAGAGTGTAGCTCTTGTTCCCTGACAGCGCCAACCTGATCTTGGTCTGAAGTCCCTTCCTGTAGTAGTACATCTTTTCCTTCTCGGAACTCACGCAAGACGCAGGTGCGTAGCGGAGCAAGCAGTTGAAGCGGGTGGTGTACTCGTGGATCCGGTCAGCTCCCTGGGAGATGTTGCGAAACTCGTTGTCCTTGGCCTCCATGACTCCCTCAGGAATGTGGTGGTCACGGAAAGCCTCGGCGAACTCATCCCAGTCAATGCGGGCTGGGTCCTCGTGAGCGCTGGTGTAGTTGTCCCACCATGCTCGTGCAGCACCGGTCAGCTGGTGGCTAGCAATCCCAACACACTCCTCGTCGGAGCAAGTGGTCAGGTCCAGCTTCTTCTCCATCTCTTTAAGCCAATCGTCGGCAGCGAGGGGATCGCTGTCGGTCCCGTCGAAGGTAGGTGGCCTCAGTTTCAGGAAACCCTCCAGTTTCCTTTGAAAGTCATTCTGGGGTGGCCCGTGGTGCCTGTTCATCCCAGTAGCTATGGCATTCAGCAGCTGGGTCTGCTGTGCCATCACTTCCGCCAACGTCAGTGGCGGCGGCGGTGGCGGTGGCGGAGGCACGTTCTCGCCCTGTGGTGGCAGGATCGTTCACCGGCGGTGCATCCTCTGCCCGGCGCAGCTCTTCTTCTAGGTTAACTCCAGCACGTCTGCCAGCTGGGCGTCCACAGTTGCGACCAAGCCCGCGTCCTGGCGCAGGTGCGGGGGAGGGCTAGCGGTTTTCCAGACGCGCGGAACGTCTCATCGACATCTGAAATTACTAGGTACGTGCTCAGTGCAGTAATAATCTTGTAGTGGTTTAAGTAGGAGTTAGATGTTTTCAACGATTTAAATGAATTAAAACATTTTTCATGCTATCCTACACTCAACCAAAGAAGCATAGAGAACCATAAGAAGC
Source organism: Eremochloa ophiuroides (assembly GCA_038502445.1). NCBI lineage: Eukaryota > Viridiplantae > Streptophyta > Magnoliopsida > Poales > Poaceae > Eremochloa > Eremochloa ophiuroides. Next base: position 96,138,274 of record JAHLJS010000007.1, on the reverse strand, counting down.
ATAAGATCCAAATGTCACTCATCACATGGTTATTATTACATAAAGGATGTTCCTAGCTGCTAAGAAGATCGTGCTATGCGCAGATAGCCAATGACAGGACAAGTCATGGTATCACTAGTCTAAGGGCCACGCAGGGTCCCATAAGCTACTGGTGCATAAGGTCAAGTACGGCGTCGGGTATGCGGCTGTCCTCTGCCTCGATCTCGTCATCAGTCATGGTCAGGCGCTTGACGTAGTCGAGTGCTACAGCTAGCTCTGGAGTGGCCTCAATCTCCTGCATCCTTAGAGACGGACACGCTCCCAGGTTGAGCGTAGTGGGTGGTACGCGGAAGTCTCCCTCCCGGGGCTTCACCATCTCCAGTGGGGAAAGTGAACTCTGCACCTTCCGGACCTCAATAGCTCTCTTGGCATCGGACTGCTTCCAGGCTGTCTCTGTCCTCCGTAGCTTGTCCTTTAGAAACTCCACCATCTTCACACGGTCGATCAGAATCCCTTGGTTGCGGGTGGACTTCTCCTCGGCTTTCTCCAACTGCTTCTCCAACTCCCTGATCCTGGAGCGCAACGTGCTCATCTCGACTCCACTATCTCTGCTCCTCTGCTCCCTCTCAGCAAATTAATATAACAAGTAAAAAGAGATAATAAAGCTAAGGGCTATCCAGTGCTAACTAGGCTTGCGTCCTACAGTCAACACGGCTCCGATACCAATTTGTCACACCCAATTTTAAGGATAGAATGGGATGCATAATCTTATGTGCGTCCAGAGATCAGTCACACACATAAGCCAACAAATTACATAAATTGTATCATAACCAATGTTTAATACATAGCAAATAATATCAAGTCATTACACAGCGGAAAATAAAGATAACTCTCGCGGTAGCTCCATAGCACAGGGACGTCGACTGGTGAAGCACAAGTCTAGTAGTCCTCTGGGTAGTCCTCATCACTATCACCATCTGTTACCCATCCGGGATTTTTAACCAAGTAATGAAAAATAAACAAGCGTAAGTACATGTCGTACTCAACAAGACTAGCATGGGTTCATGAGGCTCAAAAGGATTGACACGGTTTAACAGCAAGTTGCTTTTAGTTAATCATCTTTTATGCAGTTGGATAGCAACAAGTTATTCAGCCCTTTCTCATGATCAGAGTAAACACAATTAATGAGTAGCAATAAATAGATTAGCAACAAGTAAACATCACCGTGTAAGATAACTACTCCGTGAGTTTTCCGGGCCACTCGTGACCGTGAGCGCGGCTAGTATACCAGTTTTACACTCTGCAGAGGTTGTGCACTTTCACTATGAGCCGTGATTCCCATCTGCTCGGGTTAATTACTCCCATAACACTACCAAGGTGAGAGAGCAGGGTTTCACTATGAAGCCTTTCAAAGGTTCGTCTAACATGTTAGGGCCGTGAGGTTTCCTCGGCAAGCAGATGTAGAGCCCCCCTTCCATATGGCACAAGGTCACGCAGGTTATACACATATGGACAGAGGCCGCACTATACCCGAGTCGTCTAAGCCCCTCTTGCGCCTTTCAGTAACCTCTAACAAGCTAGAAAAGGTCCTCATACTGAGCTAAAACCAGAGCCATATAGCCCTCATAGTTGCACTATAAGTCCCAGCTTTTGCTGACAGATCATTACCAAGGGGGAAGGATATGGTGCATCACAAAACTATGCTCAAATCCCCTAGTTCCATGTTGCTAAAAAGGTATCTTTTAATCCTTATTGCATATTCAATTAATCAGTTTACATGATCATGATATCCATAACGCACTAGCATCAATTACCATATGCATATCCCATAGGTTGCAAGGAACAGGATAACAAAACTAGGAAGTAACTATGGTTAACAAGGAAGACACATGCAAATGCAGTTATTTATTTGATGAATAGGACAACAAGGATGATCCATACTAATACTTGCCTTGATCAGCAAACTCTTGGTGATCCGGGTTGTCGCAGTACTGATCTTGATCACCCACGTATGGCTCACCGTCTATACTCGATCCATCAAAACAACACACACGCATACAGGGGCAATCATGCATACAAACAAGAGTTTTCATTAGAACAGTACACCAACAGAGAGAAATTAAATTAAAAAGGTTATAAAACAAATCTACACATCGCTACGATCACATCGATATAAAGTTTGCGCAAATCGGATTTAAAACGAGGAAGATATGAATTTTACAAGGTTTATAATAGAATAATAATAGATTAAATATAATCTCAAATTTTAAGAGCGGAAAATATATGAAACAATGGTACCATCAGATAGATTATGAAATTATGAATCTAACGCAATTTGAATCGTTCAAATCGGAGCTAAAACGTGGAAATTATAAATGAAACAATTTTGAATTCAAATCTGAAAACACATTTCCATATATACCGAAAATAAATACGCCTTCAAACGTAATCTACTGAATACGCTAAGGGCTGCGGGCTAAGCATTAAAAACCACAGGGGGTTATTCGCAAAAACGCCGGCCGAATCGGCATGGGCTGCTCTGCGGCCGTCCGATTCAAAATCGGCGGATCAGATTAAAAGAGGGGAGGGGTGGCGGTGCTCTCGGCCGGAATACAGAGGCCGACGGCAGCGCCATGGCCGGAAGGCCGCCGGAGAAGGCGAACTCGGCCTTTGATGCATGAAATAGGTCGGGAAGGGTACCCATAGATCGGGAAGAGCATCGCGAGCTCAGCTAGGGTGATGGGAAGGTCAGAAATCGACTCGGAGATAGCTCGCGGCGTGATCCGGCGGACGGTGGATCTCTGCAACGGCGGCGGAGGTGTGTCAGTGCACAAATCGAAGGGGGAAAGTGCTCGGGAACTTCACAAGATCACAGCGAAGCTCCTCAAAGGCTTACCGAGAGGAAATTAGTGGCGAATCGAGCTAATTGCTCGCGGCGGCGGCTGCTCGGTTCTCGCGGGAGCTCGGCAATGGCGGCGAGAAGAGGCGGCTAGGGTTAGGTGACGGCTACGGGGGGGTGTGGCGCTGCTTAGATACTCCCGAGGTGTGGCGTCAATCTCGGAGATTGAAACAAACTTGGCGAGCGGAGAAATCGGCTTCGGCCGTTTCTTCTCTGCTTCGGACTCTCGGCGCGGCGACGAACTCGGCTTCGGCCGTTTCTTTCTTGCCCGCGTCGGACTCTCAGCGAGCAGCAGAGGGAAATAGGGGAGGGGCTGTTCTGTGGGTCCACAGGTCGGTAGCACCGAGCACTGGGGTCGGGCTGGCAGTCACGGCAGAGGGACGCTTCGTGCGCGTTCGGCCGCGGTGGATGAACACGGCAGCGGCGTCTCTGTTCGCGCGGCGGGAGAGGTAGAGAAGGAAGGGCTGACCCGTGGGTCCCGCTCGACAGTCAGAGGGGGTAAGTGGAAAAGAAGGGAGCAGGTCGGCCGAGCTGTCCTCGGGCCATCCGACCTGGATCTGCTAGGGCCAGGGAGTGGAAAACAGGCCAAACTGCTGCTCGGGCCAGAAAGGAGAGGGGAAGGGCTCTGCTCTATTTCCTTTCCATTTTCCAAAAGGATTTTCAAATTGGGTTTTGAAATATTTGAGAAATTCAATTAATCTACAACAGTACAAAGAAGAAATGCTCCAGCATGAATGCATCATACATGTGTATGACCTAGGTTTGATTTTATATTTGAGAAAAATTATTATTTCCTTGTATTGGAATGATCAACTAATTGCATAATTAAATAAATTCCCACTATTTAAAAGAATGCAATTTTTCGGGTGTTACAATTCTACCCCCCTTAAAAATAATCTCGTCCTCGAGATTTAGTTGGTGCTTACTCAAACAACTCCGGGTACTTTTCTCTGAGATCCTCCTCTCTTTCCCAAGTAGCTTCTTCCTCAGAGTACCGATGCCACTGCACCTTGCACATCTTTATCACTCGGCTTCTTGTAACTCTTTCTGCGGTTTCCAAAATTTTCACTGGATGTTCCTCATAGGTGAGACCCTTCTTGAAAACTATTTCCTCGACAGGAACCTGCTCTTCCGGTACTCTCAAACACTTTCTCAGCTGAGATATGTGGAACACATCATGCACACCGGACAAACTTTCCGGAAGTTCTAGCTGATATGCCACTTCTCCACGTCTCTCTAGGATCTTGAAAGGACCAATATACCTTGGTGTCAACTTTCCTTTGCTGTTGAACCTTTTCACACTTCTCATCGGGGACACTTTAAGATATACATAGTCTCCTACATTAAAAGCTAGTTCTCTTCTCCGTGTATCCGCATAGCTCTTCTGTCTAGATTGTGCTATTCTCAAGTTCTCTCTTATTGTCTGGACTTGCTCCTCTGCGCCTCTCAACACATCCGGTCCAAACACTTGACTTTCTCCAGTTTGATTCCAAAACAAGGGTGTCCTGCACTTGCGCCCATACAATGCTTCGAAGGGTGCCATCTTGAGACTTTTCTGGTAACTATTATTATAAGAGAACTCTGCATACGGCAGACTCTTATCCCAACTTGTTCCATACTGTAAAGCACAAGCTCTCAACATATCTTCCAAAATCTGATTAATTCGTTTAGTTTGGCCGTCAGTTTGAGGGTGATATGCAGAACTGAAATTCAACCGTGTTCCCAATGATCTATGCACTTGTTGCCAAAACTGTGAGGTGTACTGCGTACCCCTATCGGACACTATCTTCTTGGGAACTCCATGTAGACACACAATCCTTTCCATATACAACTCTGCAAGTCTTGCTCCGGTATAGGTGGTCTTGACGGGGAGGAAATGAGCAACTTTAGTCAGTCGATCCACAATTACCCAGATTGAATCATAACCTCTCTGAGTACGTGGCAATCCAACTATAAAGTCCATACCGACTTCTTCCCACTTCCACTCAGGTATCTTTAGTGGTTGTAGCAATCCTGCAGGTCTCTGGTGTTCAGCTTTAACTCTCTGACAGGTATCACATATAGCCACATATTCTGCTACATCACGCTTCAGTCCAACCCACCAATATTTTTCCTTCAGATCCAAATACATCTTGGTACTTCCTGGGTGTATAGAATATGCTGACTCATGAGCTTCACGCAGTATAGCGTCTCGGATGAATTTCACTTCAGGTACACAGAGTCTCTTCCCAAACCATAAGGTTCCATTCTCATCTAGCCTGAATCCGGGTGATTTTCCAACCACAATGTTCTCTGCTATTTCTTTGAGCTTCTCATCTTCCAACTGAGCCTTTCATATCTCTTGCTCTAGTGTGGGTTCAACCTCCATCTCAATAGCATTGATCACAATTCCCAAGTTGAGACGCTCCATCTCTGCACACAACTCTACTGGTATAGTGGTTGCTCGAATCTCATTAGCATAACTCTTTCTACTAAGAGCATCTGCTACAACATTTGCTTTGCCTGGATGATAATGCAATTCCAGGTCATAATCCTTTATCAATTCCAACCAACGACGTTGCCTCAAATTCAACTCTGACTGGGTGAAGATATACCTCAAGCTCTTATGATCTGTATAAATGTCACACTTATGACCAATAAGATAATGTCTCCAAATCTTCAAAGCGTGCACCACAGCTGCTAGCTCCAAGTCATGAGTAGGGTAATTCAACTCATGCTTCCTCAGCTGTCTTGATGCATATGCTACGACTCTTCCTTCTTGCATGAGAACACAACCAAGACCTAGGCGGGAAGCATCACAATAGATAGAGAACTTCTTACTCAGATCTGGCAAAACCAACACTGGGGCTGTTGTCAATCTCTTCTTCAATTCTTCAAAACTAGCTTGGCACTTCTCAGACCACACAAACTTGGCATTCTTCTCTAGCAAGGAAGTCATTGGCTTCGCAAGCTTGGAGAATCCTTCAATGAACCTTCGGTAGTAACCAGCTAAACCAAGAAAACTACGAATGCCAGTTACATCAGTTGGCGGCTTCCAATTCAACACGTCTGCCACCTTGCTTGGGTCTACAGAAATTCCACCATTGGACATGATATGTCCTAGAAAAGCAACTTCTCTCAACCAGAATTCGCACTTACTTCGCTTGGCATACAACTTGTGTTCTCTGAGCTTCTGCAAAACCAATGTCAGATGTTCGGCATGCTCTTCTTCATTCTTGGAGTAGATCAAGATATCATCAATGAACACCACAACAAACTTATCCAAGAATTCCATGAATACCTTGTTCATCAGATACATGAAGTAGGCAGGTGCATTAGTCAAACCAAAGGACATTACCGTATACTCATACAATCCATACCGAGTAGTGAATGCAGTCTTAGGTATGTCAGAGTCACGAATCTTCAACTGATGATAACCTGAACGGAGATCAATCTTGGAAAACACACAAGCACCTCTCAACTGATCAAATAAGTCATCAATTCTAGGCAATGGATACTTGTTCTTAATGGTGACCTCATTCAGTGACCGATAATCAACACACATCCTTTGACTACCATCTTTCTTATCAACAAAAATAACCGGGGCTCCCCAAGGTGAAGAACTAGGACGAATGAAACCTTTTTCTGACAGTTCTTTGATTTGTTTCTTAAGTTCTTCTAATTCTTTAACTCCCATTCTATATGGACGTTTAGCTATAGGTGCAGTACCAGGTAACAACTCAATGATAAATTCAATGTCACGGTCAGGCAGCATACCTGGCAACTCATGTGGAAACACATCTTCAAACTCATCCACCACTGAGTTATCCGGCTGCACTTCTTCTCTGAGCTGATGTACTGTGGCTTTCTGTTGAACTTGCAAAACAACCTCAACTCTGACCTCATCTCCCTTCTGGGTAGTGATAGTCACGACCTTCTCCTTGCACTTTATATTAATGTCGTTCTTCATCATCCAATCCATACCCAGGATAAGATCAATTCCGGCAGTATTGAGCACAGTAGGGGTTATCTCAAATTCTACCTCCCTTAATGAGACAGTAATCGGGAGACACTGAAGAGTAGCTTGCATAACACCACCCGGAGAAGAAACCATAATAGGATGTTTCATGACACTAAGGGGAATACCATGCTTTCTAACAAATGTGTGCGAAATGAAAGTATGCGAAGCACCAGAGTCAAAAAGAACTGTAGCGGGGATGGAGTCGATATTGAACGTACCCATCATGACCTCTGGAGTCTCCTTGTGCCGTATCAACCGACACATGGTTCACCTTCCCGGTGCGAGGTGGCACTCTCTGCTGGCTGTTCTGCTTCTGGGAGGCTTGGGGATTCTGCTTCTCAGGACAATTGTAGGACAAGTGTCCTTTCCTTGCCACAGCGGAAACACTTGTTGGGGGCACCATTCTTCACTGGGATGTTGTTGGGAGCAGTCAGTTGTGGCGCCTGATTGCCACCTTGTTGCTGGTACTAGGAACGCTGCTGGTTTTGGGAACCTTGTTGATTCTGGAAATTGTTCTTGAATCCAGACTGTCCCTGGAAACGTTGTTGCTGCCGAGGTTGCTGTTGGTTGTTACGGAAGCGGCTGTTGCTTCCAGACGACTGCCCTTGAAACTTCCTCTTCTTCTTCTTCTTCTCATCTATCTCACGGCGCTTGCTCTCGATGATCAAAGCTTTGTCCACCAACTGTTGGAAGTTGGCGAAAGTGTGGGAGAGCAACTGGTACTGGAGATGATCATTAAGTCCCTCCAAGAAGAGCTCTTGCTTCTTGGCATCATCTTCGACCTCTTTTGGAGCATACCGCGACAATTGGATGAACTTGTCACGGTACTCAGCAACTAGCATTCCTCCCTGCTTCAGAGAAAGAAACTCCTTCTTCTTCAACTTCATCAACCCTGCAGGCACATGATGATTGCGGAACCCCTCACGGAATTGCCGCCAAGAGATGGGGTCGGCACGTCCAAAACGGAAAGACTCCCACCAATCCAAAGCAGCTCCCTGCAACTGCCCAGATGCATAGAGAACCTTCTCGACGTCGTTGCATTGGGCGATCTCCAGCTGCCTTTCTATTGCACGCAGCCAATCATCAGCTTGGAGAGGATCACTGGAATGATCGAAGGTGGGCAGGCGTCCCTTCAAGAATTCGCTTCTCTTGTCACGGGGTGGTGGAGGTGGGTTCCCATTGCCATTGTTTCGCTGCAGCAGTTGAATGTTCTGGGCCATCTGCTGCATCAACTGTGTTTGCATCATCATCAACTGCTCCATGTTGGGCTGTGGCGGAGGTGGTGGTGGATTAGCATTTTCTTCAGAGGTACCATCACCCCTTGGGTTCCTCCTGGTGTGGGCCATCTGCTGTTCAATCATTGAAGTGAGGTTTAGAATTCTTTTCCATTATAATAACACTTAAAAGACTAGAACAGAAAATTTCCGGGCGCGATCCAACAACGGCAGAGTAGAAAAACAGTCATATCTGGAGTTCCCGAAGTCAAACAGAGACATGCTATACATGGTTGGAAAGCATGAGAAAAACTCTACAACTTTTATTCATACCATCTCTCCAGATTCTGTCGTTAAGTTTATCAAAACAAATTTGATTCGAACTGTTTCAGAGTAACAGACAGCGCAGAAACTTTGACTTGTGACATTTGTTTCTCCCAAACCGTAACTGATATTGAGATGATTCTTGTGGCCAAAGAAAACTACAGAAGTCTAGTTTTTCACAAAAATTTCTCATGATTTTTGGTCGTATATAACTAAATAGGAAAAATAACTAAGGCAGAGAGGTCTGAAAAACAACACTGCTGGAAACTGAGGTAATCAACCCAAACTATTATGCATTAATCCAAACCTATATAAAGAGATTTGCGGACATGCCCACAATCTCAGCACTCATTACAAACTCCAAATCAAGCATTATTCATAAGGAAAAGCAATCTAGTTGCACTGTAAGTCTTCATACTGAGCTAAAACCAGAGCCATATAGCCCTCATAATTGCACTGTAAGTCCCAGATTTTGCTGACAGATCATTACCAAGGGGGAAGGATATGGTGCATCACAAAACTATGTTCCAATCCCCTAGTTCCATGTTGCTAAAAAGGCATCTTTTAATCCTTATTGCATATTCAATTAATCAGTTTACATGATCATGATATCCATAACGCACTAGCATCAATTACCATATGCATATCCCATAGGTTGCAAGGAACAGGATAACAAAACTAGGAAGTAACTATGGTTAACAAGGAAGACACATGCAAATGCAGTTATTTATTTGATGAATAGGACAACAAGGATGATCCATACTAATACTTGCCTTGATCAGCAAACTCCTGGTGATCCGGGTTGTCGCAGTACTGATCTTGATCACCCACGTATGGCTCACCGTCTATACTCGATCCATCAAAACAACACACACGCATACAGGGGCAATCATGCATACAAACAAGAGTTTTCATTAGAACAGTACACCAACAGAAAGAAAATAAATTAAAAAGGTTATAAAACAAATCTACACGTCGCTACGATCACATCGATATAAAGTTTGCGCAAATCGGATTTAAAACGAGAAAGATATGAATTTTACAAGGTTTATAATAGAATAATAATAGATTAAATATAATCTCAAATTTTAAGAGTGGAAAATATATGAAACAGTGGTACCATCAGATATATTATGAAATTACGAATCTAACGCAATTTGAATCGTTCAAATCGGAGCTAAAACGTGGAAATTATAAATGAAACAATTTTGAATTCAAATCTGAAAACACATTTCCATATATACCGAAAATAAATACGCCTTCAAACGTAATCTACTGAATACGCTAAGGGCTGCGGGCTAAGCATTAAAAACCACAGGGGGTTATTCGCAAAAACGCCGGCCGAATCGGCATGGATTGCTCTGCGGCCGTCCGATTCAAAATCAGCGGATCAGATTAAAAGAGGGGAGGGGTGGCGGTGCTCTCGGCCGGAATACAGAGGCCGACGGCAGCGCCATGGCCGGAAGGCCGCCGGAGAAGGCAAACTCGGCCTTTGATGCATGAAATAGGTCGGGAAGGGTACCCATAGATCGGGAAGAGCATCGCGAGCTCACCTAGGGTGATGGGAAGGTCAGAAATCGACTCGGAGATAGCTCGCGGCGTGATCCGGCGGACGGTGGATCTCTGCAACGGCGGCGGAGGCGTGTCAGTGCACAAATCGAAGGGGGAAAGTGCTCGGGAACTTCACAAGATCACAGCGAAGCTCCTCAAAGGCTTACCGAGAGGAAATTGGTGGCGAATCGAGCTAATTGCTTGCGGCGGCGGCTGCTCGGTTCTCGCGGGAGCTCGGCAATGGCGGCGAGAAGAGGCGGCTAGGGTTAGGTGACGGCTACGGGGGGGTGTGGCGCTGCTTAAATACTCCCGAGGTGTGGTGTCAATCTCGGAGATTGAAACAAACTCGGCGAGCGGAGAAATCGGCTTCGGCCGTTTCTTCTCTACTTCGGACTCTCGGCGCGGCGACGAACTCGGCTTCGGCCGTTTCTTTCTTGCCCGCGTCGGACTCTCAGCGAGCAGCAGAGGGAAACAGGGGAGGGGCTGTTCTGTGGGTCCACAGGTCGGTAGCACCGAGCGCTGGGGTCGGGCTGGCAGTCACGGCAGAGGGACGCTTCGCGCGCGTTCGGCCGCGGTGGATGAACACGGCAGCGGCGTCTCTGTTCGCGCGGCGGGGGAGGTGGAGAAGGAAGGGCTGACCCGTGGGTCCCGCTCGACAGTCAGAGGGGGTAAGGGGAAAAGAAGGGAGCAGGTCGGCCGAGCTGTCCTCGGGCCATCCGACCTGGATCTGCTGGGGCCAGGGAGTGGAAAACAGGCCAAACTGCTGCTCGGGCCAGAAAGGAGAGGGGAAGGGCTCTGCTCTATTTCCTTTCCATTTTCCAAAAGGATTTTCAAATTGGGTTTTGAAATATTTGAGAAATTCAATTAATCTACAACAGTACAAAGAAGAAATGCTCCAGCATGAATGCATCATACATGTGTATGACCTAGGTTTGATTTTATATTTGAGAAAAATTATTATTTCCTTGTATTGGAATGATCAACTAATTGCATAATTAAATAAATTCCCACTATTTAAAAGAATGCAATTTTTCGGGTGTTACATGCTCCCTCTCAGCAAGCGCTCTCTCCTTGTCGTCCAGCCTCCTCTGTAATCCCAATACTCTGCTGTTCAGGATAGTCATTGCGTAACCCAAAATCCCCGATCTTGTCTCGCAAGTCGGCGATCTCGGCTGGGTGTAACTCATCACGGCGCTGCATCTCCAGCTGCAAGTAAGTGACTGCTCTGCTCAAACTCTCCAGGGTCTGAGTCCCTTTCTGCAAACTGTCCTCGACCTCTGCCATGCGTGCTCGGTCACGCTGCCTCCTTTGCTCCAATGAGCTGATGAACTCGTCCTGCTCCTGGAGGTGGTGTGCCACTGTGCGTAGGCAAGGGTCAGTCTTGGCCTGAACGATCTGGCTGGTGTACAGAATCCTCTGGATGGGGTCAGGGTGCAGCTCCAAAGCCTGAGGTAGCAGACAGAAATGGGTCCCCTTGAGGTACTCATAGGCGGTGTACACAACTGTGCGTAGTACCTTGCGGGAGATGGACTGTACTCCGTCCTCCACAGTCTCTCCAGCAGTGTAGTCAGTAAAAACCGGCATCCCTGGAAGGGTCAGGCTGACGGGTGTCTCAACTCTGGTAGTGACAGGTCCTTCAAACCTCTCAGCCTCGACAAGCTTCTCTCGGCTGAAGTACTAGATCTGGTCAGACGGTGCTCCCAGCTCCTCCAACACCTGGCGTAGCACCATGACAAATCCGCCATGGTTCCTTCCATTGATCGGGATCTCAATAGTGCCATCGTGCAGTGGACGAAGTGGTGGTCCAAGGCTGGTCATCTGCAAATTTTTCAAGAAACGGATTAGCAGGTCCTTGTATTAGATAAGCCATTGCATAAAATGTAAGGTCGGTAATATAACCGAAAGAGAGTCTGGCTTCCTATTCTAAGCGTCCATTCTCTATGGGTCTCGTCCTACAGTCAAGTATGGCTCTGATACCAACTGAAACGACCTCGATTTCCGCGAAGGGAAATCCAGAGGCTCGATTTGTAATTCAACAGATTGCTTGGGACAATCCATGAAATTACCCATATCTCAGTTGACACCAGGATCCATACAACGGTAATTAAGTCTTACATAAACATTTATTACATCGCCATACTGGCGGAATCAACATTCAGAGAAGCTTTAGAAGATGCGGAAACGATTCATCCTTCACGGCCAACTTGAGTGTAGCACGTGACCCTATTCCTCGCCATCATCTTCCTCGAAGTCGTACTCATTCTCGTCACCTGACAGCAAATTTATCAGTACGATATGTACTGGCCACGGAGCCCACCTATGCAGCATTTGCTTTGTGGAAAGTGGATGCAAGGCTATACAAGCAGACCTATAGGCTGAGGTTTCCTATGCAGCTGTAATCAATGTTTAATTAGTCAAGTTTATCTCCAATTAACATCATCATCCCTTTTCCCATCACCACATCTCACATACCCACACCTCACTCTCATTCGACAGGCCCAACTCCGTCTCGGGCCTATCTCAGCGGCACACTACCATAACGGGTACACTGCCGGAAAAATGTCATCCAGGGGAAGAAGAGAACACTCACTACAGTAGTAGAAGCTTCACAGGAAAGGTCCATAGCCAACAAGATGGCATATGTATCAATCGATCAACCGTACACTCTGCAGAGGTTTCACTACCCACAAGATTAGCTATCATAGGTGTTGCGCAAATACCTAGACAGAATTCCGGGTGCTTGCTTGCCTAGGTCGATGCCACCCTACCACTCAGCCCTGGGATATTCCGGATCCTACACCGTTATGCTAAGACTGGGAGACACAGTACCGGGCCCATCCAGTGGTACTGCGCATCTAGAACGGAACGGGAACCCATCCACTGTCTCCGCCCACCCTTATCACCTCTCAACCTAGCCGTAGTGGCACCGTCCTACCAAGTAGTCCAGCCGTCTCCCGCCCATCAGAAGCGAGTGAGTAGAAAAGGATTCCCATGAACCTGAAACTAGTCCGTCCTAGATTTGACCAAGCAGGCATCTTCACTTAGGGGATACTCTCCCCGTGCCATCACAGCACCTCCGTCCACGGGCTTCAAACCACCAAGGCTATCCCACCCGGAACCTCCTCAACAAGTTTACCCGCCACAGGTATCTCGCTTGGGGATGCCCAGGTTGCACCCCCGGCACGACTTGCCCCATGGGCTTGTCTGACATCCCACTTGGTCGACATCAACCCTTACCACGCACCCAAGACGCACGCAGCACTCTCTCCCAGTGGTTATAATCAGATATTCACCGTCCCAATTCCACCACATAGCATATAGCAAGTAGAAAGTAGTGGAAGAGTAACAGTAAATTAAGCAGCAGCTAACCTAGCAGCGGACAACAGGGTAAAGTCTTATCAAGGCAGGGAATTCAAATACACTATCATGCAACCAATCCATACATAATCGTAAAGCAATAGCAACAATGTCATTTGCAATGCGTAAATAGGATCTAAGGATTTGGTGGGACATGGCACCTTCGTAGTCATCTCCTAGCTCCTGAAGGTACTCGTGGTCGTCTTCCTTAGTCAGATCCTCCTCCGGCTCTGAAAATCGAACACGAAATAGTCGCGTCAGCGACTCCTATAGAGTTTTTCAGAAAAATCCAATAAAATAAAGAGCCAACTGCACACAAACATAGTCTTAGATTGTAGATCTCATTTTTCTGAGAATTTTGATAAATGGTGCGCAATTTTTGGACATCGTATGAATAAGTTATGAATTTCCGAAGATTATCCTATTTTCTGAAAATGGAAATTGGCCGATTAATCAGGGGATGACAGCTCGGGATTGGTCCACGTGGCGCGCGGGTCCAGTAGTGCGGCATGTGGCGCCTCAACAGAACACAGACCCGATGGTCGCCCACCAGGTGTTCGATGCTGGTTCCCAGAGTAGTCGCCGGCGTCGGCGTAGCTCGGCGTAGCTCGGCGTAGGTCGAGAGAGCTCGACGGTGGTCGGGGGTGGTTCTCAGTGGTCGGGGGTGGTTCTCAGAGGTCAGGGGTGGTTCTCACAGTCAGCCGTCGGGCTAGTGGTGTGTTCTAGAGTCCAAAAGGTGCCGGTTTTTGTTCCTGGTCGCGGTATTGAGAAGCTCCGGTCGCCGGCGGTGAGGCCGTTGTGCCGGCAGGGCTCCGGCGAGGCGCGACAAGGTCTGAGGAGTGGTGAATCCGCCACCCCGAGCTCTGTTGACAGGGATCCGACGTTCAATTTGGTGCTAGCAGGGTTCCAGGGCGTCTGTTCAAGGCGGCGGTGTCTCTTCGGTGCGGCGAACGATGACAGGGCGGACGATGACCATATTTCGGCAAGACAGGGCTTGGCTTTCCCCAATTGACGTGCTCAGGCAGTCGTCCGACCAGATGGTAGCGGGTTAGAGTCGTGGTATGGCCTCCTTCTCTCCCACGGCATACGGCGGTTCTCCGACGAGGTCGCGCCACACACGAGCAGGGTGGACGAGGCTTCCCCTAGCGCTTAGATCCGCGTAGCTAGCTCGGGGGGGGGGGGTCGTGGCGGTGCTCCTCGACGCTCTAACCTATCCGGGTGCTAGTCGGAATGCTCGGAACGAGTGATTCGGTGTTGGAACGCGTCGATGGTGAGCGCGCTCCGCCGAGAATGCGTCGTGCTGCGTTCTTCGGTCTAGCAAAGCTTGTAGTCCGGGGGTTTCGGCCGGTCGCATGATTGCATGGTGCAAGTGATCTTCCTGAGCCGGTAAAGGCTCGTGCCTGCGCGTTCCGTGGGCGGAACGCCATGGCAAAAGCAGGGCTTGGTTCGGACATGGCGTGTGGTGGCTCACCGTGGTGTCGGTGAAGCTAGGATGGCGGTGCAGTGGCGAGTCGAAGCCGTGCAGAGCGATCGCAGTGCCGTGCCAGCTCCTCGTCCGCAGCTCGGGCTTCTCCTCCGTGTCGGCTCCGGCGCGCTCCGCGGCGGCAGCGCTTCGGCGGTGCTCCCCTCTCTCTGCTCCGTCCTTCTTCCTTCTCCCTCTCTCACATGGTGTGGTGTTGTGGCGTGGTTGGTGCCACCAGTGGCGGCGGCGAGTGGAACGAGGCTAGGGCGCCGTGAGGTGCTCCAATTTATAGCGGAGCTCGGGTGGCTACCAATGGCGGGCGGCTCTGATCTGCTCGGGCCGATCGGAGGGCTGTGGCTTGCGCGAGCTAGGGTTCCGGTGGTGCGCGCGGGCTTCTTGGCGAGCAAGGTAGGGGACAGGCAGGGGACAGCGGGGTCAGGGCTCTGCCATGCGTGGCGCTGTCAGTCACGCCATTTGCATGACTCTGTCGGCCACCGTCTTTCGCGAGGTGAGAAGAAGAACAGTAGCGAGAGGAAAAACGCTGACGGGTGGGGTCAGTTGCGGCAGTGACTCAACGCGCGCGCGTGAGAGCGTCGAGGGCGGTCGCGAATGTTGGGCTGGCCCAGTGTGGTTGGTGCGAGTGCGCGCGAGAGATGGGCCGCGGCGGCGTTTGGGCTGGTTTGGCAGGCCGGCTGGGCCGAATGGCTAGCCTTGCTCTCTCTCCCTTTTTATTTTCTTTTTCTTTTTCTATTTTTACTTTAGTGTATTAATACATATATTACCCATTTTAAATATTGAGTAAATACAAACATAAATTGCAATAAATCCCTAATGTGATGCATAAGTTATTATTCTATGTGAATGGAATTAAAATGCAAGCTATACTCCTTTATTACCAAATTCATAATGAAACCTATATGCTTGCACAAGAAAAATGGATTTTCATAATAAATAAATGAAAAAATTTTAATTGGTTGGGATTTTAGGTTGTGTGGATTTTTAGGGTTGTTACATATTCACAATAGATTAAGATTGCTACTGATTTGGTGCGCTCGCTGCAGGTTCACAAAATGGGTCGGCTTAGACACTCTGAACCAAAAGGTTGGACCTGATCCCAAAATGCTATGATGATTTTATCTTATTTTCACACATATACACAGTTAGTTACTCATGTGACAGTGTCACTGATTTTTCTGGTGTAAATTGACTATAATTATTGGTTCGATATGCTTGATTTTGGGTACTGATGCTATGGCGACAATGGCATTTATTTCTATTTCTGTGGGCCGCGCAAAGAAAAATGGGCCCTCACAGATAGTTACCTATGAAAAATTATGACGTGGATTCTATGACGGTTATCAACACCCTCATAGATAGTTACCTATGACGATTTTTAGGGTATTTATGACCAATTGAAACCGTCATGTATCAACACAATCCTAGTTTGAGTCTCCATAATGAGATGTAGATGAACTATATGGTCATACTAAACCATCTAAAGTAGTACGTGGTTATACCTTTTTTATTATCCATATAGTATATGGTTATACTTTTAAATATACTACCATAGTGGTATTTTATCAATATATTAAAAACTATAGGCTCTGTTGAAAAAATTTCACGTACTAAGATTTGAAGTATCTTAAATTGAGTATCTAAACATACTCAAACTAATAAATTAATATGAACATATACACAATATGGTTATTAAAGGTAGGAGTAACTACTCCCGGGAGTATATAAAATGCACTATATATATATATATATTGCATTCTCTATATTGAATGCACCCACTCTGGTTGTAACTGGTTCTTGCCCAGTGTTGGTATTTTTAACATCACTTCACGTTAAGTTGTCGTCCTCAACATGATACTAAAAACTATTGGTAAAATAACCTACACTTGCCACCTAAAAATATTATTCCGCAAGCGCACAGATAATTCTCCTATTGTAGCACTTCACCCAGTAAGTATTCCGAATATCGTTGATTTGTTTTATGCCAAAAGGATAAATGAACAATCTACTCATTAGGGTAATCTACTACAGCAATTGAAAAGATAATTAACTTTAATAATAAATGTGTAAACTTACGATAACCAATTACTCTAATACTTTAGAAGTAATAAGTCAATAATACTATGATAAATGACAATTGAGTAAATGAAGTAAATGGTATTCCAGTGATAGAATGTAGAGACTCACTAATGTAGTAAGACAATCTCGAGATTCGGCTAAAGTATAGGAAACCTATGTGATTATTAAATACAAAGTTTACAGCCTACGCTAAATTACACATCTTTATTTATAGCATAATCAGTTTAGAAAACATCATAAGGAGCATCATCTAATGAGGATATTAAGACACAAGGGTCACCTCCTTCGCAACCGCACTCTGCTCGTCCTACGTACGGGGGGTGGACTACAGAGGAACCAACGCAGTTGTTACCTACGCGGACTTCCACACGACCCGGCACGTCAGAGTGCCTCCGTAGGTACGTAATATATCTGGACACCACGTCTACATAATACATACCACCTAAATCACTCGATTGCTGAATTAGGCGCTTTACGATCATATGATAATAATCATCACCAATCAAAACTATATCAAATATGCAACTAGAATAAACGAAGAACTGAATAAGTAGCAATATATTAAAATAGAGCAAAGTCATAATGAGATACAAGATAAAATTACCAATCTCTAGATGAACAGATCTGGAATCCCGCGCATAGCGCCCAACTCTACATTGATAGACGCCTAAACTAATGAACTTGAAGAACTAGAGCTCTACTTCTAATCTCTGGAAACCCTAACTTCTGTCTACTCTTCACAAATGAAGCAGGAGGAATGAATTGGTGCCCTCCGGGAGGGGGTCTGCCCCTTTATTTATAGCCCGGTAGGGTCAACGTGCGCCGTTGGATCAAACCGACTTAACATAGGGCTGAGATGACTCCTTGGAGGCGGTTGCGGAAGACTCCAAAAGACGACGGCCAGAAACCCTAGGGGGCGCCGCCCGGCCCCACCACCTGACATATGGGGTCCCGGTTGCTTCGGGTGTCTTCTAAACGCTTCTACCTTGCCGATGACATTTGTTGCCTTCGCGATCAAGTTTGGTGATAATTATGCACTTTAATCCTTCTTTTAAGCTTTTCTGGATAATTCCCTAGAAAATAGACAATTCACCAAAACTTGTGAAATTTATCAATAATAACCCCTATGTTTCTATTATTACCCCTTTCTATGTATTAGTTGATGGTATAAAATTGGTACTAACGATCGTCAACAATACCCTAAAGATAGGTCTTTGCTAGTCCCTTAGCAAAGCTGACTTGAAATAATTTATTCAGTGTTTCATCAATATGTATAGCTTCCAACAAGTACTCAAATATTTGAATAGAAATTCTTCTCCGGATTAAAATTCATTAGTCCACCTTTTAAATTTATTCCTACTCTTTTCAACCGTGGGGTTTAAACTAAATCTTGGGTAACTGAAAGATAAAATAATTAAGCAAGCACTATGTCTTTCATCCTTTGTTTCAACCATTGCTCCAAAGGTTTTTTTAATAAGTTTATAATTTTTATTTAGAAAATAATGAGAGCCTACTACCAAGATTGCAAAGGACTATTAAGCTATACACCATGACTGAATGTGTGAGTGTGATAAAATTTTATTTTAGGACTCCTATGCATTGTCCTCTCTTTTCTGTCTTTCTAAAGAGTGTGGGCTATCTCCCCAGCGGATACTTTTTTAACCTATTTTTTCTCTCTGGCGGGTGTCTTTGCACCCATTATTTTACTCTCTTTCTTTGATTTGGCACATACCCTTTTGATATGGCATCTTTCAGGCTCATAACTTTTTTTCATGTGAATTCAATAATAAATGCATAACAGAATAGTCTATTTAAATTATATTAGCAGAACAAATTATTATTGTATTTATTTTGATTTTGACTTTTGAAATGTCTAGAGCTAAGGTATCACTCAGAATAAAATAAATAGCAACTCAAACCTTCTTATATCGTATCCGTCAATTACTTAGATTTAATCCAAAACTTATGCTACCCACAGATATCAAGTTTCAGAATAAATTTTCATGCTAGATAAACTTCATTTAATTCGTAGGAGAATTTAAATTTTCATACTAAGCATTTGCAGAAAATTATATTTAAGCAATTTAATCATCTTTTTGATTTTTCTCTAGTTTCAAGTTCTACTTAATTTAAAGACAAATTTAATGCGAAATTTAAAGAAAATTTATGTACTCTATTTTTTTGATTTCATTTCTTTTTTATCACGCAAGAATTAAATGCAGTAACTAAAGAAAGCAGTAAATAAATTTTTATTTGATTTTCTTGTTTCATATTCTTCTCATTTTTTTAACAATATTAAAATTGACAGAATTAAAGACTGAACTAAATACTGAAATAAATGGTAGAATAAATACAAGAGTGAGGGGTGCTCACCTAGCGGGGATCTCCCCCAAGCTAAATGTTGCTGCGCTCAGTACTGTGGTGGAGGCAGTGGCCGAAATCCCATCTGATATATCAAATACTCCAGTTCGCTCTGTGTCTGCTGCTGTCCTTGATATAACTGATCAAGTCGTTTGTCTGTGCGGTGCTGCCACTGCTCGTGCTGGTGCAGTATGTTGCTTATCGTGTTCTGTCTCTGCTCAATGTTAGTGAGGAGCATAGAAAAAGCTGGAAAATCATTAACGGGAGTCTCAAAGTGCTGCTTAAGTGGCCGGTGGTAGCCATCTTCCGGTGGTGCGTGGAACGGATACGGTCCACCAGTGATGAAGTCCGTGTTTTTGCGCACAGAAAAGGATGCACGGTTTCTCTGAAAATCATTGGCCGTGTTGTCCGGCTCCTCGGTGGGGAATGCTTCCCAACCTGCTGCTGCTGCGGACGAAAACTCTCCTCGCTGAAATGTGGGCTGATCCTCCCATCCTGCATGGGTGGTCCACTGCTGACGTGGCTTC
Source organism: Eremochloa ophiuroides (assembly GCA_038502445.1). NCBI lineage: Eukaryota > Viridiplantae > Streptophyta > Magnoliopsida > Poales > Poaceae > Eremochloa > Eremochloa ophiuroides. Next base: position 96,118,506 of record JAHLJS010000007.1, on the reverse strand, counting down.
TGCGATGATCCCTGCTCACCAAAATTAACAAAGTGCAAATAGGCTGGCCTAGATGGTGCCGGATCAGCTCCAGTGTAATCAGTTCTCGGCGCCCTGCTGATGCGTGCGGACGGACATTGCCAATATTAGCTCCACTAGCTGAAAAAATAAAGTTCTGAACAGAATAAATTCCTAACTCCCTGTCCGGTAGTTTGTACTCATTTGCATAGTTTTTATAAATCATAACTATTTTATTATTTCGGCGTTTGAGCATGTGAGCACGAAAAAAAAATCATAGCCAATAATTCTTCGGGCATCAGGTATAAAAACAAGTGTAGTATTCTATAATAAACCTAACCCGGTAACTAAACGTGTAATTCAGGAAGAAAAAGAAATACTGTATTTTCTTATGAATGGACAGTTCTCTAGTAATTCAACATCATTTTTACAAGTGATATTTTCCTCTTTTTTATCATGATATATAATAAATGTAGCTCATCTTGTTTAATAGTATTTAATTTCTCTCTAGAAAAAAAATATAAAAGCTAGCCATTTAAGCATGAACCTCACTGTGGGGTGATGGACTTCTTCAGTAGTATAATTTTGTTTTCTTTCTGGTTTATTTGCAGTGATGCTCTCCCAAAAATCATCTTTATCAAAGTTTCAGAGAGCTTCCATCGTGTCAACCACACATTGATTATAGAATCCTAGTGTTAAATTAAGAGTTTTTCATGAGAGGGTGAAGAGTTTATTAAACATTCTAAAATTGACCTCATCATCATCAAAAACCAGGGTGCTCATAAATTCTATCGTGAGTAACTTGCTACCCTGCTCAGTGACTTGCCATGCACCTTCCCATCCAACATTTCTAAATATAAGCTCAAACTCGGAATCCATTCCGGTTTCATGAAGCAGGGTGGCATAAAAAATTGGAGTTTGCCTAAATTCCTTGTTCTTAACCACATTTAATATTTTCCTCTGTGGTCTAGTTGGTAATGAAATTTGAGTGATGCTTGTGACTCATACCTCTCTCTCCGTTGGGAAGAGGATGAAGGGTTGTCATATACGAAGGGTGAAGGAGAATCGACATTCATGTCGGAACCGATGAACGATGGCACTTGTGACGATGATTGACTTCGTGTTATGTGACGTGAAAATGCTCTTCCAAGGGACCGGATGGCACCTTTCATTCTATTACTCATCTTGCCTGTAAAATGAAAAACACGAAGAACATGGCAAGAACAAACAAGAATAAAAGAACAAAACAAGAACAAGCAAGAACAAGTGAAGAGAAGGAATCGAAGTGGCAATCTCTCTACTAGGTGCTCTTGCTAATCTCTTTCTCTCCTCCTTTCCTTGCTTAAACTTGGATTAAAAGAGGGATTTGTAAGAGTTGGAAATTTTGAGTTGCAGAGCAGAGTGGCTTGGTGCTCTCTGGTATGCAAGTGAGGCAATGAGTGAGTGAGAGAAATGAGAGGCAGAGAAGAGGGAGAGGGGCGCCGGCCGGCGTGGTAGTGGGGTCAGTCGGCCCCACTTTGTGTCTTCTGGCCCTCCACTTTGAAACATGTCAACATTTCCTACATCTCCTTCCAAATGCATGTGCGTGAGTGCTCTCTCTGATGGCAGAAGTGAAATGAGTGAATGGAGGGTAGTACATGAATGAATGAATGGAATTTAGATAGTAGTGAAAGGTGGTGGTTGATTGTGAGGTGACTTGATGTGATGTCTGTGGGTTCCATATGTCTCCCGTATTTATACCATATATTGGCACAAGAATGAAAAACTAAATTACATTTATGAATCTACGAAAAGTTAGAATTCAAATGATAGTCTTTTTATAATTTTCTGCCACCACAGTAATTTTCACTGACGGGGGTTTTACGCTCCGTTAGTAGTAGTCACATGGGGCTTATGATTTAATCATGTTATGCTTATTTATTTCTTTTTAATAATGCAATTTATGGAAAAGTAAATGTGCAAATTTTAATGCAAGAATTAAATTACTGATAACTACCGAGTTACCTCCCGGCGAAGGTTCGGGGTTTTTAAGTCCGCCGACTCGGACTTCTCCAGTTGAATTATTCTTGATGATTTATCTCCGATGTCGGAGATATTGTTGCATCTTATTCTTCATGACACTTCAAAGTTTGACATTGTTCCAGTCTTGGTTTGAATGCGAACCACTCTTCTTGCCCATTGATGGTAAATGTGATTTCTCCAGCTCCGACGTTGATGGTTGCATTTGCAGTATTTAGGAATAGTCACCCGAGGATGAGGGGTACCTTCCTCCCTTCCTGAATGTCAAGTACTCCAAAATCTACAGGAACGAAAAAGTTGCGGATTTTTACCAGAATATTTCTGCGATTCCTGCAGGATAGCGGACCGATTGGTCAGCTAGTTGCAGACACATCGAAGTTGGCGTGAGCGTAGAATAGTTGAGTTTATCAAAGACCGTCTTGGGCATGACACTGACACTTGCTACAAGATCATATAAAGCATTCTCGAATATCTGGTCTCTGATTGAGCAATCAATAGTGGGACACCTTGAATCCTTCTTCTTAGCAGGAGAAGAAATCAGAATTGCCTCACTACACTCCTCCATTAGCTTGACAACTTCAGTAGAAGGTAGTGGTCCTTTGTTGTTGTGAATGGTTCGAAGATACTTTGCGTATGTAGTTATCTGCATGGCATCTAACAACGGAATATTGACATATAATTTCTGAATTACCTCTACAAACTTACCAAATTGATCATCTATTTTAACTCTTCTCTTTCTGTGTGAAACGGTAACAGGGTTGTGTCATGAAAATCTTGAGTTAATTCTTGATCTTGTGGTTCAACTGGTGGTAAAACTTCTAGTGGTAAATGTGCTACGATTTCTTCTTCTCTGTTATCCTTCTCAATTTCTTGTTCTACCTGTACTAAATGTAGTGGTCTACATGCCCCTTTGGGTAAGGTGGATCACGTGTAGACTTACCTCCTCTAGTAGATATTCGTTTTACTTGTTTTTGGTTAGTGGTAAACAAAGTAGAAGACAATTGTGCAATTTGTAATTCTTTCTTTTTATTAAATGATATTTGATCTTTAACAGCATAAGAGAAACTATCTAATTTAGAATTAATTCCTTCTAAAACTTTATCATTAAAAGCAAGCTTCTTATAAATACTTTCATTAACTCTAACTTGTTCTAATATTAATTCTCTTAAGGGTGGTTGTCTCTGATTTAAAAAATTATAATTGCCCTGGTACTTACCTTGACTGTTGTTGACACTTCTTAGCGCAACCACTGGAGACAGGGTGTTAGGCTATCTCTGATAACGGCACCAGAAATGCCCTGTGGTATTTCTTATGTCTATTGGATAATTCTGCAAGCGCACAGAATATACCGCTGTAACACTTCACCCGGGAGTATTTCAAGGTATCGTTATTTATTTTATCCCAAGGGAAAGCGGTTGCTAGGAATAATTAATAAAAAGAGAGAGATCCTTAAGTCTATAGCAACTTAGTATCAACTAGTGATAGGGGGTAAATCGATATATAGAGGAAAGGGTAATGACACCAAGACACGACAAGGTTTTAAGATAACTAAGGATAACTAGTAGAGTATAGTTAGGTGGGAGGACAACGAGTGAGTGTAAGACTCCTATGACACTTACTTTACTCTTATGAACTATCTTATCAAATGGATGAATTATACTAAGATAGCTACCTTACTTCTGGTGTGTAGGGGGTAGTGCGAAACAATAGAGGATATAACCTCTACCCGAAGTGCCTACTCTCTTATGGGACCTACCTTTTAAGAACTTGCCTAAAACACCTGGAGGGATACTAAGACTAGACAGTGCTGTCACCACCTGGTAGCACCGACAAACAATCCGTGCGACAAGCGGCATTCAAAGGAAAGATCTAGTCTAAGCACGACGCTTACAGTAAGCCTTACTACTCTAGCTGCGTACCAACAACTAAAGCACCCTACGACAGGTGATGAACTACACATGTGAGCTGGTTACAGGATCACTATCTAACATAACTCAACTATAAGTTAAGACAAAACACAACAATACTATAAAGAATAGTAAAGCACTAGGTAGACTTAGTAAAGTAAAGTAAAGATAATATATTGATAAAGGTAAAGTCTTACAGAAGGAAAGGTACAAGAGCTATACCAGAATCTCCAGCAGACGACTCCAGAGACTCTGAACGTCGCTCGACTCGACTCTAACTCCCACACTAGACTAATACTACTACTACTACTACTACTAAAGAGTGGAGCTTCTCTTGTCTCTTGTGTATCTTGTGTATCTTGGGTGTGTTGAAGAGGGTGATGGCAGCCTCTATTTATAGGGGAGAGTTGAGGGACGCCACGTCAGCGATCCATGTGCTCCCAGCCTCTCCTCCTTTGGATGAACCGCCTCAATACCGCCATAGGATGGACGGCAGTGGTGATTTCATCACGTGGAAGACATGCAGGAAGGCGGTGGGGGCCAACCGACCTGGCCAGGCACCAGGGGGTCGGTCGACCCCCTATGACAGGTGGGCCCAGCCAGGTGTGGTCCCCACCAGTCATAGAGTGTTGCCTTATGCTGGTTTTACCTTGATTGTATTGTTTCACGCCTTTATCCGTGTGCTTTGATTCTTCACCGTTGAATGGAAACACAAGTTGATCTGATGGTGGAATTGAGCTGGGTAGGATGTCACACGGATCCTGCCACGTCACCAGAGCTAGATAGGCCCCATGGTGGGGTCGATGGACCCACACATGGGCCCACTCTGAGCTCTCCTCTCTTCTACATGATGTCTTGAGTCATTTTGTTATAGTGTGATGACTTGGTTCCCAAATACATGGTTCGGCCGACCCAACATATTGGGCTCCAAGTGATCCAAATTGTTCTCTTTTGATCTTCTCTGCATTTACATGCTAAGAGTACAAGTGGAACTAGTTATTGATAAAATATATTCATGATATGTTTATTCTCCCTTAAATTCGAGGCCTATTGACGGTGTTTGAATGTGGATTTTCATGGTATATCCACCGTCAACAACTTTGTAATACCCCGGGTATTACGGTTAATTAAAAATGCCATGTCATCACCTTTACATTAATTGCCTACATATGATTGTGCTTAGGGACCTTAGAGTGACTTAATTATGAATGATATTGATTGTGCAATTGAATCCCTAATTGAAAATCAAAAATATAATCAAAAAGAAAATTTAAATTAAGCCTCAATTGGACCCCAAAGCCCTAAATCAAAAACTACTTAGAATCTGGTGAAAGTGTCATAATAAAAGTTGTAGATCTATTAATATGGGACAACTGTTATTTTCAGTGTTTTTGAAGTTCTTAATTAGAAATTTGAATTAAACCCAGATTACTACTTTGGAATTCAAATTTGAAATGTCAATTCAAAAATTAGGAGGAATCCAACCAAACCTCCTTAATGAAAGTTGTAGAGCTCAACAAGTAGAACAACTTTTATGTTTGCAAAAGTTTAAGTTATTGAGAAAAATTTGGAGAATTGACTGGGATTGCAAATTGAATTGAAATTTGACTTTTACCCCGTTTTGAATATTTTCAAAACTAAGTAGAATTTAAACATGGTTCAAAAACCAAAAATGATCTACACAAAATTTGGCACAACTTTTATTTTTGAAGTTTCTCCTATTGCTACATGAAATAGGGTGATCATGATCAAATATAGGATTTGACCTAGGGACTTGCTAGAGTGCTCTGGGCCCCTATAGGTTCGGGCACGCCGGCTGCGCGTGCACGTGCCGCGCGCCTCTGCCATTCGGCTGGGATAGGGCATGTCGCCACCGCGTTTGCGTCACTCGGGGGCCCAGAACCTCGCCCTTCTTATCCACTTCGCTCTCCGGTCCTTTAAATGGCGACGTGTACCCCCACTGTGTTTCTTCTTCCTCCCGCCTCGCCAGACACCGCTCGGGTTCGCCAGCGAAATTCACCATCCCTACTCCACCTCTGTCCTCTCCATCTCATAATCCTCTGATTGACTTCCTTGCGCATCAATTGAGCCTATCTGAGCAGCTGTTGGTCGCCGGAGCTCCACGCGCGACTCATCCTTCTTCCTCGGCTCCAGCGAGAGCACCGCCGTGCCTTCTCGCGCCGTTGCCAGGGTGTTAGGGTGGGCTATTCTTTTCCCACCTTAGTGTTCTAGACCCACCTTGGTCCGTTGAATCTTGTGACCATGGTCGTTTGACCGCTCTTGCCTTAGGTTTGCCGGAACAGGGCCCTCGTCACCGGAGCGCGCAGCGGGTGCCTCAATCTACGTCAAGCCTCATCGTCTATGCTGTCTCCATCCCAACTGACTCGAACCAAAGAACCACAGTGAGCTCCTAAACCCTGTACTACCCTCCTTCCTTACACTCCCGGGATGCTTGGCCGGAACAATGTCCGCCGCCGCGAGCAGTGCCGCCGTGCCACCATGGCCGCCGGTGAGCTCATGCTTAAGTCCTTAGTATGCTCTAGAACCCCAGATAGGTTTGCTTGGGAGGCGCTAGAGGTATGCTCGGCCTCGTCTCAGGGTTCGCCGGCAGCGAGCGCCGCGGCGGGTCGCCGTCTACGTGTGTGCGCACAGAGGAGCAGAATGAGGGAGGGAGAGGCTGCCAGGTGGGGACCGCCTGTCAACGATGCAGAGAGAGAGAAAGCATGCGCGGGCTGTTTCGGTCGAGTGGGCCGGTCTGCTGGAGTTCATGGGCCGCCCCGGGCCAGATTGGTTCTGCCCATTTTCCAATTGATTTAGTTGTTTTCCTATATACATAAATAGCACCGTGTCTTATCATTTTTGTAGGAATTATTTCGCTGCATCAAAAATCCTGAAAATAATTGTGGATATTCTCTGTTATGCATAGTAGGTAACAAAAATACTAAATAATGACTTTAAGCTGGTTTCTATAGGAACTAAAAATTAGTAGTTTAAATGTTAAATACAACTTTGGTGATTTTTAATAAATTACGGGTTAGTCCAAAAATCATGAAATTTTATCTGGCACTGTTTTAGGTCAAAGTCTATCTGTTAGAAAAAATTGGGCTCAAGTGAAAGTAATTTAAATTGCTAGCCTTATAATGTTGGATTATTTGATTAATAAATTAAATTAAAATGATTAATCACTTAGGTATGGTATGATTTTGGAATTGATTGTTGATCCTAGGTCAAACATCCTGATGACCTAGGGCATCTAGATTAGCTTTATCATGAATTGAATATGAAGAAAAGTTGTGCTCAAGTTTATTAAGTATTAATTATTGAATCTTGCATCCCGTATCATTTCATCATATTAAGCATGCATCATTGCGTACATGTAGTGGCCGTGAACGAAAAAGTTAAAGTTCAGGCTACTTCCGAGGAGGGGATTCCTGAGGTTGTGCAGGGGTTTGACATTTGCAGGACTGATCCCGATCCGACGCTCTACGCAATCCAAGGCAAGCCCCGGTGCATTCAGCCCCTTCCTTGAGATTTATAAAAATTTTATAACTTGAGTTAAATTATTGCATTAGGTTAATAGGAGTTGATTGTCACCTATGTTGCTGCATTACCTACCTTGATATATTACCCTTGAAACCTATTTAAAATGAAAATGTTTGAAAAATGCTTAGCCCTGCTTAATTGATTTAGATTTGCATAAAATGCTATTTTCGACTTATGATGATATGATATTAATGAATCATGAGAAAGGAAAGGGATATGAGTCCGTTTTGTGAATTGTGCACTTGGATAGTAGCCCCAATGCATCTTTAACAACGGAAACTGATTTTCCATTCGTTGGTTGTGAATTTGGGTTAGAGTCTCAATGCTTGACCATCGGTGAAAAAGGGATTCGAAAACCGTGCTGGTTACTTGTACTTGGGTTATAGTCCCAATGCAAGATCTCTAACGAAAAAAGTAAATAGGGACCGTTCGTTGTAGGTCTGCTATGATCGAGACTTTGCAACTAGGCACATACTACGGGAAGCCCTGACTCCGGTGGCTCTACTACTTGAACCGACAACCACGCACTGGGAGTAGAGAGATGGTGAGAGTAGCGTGTACCCTCATGGCTGGCGTGCCTGGATAGTAGAGGAGTACTGTGCTCTCGGGTGGCGCAGGACCGGTTCAGGTTTTGAAAAAGCCGTGGTAGACGGGGTTTGGCATATGCAAGCATAGGTGCCTACATATGCATTATGGATTGGGATCCCCAGCTGGGTACTAATCGATTCAAATCATCGTTGCTCCTCGGATATGGAGACTTGATCCTTTGACCTACAATTAAAAAGTGGTTCAAAACTAGGATGTTTTTTGAGAATGATTAAGTAAATAGAAATGATGGATATATGTGAAAGAATTGAGAACTATTGATATTGATTATAATAAGGTTGACTAAAATAGTGAAAATAGGATTAGTATTGCTTTTCCGCAAAATACTTTAACTTTTGCTAAAGCCTTACCTTGACTCCCCTCAGCCTGCATTCCTGAGTCTCATCTTTTTGTTTAGTCGGGTAAGTCTTGTGGAGTACCCCAGTACTCAGGGTTTATTAACCCCTGTTGCAGGAGAACCACAGCAGCAGGTTTGCCTCGCTCCGTGCTGTGTGACCGTCGTCCAGGAAGGAAGTGAGGAAGAGTGAAGTAGGACCCGTGGGCCGGGTGCCTGCTATCTTTTACCTAAGTATGTTGTATTGTCGTTCCACTGCTACTGCTTCTTATCTATGGTTTATAATAACTGCACTTAAATTCTATTTAGACAACTGGTTTGTAATCTAAGTACTATGTAATCTTCTACACTTTTACTCGGATGTACTTCATTATGAAATGTTGTAATCCTGTAATGGCTTCGCAATGGGATCCTGTTGGAGAAACGGGTGCTGATGTAACCCGACAGGGCCTTCTAGATCATTTGGGACATGGGCCCGGCTGTCAGAGATCATTAGTGATAATGACAGGTGCCTGTAGGGCCATATGATTTAGACGGTTCTGTTACAGTTGGTATCAGAGCATTCTATTGCTCAATCATTGCTGTTTTACTTTTCAAAACTTCAAAATGTTTTGGATCATAAAAATCTAAATTGGTATTTTGGTCCAAATTGCTTGCTCTTATCTTATTCTGTAATATAGTTATGGTAGCAAGTGGAATAACATGTTTACTAGCCCTATGTTAAAAGTTATTGTGCATTCATTTATCTTGCATTGATTTAAAATTCGTAAGTACGATTCATTCATCATGATTAATTCACGTGATAATTAACTTCCTCCATAAAGTGGTTTATGGGTTAGGTTCTATCAAACCTATTCTTCCTAGCCTATAATATCCTCACTAATCCCAACTTATCTTCTCCAGCATGGCACGCAAAAGCAGACTGCTCACAAGATGACGGGTCCTAGGGGAGTGCCACGTCACCGGCTTAGCGCCACGCAACTAGGAGGCTTTTGGCAGTTGTCGTCCCCGCCGCCGGCGCGCTGAGGTATAGGAGATTGACAGGATGAGGGAGGAGATGAGGAAGATAACTGAGGACTTTGCCACTGCTCGTCGAGAGCATTACCAGGATGTGGCTACGATCGATCGCTGCGGACTGCTGTTGGCACGTCTTATTGAGCAGAGGGATGCGACCTGGGCGCGTGAGGACACGACCAAGGCCAGACTGCACGCACTCGAGATCTACGTAGAGCAGATCGAGGACTACAATGATACACTGAATGAGGAGGTGCATAGGTTCAACAATGAGCTTAACCCTATCTTGGAGCCACGTGTTGAGGACCCCGAGGATGGAGTTGTTGTTGGTCCTGAGGATCAGGACATGGAGGATGTTGATGAGGAGGTTGAGCCTCTCCAGGTGGTTGTCGAGGAGGACACCAATGAGGATGACGAGGAGGACGTCGAGGAGGATGTTGAGGAGGCCGACGAGGACGGTATCGTCTCTGACGGGACCGTGGGCGATGACGACTAGACTAGTCATAGGGCTAGGGATGTTGGCCTATCGTTATCCTTTGTATTGTAATGTTGGTGCTTGCCAAGAACCTTAGTCATGGGTTGGGAACTTTGTTAAGTTCTAGTCGTGTCTTTTAAGTATCATTTAAGTGTTGTAATGTTTAAGTGTGTACTGCTACTACGTTCGATTAAGTAATCCTAGTCCTAAGTTTGGTTTGCTATTAAACAGATGCCTGTCAATACCCGTGCGTCCGGTGCTGGAACCTCTGAGGATGGAGCTGCTCCCAACCCACCGCCTATTCCACCAACCTTGGCCGATGCCATTGCGGCTCTAGCCAATGCCACCACAGCGATGGCGCAGAATCAAGGCAATCGTGGTGGGCGTCGTGGCCGCCGTGATGAAGATGAGACTACATACGTGGACTTCATGGATACCCGTCCACCTGTGTTCACCAAGGCTGATGAGCCCCTGGAGGCTGATGACTGGCTCCGTACCATGGAGCAGAAGTTTAGCCTGATTCACTGCACTGAGATTCGGAAGCCACTATTTACAGCGCAGCAACTGCGAGGTCCTGCAAGTGCTTGGTATGCAAACCTCCTGTCCACGCAGCCCGATGGGCATCAGCTTACCCAGGCAGAATTTTGTGAGGCTTTCCGGGCTCATTACATTCCTGCGGGTGCAATGAAGATGAAGCTGGATCAGTTCCTGGCTCTACAGAAAAAAAAATCCACTGTCATGCAGTACGTTGGTCAATTCAATCACCTGTCGTAGTATGCCCCTGAGCATACCAACACCGATCAGAAAAAGAAGGATTGCTTTATAAGGGGTCCGAATTACAAGATTCAGCGAAGTCTATCCAACAACCTCCATGGCACCTATCACGAGGCTGTCAACATTGCCATTGCCTTTGAAGACAGCGACCGTAAGCACCAAGAGGAAAAGAAGAAGAAGAAGTCTGGGTTTTCTAGCGGTCAAAAGCGTTAGAAAATCATTTATCATCCCATTCACCACTCTCGTCCACCATACCCTCAGCAGCAGGTCGTTGTTCGCACTGCTGCTACCTCCCATACCTTCAACAAACAAAACACCACTCAGCCGAATGCCCCTGGCGTTCGTGTCACCACCCCACAGGTCAACTACAACCAACCTTGCTACAACTGTGGCAAGATGGGACACTGGTCCTGTAACTGTCCATTCCCCAAACAATACAACCAGAATGCACAGAAGGCTCCTGGTGGACAGCAGCAGCAGATTCAGCACCGTGGCCACCAGCAGCATGCCCAAAAGGGAAAAGTTGTGAGGAAAACTAGGTCAAGTCTACTACACTCAAGTTGGTGATATTCCCGAGGGTGAACCCGTCATGTTGGGTAGGTTCCCTGTCGCAAATCATCCTGCTATCATGCTTTTTAATTCTGGTGCATCGCATTCATTCATCAATCGTACATTTGTCGTCAAGCATAAAATTCTAATTGGGCAGATAGAGGAAAATTTTCTTATACAGTCGCCCAGAGGGTGTATTAGTACTATGGAGGTAGTACATCGGGTGCCCATAGAACTTGACGGGCATATATTCCCGACCTCAATGATAGCGCTGAAAGACCAGGATATAGATGTGATATTAGGCATGAATTGGATGTATCAGCACAAGGCTCTCATTGACGTGCTGAATAGAACCATCAGGGTAAACTTGCCTAATATTCAAACCCAACTCCTCATCCAACTTCCAATACCTCAAAGAGCAGTTGGTCGAATATGTGCAACCGCAGTCAAAGAGGTGCAAAACATTCCGGTAGTTTATGAATTTCCGGATGTGTTCTCTGTCGATTTGCCTGGTTTACCTCCTGATCGTGATGTGGAGTTTACCGTTGAGTTGAAATCTGGAACAGCACCTGTTTCTCATAGAGCCTATAGGTTGCCTCCCAAGGAACTGGCGGAGCTTAAGGTCCAGCTACAAGATCTGTTGGATAAGGGTTTCATTAGACCTAGCTCGTCTCCTTGGGGTTGTCCTGCTATCTTTGTGAAGAAGAAAGATAAATCCCTCCGACTCTGTGTTGATTACCGCCGTCACCATCAAAAACAAATACCCTTTGCCTCATATTGACCTACTTTTTGACCAACTAGCTGGAGCCAAAGTATTTTCTAAAATTAACCTTAGGTCTGGCTACCACCAAATAAAAATTCGTCCCGAAGGACATTCCAAAAATAGCCTTCACCACCAGATATGGTCTATACGAGTACCTAGTCATGTCCTTCGGCCCAACCAATGCTCCTGCCTATTTCATATACCTCATGAACTCCGTCTTCATGCTTGAGCTCGACAAATTTGTAGTCGTGTTCATAGATGACATCCTTGTTTATTCTAAAACCCTTGAAGAACATGCCAACCACCTAAGTGTTGTTCTGACCCAATTGAGAGAACATCAACTTTATGCCAAATTTAGCAAGTGTGAGTTTTGGTTGGACCGAGTCCCTTTCCTCGGGCATATTTTGTTGGCTGAAGGCATATCAGTTGATCTATGCAAGGTGGAAAAAATCTTGAATTGGAAGCCACCAACCACGGTACATCAAGTCCGCAGTTTCATGGGAATGGCGGGGTACTACCGTCGCTTTATTACAGATTTTTCTAGAATGGCCAAGCCGATTACTGGGTTGTTGAAGAATCAGATCAAGTTTGTCTGGTCACCTGAGTGTGAGAAAGCCTTTCAAACCTTGAAGAAGTTGTTGACTACTACACCAGTCTTAGCCCAGCCCGACATTGAAAAGCCGTTTGATGTGTACTGCGACGCTTCTGGAACCAGTCTTGGTTGCGTCTTGATGCAAGAGGGTATGAAGAGAATTATCCTACTCATGATCTAGAACTGGCCGCTGTTGTCCATGCATTGAAGATATGGCGTCATTATTTGCTAGGTAGTACTTGCAACATTTATACTGATCATAGGAGCCTAAAATATATGTTTACTCAAGAAGAGTTGAACATGAGGCAACGGGGATGGCTTGAGTTGATTAAGGATTATGACATTGAAGTGCATTATCATCCTGGCAAGGCGAATGTGGTCGCCGATGCACTCAGTAGGAAAGTTCATTGCAACTGTCTGACAGTGAAGCCCCGAGATCTTTCCTTGTGCTATGAGTTAGAGAAGTTAGGTATAGAAATGGTTGAACATAGCAGCTTGAACCATATTAGCATTGAGACCACCATCCGTGATGAGATCATTGTGGCTTAGAAAGGAATCAAGGGCATCAAGCATATCAAGGAAAAAATCCAAGCTGGCACGGTAGATTGCTTCATGATCGTCTAGTTCAAGCATATCAAGGAAAAAATCCAAGCATATCAAGGTGTCGTATGGTTCAAGGATCGTCTAGTAGTTCCAAAAGTACCTGAGTTGCGTCAAAAGATCCTCGATGAAGCACATTTGACCAGATTCTCCATTCACCCAGGAAGCAACAAGATGTACCAGGATTTGAAGCAAAAATTCTGTTGGACTAAGATGAAAATAGAGATTGCTCGATATGTAGCAAGATGTGACACTTGTTGGAAAGTAAAAGCTGTCCACATGAAGCTTGGAGGAGAGCTACAACCATTGCCTGTTCCTGCGTGGAAATGGGAAGATATTAGCATGGATTTCATTGTAGGTTTGCCAAAAACATCAAGAGGTTTTGATTCAATCTGGGTTGTTGTCGATCGCCTCACTAAGCAAGCTCATTTCATCCCCGTCAAAACTATTTTACACTGCAGTGAACTATGCAAAGCCATATATACAAAATTTGATGAAGCTTTATGGTGTGCCTAAGACCATTGTCACGGATCGAGGTGCTCAATTCATCTCGAATTTTTGGAGAGCATTGCATAAATCACTGGGGACAAAACTTTTGCATAGTACAACATATCGTCCACAGACTGACGGTCAGACTGAGAGAGTCAACCAAGTGTTGGAGGATATGTTGAGAGCATGTGCACTCAATTACACAGATACGTGGGATGAATGTTTGGCACTACAAGAATTCTTGTATAATAACAGTTATCAAGAGAGCATCAAGATGGCACCGTTCGAAGCTGTGTATGGTCGTAGGTGTCGGACTCCCCTAAATTGGTCTGGGCCTAAAGAAAGATGGTTCTTTGGACTTGACTTGGTAGAAGAAACTGAAGAAAAGGTCAGGCAAATACAAAATAATTTGAAGGTTGCACAGTCGTGACAGAAAAGTTACGCCGATCGAAGACGTCGTCCCTTGGTATTTAAGACAGGAGATTACGTCTATCTTAAGGTCTCACCAATGAAGGGAATTAGTTGATTCGGAGTCAAAGGCAAGTTAGCCCCTCGATACATCGGGCCATTCCAAATCGTGGTACGTCAGGGAAAAGTAGCCTATAAATTGAGATTGCCAGATCACCTCTCAGCTGTGCACGACGTATTCCATGTGTCGCAACTCAAAAATTGTCTTCGAGTGCCTGATCAGGTCATTAATGTTGAAGGAATAGAACTCCAACCCGATCTGACATACTCTGAGTATCCGATTCTAGTCCTGGATCGAAAGGATCGCGTCACTCGAAGAACCACCACTAGATGGTACAAGATTCAATGGAAGCGAACATTTAGAGGATGAAACTACCTGGGAATCCGAAGACTACCTCGCCGAGAATTTCCCCGAATTTTTTGCTACCTTGTAGATGTAAATTTCCTGGTTATGTAATGTGTAAACTCTCCTAGTTATTTTATGATCAAGTTTGGACTAGATTTACTTGACACGGTTTCTTTTCCATTACTTAGCCCTACGGTTTAGTTGTGTATCAAATCTTGGGACGAGATTTCTTTAAAGGGGAAGGGCTGTAATACCCCGGGTATTACGGTTAATTAAAAATGCCATGTCATCACGTTTACATTAATTGCCTGCATATGATTGTGCTTAGGGACCTTAGAGTGACTTAATTATGAATTATGTTGATTGTGCAATTGAATCCCTAATTGAAAATCAAAAATAAAATCAAAAAGAAAATTTAAATTAAGCCCTAATTGGACCCTAAAACCCTAAATCAAAAACTACTTAGAATCTGTTGAAAGTGTCGTAATAAAAGTTGTAGATCTTTTAATATGGGACAACTGTTATTTTGGGTGTTTTTGAAGTTCTTAATTAGAAATTTGAATTAAACCTAGATTACTACTTTGGAATTCAAATTTGAAATATCAATTCAAAAATTGGGAGGAATCTAACCAAATCTTCTTAATAAAAGTTGTAGAGCTCAACAAATAGAACAAATTTTATGTTTACAAAAATTTAAGTTGTTGAGAAAAATTTAGAGAATTGACTAGGATTGCAAATTGAATTTAAATTTGGCTTTTACCCCCTTTTCAATATTTTCAAAACTAAGCAGAATTTGAACATGGTTCAAGAACCAAAAACGATCTACACAAAATTTGGCACAACTTTTATTTTTGAAGTTTCTCCTGTTGCTACATGAAATAGGGTGATCATGATCAAATATAGGATTTGACGTAGGGACTTGCCACAGTGCTCCCTACAGGGTCGGGCACGCGGGCTGTGCGTGCGCGTGCCGCGCGCTGCAGCCGTCCGGCCAGGGCAAGGCATGTCGCCGCTGTGTTTGCGTCACTCGGGGGCCCCAAAACCTCGCCCTTCTTATCCACTTCGCTCTCGGGTCCTTCAAATGGCGACGAGTACCCCCACTGTGTTTCTTCTTCCTCCTACCTCGCCGGACACTGCTCGGGTTCGCCAGCGAAATTCTCCGTCCCTACTCCACCTCTGTCCTCTCCATCTCATAGTCCTCCTTGCGCATCAATTGAGCCTATCTGAGCAGCTGTTGGTCGTCGGAGCTCCATGCGCGACTCATCCTTCTTCCTCGGCTCCGGCGAGAGCACCGCTGTGCCTTCTCGCGCCGTTGCCAGGGTGTTGGAGTGGGCTATTCTTTTCCCTCCTTAGTGTTCTAGACCCACCTTGGTCCGTTGAATCTTGTGACCTTGGTCGTTTGATCGCTCTTGCCTTAGGTTCGTCGGAACAGGGCCCTCGTCACCGGAGCGCGCCACGGGTGCCTCGGTCTACGTCGAGCCTCGTCGTCTGTGCTGTCTCCATCCTAACCGACTCGAACCATAGAACCACGGTGAGCTCCTAAACCCCATAGTACCCTCCTTCCTTACACTCCCGGGTTGTTTGGCCGGAACAATGTCCGACGCCGCGAGCAGTGCCGCCGTGCTGCCATGGCCGCCGGTGAGCTCGTGCTCAAGTCCTTAGCATGCTCTAGAACCCTAGATAGGTTTGCTTGGGAGGCGCTAGAGGTATGCTCGGCCTCGTCTCAGGGTTCGTCGGCGGCGAGCGCCATGGCGGGTCGCCGTCTGCGCGTGTGCGCGTGTGCGCACAGAGGAGCAGAGTGAGTGAGGGAGAGGCTGCCAGGTGGGGACCGCCTATCAGCGGTGCAGAGAGAGAGAAAGCATGCGCGGGCTGCTTCGGTCGAGTGGGCCGGTCTGCTGGAGTTCATGGGCCGCCCCGGGCCAGATTGGTTCTACCCATTTTCCAATTGATTTAGTTGTTTTCCTATATACATGAATAGTGCCATGTCTTATCATTTTTGTAGGAATTATTTGGCTGCAACAAAAATCCTGAAAATAATTGTGGGTATTCTCTGTTATGTGTGGTATGTAATAAAAATACTAAATAATGACTTTAATAAATTATGGGTTAGTCCAAAAATCATGAAATTTTATCTGGCACTGCTTTAGGTCAAAGGCTATCTGTTAGAAAAATTTGGGCTCAAGTGAAAATAATTTAAATTGCTAGCCTTATAATGTTGGATTATTTGATTAATAAATTAAATTAAAATGATTAATCACTTAGGTATGGTATGATTTTGGGATTCATTGTTGATCCTAGGTCAAACATCCTGATGACCTAGGGCATCTAGATTAGCTTTATCATGAATTGAATATGAAGAAAAGTTGTGCTCAAGTTTATTAAGTATTAATTATTGAATCTTGCATCCCGTATCATTTCATCATATTAAGCATGCATCATTGCATACGTGTAGTGCCCGTGAACGAAGAAGTTAAAGTTGCTATAGACTTAAGGATCTCTCTCTTTTATTAATTATTCCTAGCAACCGCTTTTCCTTGGGATAAAATAAATAACGATACCTTAAAATACTTCCGGGTGAAGTGGTACGGCGGTATATTCTGTGCGCTTGCGGAATTATCCAATAGACATAAGAAATACCCCTTAGGGCACTTCTGGCACCGTTATCAGAGATAGCCTAACACCCTGTCTCCGGTGGTTGCGCTAAGAAGTGTCAACAAGCATTTCTGGCACTATTGCTAGGGAAAGCATCAGTCTAGGAATATTAATAAAAGTTGAATTTGGAGTCTACTATCAATTTAGTTATCGATTAGTGTTAGGGGCTTACCCCTACCTGTGTTTCTTGTTATCGTGAAGCTAGACAGTGCACGAGCGGTTTTCAATTGCCATCAAATTTTATTGAAGTTCCTGAGCAATTGTTGAGGAGAACTAGACGCCATCAAGTTCCACCTCAAAGGTTCATCTTAAACCTGAATCCGTTCGAGGAAAGAGGTTCCGCACTATCAATCAAGGAAGCTATGGCCCAGAAGACCATCTTTGAGTTCTCTGCATCATCGGCTGACAACATTGCCACCAGTCCGCAGCTCAACTTGGGGGATGCTACCTTTGAGCTTAAGCCAGCACTCATCAATATGGTGCAAGCCAACCCTTCTGTGGAAATCCGCATGAAGACGCAAATGCCCATCTCCAGCATTTCTTGGAGGTGTGTGGTACCTTCACTATCAAGAATGTCTCGGCAGATGCCATCCGCCTTCGCCTATTCCCATTCTCACTGCTTGGGAATGTGAAGCAATGGTTCTATGCCAACAAGAATGAAGCTACCACTTGGGAGAAGTGCGCCAACGCATTTCTCAAGAAATTCTTCCCAATGGACAAAACCAGCGCTCTTCGTGCAAAGATCTCAAGCTTCCAACAGCAAGCTGATGAGACGATTCCCAAAGCATGGGAACGTCTCCAGGAGTACATTCGTGCTTGTCCTCATCATGGGATTGAAGAATGGCTCCTAATCCAAGGTTTCTACCATGGGCTGACTGGATTAGCCCGTAGTCACCTTGATGCTGCCGCTGAAGGAGCATTCCTATAACACAATGTCAAGGATGCTAAAGACCTCATTAAAAAGATGGTTAGCAACCAAACATGGAATGAGGAGTGTCTCCAACCCAAGAAAAGGGGTATGCACGCCATTCATAAGGTGAAAATGCTCTCATCAAAAATGGACCTCTTGATGAAAAAGATTGAGGAAGGTTCCAAAAAGGAACAAGGGGCCATTTGGACCACTGCCACTGCACGAGCAATCAAAGCTGATCCACGTTGCGAGGTATGTGGTGGAGAAAATCATTCGGGCAACTACTGTCCCGAAACGAAGGAGGAGGTGAGCTTCATCAACAACAACAACAACAGTGGATATCGACCCCAGCAACAAGGAGGATGAAACTCGCGCCCCTTCTACCAAGGTAATCAAGGTAATTGTTACAACAATAATTTTAATAATTCTTATGGTAACCAACCTTCTCTTAAAGATCTTGTCTTAGGCCAAACTAAAATCAATGATAGCATAGACAAGAAAATAATGGCTAATGATAAGATTCTTGAAAATCTTAGTGAGAAAATGGATAGCTATAACACTGCTATGAAAAATCAATTAAGCTTTAATAAAATGCTACAAACACAATTAGCTCAAATAGCAGCAGCTGTCCCCTCCTTCGAACAAGGTAAGATCACAGGAAAACCTGAGGAACCAGTAGAGGGTGTCAAGTTAATTTCTATGAAGTTTGGTAAGCCTCCGGTCAGGCCAAATCTGGGATGCCTTCTTGACCCGCCATTCATGGCCAAGAAGAGTGACCCCGGCCATCCTACCATCATCTGGGAGATCGGGCCGCACACCTTCAACAACGCCTTCTGCGACCTTGGATCTAGAGTCAACATCATGTTTAAGGTAATGTATGAAAATCTGCTAGGGGGACCTTTGTACCCCACTTTTGTCAAATTGCAGATGGCGGATCAATCCATCCGGTTCCCTGAGGGATTGGCAAGGGACATTCTTGTCAAAGTTCAATACGAATACATCCCCGCTGACTTCATCATTCTTGATATGGGGGCCGATGACGAAGTCCCCGTCATCCTGGGAAGGCCGTTCCTCAACACCGTAAACGCCATCATCTACGTGGGATCCGGCCAAGTCCACTTCCAACTCCCTGGCAAGAGAATTAAATGTCCTTTCAATGGTTATAAATCTATGCAATAGGGAAGGAAGAACCTATGGGAAAATAAGCCACAATATGCACCCTGCCGAAAGAATCAATCGCCAAAGGCCAAAAAGACCGAACTAGTAAGTAAAGCTAAGGCAGTGAATAAGGCTGACTCTGCTGAGTCACAAGCATCAACCAAGAAGTAATGGCGGAAGAAAAAGGTGCGATCATCACGATCCCCATCTCCGGGACCGACCGAAGCACCCGAAGAATGAACCCGAAAAGGAGATGCCCTGCTCTACGGACCTAAAACATGGAGCCCTTGCTGGTAAGGTAAATTAGTATTTATCTCATATTTACTTTTCGCATTTCAATTCTTGCATCTTTGCATTGCATTTCATATTTAATCTTTGCAATATTTTATTTTGACAAAATAAAGAATTTAGATAAATAAAACTTGAAAAGAACTATAGTGCTCACGCCTGAGGTGGTGGGACCACCCAAGGTGGGGTTGGCCGACCCCATCATGGGGCTCACTCACCTCTGGTGATGTTGGTCTGGTGTCCTGATTTCTGTCTCAACTTTAATCACTAGTTAATTTTGAATTTGGTCGACAACTTTTGGTCACGACCACTTTCACATGCTCCAATGAGAATCCAACATCCACCACCTTCCAAATTCTAAAAAGTGGACACTTTGGCATGCATTAGTGCTTCCATGGTCCATGGGAATCACTTTAAAACATGTCTCCACTTTTGTCATACACCTTTCTCTTTCACAAAGCACTAGACAAGGAAATCTAAAAATTTCATCACTTTTGGTCTACCACTAGTCTTTACTTTACTGGACAAAATGAAACACACTGTTTAAAGCTAAAGAGGGGACCAAACATGGGTCGGCCGACCCATGTTTAAAGTCCTGTCTGCAAGATTGTGTTTGAATTCAAATAGATTCCCTGTCCAAAGGTGAAAGCAGCTCTGACACTGCCATAGTGGGGTTGGCCAACCTAGCCCTAGTGGCCTGGTCACCAGCCCTTCTCCCCCTATAAATACCCTTGCATTGTGAGCTCAATCCCACACCCAAACCAGCTAAATCATCTCGAGCACACAATCTCTCTTCTCAATTTGAGCAAGTTATTTTCTCAAGTTTAGTTGTAGTTAGCCACTCAAACCAAAAACCCAAAAATATTATAGTAGTAGAAGCTTGTCTTACTCTCATCTTTGTTCTCAACATCTTGTTTGTGGAGTACTCCTACCCACAAGAGCGGTTTGTGGAGGTAACCATACCTCGCAAGGATTACTAACATTGGGACAACTAACGCTAACGCTAATCATTGTTGTCCTAGTGTGTTCTTGTGTTGTCTCATTGCTGCAGGAAGATGAGAAAGTTCTCCTCCGCATTCAATAAGGCCAAGAGTGTCGTAGGGAGTTCCTCCCGATGACCCGCCATGACGAAGATGAAGGAAGAGAAGCTCCACCGAGACAAAGCTTTGGAGTGCCTCCCGAGAGGACGTTCGACCCCGAGAGCGGCCTCATGCTGGACCAAGAAGAGTACCAAAGGTACCTCTCCATCCGACACCGCGGTTATGAACATACCGGCATCATCGACCCTGTCCTGTTGGACAACACAGGTATGACCGTAGAGTTTAATACTGTTTTTAATACAATTGGGTGGGGAAGCCTTTGGGAAGTGCAAGAACTTGGAATTGAAAAACTCACCATGGAATTTCTATACTCTTTAAAACACACCATGGAGTTTTTAGTATGTCACTTGGCTTTGATAACAATTGTCATCTAGATCTAGCTAATGCCACAAGAAAATTTGATAAAGCTAATTTCTGGAAAGCCATAACTGGATTCAATGATTGCTCTAATCCTAAAACTGATGAAATCCATAATCCCACTTTGCGCTTGCTCTGCTATTGGATGGCCATAACTCTTCTTACTGGCTCCAATGTGCAAATCCTTCTTAATGATGAAAAAGAATGCTTTATGCCATGACTAAGAAAATAAATGTTTCACCTGCTAAAATTTTAGTCCGCCTTTGCCTTGGTATTTTTCATATAAGCGAGCCTATATTCTTTACCTCTTTTATCACTCGCATTACTGAAACAATAGACTTGCTAAATTGAAAACACTACTTTGAATATATTGCTTCTCCTAGAGACATTATAACTGAAGATTTCTTCATAAGTGCTCAAGTCCTAAAAAGAGATGAAAATGGTGGTCTTAAAATGATTTATCCAGGCCATACAGCCGAAATCTCTATCCCATGTGAGAGGCATCGGTTGTATGCGCTGCGTACACTAACCATAAATTGGGACCGAGAGGCAAGAAGGCAAAATATTGCACGAATAAGAAGGGTGACAAGGAGCATGTCACAAACCGCTCAATTTGAGCAAGGTGGCACATCACGAGATGCAGGGGGATATGAAGAAGAAGGCGATGAGGCAAGTTCCATGGACATTTCAGGGTCCACGGAACGGCCTCAACATCACATTCCAAGAGTGCACACTCCCCGTCTATCCACACGGGCGAGGGGTCATCGGAACCAAGGATCGGAAATGGAGTTGATCAATGACATGGGCGCAATGCAAGTTGAACAAGATGCAACTCTAAATATGGCACAACAAAATGTCCAATTATTGAAAGCCATACAAGATGAAGAAGCACAACACTGGGCAGGATGGTTCCAATAATATCTGCCACCACAATGAGCAAAAAGACAAGCTTGGGGGAGATCCTCTCCCCCACCAAGGTAAGTATTCTATCCTAGCTACTTACATTATTTTAATTCATTGCATTAAAAAAATGCATAAGATAAAAATACCAAAAATATTTTCCTTATTTCCATATGTCTCATGAATGTTTATCTTCCTCATGGAAATGATGAATAGTTGCTCTGTTAATGTTTCTTTAATGCCTAGTTTACAACTTAGTATTTCTTTGAGTATAGATCACTTGGCTTATTTAAAATTATCATGAACTAAAACTTTATGGATGCTAAGTGCTAGAACTAAGTCTAAGTTGTTGTGAGATTTGATATGGTGAAACAAGAGTTGCTATAATATTGTTCTAAGCATGCATGATTACTGAAGATTTATTTCTTAAACGATCAAAACCTTATTATTTCTCAATGGTGATAAATTCCTATCACAGCCAAATATGCTATACATATCTAAAACCTTCCACTTAAGCTATTTGCTTTGTATTGAGTTTTGTCAAGTCTTGTTGGCCCTTATTGAGAGTCTTATCATGCTCCCAAGATCAAGATCACGTACACACCACATATATATGCTGCTTCTACACTGGAAGTACACAACCACATGCGTTTCATTTCCACCAAATAAATGCTCCATGTGTTAAAGTCATAGAAAATCTCTCTTAGTTATTATGGTAGAAGAGATAAAAGGCTCTGCAAAATGAAAAGAAAAAGAAAGAAAGATGGACATGGGAAGTCCATAGAAAAGAAAAGAAAAATATATGAGCAAAGTCTAAGCTCATTAATAAAGAAAGGAAAAATGATAGCCATGTCTCTAAAAATTTATTAGAGAGATACAATTTCAAAAAGAGGAGCATTTTAGTCCACTTTTTCCACACACTTGCACATCTTGATCTAAGGGCATGACACTTTTCTCTTTGAATCCAAGCTTTGACTCTACAATACATGTAAAGTAAGTATGCTATACTCTTTCATTCCTGCCTTAAGCTCCACATAAGCCATTTTTAGAAGTAGGATAACAAAGAAAAGGCAACATTTACTTTGTGCCTTGGTAAGGAATCATACACCATTTGAGTGACATGAGAGAACCATATGAGGAACATTAAGTTTTCTTTTGAAAAATATTGCTAAAACCTCCATTATGAAACTTGCAAAGAATGAGAAAATTAGTTCTCAAGTTAAAC
Source organism: Eremochloa ophiuroides (assembly GCA_038502445.1). Lineage (NCBI taxonomy): Eukaryota > Viridiplantae > Streptophyta > Magnoliopsida > Poales > Poaceae > Eremochloa > Eremochloa ophiuroides. The sequence goes on along the minus strand of JAHLJS010000007.1, from coordinate 96,095,440 downwards.
TGTTCTATCTCTCAACCACCTAAGCCAAGGGAAAGGTCATTAGCCCCATAAAAGACTAAGGTAAAATGGGTGAATTTTTATAGCCAATTTTTCCATTCAAAAGAGAAGTATTTTGTTGCGCACTTGGTACTAAGGAAATATGAACATTGGAGCAACTCCTGATCCACCGAGGCTAAGTTTAATTATTTACTCGGGACGAGCAAAGGTTAAGCTTGGGGGATCTTGTTGATGGTGGATATACCATAAAAATCCACATTTGAACACCGTCAATAGGTCTCGGATTAAAAGGAGAATAAACATATCATGAACATATTTTATCAATAACTAGTTCCACTTGCACTTTTAGCTTGTAAATGCAGGGAAGATCAAAACAGAACAAATTGGAGCACTTGGAGCCCAATATATTGGGTTAGCCGAACCACATATTTGGGTACCAAGTCATCACACTTCAACAAATGACTCAATACATCACGTAGAAGAGAGGAGAGCTCAGGGTAGGCCCATGTGTGGGTCGGCCGACCCCACCATGGGGCCCACCTGGCTCTGGTGACTTGGCAGGATCCGTGTGACACTTCACCCATCTCATTTCAACCATCAGATCAGCATGTGTTTCCATTCAACGGTGGAGAATCAAAGCACACGGATCAAGACGTGAAACGACACAATCAAGAAAGAACCAGCACAAGGCAACACTCTATGACTGGTGGGGACCACACCAGGCTAGGGTCCACCTGTCATAGGGGGTCAGCCGACCCCCTAGTGCCCAGCCAAGTCGGTTGGTCCCCACCGCCTTCCTGCATGCCTTTCACGTGATGAATTCACCACTGCCGTCCATCCTATGGCGGTTTTGAGGCGGTTCATCCAAGGGAAGGAGAGGCAAGGAGCACACGGATCGCTGATGTGGCGCCCCTCCACTCTCCCCTATAAATAGAGGCTGCCATCACCCTCTTCAAGACACACAAGATACACAAGAGACAAGAGAAGCTAGAGTTCCACTCTTTAGTAGTAGTATTAGTCTAGTGTGGGAGTTAGAGTCGAGTTGAGCTACGCTCGGAATCTCCGAAGTTGTCTGCTGGAGAGTCTGGTATAGCTCTTGTACCTTTCCTTCTGTAAGACTTTACCTTTATCAATATAATATCTTTACTTTACTTTACTAAGTCCTTACTTAGTGCTTTACTATTCATTATAGTATTATTGTGTCTTATCTTACCTTATAGTTGAGTTATATTAGATAGTGATCCTTTAACCAGCTCATGTGTGTAGTTCATTGCCTGTCATAGGGTGCTTTAGCTGTTTGGTACCCAGCTAGAGTAGTGAGAATTAGTGTAAGCGTGGTGCTTAGGCTAGATCTTACCCTTGAATGCCACTTGTCGCACGGATTGTTTGTGGGTGCTAGTAGGTGGTGACAGCCCTGTCTAGTCTTAGTATCCCTCCACGTGTTTTAGGCAAGTTCTTAAAAGGTAGGCTCCCATAAGAGAGTAAGCTCTTTAGGTAGAGGTTATATCCTCTATTGTTTCGCACTACCCCCTACACACCGGAAGTAAGGTAGCTGTCATAGTGTAATTCATCCATTGGATAGGATAGTTCATAAGAATAAAGTAAGAATCATAGGAGTCTTATACTCACTCGTTGAACTCCCACCTAGCTATACTCTACTAGTTATCCTGATTTATCCTAAAACCTTATCGTGTCTTGGTGTCATTACCCTTTCCTCTATATATCGAATTACCCCCTATCGCTAGTTGATACTAAGTTGCTATAGACTTAAGGATCTCTCTCTTTTATTAATTATTCCTATCAACCGCTTTCCATTGGGATAAAATAAATAACGATAACTTAGAATACTTCCGGGTGAAGTGTTACAGCGGTATATTCTGTGCGCTTGCGGAATTATCCAATAGACATAAGAAATACCCCTCAGGGCACTTCTGGTGCCGTTATCAGAGATAGCCTAACACCCTGTCTCTGGTGGTTGCGCTAAGAAGTGTCAACACTTATCTATGGTTTGTAATAACTGCACTTAAATTCTATTTGGACAACTAGTTCGTAATCTAAGTACTATGTAATCTTTTGCACTTTTACTCTGATGTATTTCATTATGAAATATTATAATCCTGTAATGGCTTCGCAATAGGATCCTGTCGGAGAAACGGGTGCTGATGTAACCCAGCTGGGCCTTCTAGATCATTTGGGACACGGGCCCGGCTATCAGAGGTCATTAGTGACAATGACAGGTGCCTGTGGGTCATATGATTTAGGCGGTTCTGTTACAGACTGGTTGACCGAGGTTAAGTCCATCCTTGCTTCTGAGAAATGGACTTGATGACTGTACTAATATCTTCTAAGGAATTAGCAAACTCAACTCCTAATAATTCTCCACATTGATTCTGGAAATTGAATGCATCTTGAATAGCTTGACGATCTCTTTTATGATTAGGTCTTTGCTCTAGCCAGTTCAACAGTACATCTATCTTGGTTGACAGTGCACACACTTCCTCTGAAACTTCTTCACTCTTGTGGCATGTATGAATGTTGTATGTCCAACTCTGATTTTCTGCTATCTTTGCCATAATATCTTCAGTTCCTCTAGGGGTGAGTGACATGAATGATCCTTCAGCAGTGGCATCCAGTTGCTCACATGACCTTTGAGTTAGTCCGTAATAAAATATTTGCATGAGCAACTATTTTTCCATTCTATGATGAGGACAATCTGATATGTAATTTTGAAAACGGTCCTAGCTTTTAGAATAGGTTCACCTTTCTGCTGACAAATTTCTTAAATCATTTCTCGTAAAGCATTGGTTCTGCTTACTGGAAAAAACTTTTCTAGGAAAGCTTTTGAACATTCTCCCCATGTCTTGACTTGATCTTTATTCTAATAAAACCAATGTTTCGCTCTTCTCTCCAGTGAGAACGGAAATAAACGAAGCAGCACGACGTCTTGAGGAATGCCCTTAATGTCGATGGCGTTGCCAATCTCCAGAAAATTCTGCAGATGGACACTTGCATCTTCATCCTTCTTTCCACTAAATGTGATAGCTTGCACCATTTTGATGAGGCTTGGCTTGATCTCGTAATCATGATCTCCAAGGTTAAAAGTTGGCCCAACGCGAATATTCTCAGTGATTGGAGCAGAGAATTCACTCAGAGTTTTCTCAGCCATGGCTTCACAAAATAATGTCAGACTGTAAGGACCGTATAGGCTAGAGGGGTGTGAATAGCCTATTAAAAATTCTAGCAAAATACTAGACCACACGTTAGTAGATAAGCAAGCGAGACAAAGCGCTAGCCCTAGACTATTCTATGCAAGCCACCTATCACGATATGCTACTCATAAATATAAGCACTCAACACGCAAGAAAACAACTCCTCCGAACCTAAGTCGATGGCACCTAAACAAGTAGCAAGCGCAAGGAAGAGAGATCGAGAGGATTATACCGATGGGCTTGATTTAAGTAAAGTCCGCACGCCGTGAAGACCAATCACCGAGAGATATCCAATATGAAAACCGAATGATCAAATCCAATAGAATACAAGAAATCCAAAAGTCCACTCGATGGTGGAGAAGACAAGGAACACTCGATTTTTTACCGAGGTTCACGTCATCGCCGTCACGCTACTCCTCGTTGTGGCACCGGCCTACCTTGGTGGATTGCGAGCTAGGCTTCACACGCCAATCCCTCACCGGGAGTCGCTCACCAACACAAGAGAAGTGGCTATCAACCACGAGCAATCCACTAGAGTTGGTTTTGGCACTCCGCCGAGGATAACCACAAAACCTATCACAATCAATCACCTCGGTGTGGGCTTGAACATGCACCAATCAACCTCACACCAGAATCACCTCTAAGCCGCTAGGGACACGGAAATGTCCCAAGAGAATAAGAACTCAGCCTTAGCTTGCTCTCAAGTGCTCTAGAATGCAAATCACTAAGCAATGATGCACTTGAGGATCACTCAACTCAAATGGATGAACAAGAGATGATCAATTGAGTGAGTGGGGGGCTTAGGATGCTCACAAAGAGTATGCAAATGATTCAAGTGTGCAAGAGTGTCACCAAGTGACCTGGGAAGAAGTATAAATACCCCTAAGTGCAATCCTAGCCGTTACCCACTGAAAAACAGCCGTTAACATATTTTTCGTGGCGTCGGACCGACCGTCGGACCGACAGCGTCGGACCAATCGTTCGCGTCTGATGCTCGAATGGCTGCCACGTGTCAGCTCTCGTTCAACCTCAGCCGCTGGATTGCAACGGCTACTGCTCGCGCCCAACTGCGGACCGTCGGACTGTGGGCACCGGACTAAACGCCCCATCCGACGCCCTGTTCCCAGTACACTATGTGCATACCGTCGGACTCACAGTTGAACACCGTCGGACCAACGTAACGTACAGTCCGACACTTACAGAGAAGTCCAGAAACGCTAAAAACTCATCGGACTGCGTCCGACGCTCGCCTTCAGACTTTTCTCAAGCGTCCGACGCTCCTCAGTGTGCCACGCGTCACTCTGCCGCTGCTCGGCACCGTCGGACTGCAGTGGGCAATGGTCCGACGCTCGTTTACCGAGCGTCCGACGCTCGCTATTGGCCAGAACTAGGTTTAGGCGTTGGACTTTTCTCAATGGTCCGACGCTGCCCCTCTACACAGTCCGACGCCTCTGTTTCAGCGTTTTTCAAGTCTATTTCTCACCCTTTGATTCTATGTGCTAACACTCAAGGTCTCCAACACTTGTGCACAGTGTGTTAGCATTTTCAAAACATTTTCCAAAGGTTTTTAACTTTGATCTCTAGGTTGTGTTAGTTCAATGCAATGAAATGCAATCTAGAGCACTTGAAACCAAGATCACATAGTTGTGCAACCGATAATAAGTTGAAATTGAGAGATTCAACTAGCAACACATTTGATACGCTCATATCATTTGAGATAGCAATCTTGCCTAATCCTTTCACTTTGCCTTTTCCATTGTCACCAAATGTGATAGAATCAAACTCTTGACTACCATTTGTGTTGATAGAATTGAACATATTAGACTCTCCGGTCATGTGTTGAGTGCATCCACTATCAATCACCCAATGTCTTCCTCCGACTTTATTATTGTTCTACAAAGAATAGATCAATTGGTTTTAGGTACCCAAGCATTCTTGGGTCCTTGGAGGTTAGTGACCAAAGACATAGGCACCTAAATGGATCTCATCCGTGGGTTGCCTCTTGGTGTACCAATATACTTGGCTTTAACACCCTTCACTCCCTTGATGAGCATGTAACAAGAATCAAGGCGAATTGAAGTCGCACTAGCAAATTTGACTTGCTTGATCTTGTTGGCCATGCAATGTTGCTCATTATGCCCTACTTGCTTGCATCTTTGGTAATAACTACCATTGTTCCTCACAAAGCTAGTTTTGGGAGTCACAAAGGCGGCCTTACCTTTCTTGGGGATATAGCCCAGTCCCTCCTTAGAGTGACTAAATCTTTGGCTACCTAAGCACTTTAGCAAGCGGGCGTCCCCACCATAGGCATTGCCTAACGCGCGGGTGAGCTTATTGACCTCCTCTTTGAGATTTTTGTTTTCCACCACAAGTGAGGACATAGAGTCATCAACTTTGGGTGAAGTGGGAGTGGTAGAGCTGCAAGAGGGGTTAGTGACAACAATAGTAGAAGAAGAAATTGACTCGTCACTAAGGATGTCACATGATGAACCCATATCACATGTCTTGATGGATGCCCTCTTCTCATTTTCGGCCACTAGAGAGGAATGAGCTTTCTCAAGCTTGGAGTGAGCCACCTTGAGGTTCTCATGGGCTTCCATTAGCCTCTCATGAGACTTCAAGAGCTCATCAAAATATTGCTCAAGGGCTATCTTGCCTTTGCGCAATTCTTTGCACTACTTTCTCTTGGCCTCAATGTAAGTATTGGCATCATCAAGCATGGACAAAAGCTCATCACATGATAGCTCCTCCTCATCACTCTCATCATCGGATTATACCTTGGATGGCTTGGCCATCAAGCATGTAGATGGAGTGTCGAAGAGAGATAGGTTGTTGTTGATAGCAATGCTTGCTATAGCCTTCTTCTTGATGGTCTTGCTCTCATCATCACTATCATCATCATCGGTAGAGGCATCACTATCATCCCAAGTGACACAATATGATTACCCTTTCTTCTTCTTCTTGAGAGTCACGTTCTTGTTCTTCTTCTCTTTCTTGTCCTTCTTCTTGCTCTTCTTCTTATCATCATCACTCTCATTGTCATTGTCACTATTGAGAGGACAATCAACAATGAAGTGATCCAAGCTCTTGCACTTGAAGCATCTCCTTGGCTCTTGCTTGTTTTTGGAGATAAACTTCTTCTTGCCTTGACCATAGCCCTTTCTCTTCATGAAATGACCAAACTTGCGTACTAGAAGAGCCATGGCCTCATCATCTTCATCATCACTAGAGGTAGATTCTTCTTCTAGCTCAAACATCTTGGCCTTGCTTTTGCTCTTGGAGGGTGTAGCTTTGAGAGCCACACTCTTTTTCTTCTTCTCCTCAACCACCTCTTCATTGTTCATGTCTTGGGTGATTATTTCACCGAGGATTTGGTTGGGCTTCTTAGTGCTCAAGTCTTCTCTTGCAAGCAAGGTCTTGATAATTGCAAATCTTGCGGGCAAGCACCTCAAGAACTTATGAGAGAAGTCCTTGTCCTTGATGTCCTCACCCAACCTCTTCAAGTCATTCACTATCATTTGTAGCCGGTTGAACATCTCCGGCACACTTTCTTCCTCATTCATCTTGAAAGTGCCAAACTTCTCTCTCAACATATATACCTTGGCATTCTTGACCTCTTGTGTGCCCTCATATGTCTCCTCCAACCGCTTCCAAATGTCATGAGCCAAATCAAGATCCTTGATTTGCTCAAACACATGAGACTTAAGAGCGGTGTAGAGTGCATTGATTGCATGGGCATTGCACTCCATCTTTCTTTTGTCAACATCGGTGGGAGCTTGAGCATTCTCATACTCAATTTTTGTCTCCGTCACCTTCCACACATCGATATGCATAGTCATAAAATGCACTATCATCTTCCTCTTCCAATGATCATAGCTTGTGCCATCAAACTTTGGCGGCTTCCCCAACACATTGATTTGAGCCATTTTTCACCACAAGGATGTTAAGCCTCAAACGATGGTGAACTCGGCTCCGATACCACTTGTAAGGACCGTATAGGCTAGAGGGGGGTGAACAGCCTATTAAAAATTCTAGCAAAATACTAGACCACACGTTAGTAGATAAGCAAGTGAGACAAAGCGCTAGCTCTAGACTATTCATAAATATAAGCACTCAACACGCAAGAAACCAACTCCTCCGAACCTAAGTAGATGGCACCTAAACAAGTAGTAAGCGCAAGGAAGAGAGATCGAGAGGATTATACTGATGGGCTTGATTTAAGTGAAGTCCGCACGCCGTGAAGACCAATCACCGAGAGATATCCAATATGAAAACCAAATGATCAACTCCAATAGAATACAAGAAATCCAAAAGTCCACTCGATGGTGGAGAAGACAAGAAACACTCGATTTTTTACCGAGGTTCATGTAATCGCCGTCACGCTACTCCTCGTTATGGCACCGTTCTTCCTTGGTGGATTCCGAGCTAGGCTTCACACGCCAATCCCTCACCGGGAGCCGCTCACCAACACGAGAGAAGTGGCTATCAACCACGAGCAATCCACTAGAGTTGGTTTTGGCACTCCGCCGAGGATAACGACAAAACCTCTCACAATCAATCACCTCGGTGTGGGCTTGAACATGCACCAATCAACCTCACACCAGAATCACCTCGAAGCCGCTAGGGACACGGCAATGTCCCAAGAGAATAAGAACTCAGCCTTGGCTTGCTCTCAAGTGCTCTAGAATTTAAATCACTAAGCAATGATGCACTTGAGGATTACTCAACTCAAATGGATGAACAAGAGATGATCAATTGAGTGTGTGGGAGGCTTAGGATGCTCACAACGAGTATGGAAATGATTCAAGTGTGCAAGAGGGGCACCATGTGACCAGGAAAGGTGTATAAATGCCTCTAAGTGCAATCCTAGCCATTACCCACTGAAAAACAGCCGTTAACACGTTTTTCGTGGCGTCGGACCGACCATCGGATCGACAGCGTTGGACCAATCGTTCGCGTCCGACGCTCGGATGGCTGCCACGTGTCATCTCTCGTTCAACCTTAGCCACTAGATCGCAATGGCTACTGCTCGCGCCCAACTGCGGACTGTCGGACTGTGGGCACCGGACTAAACGCCCCGTCCGACGCCCTGTTCTCAGTACACTGCGTGCATACCGTCGGACTCACAAGTGAACACCGTCGGACCAACGTAACGTACAGTCCGACACTTCCAGAGAGGTCCAGAAACGCTAAAAACTCGTCGGACTGCGTCCGACGCTCGCCGTCGGACTTTTCTCAAGCGTCCGACGCTCCTCAGTGTGCCATGCGTCACTCTGCCGCTGCTCAGCACCGTCGGACTGAAGTGGGTAATGGTTCGACGCTCGTTTACCGAGCGTCCAACGCTCACTATTGGCCAGAATTAGGTTGAGGCGTCGGACTCTACTCAATGGTCGGACGCTGCCCCTCTACACAGTCCGACGCCTCTTTTTCAGTGTTTTTCAAGACTATTTCTCACCCCTTGCTTCTATGTGCTAACACTCAAGGTCTCCAACACTTGTGCACAGTGTGTTAGCATTTTCAAAATATTTTCCAAGGGTTTTTAACTTTGATCTCTAGGTTGTGTTAGTTCAATGCAATGAAATGCAACCTAGAGCACCTGAAAGTAATCTAACACTCGTTCTCCCCTTAATAGTCGGCTATCTATCCTAAATGTGAACACACCCACTAGGTGTCTTGTTCAACAAAAGAAAAACCTATTTGGATTATACCTTTGCCTTCTCACTTGATCACCTTTGCTCCTTCCATGATTAAGCCTTCCTTTAGTCATCACCATTTTCCTTTAGGCTTCACACCATGGATTGACCAACCTAAAACCTTGCCATCACTAGCAATCTAGGTTAGCCCTTAGGATGTCATTAATTATCAAAACCAAACTATGGCTTTCAATCTCCCCCTTTTTGGTAATTGATGACATCCCTTACAAAGATAAGAGTTAAGTTTATTTTTGAACTTGTGAGCTTGTCCGAGCAAGATTGTCATGTTTTTGTAATGGACAAACAACACAAATTCGGTTTGGTGGCTATTTAGCTCCCCCTACATATGTGCATGAGTTTGGATTTGAAAGCTTGCACATATGCATATATAGAGAGTAAATTTCCACCAAGATGTGCTAGGATGGTTAGGATAAACCTTTGAAGCGTGATACCGATTGAAAATTTCATATCGAAGTTGCAGAAATCTCCATCCTTAGCACTTTTGATAACTAGATAATCACAAAACTTGAGCATACCGTGAGATCAACATTATAAGCAATGCTCAAGAACCACTTGTAAGACCACTTGTAAAGTACAAGATCATCTAGCTACCACCTAAGCATGCTAGTTATCAAGTCATCGAACAATTCTATACTAGCATACTCCACTCAAGAACATGGCAATAGAATGTAAAAACATATGAAAATGCATCAAACATATGTGAGTGCTCATTATAAATGCAATAACCAAGTTCATGAGTTTGCTCCCCCTTAAGGTGAGCTTATCTTAAGTAAATGTTATGATTCAAAATTTTTGAGCCCTTTACTTTGGCCTATTGCTCTTCCATCATCGGTCCTAAAGATGGTTCATTGCGAATCTCAAGTTCTCTCCTCCCTTTGTCATTTTATCTTTGTGCTTTCTCCCCCTTGGCATCAAGTACCACAAAAGGGTCAAGTTAATGGAATAAGAGACCTTTGTAGTCAAATTTTGGTTCAATCTAGCAAATTTGTACAAGTGTCTTAACTCGATTTGAATCAAAGACAAGCTTCTTCACGCCACTCGGGGTTATCTTGCCTATGTTGAGTTAAGCACTTAGTTACTCATTTAATTTAGATTCAACACTAGTTTTGCATCCCCATGAACAAGTTATATGCCATCACTAGATCAAGCAATCAACCAACCAATAGTGATGCCATATAGACTTCAAAACCATTTTAGCTTTCAATGAGTGACCTAGAGAGAACAAATTCATGTCTATATGATCTAGCCAGTCCTAGCAAAATATGAATGCACATGTCAAATAATGATACCTTTGCCTTGCTTGGAGAATAGATATGTCATAAGATATTCATGAAGTGCATCAACACATGTTGGAGTAATCAAATATGTTCAACTCATTCCTTAGCTTGCAAAATCTAGCTTCATCAAGTGGCTTGGTGAATATGTCGGCTAGTTGATCTTCGGTGCCTACACTTGTGATTGCAATATCTCCTTTTGCTTGGTGATCTCTTATGAAATGGTGCCTCACATGTATGTGTTTGGTTCTTGAATGTTGCACCGGATTGGTTGTGATCTTCACCGCACTTTCATTGTCACATAGCAATGGAACCTTGTTGAATTTCAATCCATAGTCCTTCAAGGTTTGTCTCATCCAAAGCAATTGTGCACAACAACTTCCCGCACTAATGTATTCGGCTTCGGCGGTAGAAAGTGCAACACTATTTTGCTTTTTGGTTGACCATGAAACTAGTGACCTTCCCAAGAGTTGACATGTACTGGAAGTGCTCTTTCTATCAATTTTGCAACTGGCATAGTCCACATCCGCATAACCTATCAATGTGAGGTTGGAGCCCTTGGGATACCACAAACCAATGTTCGGTGTGCTCTTTAAGTACCTCACTATTCTTTTAGTTGCCTTCAAATGACTTTCTCTTAGAGAGGCTTGATATCTTGCGCACATGCACACAGTAAACATCACATCCGGCCTAGAAGCGGTCACATAGAGTAGACTACCAATCATTGACCGATATTGCTTTTGATCAACCAATTCACCTTCTACATCCAGTTCCAAGCTTCCACTAGTGCCCATTGGTGTTGAGATTGCTTTTGCATTTTGCAATCCAAACTTCTTCACCATGTCCTTGATATACTTGCTTTGACTCACAAATGTGCCATTCTTCAATTGCTTGATTTGGAGTCCAAGAAAGTAGCTAAGTTCACCTACCATGGACATTTCAAACTCTTTGGCCATCATTTCTCCAAACTCCTCACAAAATGCTTAACTTGTTGATTCGAAGATGATATCATCAACATAGATTTGCATGATGAACAAGTCATTCCCGATCTTCTTAGTGAAGAGATTGGTGTCAACCTTTCCCATCTTGAACCCTCTAGAGAGTAGGAAGTCCCTCAACCTCTCATACCATGCTCTTGGTGCTTGTTTCAAGTCATAGAGAGCCTTCTTGAGCTTGTAAACATGGTCGGGCTTCTTATCATTTTGAAAACCGGGAGGTTGCTCAACATAGACTAACTCATTGATGTAGCCATTCAAGAATGCACTTTTGACATCCATTTGATAGAGCTTGATATCATGAGCACATGCATATGCCAATAAGATCCGGATTGCTTCCAATCTTGCCACCAGTGCATAGGTTTCTCCAAAGTCTAAGCCTTCAATTTGAGTGTAACCTTGTGAAACTAATTCCCATACTTGATTTCTCTCAAAATTGTTGAGCTCTTCATGTATAGCATTTATCCAGTCCTCATCTTTGAGTGCCTTCTCAATGTTGGTAGGCTCCTCTTGTGAGACAAATGAATAGTGCTCACAAAATGATGCCACTCTTGACCTTGTTTGTACACCTCTACTAATATCACCAATAATTTGATCTAGAGGATGATCTCTTGCAATGTGAGTTGGTTGAAGAATATGAGATGAACTAGCATCTTGAACTTGGTCCTTGATCTTGATCGTGAGCTTGAGCTTGAGACTCACTTGAGCTTGCTTGATTTGCATCATCTTCCACTTGTATAATAGGAGGGATGTTTTCATCATCATTATCTTCAATTTATCTTGGTCTAATGTCACCAATGTCCATGTTCTTTATAGCATCAACTAATTTAGGTCCTCTTACATCGTCTAGATTATCCTTCTCTTCTTGAGACCCATTGGTTTCATCAAACTCAACATCATGGACTTCTTCAACTATCCCATGTGCTAAGTTCCATACTCTATATGCTTTGCTTGAAGTTGAATACCCAAGAAGAAATCCTTCATCACACTTCTTCTCAAATTTACCCAAACGAGTGCCCTTCTTTAAGATATAGCATTTGCAACCAAACACTCTAAAATATGCAATGTTGGGTTTTCTTCCATTCAAGAGCTCATAGCGTATCTTCTTCAACATTGGATGACAATATAGACGGTTGCTAGTGTAGCAAGCCGTATTGATAGCTTCCGCCCAAAATTCATCACTAACATTGTATTCACTTATCATGGTTCTTGCCATATCAATGAGAGTTCTATTCTTTCTTTCGACAAGACTATTTGATTGAGGAGTGTACTTTGCTGAGAATTGATGCTTGATTCCTAGATCATCACAAAGCTCATCAACTCTTGAATTCACTTCCATTATCACTCCTAACTTGCTTCACATTTATATCAAACTCATTTTCACTTCTCTTGATGAAAGACTTAAAGATTCCATACACTTCACTTTTGTCAACTAGAAAGAAGACCCAAGTGTATCTTGAGAAGTCATCAACTATCACAAAGCCATATTTTCTTCCTCCAGTACTTGCATAAGTGGTTGAACCAAACAAATCCATGTGCAATAGCTCAAGTGGACTAGATGTACTCATCATGCCTTTCTTAGGGTGTGTGTTCCCAACTTGCTTTCCAAATTGACAAGAACTACACAACCTATCCTTCTCAAAGTGTACATCCTTCAAACCTCTAACCATGTCGTGCTTGACCAATCTACCAAGTTGCTTCATTCCAACATGTCCAAGTCTTCTATGCCACAATCAACCAAGACTTGACTTTGAGATCAAACATGAAGAAAGCTTTGCTTCACTATCATTGAAATCCACCAAGTATAGGTTCCCATATCTAAAGCCCTTGAAGATCATCCACACTAACAATCTCAACATCATGAATACCAAAGATGCACTTGAAACCAAGATCACATAGTTGTGCAACTGATAATAAGTTGAAATTGAGAGATTCAACTAGCAACACATTTGATACGCTCATATCATTTGAGATAGCAATCTTGCCTAATCCTTTCACTTTGCCTTTTCCATTGTCACCAAATGTGATAGAATCAAACTCTTGACTACCATTTGTGTTGATAGAATAGAACATATTAGACTCTCCGGTCATGTGTTGAGTGCATCCACTATCAATCACCCAATGTCTTCCTCTGGCTTTATAATTGTCCTACAAAGAATAGATCAAGTGGTTTTAGGTACCCAAGCATTCTTGGGTCCTTGGAGGTTAGTGACCAAAGACTTAGGCACCTAAATGGATCTCATCTGTGGGTTGCCTCTTGGTGTACCAATATACTTGGCTTTAACACCCTTCACTCCCTTGATGAGCATGTAACAAGAATCAAGGCGAATTGAAGTCGCACTAGCAAATTTGACTTGCTTGATCTTGTTGGCCATGCAATGTTGCTCATTATGCCCTACTTACTTGCATCTTTGGCAATAACTACCATTGTTCCTTACAAAGCTAGCTTTGGGAGTCACAAAGGCGGCCTTACCTTTCTTGGGGATATAGCCTAGTCCCTCCTTAGAGTGACTAAATCTTTGGCTACCTAAACACTTTAGCAAGCGGGCGTCCCCACCATAGGCATTGCCTAACACGCGGGTGAGCTTGTTGACCTCCTCTTTGAGATTTTTGTTTTCCACCACAAGTGAGGACTTAGAGTTATCAACTTTGGGTGAAGTGGGAGTGGTAGAGCTGCAAGAGGGGTTAGTGACAACAATAGTAGAAGAAGAAATTGACTCGTCACTAAGGATGTCACATGATGAACCCATATCACATGTCTTGATGGATGCCCTCTTCTCATTTTCGGCCACTAGAGAGGAATGAGCTTTCTCAAGCTTGGAGTGAGCCACCTCATCAAAAGATCGCTCAAGGGCTATCTTGCCTTTGCGCAATTCTTTGCACTACTTTCTCTTGGACTCAATGTAAGTATTGGCATCATCAAGCATGGACAAAAGCTAATCACATGATAGCTCCTCCTCATCACTCTCATCATCGGATTGTACCTTGGATGGCTTGGCCATCAAGCATGTAGATGGAGTGTCGAAGAGAGATAGGTTGTTGTTGAGAGCAATGCTTGCTATAGCCTTCTTCTTGATGGTCTTGCTCTCATCATCACTATCATCATCATCGGTAGAGGCATCACTATCATCCCAAGTGACACAATATGATTACCCTTTCTTCTTCTTCTTGAGAGTCACGTTCTTGTTCTTCTTCTCTTTCTTGTCCTTCTTCTTGCTCTTCTTCTTATCATCATCACTCTCATTGTCATTGTCACTATTGAGAGGACAATCAACAATGAAGTGATCCAAGCTCTTGCACTTGAAGCATCTCCTTGGCTCTTGCTTGTTTTTGGAGATAAACTTCTTCTTGCCTTGACCATAGCCCATTCTCTTCATTAAATGACCAAACTTGCGTACTAGAAGAGCCATGGCCTCATCATCTTCATCATCACTAGAAGTAGATTCTTCTTCTAGCTCAAACATCTTGGCCTTGCCTTTGCTCTTGGAGGGTGTAGCATTGAGAGCCACACTCTTTTTCTTCTTCTCCTCAGCCACCTCTTCATTGTTCATGTCTTGGGTGATTATCTCACCCGAGGATTTGGTTGGGCTTCTTAGTGCTCAAGTCTTCTCTTGCAAGCAAGGTCTTGATGATTGCAAATCTTGCGGGCAAGCACCTCAAGAACTTATGAGAGAAGTCCTTGTCCTTGATATCCTCACCCAAGCTCTTCAAGTCATTCACTATCATTTGTAGCCGGTTGAACATCTCCGGCACACTTTCTTCCTCATTCATCTTGAAAGTGCCAAACTTCTCTCTCAACATATATACCTTGGCATTCTTGACCTCTTGTGTGCCCTCATATGTCTCCAACCGCTTCCAAATGTCATGAGCCAAATCAAGATCCTTAATTTGCTCAAACACATGAGACCTAAGAGCGGTGTAGAGTGCATTGATTGCATGGGCATTGCACTCCATCTTTCTTTTGTCAACATTGGTGGGAGCTTGAGCATTCTCATACTCAATTTTTGTCTCCGTCACCTTCCACACATCGATATGCATGGTCATAAAATGCACTATCATCTTCCTCTTCCAATGATCATAGCTTGTGCCATCAAACTTTGGCGGCTTCCCCAACACATTGATTTGAGCCATTTTTCACCACAAGGATGTTAAGCCTCAAACGATGGTGAACTCGGCTCCGATACCACTTGTAAGGACCGTATAGGCTAGAGGGGGGTGAATAGCCTATTAAAAATTCTAGCAAAATACTAGACCACACGTTAGTAGATAAGCAAGTGAGACAAAGCGCTAGCTCTAGACTATTCTATGCAAGCCACCTATCAAGATATGCTACTCATAAATATAAGCACTCAACACGCAAGGAACCAACTCCTCCGAACCTAAGTAGATGGCACCTAAACAAGTAGTAAGCGCAAGGAAGAGAGATCGAGAGGATTATACTGATGGGCTTGATTTAAGTGAAGTCCGCACGCTGTGAAGACCAATCACCGAGAGATATCCAATATGAAAACCAAATGATCAACTCCAATAGAATACAAGAAATCCAAAAGTCCACTCGATGGTGGAGAAGACAAGAAACACTTGATTTTTTACCGAGGTTCACGTAATCGCCGTCACGCTACTCCTACGTTATGGCACCGTTCTTCCTTGGTGGATTGCGAGCTAGGCTTCACACGCCAATCCCTCACCGGGAGCCGCTCACCAACACAAGAGAAGTGGCTATCAACCACGAGCAATCCACTAGAGTTGGTTTTGGCACTCCGCCGAGGATAACCACAAAACCTCTCACAATCAATCACCTCGGTGTGGGCTTGAACATGCACCAATCAACCTCACACCAGAATCACCTCCAAGCCGCTAGGGACACGGCAATGTCCCAAGAGAATAAGAACTCAGCCTTGGCTTGCTCTCAAGTGCTCTAGAATGCAAATCACTAAACAATGATGCACTTGAGGATCACTCAACTCAAATGGATGAACAAGAGATGATCAATTGAGTGAGTGGGAGGCTTAGGATGCTCACAAAGAGTATGTAAATGATTCAATTGTGCAAGAGTGTCACCAAATGACCTGGGAAGGAGTATAAATACCCCTAAGTGCAATCCTAGCCGTTACCCAATGAAAAACAGCCGTTAACATGTTTTTCGTGGCGTCGGACCGACCGTCGGACCGACAGCGTCGGACCAATCGTTCGCGTCTGACGCTCGGATGGCTGCCACGTGTCAGCTCTCGTTCAACCTCAGCCGCTGGATCACAACGGCTACTGCTCGCGCCCAACTGCGGACCGTCGAACTGTGGGCACCGGACTAAACGCCCCGTCCGACGCCCTGTTCCTAGTACACTGCGTGCATACCGTCGGACTCACAGTTGAACACCATCAGACCAATGTAACAGTACAGTCCAACACTTTCCAGAGAGGTCCAGAAACGCTAAAAACTCATCAGACTGCGTCCGACGCTCGCCGTCGGACTTTTCTCAAGCGTCCGACGCTCCTCAGTGTGCCACGCGTCACTCTGCCGCTGCTCGGCACCGTCGGACTGAAGTGGGCAATGGTCCGACGCTCGTTTACCGAGCATCCGACGCTCGCTATTGGCCAGAACTAGGTTTAGGCGTCGGACTCTACTCAATGGTCCGACGCTGCCCCTCTACACAGTCCGACGCCTCTTTTCCAGCGTTTTTCATGTCTATTTCTCACCCCTTGCTTCTAAGTGCTAACACTCAATGTCTCCAACACTTGTGCACAGTGTGTAAGCATTTTCAAAATATTTTCCAAGGGTTTTTAACTTTGATCTCTAGGTTGTGTTAGTTCAATGCAATGAAATGCAATCTAGAGCACTTGAAAGTAATCTAACACTCGTTCTCCCCTTAATAGTCGGATCCTAAATGTGAACACACCCACTAGGTGTCTTGTTCACCAAAAGGAAATCCTATTTGGATTATACATTTGCCTTCTCACTTGATCACCTTTGCTCCTTCCATGATTAAGCCTTCCTTTAGTCATCACCATTTTCCTTTAGGCTTCACACCATGGATTGACCAACCTAAAACCTTGCCATCACTAGCAATCTAGGTTAGCCCTTAGGATGTCTTTAATTATCAAAACCAAACTAGGGCTTTCACAGACCCTTCTTCCTATGGTTGTTCCTGATAAGAATTAAAGTACTACAACCAATCCTGCACTTACCCTATATGAAATATTTAAACATAGACAAAACACGGGTAAGTCTGCTAAAGCAAAAGGTTATGGTCTATCTATAAGTATTTATATCTATAGTTATTTTTATGCTTTTCTATAATATTATCTATGAAAAACTCCCCTATATGAAATTCTAGAATAAAAATATCCTGGCGAATAAAATCAACGAATTCCAATAAATAATGAATATAATTGCCGTCCCCGGCAACGGTGCCAGAAATGGTTGTTGGTATTTTTAACATCACTTCACGTTAAGTTGTCATCCCCAACATGATGACAAAAACCATTGGCAAATAACCTACACTTGCCACCTAAAAATAATACTATAGAATATATCCGCAAGCGCACAGATAATTCTCCCATTGTAGCACTTCACCCGGTAAGTATTCCGAGTATCGTTGATTTGTTTTATGCCAAAAGGATAAATGGACAATCTACTCATTAGGGTAATCTACTACAGCGATTAAAAAGATAATTAACCTAAATAATAAAGGATTAAGTCCACTTTTAGTCCCTCAACCCTTGTCTTTGTTTAATTTTAACCCCCAAATATAAAATCATCTAACTTTGACACCTCAAATATCAAAATTGTTTAATTTTAACCCCAAAGCCATCGAAAACCATTCCAAATCGCCTCAGGGATCAAAATTGAATGGTTTTGATAATTGAACTGCCAAAGTTAGACATAAACAAGAGTTGAGGGGCTAAAAATAGACTTAAACTGATTTGGTTTCAAAATATTTATGGAAAAATGGACTTATCAATAAATCTATATGTATAAAAATATTACCTATTACCTACACATCATTTGATTTTTTTGTTCTAAATAAGAATTTGAATTCCTTTAAAATATAATCTATATGTTTAAAGTTCTCATTTTTTTTAAAAAAAAATATTCAACGTAAATCTGATTGAGAAATGACAAAATCCAAAGTTACGAATCTCAATAAGATATATAATTGTACAGTTGGTCACCTTTTCATTTGAAATCTACTACGTTATTTTCACATTATTAGGAAAATTATCACATAATGTTAAATATTTATTAATAAGTAAATCTAAATTTATAATATTTTTCATAAATATTTAGCTATTTATAAATTAGATATTTATATGTAAACTTTTTAATACATATAAATATTTACTTATAAATGATGTGTGGTTATATTTTAATGCATATAAATATTTATTGATAAGTCTATTTTTTATAAATATTTAAAAACTATATTAGTCGATTAAGTCTATTTTTAGGCCCTCAAGTCCTCAACTCTTGATTATGTTTAATTTTAACACTTCAACTATCAAAACCATTCAATTTTGGCCCCTGGGAGTGGTTTTCGATGGCTTTGGGGCTAAAATTAAACGGTTTTAATAGTTATGGTGTCAAAGTTAGATGGTTTTATAGTTGAGAGTTAAAATTAGACAAAAACAAGAGTTGAGGGGCCAAAAGTGGACTTAATCCAATAATAAATGTGCAAACCTACGATAACCAATTACTCTAATGCTTTAACGGTAATAAGTCAATAATACTTTGATAAATGATAGCTGAGTAAATGAAGTAAATGGTATTCCAAAGATAGAATATAGAGACTCACTAATATAGTAAGACAATCTTGAGATTCGGCTAAAGTAAAGAAAACCTATGTAATTTCTAAATACAAAGTCTACAGCCTACGGTAAATTACACATATTCATTTATAACATAATCAACTCAGAAAACATCACAAGGAGCATCATCTAATGAGAATATTAAGACACAAGGGTCACCTCCTTCGCGACCACGCTCTGCTCGTCCTACGTACGGGGGATGGACTAAGAGGAACCAACACAACTGTCACCTACGCGGACTACCACACGACCCGGCACGTTAGGGTGCCTCCGTAGGTACGTAATATTTCTAGACACCACGTCTACATAATACACACCACCTAACTCACTCGAATACCGAATTAAGCGCTTTACGATCAGTATGACAATAATCATCACCAATCAAAACTATATCAAATATGCAACTAGAATAAACTAAGAACTGAATAAGTAGCAATATATTAAAATAGAGCAAAATCATAATGAGATACAAGATAAAATTACCGATCTCTAGACGAACAGATCTAGAATCCCGAGCATAGCGCCCAACTCTACTTGAATCTTGCTAGACGCCTAAACTAATGAACTTAAAGAACTAGCGCTCTACTTCTAATCTCTGCAAACCCTAACTTTTGTCTACTCTTGACAAATGAAGCAGGAGGAATGAAATGGTGCCCTCCGGGAGGGGGTCTGCCCCTTTATTTATAGCCCGGTGGGGTGAACGTGCGCCTTCGGATCAAACTGACTTAACATAGGGCTGAGATGACTCCTCGGAGGCGGTTGCGGAAGACTCCAGAAGACGGCGGCCAGAAACGCTAGAGGGGCGCCGCCTGGCCCCACCACCTGACAGGTGAGGCCCCGGTTGTTTCGGGTGCCTTCTAGACGCTTCTACCTTGCCGATGACGTTTGTTGCCTTCGCGATCAAGTTTCGTGATAATTATGCACTTTAATCCTTCTTTTAAGCTTTTCTGGATAATTCCCTGAAAAATAGACAATTCACCAAAACTTGTGGAATTTATCAGTAATAACCCTTATGTTTCTATTATTGCCCCTTTCTAAGTATTAGTTGATGGTATAAAATTTGTACTTAACGACCGTCAACACCCAGTTGCAACTGGCTCAACTCTAGTTGTAATTGGATCGCGTCAGGTTGCAACTGGTTCTTGCCCAGTTGTAACTGGCCCGACTTTAGTTGTAATTGGATCGCGTCAGATTGCAACAGGCCTGATTCTGGTTGCAATGGGGTGTTCACTAGATAGGCTTGCAACTAGATTGTAACTAGTTGCATGTAGTAGTAAATTGGGTAAAAATTACATTCTAAGTGATTGTAACAAGCGCTAACTACACTACAGCTAAGTTGCAATTGTGTTGTAATCATGATGGCAACTTATAGTACATTGAAGTTGCAATTACATACTTAAAAAAAAGGTTCATCAAATATAGTCTTCTTGGATCTCGTTTTGTTAAGCACATTTTTTTCAACAACCTGGTGCAAACGGATCTGAAATAGGGGTTACGGTTTAGGAGATATTGTATTTTTTTATCCGAAACAAAAAAGATTCTCTGCATGTGCGGGACGGATGGGTGGGGCGAGAGGTGGGTTGGCAGAGTCTGTACATTTACTATAGTAAATACACCTTGTTGCATTTTATTTCCGTATAGGAGTTGTTACTCTCACCTTTAATATATCACATTGTGTATGCATGCATACTAATTTATCTATTTGAGTATGTTTAAATACTCAATTTAACATACTTCAACTCTTAGTATGCGAAATTTTTTCAACAGAGCCCATATTTTTAAATATATTACTAAAATACCACTGTAGTAGTATATTTAAAAGTATAACCACATACTATATGGATAACAAAAAAATATAACCACATACTATTATAGATGGTTTAGTATGACCATATACTTCGTCTACATATATTTCTTCGGGCCGTAAACGATCTAAATCTGGAGATATAGACATGGGAGTAACTACTCCCTGGGGAGTAGGAAATAATTTTCCCACAACTATCACTATAAAACATAATTCAAAATAGCAAGCTCACATTGCACCTAAATTACCCACTATTTCTAATATGAAAGATAATTAAAATAACCCTTTAATATTGTATCTAGGTTACGCCCATCCGTCATTAGGAGAGATAATTTTAAATACTACCTATGAATTTTATATCTGGATTACTCACATTATCATTACGAATGATAATTTGAAATATATTTATATCTAGATTACCTATATACGTCATTACGAGATAACTTAAAATATTACACACTAATTTTGTATCTAGACTGGATTACTCACATCTATCACTACGAAAGATAATTTGAAATGCATTTTCATCTTGGTTAACCACACATGTCATTATGAGAGAGAACTTAAAATATGACTCACTAAATTTGTATTAGATTACACACATGTGTCATTTTGAAATATAATTTGAATTAAATGATAATTATTTGTAGATTTTTCACCTTTGTAATTATGAAAGGTCAAGAAAAATAATCTCCTAAACTTACATTCAACCTACCATATAAGTTGATATGGAAGAATATAAAGCATTATCTTTATATTTGTGTCTGCCTCAGTCATTATAAAAAAATATTTCTAAAATATACAGGTACATAGTAATGTGTACTACTACAAAAAATAAAATTCATAAGGTTCGAGTACATATTTCTAAATCATAATATTCTACAACCATGAAATTGAATAAGTTGCTACTCAAAATAAGTTTAAACATTTTAATCAAAACACTATGTCATATTAGTATTGAAAATTAAATTTTGAGCACTCCAGATATATAAAATAATGCTATACACATTTAGGCCTGTGATATAACAAAATCAACAAGTTAGGTGATACAGTACAATCTAAACTTTAACTTAATTAATGTGTGGAGAAAAAAAATACCATTATGACTTAAACTGTTTTAATAAAAAATATATTTTGAATATTTGACATGTGAAACAAATCGAACAACTTGATTAAATGTCAAAAGCTAAACTATGATTTAAAATGAAGTATGAGAGTTCACTGTTGGCTATATTTTCCCAACCCTTAAAGATTAAACTCGATCGTTATAACTATTAAAAAATCTCTTGAGCTTAGCACCACTACCCCTTTGTGAGATATCATTTCAAGCTCTATCACTTATCTTAAATTATATGGTGCATGTTTCAGATGATTGCTTTTGCTATTGTAGTACTTAAGAACGTACTCTAAGACCAAATATCCTTACTGTTAGCAAGTGCAAATGGTAGAGTTAATAAAAAATGCAATAATCACAACAATTTCAATTTGAAGGAAAAAAATCTGTAGAACCCAACAATAATAAAATTTTAAAAAATAAATTGTGATGCATAAACAAGGACCACCATATTTAATGGCAATATTTCAAACTAATTATATATTTTTAAAAACATGTCATGCAATGCAAAAATACGAAAATAGATTAAAATCCTATAAATCAGTCCCTTGAAGTAATTAATAAGTTTATGACTATATGAAACATCTATTGTGTCTATTTTGTAGAAATAAATAACGATGGAATCACTTCTTTACTATTTAGATGTATTACCTACGCAATATATGTCTAAAAATTCTAACACATGCGAGAGCACGAGTTGATTGGACTAGTACAATAAATCAAATGAAATGCATACCTAACCATTTATCATATCAATTCTCAATCATAAATCATATATTAAAAGGTCGTATATTTAGAGAATGAGTTGACAAATCTATTATCACCAAGTGAGATAGAGCTTCCTCTAACCAAAGAGAGATGACGTAAATTCACGGTTTAACCGTGCGGAGGTTTCTATCACTTTACCCATGATTTCCCTGACCAATTTTCCATTACATTTCCTTCGATGCGGCTCATGATCAAGATATCGGACTTTCCCCACTTCCGTATATTATATACATCCAAATAGGGAGTGTCTGCGTGTACTTCATCGACACCCAGAAGAGGAATTAATTTATCACCCAAAGCTATCCTTAACCGCAAGGAGTACTATAGTAATACTAGGTAGCGTGCCCGTGCGTTGCTACGGGATAACTAACCTCTTACTAAAAACACATGTATTCACATGATAAAATAACAATATTGTGTCTCATTCAATCCAAAATAGATTATTGCTTGTGAGTTGCAACAAAAAAATAACAATATATCTCCTAAAATCATCATGATACCTCAATTTTGCACGTGAGAGGGTTTCAACATATGGGTGGAGGCAAAATGTATTTTTACAACAATCAGACTGTCTCCAACAGAGACAACCTAAAAAGCTTATCCATTTGCTAGTTTAGGTTGCCCACAGTAAAAGGGTATGTGACCCATAAACTCTCTTCTCCAACAGCAGAGACGCAGCAGAGCGTCCTCTTCCCTTCCTCTCGCGAGCGCCGCTGCATCTTCCCATCCTCCTCGCCGGCGGGGGGACCAGGAGCGCCATCTCTCCTCGCCAAGCACCGAGGTCACCGGGGACGCCATACCTCCTCACCGAGCCTCCCTACCTGCCGAGCCACAGATCCCGCATCCCTTCCCGCTGAGCCGCTAAGCGCCGGAGATGGAGAAGAGACTGTCGGCGCGCACTCCCCACCGACGACCTGCTCCCTTTCGTGGGCACAAGCTCCGGCAACACCGTCGTGGGCCCCTTCGTCCGCTGCCTCACGCGGCACGAGCGCCTAGGTGGAGACACAGATGGACAGGGACCCACTCCCGCCATAGTTCCTCGTCGCGCGGAGCCGCCTCGCCGTGCGGTCGCCGCGGCGGTTCCGCTCGCCGCACCGCTGTAATACCCCTGGTATTACAACTTAATTAACCTACCATTTCATCATGTTTATTATTAATCATCTGCATATGATTGTGCTTAGGGCTCCTAGAGTGATTTGATTTCAGATAGTATTGATTGTGTAATTAAGTCCTCAATCAAAAATCAAAAACAAAAATTAAATAGAAATCAAATTAAACCCTAGAGTTGACCTAAAACCCTAATTCAAAATCTATAATGAATCTGATGAAAGTGTCTTAATTAAAGTTGTAGAACTTTTAAAATGGAACAACTTTTATTTTTGGAGATTTTGATGTTATATTATAGAAATTCAAATTAAACTCAAATTAGTATGTTGATATTTAAATTTGAAACTTCAATTTCAAACATATTGAGAATCTTCCAAAACTCACTTAATAGAAGTTGTCAAGCTCACTGAGTAGAACAACTTTCATGTTGACCATTTTTCAAGTTGTTGGGAAAAATCAAATGTAATTTTAAAATTTCAGTTTGAAATTCAAACCCTACTTTTACCCCCTTTGCTGTAGTTTGAAAATTTGGCCGAATACAAATTTCATGTCAAAAGAAAAAATGATCTACACAAAATTCTCTACAACTTTTGTATTCATCAATTCCTCGGATTCTGGCTGGATCAGATTGAATTCAAATCAAATAGCTTTTGACCTATTAAACTAGCACTGTAGCTGGGGGGGGGTCCCCTTGTTCAACGTCTCGGCCGTACGCGCGCGTGCCGCGCCTGGCGCCGAGCGCCGTCCGGCCGGCGTGGGCACGCCGCGACACTGTCGAGCAGCGAGGAGGGGGCCCCGGACGCCCTGACCTTATCCCCACCCCTTCCCTACCCTTTAAAGACGACGAGTCCTCCGATTTCCCATTTTCTTCCCGAGCGGCCGCCGGCAACCACCTCGTCGTTCGTGGTCAAATTCACTGCCACCGAGCCATCTCCACCCTCTCCATCTCCCAGATAGGTAGCCAAGCTCGTGGCGCATCGATTGGTGCCCGTTGCGTGAGCCGTGGTACCCGGCGTAGCTCGCGGTGAGCGTCTTCGTCGTCGGGTTGTCACCGGAGCTCCGCCGCGACCATCCTCTTCCCGTCCGGTCGGTTAGAGTGAGCGTCTTTCTTCTCGGGCTAGCGTTCTAAGCTCCCGTGGTGGTGTAGATTCTAATGCGCACGGTGGTTTGTGATGTGGTGCACCAGGTTCATCGGAACAGACCTTCGTCGCCGACAGCCGAGCCATGTCCGCCGCCGTCGTCGTCAAGCCATCCTCACCGCACCGTCTCTTCAGTCAAATAACTTGCCCGTTAGCTTCGTGGTGAGCCTCTGATTCTCCTTGATGCTTTTCCCGTGACCTTACAGTGTCCCGTCGACCGGAACGGCCTTGCCGTGCCGCCACCGTCCGCCATGGGCGAGCTCCTACTCGTCGAGGGCGTCTAGGGCTAGGGCTAGGTGCGTAGGAGTGTCGGTTAGGGTCTAGGGTAGGCGCCAGGTAGCTGGAGACCACTGCTAGGGTCGCCGGCGGCGAGGTCCGCACCCTGCCACGTGCACGCGCACGCGGGAGCGTCAGCCCGAGGTGGAGGAAGGAGCTGACAGCAGGGACCCAGCTGTAGTGGCCGAGAGAGAGAGAGTGAGCGCGGGGCTGACGGCTGGGCCCAGTCTGTAAGTGCCCGGTTTGAGTGTGAGCGCGCGCGCGCGGGTGGGCTGAGTTGGGCTGGCTCGGGCTGATTTCATTTTGTGAATTTCCCGAGTAATTAAAAGGACTTTTCCATTTATATTTCCAATGAATAGTACTCTGATTTCACAATTTTGTGTACATTAATTTACTGCATGAGTAATTGTGAAAATATTTGTGTATACTTTCTGAAATGTTTATTATTTTATAAAAATATTAAAAGTGTGTTTTGAGCACTTTCTATGTCAACTAAAAATTAGCACATTAATTGATAAATGGAACTTTGGTGATTTTTAATAAATTCCCTATAAGTCCAAAAATCATAATAATTTATATGGTACTGTTTTAGGCCAAGAGCTATCTGTTGGTGAAATTTGGCATCAAATTGAAATAGTTTAAATATTTATTAAATTATATGTTGGTTTAAGTGATTAATAAAAGGGCTTGGAAATGAAATAATTATTGAATGGTGTGATTTTTGGATTGATTGTGATTCTAGGTCAATCACATTTATGACCCAGGGCATTATGAATTAGAATAATCTTGGCTGGCCTATGGTAGGGTCTTGATCACGTGTGTGCATTATTTATTATTGAATTCCATCTATCATTTCATGTGCATCGCATTCATACATTTATTATTGCAAACGTGTAGTGATCAAGAATCCGAAGATAAAGCGAGGGCGCATCAAAGGAGACTGCTCAGAAAATTGTGCAAGGTTTTGATATTTGTGGCACCGACTCGGATCCGACACTCTACACCATCCAAGGCAAGCCCCGGTGCATTTACCCCTCTCCTTGTTGTTTTAAAAATATTTATCACTTGAGTTAATTAATTGTATTAGGTTAATAGGAGTTGGGTGATAACTAATTGATGCATTATCATCCTTGAATACCTGACCATACTTGAGAACCTGATTTATTAAAAGTATTAAAAATGCTTAGTAATTGTCACACCCAATTTTAAGGATAAAATTAAATGAACCAACTTATGTGCGCCCAGAGATCAATCACACACATAAGCGACAAATTACATAGTACCATCACAAGGTTCAATATATAACGAATAATATCACAGAGTCTTTACACATATAGCGGCGGACTAATAAATATAATTCTCTCGCGGAAGCAACAATTCACAGGGAAATAGTTGACTGGTGAACCACAATCCTAGTAATCCTCAGAAGAATCATCATAGTCATCTGTTACCCATCCGGGATTTTTATCCAAATATGAAAATAAAGCAAGCGTAAGTACATGTCGTACTCAACAAGAATAATATGGGTTTATGAGGCTCAAATAAGGCAAGACACTGGTTTGACAGCAGTTGCTTTTAATTGATCACATTTTAGCAATTGAGTAGCAGCAATAGAATATACCAAGGAACAAGATTTGCATGATCATATAAACATGATAATTAATATGGAACAAACATCAGTAGAAACTTCAAATTAATAAATCAAGATTCAATTATTATTATTCTGTAAGACGTCCAAGGCCGCTCATGACCGTGAGCACGGCTGATATATCAGTTTTACACTCTGCAGAGGTTGCACACTTTCACCATGAGTCGTGATTCCCATGTGTCGGGGTTTGCAAGGCCCACACTACACTGCCAAGGTGCATAACAGGGTCTCACTATGAAGTCTTTCAAAAGGCTCTCTAACAAGTTACCAATCAATCCGGGCGCAATGGCAAGGGGCGGTAGAGCCCTCCTTCCAAGTGGCACACACACGCAGCAGTACACACAAGGACAGGAGCCGCAAAACAACCAACTCGGCAAGGAACCTTTCAAGATTAATAGCATGATAGAAAGTAACTCCATACTTGACTAAAGCCAGAGCCATATAGCCCCCATGGTTGCGCTGTAAGTCCCAGTGTCATACTTACAGATAAGTCCTTAGTCCATGTTGCTAAAAAGCATCTTTTAATCTTTATTTCATAATCAATTAATCAAGTTCATAAGATCATGACCCATCAACGCACTAGCATCACTACTCAAATGCAATCTGATAGGTAACAAGGATCAAGTCATCAAAACTAGGAATAAACACTATGGTTGGCAAGGTAAACACATGCATCATGAATTTAGTGATTAAGGTGAATAGGCAACAAGGATGGTCCATGCTATACTTGCCTTGATCAAAGTGATCCTGAGAATTTGGATCCTCAACGGAGTACTCTTGATCACCAATGTATTGCTCACCGTATGAATTCGAGCATAAAATCACCACACAATCATCGTAGCAATCATACACGAAGCAAACAAGATCTATATTAGAAATAGTACACCAACAGTGGAAAAACAGATTGAAATGTGTATAAAAGTAATCTACGCGTCGCTATGATTCCAACGATGCAAAGATCACGAAAATCGGAGTTCAAACGGAGAAGTTATGAGATAAACAAGTTTTACTTTAATAAAATAATAGATTAAATCTAATCTCGAATTTTAAAAGTTGAAAACATGTACAACAGTAGCATCATTAGGTAGATTACGAAATTACGAATCTAACGAGACTTGAACGGATCAAATCCGAGCTAAAACGAATAAAATATGGCCGAAATAAACTGAGTGGCAAATCTGTAAATATTGAAAACGTATTTTTGAATCTAAACCGAGGAAAATACGTTTTCTAAAAAGGAAAGCGTAATCTGAAAAATACGCCAAAGGACCGCGGGTTAGAACATTAAAAAGCTCAGGGGGTTCTCTGCAAAATTGCCGGCGAAGGGGTATCTCTCACTGTGAGCCGTTGGATCGGCCGTGGACGGCGCAGGGTAGCTCGGGGGAAAGAGGGGCGGCCCTGGTCGCCGGAGTCGGGTGGCGCCCGGCCGATTCCTCGCTGGAAGATGGCCGGAGACGGCATTTTCGGGGCTAGGAAGCTCGGCACACCTTGGGATCTGGTCGGGAAGCAAGAGGAGCTCAAGCCAAACCTATCTATGGTTTCGGTTGCCACAGAGGTAGCTCTGAGAGGATGCGGCGAGCTAGGTGGCAGAACTATGGTGGCGGCGAAGCTCGGCATCATGGCTATAGTGCACAAAACCGAGGGAGAAGGGGTCGGGAAGGTCCCTGACCTTGCTGCGAAGCTTGGAGAACAACCAATTTCGACGGAGAAGTCCTCCCGAGGAGAAATCGACGGCGGCGGCGGAGCTCGGGGCGGCGGCGGCTCTGTGGCTGCGGTTAGGGCAAGATTGGAGGGCGTGGCTTGCTCGGGAACTTGTGGGGAGGGACGGCAGGGCTCGGCCGACCTATATAGGGGCGCGAGGGAGGCGTAGGAGAGCTAGACTCGATTGGGACTCGACCCGGAGGAGGGAGCGCTCGTGCCTCGCGCGGACTCCGACTGGAGGAAGGGGATGGCGTGGGGCAGCGGGCCCTACGTGTCAACGGCAGAGGGAGGGGGACGAGGGTCGCGGCTTCCTTTTATGGGCCAGTGGAGGCATGCACGGGATGGACTCGGCCACGCCAAGAATGGAGGCCGGGGTGGTTACGGCGCGGCCGTGTCCGCTTCGAACACGAGCAGGAGAAGGAGGAAGATGACTCGTGGGCCCCGCGTGTCGGTCACCGAAGGGGGAGGGAGCGGGGCTCCAACCGCTGGGCTCGGCCTGAAGTTGGGCCGCTGCGGTGGGAATACGGAAGAGGGCAGCTATCAGCTCGGGAAAAAGGAGAGCAGGCCGGGGTCTTGGGCCAGGCATGAGAGGTGAGGCAGGTTATTCATTTTATTTTTCTAAATCACTTTTCAAATGAGTTTTCAAAATATATTTCCAATACATCAATACAAAATAAATAGAGGCAGCATGAATGCATCACAACATGTTTCTAAATTATGATTACTTTTAATTTCCGAGAAAAGAAAAAAAAATATTATTCTCTAAATTAAATGCCAAGCAAATGCATAAATAAATTCAATTTATCCTTAATTAATAAATCAAAAATTTTCGTGTGTTACAATTCTACCCCCCTTAAAAATAATCTCGTCCTCGAGATTAGTTAGTGCTTACTCAAAAAGATGGGGATATGACTTTCTTAATTCTTCCTCTTTTTCCCATGTTGCCTCATTTTTTGAAATCCGGTTCCACTGTACCTTGCACAACTTTATAATTTTACACCTTCTAAATCGCTCTGTGGTTTCTAATATTTTAATTGGGTATTCCTTTTGAATCTGATTAACTGTCGCTGCGGGTGGTGGTACATTACTACGTCAACACTGATTTTATCTCCTTTGGACGTAGTTAACACAACGACCTTTTCCTCACACTAAATAACTGCCTTGTGCTGATTCATCCAATCCAGACCCAATATAACCTCTATTCCGGTTGTTCTTATTACCATAGGGTTCACTTTAAAGTCTACCCCCATTAGAGCAATGCTAACTGAAGGACAATAATATTGAGCTTGCATAGCCCCACCGGGTGAATTTACCAATAATGGGTTTTGTAGGGCTAATAGTGATATACCGTGTATCCTAACAAAACTTTGTGATATGAATGAATGCGAAGCACCGGAATCAAAAAGAACGGTAGCGGGGATGGAGTTGACGTTGAACGTACCCATCATAACCTCTGGTGCTTCCTGAGCTGTCTCCGCAGACACATGGTTCACACTTCCTTGATTAGACGATTGTTGATGTCTTCCCTTCTGGTTGCTACTCTGGGGAGTCTGCTGGTTCTGCTTCTTGGGACAGTGGTAAGAGAGATGTCCCGATTCTCCACAGGCAAAGCACTTGATGGGAGTGCCAAATGTATTGGTCCTGTTGGGGGTCTTGCTAGGGGTAGCTTGCTGAGGAGTCTGGGTAGGAGTTTTCTGCTGTTGCGGTGGAGACTGAGAACGAGGCTAGTTCTGATTGCGGTTCCATTGATTTGATGGCCCTTGGTGTCTCTGCTGGAAATTCTGCTACGGAGGGTTCGGGCGTGAACGGTTATTTCTTGCAAAGGTCTGTCCTTATTTCTTCCTCTTGTTATCTGCCATCTCCTTGCGCTTGTTGTCGATCACTATAGCGCGATTCACCAGCTCTTGGAAATTGGGGTTGGTGGTTGTCATGAGTTAGAGTTGCAATCTATCGTGAAGTCCCTTGAAGAAGAGACGCTGCTTGTCCTTGTCATTAGCAACATCATCGGGAGCATACCGCGACAATTGAACAAACTGATCACGGTACTCTGGCACCGACATTTGTTCTTGCTTCAAAGCTCTAAACTCTGCCTGCTTCAACTCTATCAAACCTTCAGGAATATGGTATGACCTGAAGTTCTCATAAAACTCTTGCTAGGTGATAGTAGGCGCATTATTGGGGCGACCATACTAGAATGCATCCCACCAGTCTTGAGCAGCTCCTTGCAACTGTCCAGATGCATACAACACCTTCTCTTCATCATTGCATTGCACAATGGTGAGTTGTCTCTCCACGGCGCGAAGCCAATCATCAGCATCCAATGGGTCGGCGGCGTGGTTGAACACAGGTGGACGACCTTTCAGAAATTCTCCTCGCTTATCTCTAGCTTGAGGTTGAGCAGGTTGTGGTCCTCCAGCTGGTTGGTTTTGAATGAACTGCATCATTGTCTCCATCAGCTGCGTCTGCGACGCTATGAGATCTTGAATGCTAGGTTGTGGTGGTGGTGGTGGTGGATTAGAATTCCTCCTGTTACCGGCCATCTATTTTTCAACATATAAATGAGTTTTAGAAAAAAATTTTTCTATTATGCAAACACTTGTAAGGCATGAATCTGAATTTCTGGGCGAGATCCGATAATAGCAGCATAGTAAACTGATCATATCTGGAGGTTCAGAAATCAAACAGAGACATTCTCTATATCGTTGGAAAGCCTGAGAAATTCTCTACAATCTTCATGTGGACCACTTTTCCAGATTCTGATGTTAGATTAACCAAAAATAGACAATAACAGAAACTGTCCGGTCTGCCATACTGCGCAGAATTCTCAATTTGCAACAACTGTATCTCCAAAACCATAATAGCTATTAATGTGATTCTTGAGGCCATGGAAAGGGATGGAAGTCTACTGTTCCCCAAAAAATTTTCATGATTTTTGGAATTACGAAATTAATTAAGAATAATTAGCAAGACAGAGAAGTCTGAAGAATAGATTTTGAGAAAACCAAATTTATTCAACCTAATTGTTTATTTTAAAAAAAATTTACCCCTTAAATCTTTTTATTAAGAGAATTAGAGACATGTGTATAATCCTAAGCACTCATTATAAAGAACCAAATCACACATAATTCATAAGCACAAAGCAACAAGCACATAAAATTCACACGCACACAAGACTCGACTCAACTTGACTCACATCTAAATCGTTCTATTATCTAAGTGGACTCCTATCTTGATTCTTTTTATCGAGCTTGGGCATTCTTTCCTAATTCCTAGTTCATCCTCACATTGATAGTCATGCTTGCGGCTTGGCTTCTCCACCACGCTTGTGGGAGGTTTGGTGACCCTGTGCCATCTTCTTAATCATTGACCAAGATAGAGACAGAATGAGAATAGGATCCAAACTTTTGATAATGGAAAAAGATGAGAAAGCATGAGAGAGCAGGAATTAGGAAAGATTCATCAAATCTTTAGAATAGAATAAGGGTAAGGGAAGCACATAAATTAGCAATTATTAAGGTTAAGATAGAAAGCATGAATAAGATGAGGAAAGCACATCCTAAAATGTCCACTCTATTTAGGCTTGCGTCCTACAGTCAACCTATGCTCCAATACCAATCTGTCACACCCAATTTTAAGGATAAAATTGAATGAACCAACTTATGTGCGCCCAGAGATCAATCACACACATAAGCGACAAATTACATAGTACCATCACAAGGTTCAATATATAACGAATAATATCACAGAGTCTTTACACATATAGCGGCGGACTAATAAATATAATCTCTCGCGGAAGCTCCAATTCACAGGGAAATAGTTGACTGGTGAACCACAATCCTAGTAATCCTCAGAAGAATCATCATAGTCATCTGTTACCCATCCGGGATTTTTATCCAAATATGAAAATAAAATAAGCGTAAGTACATGTCGTACTCAACAACAATAACATGGGTTTATGAGGCTCAAATAAGGCAAGACACTGGTTTGACAGCAGTTGCTTTTAATTGATCACATTTTAGCAATTAAGTAGCAGCAATAGAATATACCAAGGAACAAGATTTGCATGATCATATAAACATGATAATTAATATGGAACAAACAACAGTAGAAACTTCAAATTAATAAATCAATATTCAATTATTATTATTCTGTAAGACGTCCAAGGCCGCTCATGACCGTGAGCACGGCTGATATATCAGTTTTACACTCTGCAGAGGTTGCACACTTTCATCATGAGTCGTGATTCCCATGTGTCGGGGTTTGCAAGGCCCACACTACACTGCCAAGGTGCATAACAGGGTCTCACTATGAAGTCTTTCAAAAGGCTCTCTAACAAGTTACCAATCAATCTGGGCGCAATGGCAAGGGGCGGTAGAGCCCTCCTTCCAAGTGGCACACACACGCAGCAGTACACACAAGGACAGGAGCCGCAAAACAACCAGCTCGGCAAGGAACCTTTCAAGATTAATAGCATGATAGAAAGTAACTCCATACTTGACTAAAGCCAGAGCCATATAGCCCCCATGGTTGCGCTGTAAGTCCCGGTGTCATACTTACAGATAAGTCCTTAGTCCATGTTGCTAAAAAGCATCTTTTAATCTTTATTTCATAATCAATTAATCAAGTTCATAAGATCATGACCCATCAATGCACTAGCATCACTACTCAAATGCAAACTGATAGGTAACAAGGATCAAGTCATCAAAACTAGGAATAAACACTATGGTTGGCAAGGTAAACACATGCATCATGAATTTAGTGATTAAGGTGAATAGGCAACAAGGATGGTCCATGCTATACTTGCCTTGATCAAAGTGATCCTGAGAATTTGGATCCTCAACGGAGTACTCTTGATCACCAATGTATTGCTCACCGTCTGAATTCGAGCATAAAATCACCACACAATCATCGTAGCAATCATACACGAAGCAAACAAGATCTATATTAGAAACAGTACACCAATAGTGGAAAAACAGATTGAAAAGTGTATAAAAGTAATCTACGCGTCGCTACGATTCCAACGATATAAAGATCACGAAAATCGGAGTTCAAACGGAGAAGTTATGAAATAAACAAGTTTTACTTTAATAAAATAATAGATTAAATCTAATCTCGAATTTTAAAAGTTGAAAACATGTACAACAGTAGCATCATTAGGTAGATTACGAAATTACGAATCTAACGAGACTTGAACGGATCAAATCCGAGCTAAAACGAATAAAATATGGCCGAAATAAACTGAGTGGCAAATCTGTAAATATTGAAAACGTATTTTTGAATCTAAACCGAGGAAAATACGTTTTCTAAAAAGGAAAGCGTAATCTGAAAAATACGCCAAAGGACCGCGGGTTAGAACATTTAAAAGCTCAGGGGGTTCTCTGCAAAATTGCCGGCGAAGGGGTATCTCTCACTGTGAGCCGTTGGATCGGCCGTGGACGGCGCAGGGTAGCTTGGGGGAAAGAGGGGCGGCCCTGGTCGCCGGAGTCGGGCGGCGCCCGGCCGATTCATTGCCGGAAGATGGCCGGAGACGGCGTTTTCGGGGCTAGGAGGCTCGGCACACCTTGGGATCTGGTCGGGAAACAAGAGGAGCTCAAGCCAAACCTATCTATTGTTTCGGTTGCCACAGAGGTAGCTCAGAGAGGATGCGGCGAGCTAGGTGGCGGAACTATGGTGGCGGCGAAGCTCGGCATCATGGCTATAGTGCACAAAACCGAGGGAGAAGGGGTCGGGAAGGTCCCTGACCTTGCTGCGAAGCTTGGAGAACAACCAATTTCGACGGAGAAGTCCTCCCGAGGAGAAATCGACGGCGGCGGCGGAGCTCGGGGCAGCGGCGGCTCTGTGGCTGCGGCTAGGGCAAGATTGGAGGGCGTGGCTTGCTCGGGAACTTGTGGGGAGGGACGGTAGGGCTCGGCCGACCTATATAGGGGCGCGAGGGAGGCGTAGGAGAGCTGGACTCGGTTGGGACTCGACCCGGAGGAGGAAGCGCTCGTGCCTCGCGCGGACTCCGACTGGAGGAAGGGGATGGCGCGGGGCAGCGGGCCCTACGCGTCAGCGGCAGAGGGAGGGGGACGAGGGTCGCGGCTTCCTTTTATGGGCCAGTGGAGGCATGCACGGGATGGACTCGGCCACGCCAAGAGAGGAGGCCGGGGTGGTTACGGCGCGGCCGTGTCCGCTTCGAACACGAGCGGGAGAAGGAGGAAGATGACTCGTGGGCCCCGCGTGTCGGTCACCGAAGGGGGAGGGAGCGGGGCTCCAACCGCTGGGCTCGGCCTGAAGTTGGGCCGCGCGGTGGGAATACGGAAGAGGGCAGCTAGCAGCTCGGGAAAAAGGAGAGCAGGCCAGGGTCTTGGGCCAGGCATGAGAGGTGAGGCAGGTTATTCATTTTATTTTTCTAAATCACTTTTCAAATGAGTTTTCAAAATATATTTCCAATACATCAATACAAAATAAATAGAGGCAGCATGAATGCATCACAACATGTTTCTAAATTATGATTACTTTTAATTTCCGAGAAAAGAAAAAAAATATTATTCTCTAAATTAAATGCCAAGCAAATGCATAAATAAATTCAATTTATCCTTAATTAATAAATCAAAAATTTTCGAGTGTTACAGTAATGCCTAATGGTTAGTTTTGCAAAAATGCTATTTCAAATTGTGATGATCTAAAGCATAAGAATCACTTTATGGGACTGGTTATGTCCTTGTTGGTTGGCAGTGTTCCTAGCTAGTTCATTGTCATCAACGAGGAAGGGTTTTCCTGCTCGGTGATCGTGGCATTGGGTTAGAGTCCCAACAGTTGTCACCGACGGAAACGGGATTTGAAAACCGAAGGGATAGGGGTATTTGGGTTAGAGTCCCAATGCACTGTCACCGTCGGAAAAAGGTTTAGGGACCGTTCGTTGTAGGCCTGCTAGATCGAGACTTTGCAACTAGCCATATACTACGGGAAGCCTCTGACTCCGATGGCTCTACTGCTGGAACCGACAACCACGCACTAGGAATGAAGAGATGGCGAGAGTAGCGTGTACCCTCGTGGCCGTCTTGCCTGGAGACGAGAGGAGTATTGTGCTCTCGGGTGGCGCAGGACCAGTTCCGGGGTATGAAAAGCCATGGTAGGCGGGGTTGGCGTATGCAAGCTTAAGTGCTACATACGCAGTGTGGATAGGAATCCCCAGCTGGGTATTAATCGATTCGAATCGTCGTTGCTCCTCGGTTATGGAGACTTGGTCCTTCAAACATTCA
The DNA here is from genome assembly GCA_038502445.1 of Eremochloa ophiuroides. Taxonomy (NCBI): domain Eukaryota; kingdom Viridiplantae; phylum Streptophyta; class Magnoliopsida; order Poales; family Poaceae; genus Eremochloa; species Eremochloa ophiuroides. The sequence continues at coordinate 96,059,647 of JAHLJS010000007.1, read as the reverse complement.
GCGAATAGTGGTTCGAAACTAGGATGTTTTTGAAGGGATAAAGCAAATGAAAGAATGTTGATATATGAGAAAGAACTTGGAGATATGGTTAATGATTAATCGTATTATTGGAATAAAATATTGAGATAGGACTAGTAATGCTTTTCCGCAAAACTTTTGAACTCTTGCTAAAGCCTTACCTTGACTCTCCTCAGCCTGCATTCCTGAGTCTAATTTTACACTCTTAGATGGGTAAGTCTTGCGGATTACCCCATGTACTCAGGGTTTGTTAACCCCGTTGCAAGTGGTCAGCAGGAGCCTGAAGTCTATCTTGCTCCGTGCTGTGTCACTATCATCCAGGAAAGCGAGGAAGAATAAAGTTGAACCCGTGGGCAGGGTTCATGTACTACTTATCTATCTTATTGTACCATTGTTCTACCGCTACTCCTACCCTTTAAATTATGGTCTGTAATAACTGCACCTAATTTCCATTTGAACACTGGTTTGTACTATTAAGTACTATTTAATCTTCCGCACTTTTACTCTGATGTATTTTGATATGAAGTGCTATAATCCTGTAATGGTTCGCAATGGGATCCTGTCGGAGACAACGGGTGCATATGTAGCCCGGCAGAGCCTGTCTAGGTCACCTGGAACATGGGCCCAGCTGTCAGATGTCATTAGTGGCAATGATAGGTGCCTGTGGGCCACGTGATTTAGGCGGTTCTGTTACAGTTGGTATCAGAGAGTTCCATTGCTAAATCATTGCAGGTTACTTTTCGAAAACTTCAAAATGTTTTGGATCATAAAAACTTAAACTATTATTTTGAGTCCAAACTGCTTACATTCTTATCTTACTCAGTAGTTCTTATCTTGTTCTGTATTTTATCATATCTTATTATGGTTATGGTAGCAGGTGGAACAACATGATTAATATTAGCCCTATGTTTAAATTATTTATGCTTTGATTTATATTGCACGATTTAAAATTCGTAAGTACGTGCATGCATAATGATAATCACACATGTTAATAACTTCCTCCTTAAAAATGGGTATATGGGTTAGGATTTATCACACCTATTCTTGCTAGTCTATTGTATCCTCACTAATTCAAACTTACCTTTCCAGCTGGCATGTTGTAAGTTGACCGCACACAAGATGACTGGACCCCGTGGAGTTCCGCGCAACCAGTTGGCACTGCGCGACGATGAGGAGGCGTCTGGCAGCCATCCTCCCCGCCGCAGCCGTATGGAGTTGAAGAGGGAGATCAAGGAGCTGCACAGGGAGATGAGTCTCATGCGGGAGGACTTCCGCGTGGCCCGGGCTGACCATTACCGGGATGTAAGGACCAACCTGGGACCTACGTCGGGAGATCGACCGCCTGACTCAGCAGAGGGATCGGGCTTTGGAGCAGGAGGGCATGGCCCATGAGAGGGTCGAGGAGCTAGAGGGGTATGTGGAGAACCTTGAGTGGAACAATGGTATGCTGCACGAGGAGGTGCATAGGCTGAATGATCAGCTTAACCCGATTCTGGTTCCACGTGAGGAGGAGCCCGAGGAAGGTGTTGTTGTGGGACCAGATGAGGAGGAGTATGATAGTGAGGCTACCGAGGATGGTTACTTTGAGGCAGTTGACCCGATGGAGGACGTGGTCGTTGAAGAGGATGACGAGGAGGAAATTGTCGTCATCGACTAGGCTAGTCTTAGGACTAGTGACTTTAGTCTTCTGCTATCCAAGTGTTGTAATCGTTGTGCCAAGAACCTTAGTCTGGGGTGAAACTTGTTATGTTCGTGTGTGTTGAACTTTGCTATGTTTAATGTTTTAAGTTGTAATGCTACCATATTTTAATTATGCAATGTAAGTCCTTAGTTGGTTGTCTTAAAAACAGATGGTCAACACTCGCTCGACTGGTGCCGGTACTTCCGATGAAGGAGCTACTCCCCACCCACCACCCATTCCACCAACCTTAGCCGATGACATCGGAGCCCTTGCCAATGCAGCCAATGCTATGGCCCAAAATCGAGAGAACCGTGGCGGGCGTCGAGGCCGCCGCGAAGATGAGGAAACTATCTATGTGGACTTCACTGAAGCACATCCCCCAGTGTTCACAAAGGCCGAGGAGCCCCTGGAGGCCAATGATTGGCTCCGTACTATGGAGCAGAAGTTTAGCTTGATCCGCTGCACAGAAATCCAAAAGCCACTGTTCGCGGCTCAGCAGCTGCGTGGTCCGGCCAGTGCCTGGTATGCCAACATGTTGTCTGCACAGCCCGAGGGACATCAGCTAACTTGGACAGAGTTTCACGAAGCCTTTCGAGCACATTACATCCCTGCAGGTGTAACGAAGATGAAACTGGATCAGTTCCTAGCTCTACAACAGAAGGAATCTTCTGTTATGCAATATGTGAATCAGTTTAACCATCTAGCCCAATATGCTCCTGAACATACCAACACCGACCAAAAGAAGAAAGATTGATTTGTCAGGGGCCTAAACTTCAAGATCCAGTGCAGCCTATCTAACAACCTTAATTGGTCATATCACGAAGCAGTCAACAGTGCCATTGCTTACGAAGAAAGTGATCGTAAGCATCAGGATGAAAAGAAGAAGAAGAAGTCAGGCTTTTCTGGCGGTCAAAAATGCCAGAAGATCATCTATCATCCTACTCACCACAACCGTCCAGCTTACCCCCAGCAGCAAGTCATGGTATGCACCGCGGCTACCTCCCATACCTCAAACCAACAGAACACTACTCAGCCGAATGCCCCAGGCATTCGTATCAATACCCCTCAGACCACTTACAATCATCCCTGCTACAATTGTGGCAAAATGGGGCATTGGGCCCGCAACTGCCCCTACCCCAAACAGTACAATCAAAATGTCCAGAAAGGTCCTGGACAGCAGCAGCAGCAGCATCAGAATCAGCACCGTGGCCAGCAGCACCAGGCTCAGAAGGTCAAAATTGTCAATAAGGCAGGACATGTCTATTATACTCATGTGGATGACATCCCTGCAGGAGAGCCCATCATGATGGGTAGGTTTCCTGTCGCCAGTCACCCTGCTATTACACTTTTTGATTCTGGTGCATCACATTCATTCATCAATCGTATATTTGTTGTCAAGCATAAGATTCTAATTGGGGAAATAAAGGAAAACTTCCTTATACATTCGCCCGGAGGGCGTATAAATACTAAGGAGGTAGTGCATCGAGTACCTATCGAGTTGGGTGGGCATATATTCTCAACCACCATGATAGTACTTAAGGATCAGGACATAGATGTCATATTAGGTATGAATTGGATGTATCAGCACAAGGCTCTGATCGATGTGCTGAATAGGACCATAAAGGTCAGCATACCTGGTAGTCAATCTCAGCTTCTTATCCAGCTACCACTACCCGTGAGAATGGTTGAAAAGTCTGTGCAGAGACTGTGTGCCACCTCAGTCCAGGAAATCCAAAATATTCCGGTAGTCTAGGAATTTCCGGATGTATTTCCTGATGATCTACCTGGTTTGCCACCTAACCGTGACGTGGAGTTCGCTATTGAGTTGAAGCCGGGAACTGCACCTATATCCCGTAGAGCCTATAGGATGCCTCCCAAGGAATTAGCCGAGCTTAAAGTTCAGCTGCAAGATCTGCTTGATAAGGGTTTCATCAGACCTAGTTCATCTCCCTGGGGTTGTCCTGCGATATTTGTGAAAAAGAAGGACAAGTCACTCAGACTCTGTGTCGATTATCGTCTACTCAACGAGGTCACCATTAAAAATAAATATCCTTTACCTCGCATTGATCTACTCTTTGACCAATTAGCTGGGGCTAGGGTCTTTTCGAAAATTGACCATAGGTCTGGTTATCACCAAATAAAGATCCGTCCCGAAGACATCCCCAAAACAGCATTCACCACCAGATACGGCCTTTATGAGTATCTGGTCATATCTTTTGGCCTAACCAACGCCCCTGCCTATTTCATGTATCTAATGAACTCAGTCTTCATGCCCGAACTCGACAAATTTGTGGTCGTGTTCATCGATGACATCCTTGTTTATTCCAAAACCCCTGATAAACATGCCAACCACCATCGTATTGTCCTAACCCGTTTGAGAGAACACCAACTATATTCCAAGTTTAGCAAATGTGAGTTTTGGCTAGATCGAGTTCCTTTTCTCGGTCATATTTTGTTAGCTAAAGGTGTATCCGTGGACCCGAGCAAGGTAGAAGAGATCTTGAATTGGAAGCCACCAACCACAGTTCATCAAGTCTGCAGTTTTATGGGAACGGCGGGGTATTACCGTCGTTTTATTCCGGAATTCTCAAGAATAGCCAAGCCCATTACCAACCTGTTGAAAAATCAAGTCAAATTTGTCTGGTCACCAGAATGTGAGAGGGCATTTCAAACTCTGAAAAAGTTGTTGACAACTACACCAGTACTAGCTCAACCAGATATTGAAAAGTCATTTGATGTGTACTGTGATGCTTCTGGTATCGGACTTGGTTGTATTTTGATGCAAGAAGGTCAAGTCGTTGCTTATGCTTCACGGCAACTCAAGCGTCATGAAGAGAACTACCCCACTCATGATTTGGAGTTAGCAGCTGTGGTACATGCCTTGAAGATATGGCAGTCACTATTTGCTAGGCAGTACCTGCAATGTATACACAGATCACAAGAGTCTGAAATACATCTTCACTCAAGAAGAGTTGAACATGAGACAGCGAAGATGGCTTGAGCTAATCAAGGATTATGATATTGAAGTGCATTATCACCCAGGCAAGGCGAAGGTGGTCGCCGATGCACTCAGTCAGAAGGTGCACTGCAATTGTTTGACAGTCAAGCTGTATGATCTATCCTTGTGCTATGAGTTGGAAAAAATTAGGAATAGAGATAGTTCCACAAGACAGCCTGGCCAATATTAGTATTGAAACACCCATCTGAGATGAGGTTATTGCCGCTCAGCGGGAAAGTAAAGGAATCAAGCACATCAAGGAAAAGGTTCAAGCTGGCAAGGCAGATTGCTTCAAGATTGATGATGATGGTGTCGTGTGGTTCAAGGATCGTCTGGTAGTTCCAAAGGTGCCAGAGTTGCGACAAAAGATCCTTGACGAAGCGCATTTGACAAGGTTTTCTATCCATCCTGGCAGCAACAAGATGTATCAAGATTTGAGGCAAAAGTTCTGGTGGACAAAGATGAAGATAGAGATTGCTCGGTATGTCGCGAGATGTGACACTTGTGAGAAAGTGAAGGCTGTTCACATGAAGCCTGGAGGAGAGCTGCAGCCATTGCCTGTTCCTGCTTGGAAGTGGGAAGATATTAGTATGGACTTCATCACCAGTTTACCCAAGACCATAAGAGGTTTTGACTCCGTCTGGGTTATTGTGGATCGTCTCACTAAACAATCTCATTTTTATGCCGGTCAATACTCTTTATCGTGTCTCTACCTATGCTGATCTATACATCAAGAATGTAATGAAGCTTCATGGGGTACTCAAGACTATTGTTTCTGATTGGAGTACACAGTTCATCTCAAACTTTTGGAAGTCTTTTCACAAGTCGTTGGGAACAAAACTGCTGCATAGTACTGCATATCACCCACAGACTGACGGACAGACGGAAAGAGTCAATCAAGTACTGGAAGATATGTTGAGGGCTTGTGCACTCAATTACCCTGACAAGTGGGACGAGTGTTTAGCATTGGCAGAATTTTCATACAACAACAGCTATCAAGAAAGTATCAAGATAGCTCTGTTTGAAGCAGTTTATGGTCGTAGGTGCCGAACATCATTGAATTGGTCTGAACCTGGAGAAAGGTGGTTTTATGGCGTAGATTTGGTCAATGAAGCCGAAGAAAAGGTTAGGCAGATCCAAGAGAATTTGAGAGTAGCACAGTCTCGATAGAAAAGTTATGCCGATAAAAGGCGTCGACCTTTGGTATTCAAAGTGGGAGATTATGTTTACCTGAAGGTATCACCAATGAAAGGTGTCAGTCATTTTGGGGTCAAAGGGAAATTAGCCCCTCGTTACATCGGACCATTCCAAGTTTTGGGACGTTATGGAAAGTTGGCTTACAAACTGCAATTGCCCGATAATCTCTCAGTCGTACACAATGTATTCCATGTGTCGCAACTCAAGAAATATCTGCAAGTACCTAACCAAGTTGTTGATGTTGAAGGAGTAGAGCTAGAGCCGGATTTGACTTATGCCGAATATCCAATTCGGGTTCTAGATATAAAGGATCGTGTCACGCGAAGGACGACATCCAGATGGTACAAGATCCAGTGAAGTGAGCATTTTGAAGAAGAAGCCAGATGGGAATCTGAAGACTATCTCAGCCGAGAATTTCCCCGAGTTTTTCGCTACCTTGTAGAGGAAATTGTCTGATGGAGTAGCATGTAAAGTTCCCTAGTTAGTTTGTATCAGGTGGGTTTAGATTGCTTAAAACATTTTCTGTTCCATTACTTTGTTGAGTCTTGTTTTATCTTGTATCAAATCTCGGGACGAGATTTCTTTTAGGGGGAAGACTGTAATACCCCTGGTATTACAACTTAATTAACCTGTCATGTCATCATGTTTATTATTAATCATCTGCATATGATTGTGCTTAGGGCTCCTAGAGTGATTTGATTTCAGCTAGTATTGATTGTGTAATTAAGTCCTCAATCAAAAATCAAAAACAAAAATTAAATTGAAATCAAATTAAACCCTAGAGTTGACCTAAAACCCTAATTCAAAATCTATAATGAATCTAATGAAAGTGTCTTAATGAAAGTTGTATAACCTTTAAAATGGAACAACTTTTATTTTTGGAGATTTTGAAGTTATATTATAGAAATTCAAATTAAACTCAAATTAGTATGTTGATATTTAAATTTGAAACTTCAATTTCAAAAATATTGGGAATCTTCCAAAACTCACTTAATAGAAGTTGTCAACCTCACTGAGTAGAACAATTTTCATGTTGACCATGTTTCGAGTTGTTGAGAAAAATCAAAAGTAATTTTAAAATTTCAGTTTGAAATTCAAACCCCACTTTTACCCCTTTGCTGTAGTTTGAAAATTTGGCCGAATTGGAATTTCATGTCAAAAGAAAAAATGATCTACATAAAATTCTCTACAACTTTTGTATTCATCACTTCCTCGGATTCTGGCTGGATCAGATTGAATTCAAATCAAATAGCTTTTGACCTATTAAACTAGCACTGTAGCTAGGGGGGTACCCTTGTTCAACGTCTCGGCCGTACGCGCGCGTGCCGCGCCTGGCGCCGAGCGCCGTCCGGCCGGCGTGGGCACGCCGCGACGCTGTCGAGCAGCGAGGAGGGGGCCCCGGACGCCCCGACCTTATCCCCACCCCTTCCCTGCCCTTTAAAGACGACGAGTCCTCCGATTTCCCATTTTCTTCTCGAGCGGCCGCCGGCAACCACCTCATCGTTCGTGGTCAAATTCACAGCCACCGAGCCATCTCCACCCTCTCCATCTCCCAGATAGGTAGCCGAGCTCGTGGCGCATCGATTGGTGCCCGTTGCGTGAGCCGTGGTACCCGGCGTAGCTTGCGGTGAGCGTCTTCGTCGTCGGGTTGTCACCGGAGCTCCGCCGCGACCATCCTCTTCCCGTCCGGTCGGTTAGAGTGAGTGTCTTTCTTCTCGGGCTAGCAGTTCTAAGCTCCCGTGGTGGTGTAGATTCTAATGCGCACGGTGGTTTGTGATGTGGTGCACCAGGTTCGTCGGAACAGACCTTCGTCGCCGACGGCCGAGCTGTGTCCGCCGCCGTCGTCGTCAAGCCATCCTCACCGCACCGTCTCTTCATCAACTAACTTGCCCATTAGCTTCGTGGTGAGCCTCTGATTCTCCTTGATGCTTTTCCCGTGACCTTACCGCTGTCCCGTCGACCGAAACGGCCTTGCCATGCCGCCACCGTCCGCCGTGGGCGAGCTCCTACTCGTCGAGGGCGTCTAGGGCTAGGGCTAGGTGCATAGGAGTGTCGGTTAGGGTCTAGGGTAGGCGCCAGGTAGCTGGAGACCGCCGCTGGGGTCGCCGGCGGCGAGGTCCGCGCCGTGCCGCGCGCACGCGCGTGTGCGGGAGCGTCGGCCCGAGGTGGAAGAAGGAGTTGACAGCAGGGGCCCAGCTATCAGTGGCCGAGAGAGAGTGAGCGCGGGGCTGACGGCTGGGCCCAGTCTGTCAGTGCCCGGTTTGAGTTTGAGCGCGCGCGCGTGCGGGTGGGCTGAGTTGGGCCGACTCGGGCTGATTTCATTTTGTGAATTTCCCGAGTAATTAAAAGGACTTTTCCATTTATATTTCCAATGAATAGTACTCTAATTTCATAATTTTGTGTAGATTAATTTACTGCATGACTAATTGTGAAAATATTGTGTATGCTCTCTGGAATATGTATTATTTTATAAAAATATTAAAAGTGTGTTTTGAGCACTTTCTGTGTCAACTAAAAATCAGCATATTAATTGATAAATAGAACTTTGATGATTTTTAATAAATTTCCTGTAAGTCTAAAAATCATAAAACTTTATGTGGTACTATTTTAGGCTTAGAGCTATCTGTTGGTGAAATTTGGCATGAAATGGAAATAGTTTAAATATTTATTAAATTATATGTTGGTTTAAGTGATTAATAAAAGGGCTAGCAAATGAAATAATTATTGAATGGTGTGATTTTTGGATTGATTGTGATTCTAGGTCAATCACCTTTACGACCTAGGGCATTATGAGTTAGAATAATCTTGGCTGGCCTATGGTAGGGTCTTCATCACGTGTGTGCATTATTTATTATTGAATTCCATCTGTCATTTCATGTGCATCGCATTTATACATTCATTATTGCAAACGTGTAGTGACTGAGAATCTAGAGATAAAGTGAGGGTGCATCTGAGGAGACTGCTCAGGAAATTGTGCAAGGTTTTGATATTTGTGGCACCGACCCGGATCCGACACTCTACACCATCTAAGATAAGCCCCGATGTATTTGCCCCTCTCCTTGTTGTTTTAAAAATATTTATCACTTGAGTTAATTAATTGCATTAGGTTAATAGGAGTTGGGTGACAACCAATTGTTGCATTACCATCCTTGAATACCTGACCATACTTGAGAACCTGATTTATTAAAAGTATTGAAAATGCTTAGGCATGCCTAATGGTTAGTTTTGTAAAAATGCTATTTTAAATTGTGATGATCTAAATCACAAGAATCACTTTATGGGACTGGTTATGTCCTTGTTGGTTGGCAGTGTTCCTAGCTAGTTCATTGTCATCAACGAGGAAGGGTTTTCCTGCTCGGTGATCGTGGCATTGGGTTAGAGTCCCAACAATTGTCACCGATGGAAATAGGATTTGAAAACCGAAGGGACAGGGGTATTTGGGTTAGAGTCCGAATGCACTGTCACCGTCGGAAAAAGGTTTAGGGACCGTTCGTTGTAGGCCTGCTGGATCGAGACTTTGCAACTAGCCACATACTACGGGAAGCCTCTAACTCCAGGTGGCTCTACTGCTGCAACCGACAACCATGCACTGGGAGTGGAGAGATGGCGAGAGTAGCGTGTACCCTCGTGGCCGTCGTGCCTGGAGACGAGAGGAGTACTGTGCTCTTGGGTGGCGCAGGACCGGTTCCGGGGTATGAAAAGCCGTGGTAGGCGGGGTTGGCTTGTGCAAGCTTAAGTGCTACATACGCAGTGTGGATAGGGATCCCTAGCTGGGTATTAATCGATTCGAATCGTCGTTACTCCTCGGTTATGGAGACTTGATCCTTCGACCATTCAGCGAATAGTGGTTCGGAACTAGGATGTTTTTGAAGGGATAAAGCAAATGAAAGAATGTTGATATATGAGAAAGAACTTGGAGATATGGTTAATGATTAATAGAATTATTAGAATAAAATATTGAAATAGGACTAGTAATGCTTTTTCCGCAAAACTTTTGAACTCTTGGTAAAGCCTTACCTTGACTCCCCTTAGCCTGCATTCCTGAGTCTAATTTTACACTCTTAGACGGGTAAGTTTTGCGGAGTACCCCATGTACTCAGGGTTTGTTAACCCCGTTCCAGGAGGTCAGCAGGAGCCTGAAGTCTGTCTTGCTCCGTGATGTGTCACTATCGTCCAGGAGAGTAAGGAAGAATAATGTTGAACCCGTGGGCAGGGTTCAGTGTACTACTTATCTATCCTATTGTACCATTGTTCTACCGCTACTGCTACCCTTTAAATTATGGTCTGTAATAACTGCACCTAATTTCCATTTGAACACTAGTTTATACTATTAAGTACTATTTAATCTTTCGCACTTTTACTCTGATGTATTTTGATATGAAATGTTGTAATCCTGTAATGGCTTCGCAATGGGATCCTGTCGGAGACAACGGATGCTTATGTAGCCCGGCAGAGCCGGTCTAGTTCACTTGGAACATGGGCCCAGCTGTCAGATGTCATTAGTGGCAATGACAGGTGCCTGTGGGCCACGTGATTTAGGCGGTTCTGTTACAACCGCGCGCTCCTCGCCACGAGCATGCCGCACGGAGCCGCCTCGCCTCACCAGCGGCTCCCCACCGCGGTCCTGCCTCGCCATGTCGGCCACGCGCCGCCATGGAGCCGCCTCATCGCGCCAACCGCTGCTCGCCACCTCCGATAGCGCAAGGATTTGGGTACAGGAGAGAGAGGATGAAGAGAGTAGGCATTTGTGGGTCTCCTCTCTCTTCCTACCCAAAATGGGTGCTTGCTTTGCCTATCCTGTTGGAGCCCATTTTTTCACTATCCGTAACCCATTTTGGGTTTGGGTGTTGTATAGGGCAGCTGTTGGAGACAGCCTCAGTACATGCTTACACCATAGCCCCATAGATTTATTATTATATTATTATTCTACCAGCTTGTCAGATTTAATGAATAAAAAATGAATAACTTCGTGTGTCTACATGCAGACATCATATCATCTTCCCTAATTATAGCCATTTTTTTATAGAAAATATATATTACAATCCACTCAATGCGTATGCCTATCCCCAAGCGAAGAGAATTCTTCATATGGGTCAAATCAAAGATAATCTTAACAAATAACACAGATTAGACACATAACTTGCCATGATATCACCTATCCCCCCAAGCTGAGAATTCTAGCAAAAGGGGCAAGTGATCGGTCATTTAATCCGGATCATCCATTTGGGAAGTGCACAGCCCAGTAAGAGTGGTTTTTTTTCTCGAACACCAGTAAGAGTGAAAGATGGCTGAGCACACCAATAACATTGGGTTTTCAACCACAGCACATGACAAGTGGTGAGATATGAGATTAGGAAAATCAAGCCTATTAAAGCACACCAACCTGACAATAAGAATTTCGGAATCACGATGATCAGTAAAGGCATTCATAAACTGATACACAACATCACTTCTGGCATGCCTGATAATGAAACTGATGGCCCCAATTCCATGGTGGCCGGACAATAAGCATTCATACATGGCTGATGAACTCTAGGCGTCAGATCATCAGGAACATCAAATAAGCACAATCTGCCTCAAGCTTCCAGCACTCACTTTATGCATCTAGAAATTGTAGTACGTCAAAAGCAAACTGATAGGCCATGGACACGCGTCAAAAGGAGAAGCTTTGCAGCAATGGATGTTCGTCAAGGGCAATACTGCCAATACAACAAAGCTGATCCCCAAGAGCTTTGTCAACAGCACAAATGTAGTTGAAACGTCCTACCTGCCCAGGATCTGTGCATTAGAATCTCGTAGTATTTGCTAATCCATTTTGAGTAAAAAGCTAACTGATAATAGAAACTCTACACTGAATAGCGGCAGAAGGAACAACAGACTGATGTGTCAAAATTTGCTGTTCTGACGAAACCTCATTGGAAAAGAAATGTACATGGCCAACAAATTTCGACATGAACCTGAAACAAATTGTAGTATGTTGGTACGAGACAGCTAAAATGATAACAATACTATAAAATTAAATACCAATGTTAAAATGATATTTGATCAAAAAGCAAGGTTCACATGCGGTAAACATAAAACAAGATAAAATTTGGAAAAAAAAGTAAAACGCGCAAGATATAACCCACCTCATTTCCACCCAATCCCAAATCAAATAAATTTAATTTCCTAACCCATTCCTTCCATAAAACACGTGCGAACATATATATATATGCAAACACAATAACAATGGGAAATCTGAACTGTAAACACGTGCAGACATATATATGGCAAGTCCATGCCGTCAAAGGGAGACAAAACATATATACTGCCATCTCCAAACTCTAAACATTCCATTGGTGAATGAAAAAAAAACTTAGTCCCTACCTTATATCTCAATTTTCATCCATGTGAAATTCATCAATGCTGAAATAACAATATAGAAGACTCAGAGCTGATTCTCTTTGTAAAAAATAATTAAACTAACATTGACTTTTTAGCAGTTCGAGAATCTTTGAACATTAGAAGATATGCATAGATCAACTAAAGTCCAAAACTCTAACCCGTGACTGATCCTCAGAACCCTCACCTGAAACTTCGCTGCAATGTTGCAAGCATCGATTAGATAGTCAGATGATTGCCTGTGCATTGCAATGGGATCCAAGCTAAAATGAATCATGGTAATTTAATTTTGCATGTTATACAATGAAAATGACTACTTACCAAGGAATCATCCAAAGTTTGAGTTTGATAAATAAAATTCATTTGCACGTTCATGTTGAAATTCTAGCAAGCACAATGTTTGGAAAGAGAATTTCTGTTCTGTCGAGGAGACAATTGGAGCAGATTTAGGTAACAAAATATGTTGTTAACAAATTCTACACTTCAACTTTAGCACTGATTAAGATAGTGTTAACATGTATAGTACTCCACATCCCTCATAAAAAAAGAAAGGATATCTTCAAATATAATGGGCGTACCTATTATGACAGTAATTCAGTATGATGTTGAGCTTCATGGTGCATGGTTTCTGAGATGCGTTCAGCGGCACGTGGTGTGTATCGTGACCTCGATACAGGAGGGGCCCTGCAGGTCAGCCAAGAGTAGGGGGAGGATAACAGATATGGTCAGGAGCCGCTGCTGGAATGCTAGATACAGATCGAAGAGATTGCTACAGCAATCCTCGTCGCAAACTTCCTAAGAAAAAGGGAAATGGTAAACATCAAAAAGTCGAGAGATTGAGATTGAGATCGAGATCGAGAGAGAGAGGGAGGTGCGCCGCTAGAGCTGGCAGGGAGAGCTCACGGATGCGTCGCCGCTGCTCAACTTCCCAGTGCTGTGACGTTTACCTGAAAAGTGCAGGTGCGAACTGTGGTCCTGAACTCAATTTATCTGTTGCTGTGATGCCTGAAAAAGAAAATGTGGCTCCTTCAGTTCAGGACACGAAAATGAAATCTGTAACCCTATGCGAATTGATATCTAAACATGATGGGGATTAGTTTTTTTCAGCATTGATACTCAACAAAGATGGATCTCTTTTCAAAATTGGATACACTGCAAGTATCCACTGAAATTGTTTGGTAAAATAAAGAAAATAGTGTTTTCACATAATACAATTCTGCTCTATATAGCACCAAGTTTAAACAAAGACAAAGGAACAAAAACAAAGTGTGTGCCTCTCAGAGTTCAAGTTTCTGGTACTACTTTTCTTTCCTCCAGTTAAGTTCCTTGAGTGAATGAAAACCAAAAAACATCTGAATGCCTTAGGATTTAAGAAAAGGAAACTACTAAAGTTTCAAAGGTGGAAAGCAAATGGCTGTGCACATGTATAAATGATCATCTGCTGCCTGCATGCAACCTGATGGCCTAAAAGTACATCTGAGCATGGACCTAGCAATGTGGTGCAGAGTATGATCTCAATCTAGTAGGATGAAATCGTTACAACATTGATTCTCTGTCAAGTGCTGCAAAGAATACATAGATACCAAAAGTAACCCATATCATAAATCTAAAATTCTGATCAATCCCCATGAATCAACAAAAGCAGATAATCTAATCATGTAGAACAAAGTTGGCACTTGGCACTCCTACAGAGGCTGTTATTACTTTTCAACAAAGGGGAATCTGCACCACTGCAAAGCAGAATATAACATAACACAAGGAAAGAAATTTTTATTACTAATCAGGTATTACAATGTCACCAAGGCCAAGCATGGAGAATGGCCATGCAGCATCTGCAGTTGGAAACAGAAGTTGTACATAACCAAGCAAAGCCAGATCAGCTGAAGCGCCAAGATGAGAAAATAGAATTCACAATGGTATTAACAAAGACCAATTTCAGTAGGAAAGAGCACTAACCTATATCGGATCTGACCATCACAGAAAATGGCATACATAAAAATCCACCCTGGAAATGGAAACTTAAAAATACATTTACGTATGAATAAATGAACAGAGAATGATTCAGTGGCACTCACAGCAAGCATCTCATTTCACTGCCTATTGCCAAAGCAACGCCCGGAAGCCAGAAACACTGTGCGGGGGGAGGGGGGAGGGGGAGTGGTACCTGCAGAATGCCGTTGAGGTGCAGGTGCGGGCCGGCGACTACCTCCCCAGAGATGACGACGACGAAGGTGATGCCCCGGTGGCCCCGGATGTATGTCCACGCCTCACGGACGAGCCGACGATGCGGCCCCCTTCCTCCGCATCCGCCCCACCTCCGCACCGCACGCCCGCTGCAGGGCGCCGGCGCCCGGTGCTGGGGAAGCTCGCCGCGAGCCTCCCGGGGCAGCAGGGCCACACCGACCCATGCACCTCGCTGGCGGCGGCGGCGAGGGACGTCGCCATCGGCGGGAGCCCGGCCGCCGTTTCTGCTGAGGATAACGCCGGTCCTGGTCGTCTCGCCTCAGACTTTTTCCTCTTCGCATTCTTTCCTTCTTCCCCGCGTCGTGGGCGAGCGCAGCACTGGAGAGGGACGGTGGCCGGGGAGGTGGGGAGAGTGCTGTGATTGGAGAGGGAGCGTGGTGAGGGGGAGGGGAGAACAGGCGAGGGAGAGAGTGCCGTGATTGAAGGAGGACGCAGATTGTTTCCTTGGGCAGTCAACGACGCGGGGGAGGTAGCGTTTTGGACCCACCCGTCGGCGCAGAATGAATCGCAAGGGGGAGGCGGACGGACGACCCTAAAACACATGTCGCACCAAAAGGTTGCCTCCTCTTTGGCCTTATTAGTTGTAGAGATTCATGGGTTTGACCCCTCCAAAACGAGTTCACGGCTGACACGGTTTAATACGACACACATAATGAGTGACAAGGGTTAGTCCTTTTACATTCATAGTCGTATATGTAAAGAGAGGCTGACCCACCAGAATTCATCGTCATATTCCATGAACTCTCTCCACAGCAAATAATTAATTATCATCCATTTTACATCATAATCATCATATTCGTCTAGCTTCACTTAGAAAATAGTTTATGATGCAAGTGGTTTGGGAATTAGTTTGTTTATAAAATTCCATGTACCATCTACATGACTAGCCTGCCTTTTAAGATGACACCAAATCTGTTCATAATTATTCTCTGAATGCCTCCTGTAATAATTATAATATTTATAATATTTTCAATAAGCAAAATAGATCACATATAGGTATAGATGTACTTCATTAGTTCTTCTTAATCTTAATTTTGTTGTGTATATTACCAGTGTATAAATTTAGTTTATAATTAGCTAACTAATTAATATTCCTAACATCTCTTTGGTCATATGTAGCAACTCCTTAATAGGACCTAATAAACAAATACTAGTACTAGTGCCTGCATGGGTTGGGAACACAAAAACGCCCCCAGCACTAGCAGGTCACACACGCACTCACTCTCCTTTCCCGTTTTTCCTCACCTCTCTGTTGTTCAGGTTGCAGCTGCTCCGCTTCTCAAATCCACCTCCAGAGATGACAAATCTCACATCTAACCATCTCCATGTTACTCTCCTCTACCATGGTGCCATCCCTGTCATTTACTCATTTCCCCCTCCATTCCAGCCTCCTAGGGCCCTCTTTTTTGGGATACTACACTAGTGCAGAAAACGGCTGTGGTTCCCGGTTGGGAAACCCGTTTAGCCCCGGTTTTCCAACCGGGATAAGCTTCTAGGACTAAATGTACATCCTTTTAATCCTGGTTGCAGACCCGGGATTAAAAGTGGACCTTTAGTCCCGGTTTGTTATAAAAACCGGGACTAAAAAGGTCTGCAGGCTAGTCGAAGCTGTGGCACCTTTGAGTCCCGGTTGTTATTGTAAACTGGGACTAAAGGTTATCATATTTTTTCTTTTCTGTATTTTTTTCACTTCATGATTATCGCTAATCATCCAATGCCTGGTCGGCCCACCACCACATGTTTCTCCTGCCGATTATTTTTTTTCTCTTTTGTTGCTTTTTATGTGAAGCAGTTGATTATTCTGTGTTTTTTTCCTTTCGTATTTTTTACCCTATAAGCAGTTGTTCTACGGTTTTGTAGTCACACATCACACGTCTGGTTTTGTTCGTTCTCATTCAACCTTTTTTTAAATAATTGAGCTCAAATCCTTGCTTCGATAGCCCCCAGCTTTTTTTAATAATTGAGTTTTTTTGTCACGCATCACACACGTCTGTTGTCTTGTTTACAAATACATCAAAAAAAAACTGAAGGAAAGTACAAATTAACAGTTTGACTTGAAAAGTGCCAAGACCAATTACTGTATCGACTGCTACAATAGTACGATACAAGAAAAAAAATCAAGATAAGACACAAATTAACTTAGATAAGGAGTGAGGTGTCCAATATATATAAGCACATAGTAAAAACAGATTAGCCGGAAATGAACAGGCACCTTTTGCCAGCTATTATATAAGAAATATGGCTACAAAAGCTACATGCACGTCAATATGAAGGACTTGGGCTGAACAGACAAACAGCATTCTTCTTAATATTATGGTGCATCCAATGACGAAGCTCGGCATTGCTTTTTATTTTCTATGTGAACTAGTTAACTGAGATAGTTGCTCCGATCTCCTGCTTCATCCTTTTGCTACTCTGATCTGAAAACCTGCACAAGCATGAAGCATGATAAGTTCGGAGCAGAGGGCATCGACCATGATATTAAAGCATGGCGTACCGATGACCTATATAGAACAGAATTCAGTGTATGTGTATAAGAATTTACTTCTGAAAACTTTGAACGTTAATTTTGAATGGTCATAATTGAAACTTTAAACGATCGGTTGGTAGAGCACACCCCTGAGAACTCAACAATGGTGAAGTATACAGGTTTATCAAAAAAGGGTAGTGTTACTACCACTTCCTTGTACAAAGAATATACAGCTGCAAGAGCCATTATCAGTCATGCTGCAGCAGTACCATTGCATAGGGAGCAGAAGCAGAAGCATAGCATTAACCACCCTTTTGAAAGCTGGTTAGACAA
Source organism: Eremochloa ophiuroides (assembly GCA_038502445.1). Classification (NCBI taxonomy): domain Eukaryota; kingdom Viridiplantae; phylum Streptophyta; class Magnoliopsida; order Poales; family Poaceae; genus Eremochloa; species Eremochloa ophiuroides. Next base: position 96,042,325 of record JAHLJS010000007.1, on the reverse strand, counting down.
CCCCGAATGCATCCTGAATGATCAAAGGGAATAGTTAAGAATCAATCACATGTGCAAGTCATGATGCCATCTGAAATTAAATCGCATACAATAGAACAATCGGGAGGTCTGTAGCTCGATGAATTTTCAGAATAGAAAAAAAAGCATAACTTCATCAATATGAAATCCTGTCCGTTGACAAACAAATAGATAACTAGCTATATCCTTCACTATATGGGTCACTTCCACGTAAATTGCAATACTGAATATATATGAGAGTTGCTGATAGGATCTCTAGTCCTACCAGCTAGGGAACGGAGAAAGTAGGGATGAGAGGGAGAGGGCGTGGCTCTGGGTTCGCGGCGACGGCGCTGGGGTGCCGTGATCGCGGGTCACGGCGCGCAGAAGAAGATCGCGAGAGCGGAAGGAAGATGCGTGCGCGCAGGGGGAAGTCGCGAGACAGGGGGAGGCGGCTAGGGCTTAGGAAACTCCCGGCTCCCTAAGCGAAGCCGAGCAATAATTGATTGCTCTTGCTTAATTCTCCATCAATCCGTGTTTACAAATATATAGCCTATAAGATCCTATCTATCTTTTAGGAAATAACTAAACCATTTAAGGAAATATAAATAATATAGGATAATTGGGCAATTATAAACCACTAACGGGCCTGATACCCTGCTGCCAGACATAACATCTCTCTCTGCCTGGGGAAACAGCTCGTCCTCAATCTGAAACTTCAGTAGAGGTGGTGTCAGCCAACGTCGGTCGCTTGCTGGAATGTAGCAGCGGTCGCCACCGCAGCTGGCACCTCGTCGTCGAGGAAGTCGGCCGACTCCAAATAGAAGTATAGAACAGCCGCTGACACTAATGGCCGTGGACGTACGGCTCGTCACAATTGTAGCAATGCCCTTGACGACGACGCTCCAATTGCTCGGTCGGTGTGAGGTGACGGAAGGGAGGCGCTGGAGCTGGTGGTGGCGCAGGAGAAGCTAGTGGCGCCACGTTCGCCGGTGTAGGCAGCTCTGGCGCTCCTACAAGTGCTGGGGCCACGGTCGGTGCACGTGATACCACGGTGGAGGCGCAGCCACCTGCACCTGCCGGGGAGGGTGCGCGCCCCGTGGCGGCGGTGCTGGTGTAGCTGCAGCAGCGCGCCGCTCGAAGGTTCGGGCCAGGTACATGGCCGTCAGATGGTCTTGCGGTTCGCACAGTTTGACGTCCACCATGAGGTGCTCCGGTAGCCCACCGACGAAGAGCTCCACCTTCTGCAGGGCTGAGATGTTCCGCACATGACAGAGGATCGCTAGGAAACGATCTGCATAGTCCTGCACCGTGGAGATGACAGGCAAACGAGCGAGCTGGGAGAGTCGAGTACCATGGACAGCCGAACCGAAGCAGAGACGGCACAATTCTTTGAAGCGATCCCACGTTGGCATGCCCTCGTCCTACTCGAGGGCAAAATACCATGTTTGTGCCACGCCCATCAGGTGGAAGGAGGCGAGCCAGGTATGATCAGATGCCAGAGTACGCTGACCGCGGAAGAATTGCACACAGTGATTGAGCCAATTCAGGGGGTCGACGGAGCCATTGTAGGTGGTGAGCTCTAATTTGTAGAACTTGGGCGGTGGCGGTTCGCGACCGGCAAGGGCAGGCGCCCCACCCGTGCTGTTCAGCGGGGGCAATGTGGCGGAAGGCGTCGGCACCAGGCTATCACCATGGAACAGGTGGCCATCCTCCCCTCTGTATAGGATGCCCGAGGCTGGAACACCGCCATGCGCCACGATAGCCCCGGAAGTTGGAAGCTGCGGCACGTGCGGCTGGGGGCTGGCCGCCAACTTGAGCATCCACCATCACCAATGCCGACCAAGGAGACAACAGCCACGATGGTCGTGCCCCCACCTTGGGCGCCGCCTCCTGCCCTGAGGGCGCCGAATCCAGCTGCCAGGCTGCGACCCAAAGCCCCTGCCAACGCCGTGTCCTCTGTCGTTGCTGCCCGGCAATAGCCGGCCCCAGAGGTGGCCAGGCCGCCAGCAAAGCAAGCCAGGCCGCGCGGGGAGCGGCAGGTAGAGAGGAGGATGCCGCCCCCAAGCACCAGCACGAGCCCGGACACTGCCGCCGCTGCTTCACTGCCTCCAGCCGCCACCCCGCCCGCCGCCGACCTGCCCGACCAGATCCGGCCACCTAGGGCCTGGATCCGGCCATCAGGGACCCAGAACCAGCAGCCCAGGCCCCGTACCGACGAGCACAGCTGGCGCCGGCCACCGTCGCTGGGAGAGGAGGAAGGCGCGTGGAGGAAAAGACTCGCCGTCGCCTCGAGCGCTGGGTCGGGCACCCGCCGACACTGCCACCACTCCAGCGACCAACCCCGTCGAGCTCCACGCAGCCCACGTGGAGAGGCCACCGGCCGCAGACGCGAGTGCCGCCAAGAGGAGAAGCAAAGTGCCCCGCCGCCGCCTTCCCGGCTAGCCAGGCGACCATGCCGGCGACCAGCTCCAGCGGCAGCACGGCTAGGGAGGGAGATGGAGGAGGAAGGCGCTAGGGTTTCTGGGGAGCTGCCCGAGCCGCTCGCGTGGGAGTGGGGCGGGGGCGCGGTGTGCGCACCCTCCGCTCCTGGTAACTAGTTATTTCCCCTAGATCATTGGTGAAGCAGTCTGAGGACTACCAAGCTTTAGAAAGCTTCATTGGTGAAGCAAGATCCCACCAATTATCGTTGTACAAGACAGAAAAATGCTATTTTTAGAAGCCTAACAAAGCAATGATTCCATTTTCAGATCAGATACATGGACCAAGAATACAGAACTAACATTTAGACACTCGGTAGAGCATAAACCTTCAAATAACATTTAGACCTGGTAAACTAGAACTATAAAGATTCAATGAGCAGCAGCAAAATAGAAAAAAAAACAGCTATGGAATGGGCCACATTGATCATAAAATAGGATTAGTAAGGAAAGAACTAGTAATTCTACTGAACGTACATTCGAAATAAGTAGATTATATTATATTAGTATCTGACCAAAGGGAGGAATTCCAATTATATCTACAGGCCAGATACTATTCTATATAGTCTAAAGATGAGATAACGGTATATTTATCCAATTCTTTGCATTTCTTTATCTTTATTTCATAATGTTGCAGAGTCAGGGTGATCAAGTATACACAGCATAACTAGTCTCCATTGCCCAAAGCATAAATAGATATAAAAATGGTTGCTATTATTATAAGAATAGCTAATCCAAATGGTGATGATGGTAATCCAAATGCAACAAAGATTGATGGAGTATTAGATTTGTGCTATGTTTAACTTTCTTGCCTGTAACCAGCTGCACAGATATGTTGAGCTCCAAAACCAAACGAGAGTAGCACTTGGACGGATAAATAACTGGTTCAGAAGTGACCTGCATCAGATCCCATGCTACTAACTAAGGTCTAATGGACATCGACGCCCATATGAGTACACTGGTTATGACCCTTGGGAAACATCCAGGCCATGGCGACCTGATGGGATCAGGGAGGACCGTGGTGCCTGGTGGACCTGCAAGGGAGGCAATGCAAGGTGCCAAACCAGGTGTGGTGAGCTCATCGGTGCCAAACCCAGCAGCAACCGTCGGTACCACCTATAATCAAATTACACAGATCAATTTGATAGAAAAATAAATATTAGCATTAACTTAGTGATTAGCTATGGAGTTGGGCCGCATAGATCATGCGACAGGATCACTAAGGGCAGAACCATAGTAGGGGTGATCAAATACACAGAATAGCAAGTCTCCATTCCCAAAAGCAGAAGTACCGACAAAAAAATGGTTGCTAGTTATAAGAACAAGTGAATAACTAATCTAAATGGCAATTCTTGCCTGCATAAGAAATTTGTGAGTCTACCATATAGAATAAACAAATCATTTGACCATTCTTTTGCCTACAATAAGGTAAGTGTAGTGTTTAATCAGCACCACTCTTGGTTTTTCTAAATTCTAAATGCAAGCAAAAAAATTGCAAATAATCTTACTTAATATTCTTGATAACTGTAATTAGGATAGTGCCTCCACAACTGGTATTGGTCACAGTTACACCACCAAATCCTTCCCCCATGAATAACAGAAAGCTGCATTGCGACAGATAAAAGAACCAGCATGGGCAAACGAGAAAAACTTACCTTGCTGCTAGTGAAGAGCTCTTGGCCTTGGTGGTTCCTCAACAACTGGGCTAACAATCGAACACTCGCATCAGACCAAGAGAAGCTCAAGGGAAGGCATCCTGCACTCGAATCATCAAATTGAATCAAGAAGGGAGAGGGGGAGGGGAAGATGCTGTAACTGAGGAGCTGCGGAAGGGTATCTGGAGGAGGGGCACCTGGATCTGCCAGCATTGTTGCAGGAGCACACGTAGAAGCGGAGCGGCGGGCTGACGGCGCCGATTCTCCGGGAGTTCGTAAAACAGCTGACGATGAGTCATGGGCGAGCACGGGAGGCTGCTAATGACGGCACTATCAGGAACATCCCAGGCGGCAACGACCTGATGGGGTGAGGGGAGGATAGCGGTGACAGTTGGTCCCGCCTGGAAGGCGAGGCAAGGTGTAGGGTAGGATGGCCGTCCGAGGTGCTCATCGGTGCAGAACTCCGCAGGCGGCGAAGCAAGATTGAGGACGGCGGTGGCGGCGGCGAGCAGAGCTCGCGTGGCGTGTGCGGAAATAACTGTGCAACTGCGACTCCCCACGATTCCACGACCCGCCGAGATTTTTAATTAGAATAAAAAAAAGGGATAAATGAGAAGCGGAGTGGGTGGGTATGGGATCAAAAACAAGGAGGTTTCACCGGCGCGGGGAGGAGGTTTGGACGCGATGAGTCGAATAGGCGTGAAAGTTTCGGCTCGGCTACCCAATATTATTTACTACCCAGGGTAGTATATAGAATATATATATAGACACACACACACACACAATGTGACGCCCTTCACTGATCATCATCATCGTTAGTCGGCTTCCAAGATTCATTGGGGTCATTGTAGAATTCCCTGGAGGAATTCAAAACTTGATCATTAAGAAACTCTGCTATGGTCCCTTGAATTGCCTTGAGCTCGTCGATTACCAGGACCTTTCGCTTCAATATTCAGTCTTCAAATAGAGTCAAAAGGAAAAGGTATTAATATATATGATTATATATATATTTATAAACAAATTTTTGTGAGTTTATATGAGATTGATTTAACGTACTTTCAGTTTCTCCTGGTCAGGTCTTTTTGAGTACACCCTCATGAACTTGCAGACATAGTATCCACAAGTGCTATTCCCGGGTTGTTGCCACTGAACCCACTTTATAAGACAAAAAAGATTGTCATCCGATCCGGTGGGTACATATGTAATATTTATGCATGGTTTAGTTTTATGATGATACATATATAGCATGAAGGGCCTCTAAGTATATATACTTACCATGTGTTGGATTATAGCCAGTGGTGCTTTGCAATGTTTGATGTCGTATTTCTCGGTGAATCTTTTCCAAACACTGCCAAATAAAATAAAAATATCCAATGATCGATGTGAATATTTTTCAAACACTGCCAATTAAAGAAGGAGAAATAAATTACCTCTGGAGAATATTTATCATATCTTGAAATTGGTCCAGGCTCTTTCTCATAGAGTCTAAGATCTCCAAGTGACTTTTTTTAAGATCGATGACGATCAATATCCAATGATCGTTAAAGTTGTAGGGGAAGGGTATCTGTTTCTTGTCGCGTTGCTTTGCAAAGAACTTCATGATATTCTTCTCCGATTCCTCTTTCCATGTTGGGTGGGGTTTAGGGTGTTTGAATACAATATGTGGATAAATGAAACCAACTTCAGTACACCTTCTCTCTTTGCACATTCTCATCTCATATCTGCATATATAGAGAGAGAGAGAGTAAGGATGTATATATATTTTATACATGTATAGTGAATCATGAGTGTTTTGTCGAGGGAGTCCATGTGGCATAGTTGGTGTAATTCAGGAAATTCAACAAACATAACATCAACGCCACAGAGCCAATGTTGGTATCTAATTCTGACAGAAATCCAGGACTCACCTCGGGTACATGCCCCAAGGTACCACTTGTTTAGCAAGTACATTTGCGTACCTATTTGAATGAGGGTGTTTGGATTCCACAGACTCCTACCATGTTGATATTTCCTCAACACCTCAACTACAGGCGCACGTTCCACTTGCTGTAATCCTACAATTTGGGCAAGGCTGAGACTAGTATCTCCAAAAAATTCTTCAAAATCTTCCAAATTGACATTATTAGGCATCTGGATGTGGTCCATATTTGAACCATATTCACTGATCTTGTTACTAACAATTAGTGGGGGGAATGATTGCTTGGCTTGTTCGCCGAGTTGCGGAACACCTTTCCCTGCCTTCTTTTGTTTCTCAATTGACTTGGTGAGAGAGCGGTCATAGTCCGATAGTGAGAGGGACTTTTTAGATTGCAACATTCTCTCGTGAGCTATCGTTTTCTGCCTTAAAACATTGGGAGGTAGATAGAAGTACAGCTGCGTGTTCTTTTTCTTCATCTCTTCTCTCACCTTTTGTTTTACTGTGAAATATTCCATGACTTGTTTTTTCACTGCAACATCTAATTTCTCTTTAGTCATTTCACCGGGCAGTTTCTGAGGAATGAGCTGCTTTGTTTTCCCAGTGGCTTTCTTCTTTGTGGGAAGGGTTGGTTGCACCTGCGGTGGAGGCCTCTTAGTAGATGGCTTGGGAGGCGGGGGAGGTGTTGGAGCTCATGGCGGTGATGCCGGCGTTGGTGGTGGAGGTGATGTCCTTTGCGGTGTAAACACATCTTCGTACTCGCAGCCCAGAGCACTCTGATGGTCTGGGGAATGGATTATTGGACTTAGCCTTGGCTGCTGTAGTTCTTCAAGATGAGGCTACAGTGGTGCCCCTGGAATAATAATGTATGGCTTGCGCCATGCAATGAATGTCTTCTCAGCTTCTCCTAGTGTCTTCTCCCCATCACCTCCTTCAATGTCAAGGGGCACATTACCAAAACCTTTGGTAACTCTATCCACCAAGACGTTAGCATATCCAAGTGGTATTATTGTCCCATGGATAGTGGGTGTCTTGGTCGGGTTTACCGGATTTACAATACCGGTAGCAACCATGACTGTAGAGTTCCCCTGTGCAATGTGCAGCTCACATGGTGTCAATGGATTAGTGATGTCATCCACGGGGAAGCGCAATGCTTCATCATCTTATTGATTTGGCAGCTCAGTAGATTTGGCACAACTGCTTTTGGCATGATTTTTTGGTGGGCTAACTCCCGCATCTGATGTATGTCTACTCAATGCTAATTACAATTGCCTTTTAATTTCCTCTTGCATGTTTGCTTCGAGTTGTTTTCCTCGATCCTTAGACTGACGCAGCGCTTCCTATGACTCGAAAACATATTCCTCTAGCTTGCGCAGCCGCTCTGCCTCCTCTTCCTTCCTTCTCTGACGGCTTCTGTAGCTATCTCTGTCATTAGGGAAGCCATGTTTCCCTGGCACACCCGTTCCTAAGCCTCTGGTTTCGTCAGGGTGCTTAGCAGTACCAATGGCTTATGTCAGTTCATCCTTCTCTCTGTTCGGCCTGAATACCCCTTTTGATTTAGCGTCTGTAATATATTGAAATATTTCTACTGCTGTTACAAGTTTTTGGCCGTGAATTAGCTTCCTGGTCTGCAGGTCAAGACTTCCGCCATGACCAAAAAACCACTGTTTCGCACGTGTAGGCCATGCAGCTGATTCTGGTGTGAGCCCTTGGCTGAAATATTCGCTTCCATTTTTTTCCACTTGGGAATGGCAGAAGGGTAACCACCTGATCCCAAGTGATGGTTGTATTCCTTTTTCTGAGCATTCTTAGTGTTCCTTCTGACCCGTTTCTCACCCTCTTTCGATAACTTGTACGGTACAAATTCATCCCAGTAGGGCCTACACTTTGTGATCGGAGCAATAGCTAGGTCGAAATCTGGCGTCTTGTTCTCTTTGACATATGTCTTGTAGAGGTTTTTAACTTGATCTTCTCCTTTTCACTTTTGCATTCTCTCTTTGCATCACAAATAGCCTAAGCAAGATCATCAACGGGCTCATCTTGTGCTGGTACCTCTTTTTCATCTTCCCCCATTGGAATATCATTATTTAAGGCACCATAGTCAGCAATACTGTCGTCATCGTCCCATTGTTCTTCTTCGTCTTCGTCCACTATAACACCTCTTTCTCCATGCTTGGTCCAACAGATATAGTTTGGCATGAAACCCGACTTAAACAAGTGTGAATGAAGAGTCCTTGAGTAAGAATATTCCTTCAAATTCTTACATACAGCACATGGGCAGCATGTGAATCCATCCCACTTGTTTGACTCGGCCACATTTAAGAAATTATGCACGCCCTCAATGAAATCTTTGGAGCGATGATTAGTGTTGTACATCTAATGGTGACTCATCTATATTACAAGACAAACGAACCATATATAACAATATTGGACATTAATTTATGGGAGTCTCGCTGCAATGTAGACAGTTACAACTAGCACTAAACTAATTAAACCTAAAATACACTTCAGCAACCTAAGGATATCACGACCGATCTCAAGTAAAACAGACAGATCATTCATCTGTTCAACATCAATGGGCTTCTTTCACGGGTTCACTGCCTCATCAGCTAACTCATCACCCACCACAGCCGCTTCTGCAAGAGTTTCAAACACGTGTTTGACATACTCTTCTTCCCAGCACCACCCTAGAAATCCAGTGCTATCCCACTAAAATTAGGACAAAAAATTCATAAGTTTAGTCAAAACCATCAAGACAATTTAGATCAACATAATTAATTATATATAATCATCAAATGCGATGGAGTAATTCACATTACGATCCGGACACTTGTAGAAGATACGACCCTTGTTGGGACCCTCCTTCCTCAATCATAACTCTAGCACATTCTTTTTCTTACACTTGCCGCACTCAATGAGAGGGAGGTCCGGTCTCAGCCGCTTTTGAACCCGATGATAGGCTGAGGACCTGGAAGCAGTTGTCATCTACTCTTTACTCTCTAGACTCAAATTTATAAAGCACTTAAATTCCTAATAATGTATTTCAACAAGTGAAACTAAAAAATTTCTAAAATTAAAAACACAATTTATATATACAACATTTGAGCAACAAACGTGTGCTATTCATACTAGCAATGAAATATGCATACCGGCTCATTTAATCTTCCTTCAACCAAATATGCAAACTATCAAGTGCTTTTCAGCTTGAAATATAAATGGAGAAATAACCATATCGATTCTTTTTTCTAGGCCAAGAAATGAGATATGCTAGTGATTAAACAAGAGAGAATAAAGATAGTGACCTTTACAACCGTAGAATTGGATAAGTTGGAGGAGTAATGTAGGCCAAGCTCCACACCCTTGAGCAAGAACACTGAGAAGAAGCAAGAACACTGAGCTTGCATGGCTCGGGCTTGGGGGAAGAAAGGTTCAAATGGATGGAAGAAACATTAGTCCCGATTTAGGCTACCAACTCGGGCTAAAAGTCAAGCTTTAGTCCCGGGTGTGGCCACAAACCGTGACTAAACTTTTAGTCCCGGTTGTGAGCCCCAACCGGGACTAAAAGCTTTCCCAGGGTTTCTAGCCATTGGGAGCAGTTGGGAAGGAAGATTTAATACCGGCAGCTATTTCAAGCCAGGATTAAAGCTTTCTTTCTTCCCGGACGTGAAAAAATCCGGTACTAAAGCCAAAATCGGTAGAGGATCAAAAGTATGCTACTAGTGCTAGCTCTACAAGTCCCGAATCACCAGTTCGTGACCCGTGGCTCCGGTTTCCCGTGTGCTAGCTGAGGAACACGGGCATGCCGCCGCGCAGAGCAGCTCCTCGGTCTGCGACCATAGCCGTGTGGTGACTTCGCTGCTCCAGGCGGTGGTGACTGTCACTAGTACACAGATGATTCCTTTTGGTGCCTGTTTTTTATTGTACAGGAGGTTTTAGTTGTCGTCCGAGAAGAAATAAGACACAGCAGGCCTGATCCATGAACCACCAGTGTAAATTATCTATTGACACTAGCGGTTCACTTAAGCCAACCGTTAGTGTAGACCTTATTAACACTGACTGTTGGCTTACGTGAACCACCAGTGTAAATGGACGATTTGCACTGGCGGTTTCCTTAAGCCAACCGCCTGAGTAAATTGATCTATGAGGTCTACAAAATAAAAGTTGTAGAGATTGATGAGTTCTACAACTTTGTTGTTTACAACCTATAATTGTGAATTTGCATACTTTTTTAAACAAATGGAACATTTAAATTGTTGAAACAATAAATTATCTAAATAAAAGTTATAGAGATAATCAAGAGAAGTTTAATAAAACTTATTTTTCCATTTTGGAGTTTTCTACGAATTAGTGTGAATTTCTAAACTATCTATACAACTTTTAAACAATTTAAAACTTTTAAATGTCACTATCAGTTTACATAATGAACCGGCAGTAATGCTAGTATCACTGCTGGTTCTAACTGTAAATCGGCAGTGATACTTAAAAAAAGATAAAAGGTTCAAAAAAAAGTTTGGCCACCACGAGTTCGAATACAGGCCGTAGAAACCAAAGTTCAATGTCGTAACAAACTGGACTGTGTGCAAGTTCAGTATGCATGGGGTTTGTTATTATTTTAATGATTGTGTGCCTTAGCCTAAATCTGTTGGAATTTTGAGTTTTGATTTATTTAAAAAACTAAACCATGTATAGTGTCCAAACAAATTCAAATGGCCAAGTTGCCAAAATAAAAGTTGTATGTCAAATGATCTCAAATTGAGACAATATCAGCATTGTATAATAACTCCAAATTAAATGATCTCAAATTCGATGCCAATTACCGATACAACATTACATTAAGGATTACATAGTTTATAACATGAATAGGTTGGGTTACATTCACTCCAAAAGAAGCCATTTCTTGATAACCACTGCAGTCTTCTTCGTCCATCACTCCATTGACACCGACAATCTTCCTTTTGTCTTGCAGCATGACTACTTTTAGTCTTCCCATTGTCTAGTTATCCCTTACACAAAAGATTTGCAAAACGTCTTTTGCAAGAACAGAGGGGTCGTCTCTATAAGCGGGCTTGGTTAGATCAACCGTAGTGAACGCATCATTGCTGGTGTTGTTTTTCTCTATCTGGACCCACTCGCATCGAAAAAGAGCGACCTTCAATTGCCGTTCATAGTATAACTCTCATATCTCATCAATGAAACCATAGTACGTCGCCTCTACCTACCGCATTCATCGTGGGCATCAAAACAAACACCACTATTTTAGTTGGTGCTCTTTCTGTCCTTTTTTTGTGCAAAATATAAATCTATTTATAACATACCCTTGGTACATCATCACCATCGTCAAAGGACTGGAAGCTAAGAGATCTAGCTGACAACCCGTCACCATTCCTTGCTTGTGGCGTCGAAACCAGTCACCGAATTCCTCCTTATGTTTTTTTTCTCAAGCCAGAACCCTATTTCCACTGCTAAGCATCGAAAGGGTGGCACAGCTTGCCGTCATCCTTTATGCGGTCACTAGAGGCATGCCACGACATGAGCTTTTCATCCTTGGGGTTCCCAAATAGAGCACGCAGGCGGTCGGTACGGGCAGAAACCACATCGACAGCGCACGACTCCGTCTCTGTGTGTAACCCTCTTCCTCCTCATCCTGTTGAGGCTTTGCAGTAGTACTCTTCATGTTCTTCTGCTTCGTCATTCTAGATGGTCCATCGTCATCATCCATGTGACAACCAGCATTCCTCTTCCAATGACTGAAGTTGCAGTGCAGACAATGCTCCAATTTCTCATACTCGCCCCGACACAAGATGTAGTGGTTAGGACAGGAGTCGAACTTTTGAGTTTCATCACCACTGGGTGGATCAGCTTGTTCGTCCGATAGGTATTGGCAGTCACTTTACTCCCTAGAAAAGCCTCAACAAAGGACATCCAATAGCTCGTCGAAGCCAATGTCTGACCAACCATTACGAGCCTTCCCCATTAGTATCTTGAGATTAAAACACAATGTTGTCATATGTTTCAGACACTCGGCCTTCTCATAGAGCGGGTCAGTTGTCGCCTGCTTCATCTCTTTGAATTTTTCTGTAACATCCCAGCCCATAGTAGTTGTGAAGTTGGCCCATGTAGCCCAAGTGGCACATGTGGAGTTGTGTTGGTGGATTTAATACCACCTTGGTAGTCTAGGAGGTTGAGGGCCAGCTTATAAGCATCGTTGTTCCAAACGTAGCACCTCCGGGTTAACCCTTTTACACGAACTGAGGATGAAAGTGTAGGCGAGGTGCTACGCATATCCAGGCCCGTTCCACGTGAGGAGTGAGCCATATAAGCAGTTTTTGGACGCGGGGTGTTACATTTTCCAACCAGCTCATGGACCCAAACAAGATGGTTAGCTATGTTCTCACAAAGCTCCGCATCCACCGGCTCTAATAATGTAGCACCAGCATCGTCATTGCCACCCCTGCCATCATTGAACAAATCCTGCACTGTGATGTAATCACGATGATCATCAGCAACGTCACTGGCCATATGCCCTCCTACCAATGATGATGGTGGTGCTTGGTCTGCATCTGTCATTGTTGTCGATGAGTTTCCTACACCAGATGCACCGCCTATACACTCAAATCTACTCTCTCGCAATGTGTAATCCTTGACAAAAGCAAACCTGATCAAGTGAGATACCACCACGCCGTCTTCATGGGCTTTTGTGTTTTTACAGCGAGCACATGGACATATAGTAGTTGTTCGATTCAGACACTCTCGATGTTTCTTCACCGCAGCAACAAACTTTTTGACCTCAAACATGTACTCAACTTCCACTCTCCTCATTTTCTACATCCATTCGGACCATTCCATAACTGCAAATCGATGACAACCAACGAAAAAGACATAACCTTTATGTATTAGACAATGAAACTCGCCATATATCAGAATAATATTATTAAGCACAACATCGGTTTGCAATAACTAAAAGAGAGAATAATATGCAGCAAATTAACACCTAATTAAATATACTTTCTTTGTCCTCTCCATCATGAAAAACTAGATCTCTCATAGATCAAGAGAACCATAAACAATGAAAAAGTGGAGACAAATGTACTATAGAGTCTCCAGCAACCGTATGGTGACCACCTGTAAAATATATGGAGCAAATCAACAACTACAACAAGTTTCTCTCTCCTCATGGAGAACTAGATCCAATCTATATCAAGAGAGTCTCAAATGATGAAAAAGTGAAAAATAATGTATTGACTGCGTTTACCAACCTCTTAGAATCTCCAAAAGTGCGCGCTTTCAAGAAATTTAGCAACAAAACCTCCCCACGATTAGAGCTCAAAGTCCTCAAATGGAGGGAGCCGCTGAAAGGAAGAAGAACGGCACCCAGTTATTTATATTGGACAGGATTAACTATGGCGAGCAATTATAAGGAAATCGCCTTGGTTAATACAATATTAACCGTGGCAGTCATTATAACGTAACCGCCTCGTTTAATCCTCCATTAACCAAGGCGGTTACGTTAAGATGACCGCCACGGTTAATCGATTAATGGTGGCTGTTGTTATAAGAAACTGCCACGGTTAACCTTCATTAACCGAGGCGGTTTTTTTACAATGACCGCCTTGGTTAAACTTTAACTGTGGTGGGGAATCATGCGGCGGCCTGGCCACCGCTTAAGGTAGGAGGTCACTAGACCAGCCCCGCTCCTTTAATGTTCTGCTAACACCACGCAAAATCATTTGTGTAGTAGTGTATTATATTTCCAGCTATGGTTCTCATATTCTATTTGTTGACACCACTTATTGGTTCTGTATCGTGGATTTTACATATGTTGTATATACGTGGCTTCAATGCCATCCTAAGGTCAGAGTTTGTGGAGCAACTCGATTGCCACTAGTACTATATAGGTTTGGGCGCCACCTCACATGGATTGTAGGGTGATTTGTATTTTGCTTTGGGTCTTAGCTGATTTGCAATAAAGTCAGTTTGTTCCATCTTCCATAGACCATGTGCTTGGTCTTGTGATGAAAAACAGAGTACACTAATTCTGCGTTGGTGTACTTAAATGATGTGCTCGATTACATAATGTTAACTATAGATGGATTGTTCGTGCCACTTAATAAACTTATTTTTGTAGTAGTGAGAGACTGTCATCTTTAATTGTGTCAGTATGGACTTTGGTTTGTAATGACTTCATCTCTGCCTATTATGTATGCAATAGTTTTCTAATTCTGATGCATTCATGTGATATGGTTGTCAGGTATATATGTGATGCAATAATAATATCAAATGTAAAATATTAGATAGTAACCTCTATTTGAATTGGAGAAAAAGGGTAAAAAAAAAAGAGAAAATGAAGGACATGGCCGGTTAAAAATCATAGTCTTGATCATGACCCTTGCGCTATCTCTATTATATTGGATAGAGGCGCGTTCTGCCCTCACTGTCGGGTCAACGCTGGACCCGATAGTAATATATACGTATCATATCACTGCTAGGGTGTGTGGGAACCGATAATGATAGGTGAGTGGTGCTAGGTCGTTTAGACCCTTGAGAGCAATGATACATGCATTTGAGGTAATGCATATTGTAATTGATTTTCATAAATCTCTGAATCAGAAGACGTTCTGGTGATTACACAACAAAATATATGTTTCATTTACCGCTCAGAGCTTATTTTTGCTAGGAAATAAATAATATAAAGAGGGCATGGCTTCTACAAAGCGGCCAGGTAACTTAGACCTGACAAATATGCCCACTTAATTAGTCTAGTTCCGAGTTCTGTCCTTCATTTCTCGTTGCTTGCTGGCACTCAAGCGGCATCGCCTCTGCCTGCTCGCATAAACCGCGGCCTGCATTATAAAAGAAAATCAATCATTAACACTTGCTGATAAAGCTTTGTTTTAATTTCCTAGAAAGAAAGAAATAAACCAGGTGCTACTGCATCAGGTATGCATAGTTACTAAATAATTCTTATACCAGGTAAATATCGCGGTGCATGGCGTGGTCCATGGCCTCCAGTGACGCCTCCTGGAAGACGGCGGCCAGGTGCTGCTCCTCTTCATCCACCGCCGCCTGCTCCTGGAACGACACGAGTTGCTGCACGTCGCGCTTCACCTTGGACCACAGCTCCAGCCTACGGTCTACCATCTCGAAGTTGTCGACGCAGCCGCCCGCGTGCTGGACGTTCACATTCGCCGCCGCCAGGTGCCACAGCGGCAGCTGCCGCACCTCCTCCAGCAGGAGCAGCATCGCCGGGGTCAGGAACTCGCCGACCGCCTTCTCCGGCGAACCGATGGTGGTGGCGCGCTGCGTCTGGTGGCTGGACACCCAGGCGTACACGTAGGCCGCCACCCCTGCCTTGAGGCTGCTCACCATGCCATCCACCTCCTTCTCCAGGCCGCTCATCATCAGGTCCATGCCGCCGCCCCAGAACTGGTGGCACGCTCTGAACTCCTCCCACCTGAGCTGCAGCATGTCTGCGGCACGCGCTCTGTCGTCAGTGACCAGCTCACCGTGGACGACGCCGACCACGACCTCCAGCAGCTCGAACCGGACGATGTGCTGCAGAACCACGGGGGAGGGAACAGCAACCGGAGCCTGCCGCCCGCCGTCTAACACCGCCGGTGGCCTCCGCACGAACACGCCGTGCCCGTCCACAGCGATCACCTGGGCGCTCGGATGCTCTCTGTAGGAGTAACCGACGGCGAGCAGGTGCTGCTCGTGGCGGTGGTGGTAGTAGCGGTCACGGTCACGGTCACATGCGCCGACGCCGACGCCGCCGCCGTCGCAGTAATAACCACCCTCCGTCGAAGATGACGACGTTGGCGAAGCGGCAGCTGGAACGTGGAGGTGGACCACGAAATGCTTCGCCTCGCCGGCGTACAGGACGCCCACAGAGACCTCGCACGAGGTTACACCGCAGCTGACGCTGCGGTCGTGGCCGCCGGAGTCGACGCGGTCGATGCGCACCCCGTTCAGCTCGTCGGCCTTTAGGACGACGCGCGTCTCGACGGCAGCCACGGTGCTCAGCCCGCCGAGGCACACGGCGACGGCGCCGGTGACCGCGCCGATGTTGTCGTCGTCGACGAAGGAGTAGGTGCCGTGGGATTCCTGGGCCAGGTAGAGCAGGGCCTCCGGATCGTGCGCTCTGCCCAGGCCGAAGGTGTGCACCGGGTACCTGCCTAGGGGGCCGCGGGTCACCTCGCGGCGGCGCTCGCTCCGCGTGATCCCGCTCGTGTCGTCGCCGTCGGTGACGAGGACGACGAAACCCAGGCGGTTTCGGCCATCTCCCACCCGCCCGTCCAGGACCTTCGCCGCCTCCTCCAAGGCCGGCACGAGCGCAGTGCCGCCGCGGGCTTCAAGCTGGTCCACGCTCCTCATGGCGTTTCTCCTGCCCTGGGCGTTCATATACAGCAAGCCAGAGCCAAGTTCCTTGACGGGCCGATCGTTGAACGGCACGATGGAGAGGCGATCTCCGTCTTCGAGTTTGGAAACCATGAACTTGGCGGCCGCCTTCAGCAGGTCCAGCCTCGACGTCGTCCGTCGTCCTCCCCTCCGGCGGCACTGCAGCCAGGTCATTCATGCTGCCGCTGACATCGAGGACGGCGACGACGTCGATGGGGGCGCGGGCCTCGGGACGCGCCGGCGCCGGTGCCTCGACGCGCAGCAGCACTTGGAAGTCCTTTCTCGCCTGGCCTAGTAGAATCTCGGGAAAGATCGGGGTGGTGCTCACTTTCACCGTCGTCTCCGCCGCTGCAGTAGCCACCGTCATCTGCATACGCGCCATCGAATCACTAAGACATGGGACTAAACTAATGAGCAAAGTTCCAACAAATTAACGGTACCAGCTGTGTGACCAGAAGTGTGGCGAAGAAGCATGTGAATAACCGATGCGGCAGGATCATCACTTGGAAGATCTCCATTATCTGTGTCAGCTAACGATCGTACAATTTTTGTGTTGGATGGAAGTAGCTAGCCTCGATCTGGTTCCATATATAGACCGGTTGGTGAGTGTGGAGTCGCTTGCTCCATGGAAGTCTTGTACATGTAATTTCATTTTTCATTAAGATTTTTACATCTTAGTCAAAATTTCATACAGTTTCAACCTTTATGACTATCTCTCCCGATTCTGCCCGATTGTTGTTGCTATCAGTCCCCTTGGGTGTCACTACTGGTAGGCCGAACCCGGCATCAGTAACATCATCACACACATCGATCATTATGAACACAATTACAACGGTGATAGTTTTTACAGTGCTATGATTTACCTTACCAAGCAGACAATTTCATGTATACTTCATAGTTCTCGCATAATTATCCTAATACACTATACTCAAATTAATGTATACATCATGCAAGACCAAGTGAGCTGAGGTACATGATTGGCACAATGTATGTCGTACATCTTGGGGGTATTTTTCTTCTGACATTGTTTGTCCACACAGGTCTGAACATATAATTTTTATATATCCAATGCAGGGTATCATATTCTGTGTGCCCGTGCATTTGATGGAACCCAATGCACACCACATAGCACTAGAATCTCTTGTTCAGTTTCTTTAGATTTAGTAGATTGGACTGCTGTTAATCGTGAGAATTTCTTGCTAGTAGGATAAGTTTTTCTTTGTTTCAACTCTGCTTGGTATTGGCCGGCTGGGTTCGGGGAATGCAATGTCCAAGGGCTGTCTTACCCCCCCCCTTCCCCCACAGGTCGAGTTTTTTTCTTGGTATTCGTTGGTATGCATAGTTTTCAAGCATAGGACTTCCATCATTCTCATCCCAATCAACAAAA
Organism: Eremochloa ophiuroides; assembly: GCA_038502445.1. Classification (NCBI taxonomy): domain Eukaryota; kingdom Viridiplantae; phylum Streptophyta; class Magnoliopsida; order Poales; family Poaceae; genus Eremochloa; species Eremochloa ophiuroides. The sequence continues at coordinate 96,024,496 of JAHLJS010000007.1, read as the reverse complement.
TGAAAACCCAAGTTGCAACGTGCTTTGGTTCTCAGAACCGAGATGTTCACGGACCCCACGTGGGTCTGACACACCATGCCGCCACCAGTCCAGACAGCCGGAGCACCTCTGCTCCCGCGTGCGAGCTATGCAGTTCATCCTCCATGGCTTCCATGGCCACGGAAAGAGGAGGAAGACTACAAAAAATACCCTTATACATGACGGTTTACTTTAGTCACAGACAAGCAAAAATGCATCATAGTTAACTCACCATGATGATCAGACAAAACGTCATGTATCCCGCATCATACATTTGTTGGGCTGAAATGGACTGTCATGGATTGCCTTTTTTGTTCGTCACTGATCAGTTGTCTGTCTTTTATAAACAGCCCATATCCAAGCCCAGATCCAAACCATAGTGACGAAAATGAACATCACAAATTAGACTCAAATCGTCACTGCATTAACATGCTTCACAGCTCATACGATACACACAAACAAACATTGATTCATTCATGTATTAGCATGTCCAAACTGTCACACTGAACATCAAACTACAAATTGGCATGGCTCACAATCATTTAGTTTAACTATCACAATAACTAAGTTTGAACTTAAACTTTTGATCTCTAGGAAGTCCAAAGTAACTAAACTAAACACTAGTACCCATGAGCACTTCAATTGTCTTGCAGTCCACAAGATGTGCTACCTGAAAATCAAAATGAATATAAGTCAGTTTTGTTAGCAAAGATTCTAAAAAGAAATGCCATCTATTTATTAGAAAGTTTTCAAACTAGTTAACTAGTCCAACAAGTAGAACATGAATATGTTAATATGACAGAAACAACATGTAAATTAAATTGAGAGCCAACAAGTACAGCTACTCTATGTCCAATCCACACATCTAGCCCTTGTCAATTCAGATTGTAGATTAAATTTGATATAAACAAGTGGCTGACTTATCTATATCTGTTTGTGACTGCTGCATCATCCCTGGATTGGAAAGCTAATGTCTAAACAGAAAGAAAATTATTTGTTGTTGTACATTGCTTAACCAGTCCTTAACGAGTTCCAAGACCTCCAACCAGCGCTACACCTACAATCCATACCATTGAGCAAAGCAGTACATTGCTGCTATAAAGTGACAAGCTGTAAAACAAAATAGAGATCAAACCGGGCATGAGTTATTGCTGCTGTTGTCAACACAATATCAAAAGCCTACGACCTATGAAACATCTAGTAAACTGGATAAAATAAAAAGCAGCTGACCTGAACAGACTGACAGAATACTGAAACTTGCAAAATTTAAGACGTTCACTGAACTTTACTTGAGTTCATCAGCTTGGTTTCATGTTATTCCTCAGGTCTCGGTTGCAGATGTCACACTTCTATGTCATTCCTCTAAAACAAATTAGATGATGGCATAAATTCTCATGAAATTCAGATCCACAAGAGCAAAACCTCCAAATAATGAAAACGAAACAAATCTTGATACCCAAGGTTGTCGATTATCACATAAGCAGCAAAATAGGACAGCTTTCTAATATACTGCATTCTAATGTAGTCCAATAATCTATATATTGACAAGTCATCAGAAACCTTTAGTCCTTAGCTAATTGAACAAAATCTACTACCACTTTGTAAAACATTGATTCAAAGTATGATAGTACAGTTTTTTTTAACATGTATTGCTCAGGTTAAAAAATAGTACTAGTCATATTAACAAAATTCAACCCACATCAGCAGTATACGTGCATACACTTGGGATTAGTAGATCAGATCCGTTGCAAATACGGATAACCAAAAAGCTTAAATTAGGGTTCGTCCTCACATTGTTGCACAGAAGGAAGGGAATAGAAGGCACAGACAAACCTAACCGCTGTTGTGGCCGCTCGTCCAGGCAAAGGACCTGAATTAGGGTTCGGCGGCTGGAAGACGGGCTCATCTCGACCACTGGAAGGAGGCTGCGCTCGGAGCTACAACTGCCCCTGACGTGGTTGTGCTTGGAGTTGCAGATCTGGACGTCAGGCCGAGAAGGAGGGCCACCGGAGAGACGCGGAGGTGAGCCAAGGGGCGGCGACTGGCGTGGAGGTTGCCAGATGCGGAGGTTGCGGCGTGTTGGGGAGGAGCAGGGTGGGGCGACGGCCAAATGCGGAGGCATCTGGGGGAGGAGCATGGAGGGCGGCGCTGGGAGAGAGACCGAGAGAAAGCACGCCTAGGAGGCGGGCGTGAGAAGGATGGGGATGGGAAAAGTTACGATGGCTTTATTTCTTTTCTTATTTCTTTCCTTTTTCTTCTTATGGTGTGTTATTTTTCCTTTTTTTATTATTTTTCTTTTTATGCAATTATATTTCTTGTTTTGATTTATGAAATTTTTTTAATTCCTTAGCTCTTCTAGAGTATCACTCAAAAATCTTTTAACAATTCTTATTAATTTTCTTTGATGCATCAATGATTAGTGTTAATTACTTTAACACCTAGGGTGTTATAATCAATGATTAATATTAACCTTAGTTATAACTTTATTGTTAAGATTCACCATGGAGTTGCCAAAGTGATTTGTGACGTCGAACCATGATGATAACTTAACTAATCATCCTAGATGTATCACCTCAAGAATGAACCATCACAGATGATAAAATTCTATGATGATTTCTTAAAAGGTCATTGGTAAACCGTCATGTATAAGGGTATTTTTTGTAGTCAAAGACCTCTTCGCAATTATTTACTTTTGGAATCGCAGACTCGTCCCTAATGATTCAGAGCCCATAACTTCTTTGTTTGTACTCCATTTTCAATGGTTTTTACACTCACACTATCCTAGAATGCATGAGTAGCCTTTTCATAAGTCGTTTATATGCTGTGGTGTAATGCTTTTATTTCTCTATATATGTTTGTTTGTATGTCTCTATGCCCGAAGTTTGCCTCAAGTGGTAGAAAGATGTTTGTGGATACCCCGAAGACCAAGTGTATGAGTTGTCTCGTGTTTTTTTAGCTGAGGCAAGTTTGCATGATCATTCTTGCACCTAATTTTTATTTCGTTTTGAGTTAGTGCAGTTAGATCATTAGCTTTCATGCTAAGTCATAGATATGAATCCTATGTTAGGGTTCACTAGCTTTGTTATATCATATGTGAAACCCGGGCTGGATGGGTAGAACCATGCTTAGCTTGCAGTCTTGGGTTGGGTTGGGTTAAATATCAATTTTGACTAATAGCATATGCACCCTTGGATTTGTAATCGTTTTAGCAAGCAGGATGGTTTGTCTTGGTGGTGGTATGATGTTGGACTTTGTTAAATCTTTTCTAGTGGATTATTGGAACTGCTGGAATGGCTTTGTGCTCGTTCCTGCTTGGATTCTAAGGACCGGTTCTTGGAGCATGCAACCCAACTTAATAACATGGCCACAAGGTTTGGATGGGCTCGACCTGGCCAAGTAATTGGTTTCCTCCAAGTTATGCTACATCGGGTTGGTTTGTGTGGCACAAGAGGTGCCTTCTGCAGTGGTGTTGGTACCCACTGTTAGCTGTTGAAACCTTAGTGGAGGTGTAAAATAGAATTGGAGGAGCTTTGTAAAGGCCTTGTAGTGAGACCTCGCTTATCACCTAGGCAGTGTTTAGCGTGATGGGGAAACACCACTCGTGGTGAAACTTTGCAACCTCTACAGAGCGTAAAACTGGTATATAAGCCATGCTCATGGCCAAGAGCGAGCTTGGACTTCTTCATGATTAGATGGCTCTGGCTCTTGTTCATGGTTTGGGTGGTCCCTTGGTAAGGGAATGGTTGGTTCAGTTGGGAGCTTGGATCGAATCCAAGTGTTGGCTTGGTTCTGTTCTAAAGGTGTTGGAGGTGATCATATTTAGATAAATAGGTGCTTAAGGTTTTAAGGTGAAATAGGATGTGTCACTTAACTCCTGAGCCAAACCATGTAAGCCTTTCATTGCTATAAGACTCATGTCATACTTTCCAACACTCGTAGAGTACATTTCGATGTAGTCACCATTCTCTTTGTCCCTTTCTAGTCCACCAAGTTATTTCGACTAGAAGATGGTGTTTCCCAAAGACGGTATTGATGTTACGATGGTGTACCCCCGGTCAGCTGCTTGCGGGGATGGAGACATTGTTTCGCTCGAACTTTGTTGTAATTTTGTTCTATACCTCTAGTCATTTTGTAATATAAGCACGCTTTTGTAATAAACACTGCTATGTATCACTATAATTATCGTTGCATGTATGATTAAATAGATCCTGGCAGAGATGTGATGTGCATTCAGTTTTGTTTTTAAAACTAGGTATGACACTTATGGGATTAGACAACCCCTCCTTATAAATATAAAGCACACAACCAATTGTGGTGCCAAACATACACTGTTGCTTCAAATTGCAATTTACTTAAATGTCTCTTTATCCTAATCTCTCCCAACCTCCAAGTTGTTGTTCATCGCTTGATCTGACAAACAAAGACGGCACGCTAGGCTCACTGACCAATCTAGGGCAACCCGATGTTGTCCTTGCTCTAATGGGGTCCCTACCGAATGAGAGCTTCGACTGTTGCATTGCTATTTTGCCAGGAAACTAGCCACTCTTCGTTATATAAGAGCGATTGCTTATCCTTTGGTGGTTTGCTCGTAAATGTGACCACTCTGAACCATGAAAGCATGTTGGTTGCTTGTTGTGTTCTTTTATTCGTGGTGACTCTATATGATGTGACTGTACGAATCAATAATGACCCAAATGATGTCCAAAAGGACATCTCGGACACCTAGTACCTCACAGCCGATTAAACACATTGCTAGCCCTGTGTCGCAGGACCAAGACCATGGAAAGCATTGTTGTTCATCGGGTGTCATTGAGTCTGAGGTGTCCGGTGGCTCGGGCGGACTCAAGAACACGGAAGAACTCAAAAATCATAGAGCGGACATAGAGGTTTATCCTTGTTCGGGCTATCGTGGTCTGATGTCCAGTAGTTTGATCTTCAGGAGCACCGGAATGGGGGGGTTTAAATAAAGGATAATAGATAGATTTGGCAGGGGATCGCTCGATGCTAATCCTAGGCATGCTGGCGATGAGATCTTCTTCTTGTCGTAGAGGATGAAGACAATGGAAAGGATGGAGGAGCTCTCGATACTCCTCTTTGGTGGCTCTGCTCTTGGTGTGGAGCTCGAGTTGTCCCATCGTGAGGACTCGAATGATCTATTCTGAATCATCCTCCCCCCTATGTAGGATCCGACCTCCCCTTATATATCAAGGTAGATCGGATACATGGTGGTTTGGGGAGTCTAGTCTATGGTCTATGTGCGCCGGAGTCTAGGAGGGTCTTGCGGTGACATGGATGGACCTGTGTTGTCTTGGAGCCAGAGAAGCCCTGGGTGTCAGCTGCTGTGTTTTGACACATTGAGTGTCAGGATCTGTCGACTTTGACCGGCCTCCACTAGGTGTAGCTTCTGGAGTCTTCCTTGGCGGTGAAGGCATTTGGCTTGAGAGTTTGTTGAGTAGGCCCAGGAGCCCCCGAGCCCCTAAAGCCAATAGATGGGTTTTGTCCCTTGTGTCATGTCCTTTGCATGGCCCTGTCGGAGGTGTGGTTGATAGTGCAACAACCACCACGCTGTGCTTTAGAGCCCCCGAGCCTTGAGTACTCGGGACGCCTACTCCAAGCCCGGGCCTTTGTTTGCACTGTACGCCTGGACCAAGGATCAAGCTCGGGCTCCTATCAATTTGGAGCCTAAGGCTTGAAGCGAGCCCTCGAGCACCATGCAGAGGCAAAGGGCGTGCTTAGGCTTGACCCAATCCTTAGCTAGAAGGTACATGTGAGCGCACCTCAGGGGTGTAGCCTCCGAGCTCTAGGGCGATCCCGGAGGGATAGGTCGGGGGTCCTTCAGTCGGGAACCTCTGACCTCAGGAGTTTAACATACCACTATGTTACGATCGGGTTAGGAGCCCCCGAGCCCTTCGTGGCCTCACTAGTCGAGCTCATGATCGTGACGAGGGGCTAAACACAATGTCTTGTAATTTTATTGGGTTTGTAGCTATGGCAACCATATCTTCAGCACTCTGAATTTTTCATCTTCACCGATCAGCATAGCTAGGCATGGCTTAATGAACAATGCCTTCACACACAATGGCAATAGAAGCTTTACACCAAATTGTTGGGCCTCTAGTACCGCATTTCCTACAAGCCGAGCATAGACAACAGGGTCGCCGATGCTCTGTCCAGGAAATCAGTTCATGACTCTTCTTGTGCTTCAGTTTCAGTGGCTCAATCCACTTGGATTAATTGAGTCCATGTTCTGGGCTATCAATCTGATCCTCATGCATTATCTTTGTGTTGACACGAAAATCGGTTGCTGCGTCGTTCTCCACCAACACACTAGCGAAGCCGGAAGCAATCCCAAAAGCGCTGGAGCTTTCGCAGATCTAACTAGCTTCAAACCCAGTCTGAGAGTGTCGATGACTCCCAAGCGTGCCAGTCAATTTGACCTGCAATTGACAAGGAAAAAGATAGTAATCAGTAACATAGGGTGGAACTAGCTGGTGTGTCTAGGCAGTTCCAAATATCCTGCCTCACAGGCCCTGTTTTTAGGCTATCGACTAAAGAGTCGATATCCAAATTACATAAATCGATTTTCATGGAGTAGGCATTACGGTGTCATATAACCGATTTATATTCATAAGTAAAGATAACATTTCTCATTAAACCGTTTTTCTACATATGGAGAGCTGTTATAGATCAATCACATGTCAATCTATTAAGGTTGCCAGTGGGGTCGAACGGATCGATGCAGCCATAACGCACGTAACAGATCATAACATAACCGATTTTAGCAGTGCATACGCGCCAAACTTATTTAATGCGAGGTGTCTGAGTTCAAAACAGAGAGAAATCAGCTATTTAGCCGATTCAGCAAATACAGGCAACATACAAGCCTATAAGATAGACAATGTTTTGATCTTCAAACCAGTATATTCAATTCATCATTTACAACATTGGGGATGGAGCGGATCGAGACAGCCGTAATATAAACCATGACTTAAATTTATTGGTTATCGAATCTAGACAATATTTATCTTATTACTTGAGTGCAACCTATATACAATCAAGATCCAGATCTATTGACTGATGCAAAAATATTCTATTTATCAATGCATAAATATGTAGCAATTATCATCCATTGAGCAAATAGATCTATAAATTATAAAGCCGACATAGCTAGATAAAGATTGGGCAAATTTGGTAAATGCCGTATATAAATAAACAAATTAACTCAAACATCACCGGTAACTTAATAAATCTAATTAAGATGCCAATCTAGTTAGAGTCGATAACTAACTCATACTTATTAACCAGCTTAATCTAAGCCTTCATTCACCGGATGACGGTAAACATAGATTAATCAAGAAAATAAACATGAATCGATAAATAATCCTTGTTCGATCTGAGCCCACGTCCATCGGATGACGCTTAAACTCGATCTACTGTCACAGAACCGCCTAAATCACATGGCCCATAGGCACCTGTCATTGTCACTAATGACCTCTGACAGCCGGGCCCGTGTCTCAGATGATCTAGGCAGCCCTGCCGGGTTACATCAGTACCCGTTTCTCCGACAGCATCCTATTGTGAAGCCATTACAGGACTACAACATTTCATAATAAAATACATAAGAGTAAAAGTGCGGAAGGTTAAATAGTATTTAGATTACAAACCGGTTGTTCAAATAGAATTCAAATACAGTTATTACAAACCACAGTTCAAATAGTTGTAGCAGTAGTAGAACGACGACCTAACATAATAAGATAGATAAAACACGGACCCTGCCCACAGGTCCTCTTCACTCTTCTTCACTGTCCTGGGTGATGGTTACGAAGTAAGGGGCGAGACAAACCTCCTGCTGCTGACTACCTGCAACGGGGTTAATAAACCCTGCGTACTGGGGTACTCCGCAAGACTTACCCTACTAAGAAAAAAAAGAATGAGACTCAGGAATGCAGGCTGAGGGTAGTCAAGGTAATGCTTTAGCAAGAGTCAAGATCTTTTACGAAAAGAGCATTACTAAGCCTGTTCTCAATATTTTAATAATCCTTATTAATAGTCAATAGTAATAATTCACAATTCTTTACTAATATGTCCATCAAACCAATTTACTTATTCATTCTCGAAAACATCCTACTTCCGAACCACTTTTCGATGTAAGTTAGTGGATCAAGTCTCCATAACCGATGAGCAACGAGGATTCGAATCGATTAGTACCCAGCTGGGGTACCCTAACCACACTGCATATATAGCACCTAAACTTACATATACCAACCCCGTCTACCACGGCTTTTCTATCCCTGGACCGGTCCTGCGCCACCAGAGAGCACAGTACTCCTCTCATCTCCAGGTACGACGGCCACGAGGGTACACGCTACTCTCGCCATCTCTCCACTCCCAGTGCGTGGTTGTCGGTTCAATCAATAGAGTCACCGGAGATAAGGCTTTCCATAGTATGTGGCCAGTTGTAAAGTCTCGATCACAGCAGGCCGACAACGAAGGGTCCCTAAAACTTTTCCATTGGAAACCATGCATTGGGACCTTAACCCAAGTACACTGGTGACCACCTGGTTTTCACATCCCTTTTCCGCTGGCGACTATAAGCTGGGATCCTAACCCAAACATACGGCCACCACCCTGAAACCCATCCTCGTTGATGACAATGGACTGGCCAAGTACACCGCCAACAATGAGAACAATACCAATCCCAATGTAATGATTCTTAGTTTTGCATATCATCATATTTTAAAATAGCAATTGTAGCAATTCTAATTTGATTAAGCAGGGCTAAGCATTTTTCAATATTTTAAATAAACCAGGTTATCGAGTGTAATCAGTGGTCAAGGAAAGGAAATGCATCAATAGGTTAATACTCAACTCCTATTAACCTAATGCAGTAGGTTAACTCAAGTGATAAAACATTTTTAAATACAAGGAGGGGGCAAATGCACCGGGGCTTGCCTTGAATTGCAAAAAAAGTCAGGTCGGGGTCGGTGCCGCAAATATCAAACCCTGGCACAAACTAAGCAGTAGGCTCCTCAACTATCACCTCGGGCTTCACCTCAGTATTCTCGGTCACTACACGTGTGCAATAATGAATGCATGAATACGATGCAACATGAAATAACAAATAAGATTCAATAATAAATAGTACAGACTTGATCATAACCCCACATAGTTAGCCATGATGACTCTCATATAAGATCTTTTAGGTCATAAGGGTGTTTGACCTAAAATCATAACCAATCCAAAATCACATCAAAACCCTAAATGATTAAGGTTTTTATTCCCTTTAATAAGCAATTTATAAAGCATGTGAGTAATAGATAATTTAACTATTTCGATTTGGTGCCAAACTTTGCCAACTGTTAGCTCTTGACTTAAAAAAGTACCAAATAAATTTTTATGATTTTTGGATTAACAGGGATTTAATTAAAATTAAACAAATTTGCTATTATGAATTAAATTGCTGATTTTTAGTTACTGAAGAATATGTCCAAAACACATACTTAACATTTTTATTAAATACTACAGGTTACAAAGAGTACTCACAAAAATTTTGGTGATTTTAGGAGCAGTAAAAATATTCCTACAAAAAGATGAAAGGGAAGCACTATTCCTTAACAGCATTTAAAAGAAAAGTTCATTTAATTTGCTCGGGAAATTGAAAAACGAAGTCACCCCAACCGGCCCAACAGCCGCAGGCCAGCCCAGCGCGGCCCGCTCATGCGCCCGCGTGCTCCCACTCTCACCAGGGACTCTGACCAGCGGGCCCCCGCTGTCAGCTCCCTCTTCATCCTCTCGACGCGCGCCTGTGCTCGCGCGCATGCGGCGGTTCACTGCGGTACCCGCCGGCGACGACCTCAGCGACGAACCCGACCACTGGCTACATGGCCTCTAGCGCCTAGCAGACCACCTAGTACCCTTGGCCCCTAACCCCTAGCGCCTCCTGACGAGCACAACTCGCCTATGGCAGACTCGGCGGCACGGCGACCCGGCTCCGGCCGATGCAATACGGTAAAGTCACGGGAAAAGGTTTGTGGGGACTGAGGCGCTCACCACGGTCCTAGACCGGTAGTCGGTTGGGACTGGAACGGCTTGGAACGACGAGCATGACGGCGGCGATGGCTGCGGTTCGGTGCTCCGGCGGCGAGACCGCGCGTTCCGGCGACCCTAGAGCACCACTGGAAGAACCAGCGCGCGCATGAGCAAACATCAAAGCTATAGAGTATAAAATACGAGCTCAAGCGGAGCGAGGCTCACCACCGAAGGCTAATCGCGTTGAGGTTGCCCGCGGCGGCGCTCCCGAGCGGCCGCGGCAACGACGACGCCTGTTCCGGCACAAACGGATCACCACCGTGCACTCTGAGTGCGTCAGGCGGTGCGCAAGTGAGCTGGCTACCTATCTATGGGATGGAGAGTGTGGAGGTGGTCGGAGCACGATGAATTTCGCCGGGCACCGACGAGCTCGAAGCTTCACAGCGGGGAGAAGAAACGCGGAGGAGCAGCGTGGTGGCGTCTTATAGGCCGGGGCGGGGTTGGGATAAGCTCGAGCGGGTCCGGCCCCCCCTGGGAGCTCGACACGGCGATGCCCGGGCCCCTGGCTGGCCGGACGAACCCGGTGCCGGCCGCGGCACGCGCGTACGGGAGGGGGAAGATGAACAGGGGGACCCCCCCCTCTAGCTACAGTGCTACACACTCTAGGTCAAATGCTATGGTTTTCAAAATTGGGTCTCATCCGGTTGGATTCATGGCACTGGCACAAAAACAAAAGTTGTAAAGAATTTTGAGATGAACACTTTTGGTTTTTGGGTCAACTTCAGATTCGGCTAAATTTTGAAGTTATTAAAAAGGGGGTAAAACCCAATTTCAAATTTAAACTGAAATTCCCAAATTACTTTCAAATTTATTCAACAACTTGAAAATTGGTAAACATAAAAGTTGTTCTACTCAATGAGCTTGATAACTTCTATAAGAAGTTTTGGAAGATTCAACATATTTTTGAAAGTGAAGTTTCAAATTTTAATCTCAACATAGTAATTTGAGTTTAATTTGAATTTCTATAATATAACTTAAAAATCTCCAAAAATAAAAGTTGTTCCATTTTAAAAGTTCTACAACTTCCATTAAGACACTTTCACCTAATTCTCAATAGTTTTTGAATTAGGGTTTTAGGGCCTAGTTAGGGTTTAAATTGGAATTTCATTTGGATTTAATAATTAATTTTAATTAGGAATTTACTTGCACAATCATCCACAAGCAAATAAAAGCACTCTAGGAACCCTAAGCACAATCATATGCAGATGATAAATTTTAAACATGATGACATGGCAGTTTAATTTAGCAATAATACCAGAGGTATTACAGCCTTTCCCCTAAAAGAAATCTCGTCCCGAGATTTGATATAAAAATAAGACTTGAAACAAAGTAATGGAAAAGAAAATATCACAAGTAACCATAATTCAAAGCTATCCATAAAACAGGGGAAACGTTTACATATTTCAAGACTAGGAAGTTTACATCTACAAGGTAGCAAAGAACTCGGGAAAATTTTCTGCGAGGTAGTCTTCCGATTCCCAAGTGGCCTCATCTTTGGAATGTTAACTCCATTGGATCTTGTACCACCTGGTTGTAGTTCTTTGGGTGACTCGGTCCTTTTGATCCAAGACTCGAATTGGATACTCCAAACAGGTTAGAGCCGGTTCGAGTTCCACTCCTTCAACATCAACAACTTGGTCGGGCACTCGAAGACACTTCTTCAATTGTGACACGTGGAACACGTTATGCACATTAGAGAGGTGCTCTGGTAATTGCAGTCTATAAGCCATTTTTCTCACACGTTCCATAATCTAAAATGGTCTCACGTAACGTGGGGCTAATTTGCCTTTGACTCCGAAGTGGTTAATCCCTTTCATTGGCGACACTTTCAGATAAACATAGTCTCTAACCTTGAATGCTAACGGTCGACGCCTTTGATCGGCATAGCTTTTCTGACGCGACTGTGCCACTTTCAAATTCTCTTGGATCAGTCGAACCTTCTCTTCAGCTTCATTAACCAAGTCGACTCCGTAGAACCATCTTTCTCCTCGTTCGGACCAATTCAACAGAGTGCGACACCTACGACCGTAGACTGCTTCAAATGGGGCCATCTTGATGCTTTCTTGATAGCTGTTGTATGAGAACTCTGCTAAGGCTAAACACTTGTCCCACGTGTGAGTGCAAGTGAGTGCACAAGCGCTCAACATGTCTTCAAGTACCTGGTTGAGTCTTTCAGTCTGTCCGTCAGTTTGCGGATGGTGCGCTATGGTGTAAATGCTTTCCAGAAATTAGAGACAAACTGAGTACCTTGATCAGAGACAATGGTCTTAGGCACTCCATGCAGCTTCATCAGATTTTCCATGTATAGCTTCGCATAGGTTGCAGCTGTATATGCAGTCTTCACAGGTATGAAGTGAGCTTGCTTGGTGAGACGGTCCACAACGACCCAGATGGAATCAAAACCTCTGGATGTCTTGGGCAGACCTACAATGAAGTCCGTGCTGATATCCTCTCACTTCCATGCAGGGACAGGCAATGGTTGCAGCTCTCCCCCGGGCTTCATATGCACAGCCTTTACCTTTTGACAGGTATCACACCTGGCCACATACCGAGCAATTTCTATCTTCATCTTAGTCCACCAGAATTTCTGCCTCAAGTCCCGATACATCTTGTTGCTTCCTGGATGAATGGAGAACCTTCTTAAATGTGGTTCATCAAGGATCTTGTGACGCAACTCAGGTATCTTTGGGACTACCAGACGATTCTTAAACCACACAACACCTTCATCATCAATCCTGAAACAATCTGCCTTTCCAGCTTGAACTTTCTCCTTGATGTGCTTGATTTCTTTGCTTCCTTTATGAGCAGCAATAATCTCATTTTGGATAGGTGTTTCAATACTGATGTTGGCTAGACTGCCCTGTGGAACTATTTTAATGCCCAATTTTTCCAGCTCATAGCACAAGGAAAGATCTCGAGGTTTCACTGTCAGACAATTGCAGTGAACCTTGCGACTAAGTGCATCGGCGACGACATTCGCCTTCCTAGGGTGATAATGCACCTCAATATCATAATCCTTGATCAACTCGAGCCATCTTCTTTGCCTCATGTTCAACTCTTCTTGAGTAAAGATGTACTTCAAACTCTTGTGGTCAGTATAAACATTGCAAGTACTGCCTAGCAGATAATGACGCCAGATCTTCAAGGCTTGTACTACAGCTGCCAACTCCAAATCATGGGTGGGGTAGTTCTTTTCATGACGCTTGAGTTGCCGTGAAGCATAAGCAATGACTCGGCCTTCTTGCATCAAGACACAACCAAGTCTGGTACCAGAAGCATCATAGTAAACATCAAATGGCTTTTCAATGTCAGGTTGAGCCAGGACTGGTGCAGTGGTCAATAACTTCTTTAATGTCTGAAATGCTGTATCACACTCCGGTGACCAGATAAACTTGACTTGATTCTTCAACAAGCTGGTGATGGGTTTGGCTATTCTAGAAAATCTGGAATAAAGGGACGGTAGTATCCCGCCATTCCCATGAAACAGCAGACTTAATGGACTGTGGTCAGTGCCTTCCAATTTAGGATTTTCTCTACCTTGCTCGGATCAACAGACACACGTTCAGCTGATAGGATGTGTCCGAGAAATGGAACTCTGTCCAACTAAAACTCACACTTGCTGAACTTAGCATAGGGTTGGTGCTCCCTCAGTCGAGTTAGGACGACACGAAGATGATGGGCATGCTCTTCGGGAGTTTCGCAATAGACAAGGATGTCGTCAATGAACACGACCACAAATTTGTCAAGCTTAGGCATGAAAACGGAGTTCATGAGGTACATGAAGTAGGTAGGAGCATTGGTTAGACCAAAGGACATGACTAGGTACTCATATAGGCCGTATCTGGTGGTGAAGGCTGTTTTTGGAATGTCTTCAGGTCGTATCTTTATTTGGTGGTAACCGGATCTAAGGTCAATTTTGGAAAAGACTTTAGCTCCAGCTAATTGGTCAAAGAGTAGGTCAATACGAGGCAAAGGGTATTTGTTTTTGATGGTGACCTCGTTAAGTGGACGGTAGTCGAAACAGAGTCGGAGAGAGTTGTCCTTATTTTTCACAAAAATGGCAGGGCAACCCCAAGGTGAGGAACTAGGTCGAATGAAACCCTTGTCCAAGAGATCTTGCAACTGTACCTTAAGCTCTGCCAATTCTTTGGGAGGCATTCTATAAGCTCTTCAGGATATAGGTGCAGTCCCAGGCTTTAACTCAATAGCAAACTCAATATCACGGTCAGGCGGCAAACCGGGTAGATCGTCAGGAAATACGTCTGGAAATTCACAAACTACTGGAATATCTTGTACTTCATTGACTGATGTGGCACACAACCTATGAGCAGATCCTTCGGCTTTTCTCAAAGGAAGTGGAAGTTGGATAAGGAGTCATGAGTTGCTGTCAGGTATGTTCACTCTTATAGTCCTATTCGGCACGTCTATAAGAGCCTTGTGCTGATACATCCAATTCATGCCTAGGATCACATCTATGTCCTGACTTTCAGTACTATCATGGTGGTAGGGAATATATGCCCTCCCAAAGCTATAGGTACTTGCCGAGCTACTTCCTTAGTACATATGCGCCCCCCGGGCGACTGTATAAGGAAATTTTCCTTTATCTCCTCAATTGGAATCTCATGCTAGATGACAAATGTACGATTGATGAATGAATGTGATGCACCAGAATCAAAAAGCAGAATTGCAGGATGGCTAGTGACTGGGAACCTACCTAACATGACGGGTTCGCCTTCAGGAATCTGATCGACCTGGGTGTAGAAGACCTGGCCTGCCTTCTTCACTACCTTGCCCTTCTGGGCGTGCTGCTGATGTCCACGGTACTGCACGTGCTGCTGCTGCTGTTGCTGACCACCAGGGCCCTTCTGTGCATTTTGATTGTATTTCTTTGGGTATGGACAGTCACGAGCCCAGTATCCCATTTTGCCACAGTTGTAGCAAGGATGGTTGTAGTTGGTCAGAGGGGTAGTGATACGAACGCCGGGGGCATTCGGCTGGGTGGTGTTTTGTTGGTTGGAGATGTGGGAGGTTGCGGCAGTGCGCACAACTACCTGCTGTTGGGGGTACTGTGAGCGGTTATGGTGAGTGGGGTGGTAAATGATCTTCTGGCGCTTCTGACTGCCAGAAAACCCAGCTTTCTTCTTTTTCTTCTCACTCTGGTGCTTACTGTCACTTTCTTCAAAAGCTATGGAAATGTTGACCGCCTCATGGTAGGTGCAATGAAGATTGTTGGATAGACTGCACTGAATCTTGTAATTTAGTCCCCTTACAAAGCAGTCCTTCTTCTTCTGATCAGTACTAACATGTTCAGGAGCGTATTGAGCCAGATGGTTGAACTTGGTAACATACTCCATCACAGTGGAATCTCCTTGCTGCAGTGCCAGGAAATGATCCAGCTTCATTTTCATCACACCCGCAGGGATGTAATGAGCACGGAAGGCTTCACGAAACTAAGCCCAAGTCATCTGATGTCCAGCAGGCCGAGCTGCCAAGAGATTGGCATACCAACCACTCGCGGGACCACGGAGCTGCTGCGCTTGCAAACAGCGGTTTCTGAGTTTCAGTGCAGTGGATCAGACTAAAATTTTGATCCATGGTACGAAGCCAGTCGTCAGCCTCCAGTGGCTCATCAGCCTTTGTGAACACTGGTGGGCGTGTGTTCGTGAAGTCAACATAAGTGGTTTCATCCTCATTGCGGTGGCCACGACGCCCGCCGCAGTGCTCCTGATTCTGAGTGAGCATTTCAGCAACATTGGTCAAAGCGGCGATGGCTTCTGCCAGAGTGGGTGGAAAACGGCGGTGGGTTGGGGGCAGCACCATCCTCAGAGGTGCCAAGACCAGTCGAACGGGTGTTGCGAGTCATCTGTCCAAAGGTGTACCAACTTAGAACTAACATAACTTGATTAAAACACAACAGCAGGTCACACATAAGGATTACAACACTTAAACAAGTCTTGGCAACATAACTAGAACTTAACAAAGTTTCCCCTCCCAACTAAGGTTCATGACATGACAACACTACAACATAGAGATAACGATAGGCCGGCACTCCTGATGCGGTGACTGGTCTAGTCGTCATCAATGACGATGACCTCCTCCTCGTCATCATCCTCAACGATCACGTCCTCCATCGGGTCAACGGCCTCAAAGAAACCATCCTCAGTAGCCTCACTGGCATACTCCTCCTCCTCTGGTCCTAAAACCACACCGTCCACCGGGTCATCCTCATGGGGAACCAGTATGGGGTTAAGCTCATTGTTGAGCCGGTGGACCTCCTCATGCAGGGCATCGTTGTACCCCTCGAGTTGCTCGGCATAGTTCTCATACCACTGGACCCTTTCACGGGCCGCATCCTCGTGCTCCAGGGCCTCATCCCTCTCCTAAGTCAGCTGCTCGACCTCCTGGCGTAACTCAACCGCACGTCCCTGTAGTGGTTGATATGAGCCACCCTGAAGTCCTCCTGCATGAGTTTCGCCTCTCTCTTGAGCGCCTTGATCTCAGCCTTCAGCTCCTTCCTGTTGCGATGGGGTGGGCGGCTACCAGACGCCTTCCCCTCTCCGGTACAAGGCGCCAGCTGGTGGCGCGGAACTCCCCGAGGTCCAGTCATCTTGCGAGCAGTCAACTTGCAGCGAGCCAGCTGGAGAAGGTAAGTGTGGATTAGTAAAGATATAACAGGCTGGCAAGAATAGGTTTGGTAAATCCTAACCCATATACCCAACTTTTAAGGAGGAAGTGTTATCATAGTGAGTTAAACATGATGCATGTATCATACTTACGAATTTAAATCAATGCAAGGCAATTAAATACATAAATAATTTTAATATAGGGCTACTACTTAAGTTGTTCCACATGCTACCATAACTATTTTGTAGAATAAGGCGAGAATAAGCAATTTGGACCAAAATACGAAATTAGATTTTATGATCCAAAACATTTTGAAGTTTTGCAAAGTAATACCGTAATGATTTAACAATGGAACGCTATGATACCAGTTATAACAGAACCGCCTAAATCACATGGCCCACAGGCACCTGTCATTGTCACTAATGACCTCTGACAGCCGGACCCATGTCCCAGATGATCTAGGCAGCCATGCCGGGTTACATCAGCATCCGTTTTCCCGACAGGATCCCATTGTGAAGCCATTACAGGATTACAACATTTCATAATAAAATACATCAGAGTAAAAGTGCGGAAGGTTAAATAGTACTTAGATTACAAACCAGTTGTTCAAATAGAATTCAAATACAGTTATTACAAGCCACAGTTCAAATAGTAGTAGCAGTAGTAGAACGATGACATAACATAATAAGATAGATAAAACACGGACCCTGCCCACAGGTCCTCTTCACTCTTCTTCACTGTCCTGGGTGATGGTTACGTAGCAAGGGGCGAGACAAACCTCCTACTGCTGACTACCTGCAACGGGGTTAACAAACCCAGAGTACTGGGGTACACTGCAAGACTTTTCTGACTAAGAAAAAAAAGAATGAGACTCAGAAATATAGGCTGAGGGTAGTCAAGGTAAGGCTTTAGCAAGTGTCAAGATCTTTTGCGGAAAGAGCATTACTAAGCCTGTTTTCAATATTTTAATAATCCTTATTAATAGTCAATAGTAATAATTCACAATTCTTTACTAATATGTCCATCAAACCAATTTACTTATTCATTCTCGAAAACATCCTACTTCTGAACCACTATTTGATGTAAGTCAGTGGATCAAGTCTCC
Organism: Eremochloa ophiuroides; assembly: GCA_038502445.1. NCBI lineage: Eukaryota > Viridiplantae > Streptophyta > Magnoliopsida > Poales > Poaceae > Eremochloa > Eremochloa ophiuroides. Next base: position 96,006,660 of record JAHLJS010000007.1, on the reverse strand, counting down.
ATAACCGAGGAGCAACGACGATTCGAATCGACTAGTACCCAGTTGGGGATGCCTAACCACACTGCATATGTAGCACCTAAGCTTGCATATACCAACCCCATCTACCACGGCTTTTCTATCACTGAACCGGTCCTGCGCCACCCGAGAGCAGAGTACTCCTCTCGTCTCCAGGCACGATGGCCATGAGGGTACACACTACTCTCGCCATCTCTCCACTCCCATTGCGTGGTTGTCGGTTCAAGCAATAGAGCCACCAGAGATAAGGCTTTCCGTAGTGTGTGGCTAGTTGTAAAGTCTCGATCACAGCAGGCCAACAACGAACGGTCCCTAAAACTTTTCCGTTCAAAACCAAGCATTGGGACTTTAGCCCAAGTACACTGGTGACCACCCGGTTTTCACATCCCTTTTCCGCTGGCGTCTATAAGTTGGGACCCTAACCCAAACATACGGCCACCACCCGAAAACCCATCCCCGTTGATGATAATGGACTAACCAAGTACACCGCCAACAACGAGAACAATACCAATCCCAAGTAAGGATTCTTAGTTTTGCATATCATCATATTTTAAAATAGCAATTGTAGCAATTCTAATTTGATTAAGCAGGGCTAAGCATTTTTCAATATTTTAAATAAACCAGGATATCGAGTGTAATCAGTGGTCAAGGAAAGGTAATGCATCAATAGGTTAACACTCAACTCCTATTAACCTAATGCAGTAGGTTAACTCAAGTGATAAAACATTTTTAAATACAAGGAGGGGCAAATGCACCGGGCCTTGCCTTGGATTACAAAAAGAGTCGAGTCGAGGTCGGTGCCGGAAATATCAAATCCTGGCACAAACTCAGCAGTAGGCTCCTCAACTATCACTTCGGGCTTCACCTCAGTATTCTCGGTCACTACACGTGCGCAATAATGAATGCATGAATACGATGCAACATGAAATAACAAATAAGATTCAATAATAAATAGTACAGACTTGATCATAACCCCACATAGTTAGCTAGGATGACTCTCATATAAGATCTTCTAGGTCATAAGGGTGTTTGACCTAGAATCACAATCAATCCAAAATCACATCAAAACCCTAAATGATTAAGGTTTTTATTTCTTTTAATAAGCAATTTATAAAGCATGTGAGTAACAGATAATTTAACTATTTCCATTTGGTGCCAAACTTTGCCAACTGTTAGCTCTTGACCTAAAACAGTACCAAATAAATTTTCATGATTTTTAGATAAACAGGGATTTAATTAAAATTCATCAAAGTTACTATTATGAATTAAATTGCTGATTTTTAGTTACTGAAGAATATGTCCAAAACACATACTTAACATTTTTATTAAATACTTCAGGTTACAGAGAGCACTCACAAAAATTTTGGTAATTTTAGGAGGAGTAAAAATATTCCTACAAAAAGATGAAAGGGACAGCATTTAAAAGAAAAGTTCATTTAATTTGCTCGGGAAATTGAAAAACGAAGTCAGCCCAACCGGCCCAACAGCCGCAGGCCGGCCCAGCGCGGCCCGCTCATGCGCCCGTGCGCTCCCACTCTCACCAGGGATGCTGACCAGCGGGCCCCCGCTGTCAGCTCCCTCTTCAACCTCTCGACGCGCGCCTGTGCTCGCGCGCACGCGGCGGTTCGCCGCGGTACTCGCCGGCGACGACCTCAGTGACGAACCCGACCACGGCTACACGACCTCTAGCGCCTAGCAGACCACCTAGTACCCTCGGCCCCTAACCCCTAGCGCCTCCGACGAGGACAACTCGCCCATGGCGGACTTGGCGGCACGGCGACCCGGCTCCGGCCGATGCAATATGGTAAAGTCACGGGTAAAGGTTTGTGGGGACTCAGAAGCTCACCACGGTCCTAAACCGGCAGTCGGTTGGGACTGGAACGGCTTGGAACGACGAGCGTGACGGCGGCGGTGGTTGCGGTTCGGTGCTCCGACGGCGAGACCCTGCGTTCCGGCGACCCTAGAGCACCACTGGAAGAACCAGCGCGCGCATGAGCAAACATCAAAGCTATAGAGTATAAAACACAAGCTCAAGCGGGGCGAGGCTCACCACCGAAGGCTAATCGCGTTGTGGTTGCCCATGGCGGCGCTCCCGAGCGGCCACGGCAACGACGATGCGTGTTCCGGCACAAACGGATCACAACAGCGTACTCTGAGTGCGTCAGGCGGTGTGCAAGTGAGCTGGCTACCTATCTATGGGATGGAGAGTGTGGAGGTGGTCGGAGCTCGATGAATTTCGCCGGGCACCGACGAGCTCGAAGCTTCACCGCGGGGTGAAGAAACGCGGAGTAGCGGCGCGGTGGCGTATTATAGGCCGGGGCGGGGTAGGGAAAAGCTCGAGCGGGTCCGGCCCCCCCTGGGAGCTCGACACGGCGACGCCCGGGCGCCTGGCTGGCCGGACGAACCCGGCGCCGGCCGCGGCACGCGCGCACGGGAGGGGGAAGATGAACAGGGGGACCCCCCCTCTAGCTACAGTGCTACACACTCTAGGTCAAATGCTATGGTTTTCAAAATTGGGTCTCATCCGGTTGGATTCAGGGCATGGCACAAAAACAAAAGTTGTAAAGAATTTTGAGATGAACACTTTTGGTTTTTGGGTCAACTTCAGATTCGTCTAAATTTTGAAGTTATTGAAAAGGGGGTAAAACCCAATTTCAAATTTAAACTGTAATTCCCAAATTACTTTCAAATTTATTCAACAACTTGAAAATTGGTAAACGTAAAAGTTGTTCTACTCAGTGAGCTTGATAACTTCTATTAAGGAAGTTTTGGAAGATTCAACATATTTTTGAAAGTGAAGTTTCAAATTTGAATCTCAACATAGTAATTTGAGTTTAATTTGAATTTCTATAATATAACTTCAAAATCTCGAAAAATAAAAGTTGTTCCATTTTAAAAGTTCTACAACTTCCATTAAGACACTTTCACCTAATTCCCATTAGTTTTTGAATTAGGGTTTTAGGGCCTAGTTAGAGTTTAAATTGGAATTTCATTTGGATTTAATAATTAATTTTAATTAGGAATTTACTTGCACAATCATCCACAAGCACAATAAAAGCACTCTAGGAACCCTAATCACAATCATATGCAGATGATAAATTTTAAACATGATGACATGGCAGTTTAATTTAGTAATAATACCAGAGGTATTACAGCCTCCCCCCCTAAAAGAAATCTCGTCCCGAGATTTGATATAAAAATAAGGCTTGAAATAAAGTAATGGAAAAGAAAATATCACAAGTAACCATAGTTCAAAGCTATCCATAAAACAGGGACATATTTCAAGACTAGGAAGTTTACATCTACAAGCTAGCAAAGAACTCGGGGAAAATTTCTGCGAGGTAGTCTTCCGATTCCCAAGTTGCCTCATCTTCGGAATGTTGACTCCAATGGATCTTGTACCACCTGGTTGTAATTCTTCGGGTGACTCGGTTGTACCACCAGATGACACTCAGCCTGTTCGAAGAAACTCGCCGAGATCTACTCTACTCCTACTCCTAAGGGTTTGGCCGGGGCCGGAAAGTGTGTTGTATTGATGTGTTCATACATATTACAATGGCCAGGGGTTTATATTTATACCCTGAGCTTGATAAGATAGAGTCCTAATCGAATTACAACTCAAAACAAATATGAAAACTAACAAACTCTCCTATTTAAAGGTAACTTGGAGTCCAATCTTCCCCTTCCAAAACGGACTCCGAACGTGATCGCTTCCTGGCGTCAAAGACCCATGCTAGCATCATCTACCAATCAACTCTATCTTTGACCGTGCCTTCCTTGCTTCAGCCCAACACTCGATCTGGGACCCGATCGGCTGTTCTCAGCTCTTCGTCTAACAGACTCTGCTTCCAAAATCGGCTATTCACTCTTGGTATTAGCTATCTGCTCCTGGTCCAAATTTTGGTGTAAACACATGCCCCCCAATTTCGGGATAAACTGGTTTTATTCCAAAATTAGCACCAAGTCTCAATCGATCTCCATTCTCAAACCACAGCCAAAATCGCATCCTCCTGCTCAGCACCTCAGAGCTCAGCACCAAACCAAAACCCTAACCAAAAGAACTTCCGCTGCATCTTTCCTCCGCTTCAATTCGCTGCTTTCAGAACTTTGAGCAATGGCGACTCCCTCTGAAATCCTCGAGGTATGAATTTCACTAATCTGCTTCTCATTCTCTCCATGAATCCTTGCCCAATCGATCATATATATTATTCACTATTTCTCAGAATCTGAAGAATGAGATCTTGATTCCGCTGAATGAAACCCCAACCGCTTTTTACCTGGGTCCGATGGGCGACTCAAATCCCGCGGAGTTCATCAGTAAAGAAACCAACCAGATCCCTTTCAAGGCTTCTCTGGTGGATGCATCTTCATGGGCCAAGAACCTCTTTCGGAACTGGCCTAATATGTCATCTGGGTGGAGAAACTGGTTTCGCAGAATCTCAGAGAAAAAGCGAGCAGATTGAGAACTGCGTAATCTGAGCCAGTGCCTCGATCTTTCCCTTTGTCAGATGAAGAAAAATGAGCTCCTTCTGATTGCAGTAAGTTATTTCTAGTCAAACTCTCTAAATGTCTTCATATTTGGGCATGGACCGATGACCATCACTTTAGGTGATATTCATATGCTTACCAGTCTTCAAATCACCGAAACTTGTCAGCTGTGGGACCTTCTCTCTACAGGTGAAAAACAATTCCCTAAGATCGGTGAATACAAAGGCTGGGCTAGCTACATCAAGACTCACCACCTATCATCTCCCAGTGTCAGTGCAAAAGAATACATAGCCTTTTTGATCCGGTGGTTGGAAAGATTTGTTTTCTGTGGTGCTTCTCTTAGACCAGCCTATCCCCTCAAAGCCCCTGCAGAGCAATTAGCTTGTGGAAATTCAATCCCCTTGGGAAAACTTTTGCTAGCAGCCGCCTACAGGCTGATGAACCATGTAGCTGGCTATCTGCTGAAAGGTGCAGAAGTACAATGTACAACAGGCCCTTGGTGGCTGATTCAGTTGTGGCTCAATCTTTATTTACATAAAATGGTCAGGCCAAACCTCAACAACCTTAGCTACCCCTCCATCAATTATACAGAAGATGAGAAAAAGGTCACCAGAGGATGCCAAAATTTTGGTGAAACCGCTTCTACTATAATTATCAATGCTGACCGAGGCCATCTGCTTGAAGCATTCTATAGAGGATAGGGACCAGATGCCCTGATTTGGTTTCTTTATGCAGAAGATGAAGAATTCCCAATGCTTTACAGCTTCAAATTCAGCACAGGATGCCCTGATGATGGAGCCATTGAGATTTTTAATGTTATCATAAAATCCTGCATACTGCCAGTTGACTTCAAATATCTTCACAGTGCTAGTAGTAATGAACCCAGCTGGCCTTCTTATAATTTTACCACCCAAATGTTACAGCAAGGCAACTAGGTTTTTGGCTAACTGCCCCCCAAGCTTTCATTCTCACACCTCCTGAAGCCGAGGGATGAAGTCACTAAAACACTAGAGGCTGACAGAGTCTTCAGATTAGGAACAGAGTTGCTACACTATGCAGTGGACAAATGGAGTCAAATTTCAATTACCCATGAAAGCTTTGACAACTGGTGGCATCAATGGCATGCTCATCTTTTCTACCAAAGGATCGATGCCAAATGCAGAGCCCTGGGCAGAAGCTTTAACTCTGAATTGGCAGTAAGTATTGCCAACCGATTTCATTTAAATCGGCTATTAGTTATATCCTAACCCTCATCAATGCAGGACCCAGAATCTGATCCACCAAAGCGAGTGGAGTATTATCCACCCTGTCCAACTGCAAGGCTAGGCTCCCAGGCACCATCACTGAAACAAATGGTGAAAACCCCTGTTGGGACAAGAACTGTTCCTGCTCCCAAGAGAAAAGCTTCATCGTCCGGCCTCCAGAAGCTAATAACCAAACGGCAACGGACCAAAAGAAAAACTGTCCAGGTATCTAACTATTCTGAAATCCTTCCTGCATTGCTTGCTCAGTTATTTAATTAAAACTAGCTATCATTGACAACTACTCAGCCGACCCAAACAGATCGCAAACAGATCGGCCATCAACCTCTGACCGGGATGTTAGGATAGTATTTCTTCAGATACTTTCCGTTGATCGCCATTGCAAACCTGTTTCCTTCCAAATCTTCAAGAATATAGGGATTGCCGGGCATGCACTCCGTGACTCGATACGGGCCTTCCCAATTTGGCAACCATTTGTCGAATCGGCTGTCCTTAGTACCGATAGGCAGGATAACTTTCCATACCAACTCTGATTCGACAAAACTCTTGCCTCTCACCTTGGTATTGTAATACTTAGCCACCCGCATCTTGTTCGCTTCAATGCACTCCAACGCTTTAAGCCGATGACAGTGCAAGTCCTCTAGACTATCCATCATTACGTCTCTATACTCACTGGCTGTAAGCTTGTTCTGTAACATGACACGCCGTGTCTCAGATTGAATCTCCCAAGGCAGGACAGCAGCGTGTCCGTAGACTAACTCATATGGCGTAGCTTTAGTCGATCCATGTTGAGCCATCCGGTATGCCCACAGCGCCTTACTTAAAGTCAGAAACTATCTCCTGAGATTTTGCTCAATCTTCTTTTTAATGACTTTGATCAAAATCTGATTCGAAGCTTCAGCTTAACCATTAGCTTGGGCATAATAAGGTGACGAATTGTAAATTTTGATGCCCATGTCGTCGGCAAAAGTCAGGAACTCATCTGAAGTGAACGTTATCCCTTTATCAGTCGTAATGGTCTGTGGTATACCAAACTTGTAGATAATGTGCTCCTTTACAAATTTAATTATATCTCCAGATGTAGCATTCTTCAAAGGAACAGCTTCTACCCACTTGGTAAAGTAATCAGTTGCAACCAGTATCCATTTGTGACCTTTACTCGATGGTGGATAGATTTGGCCGATCAGATCGATTCCCCATCCTCTGAACGGCCATTGCTTGACAATAGGATTCATGGCAGATGCAGGAGATTTCTGTATATTCCCCGAATCTTTGGCACTCATATAGGCCGAGCAATTGGTTGATCACCAACTGTGAGTCTCCAAAAACCTCATTTGCATCGGCCTTTGCTTCATGCAGAAGCTAAAGTCCTTTCCAGATCGCTTCATACTCAGCTTTATTATTTGTCACCGTAGGCCCAATCTGAAAAGTAAACTCGAAACGCTGCCCTCGAGGTGATATAAGCACTACACCAGCACCCCCACCTTGTTTGCAGGACAACCCATCAAAGAACATAGTCCATGGCGCCACACCAATCACGCCGACAGTGCCTCCGTGATGCTGATCAGTAATAAAATCGGCTATTGCCTGTCCCTTGACTGCTTTAGCCGATTCGAACCTCAAATCAAACTCAGAGAGCGCCAAAATCCATTTACCGATCCACCCATTCAGGATTGGCATTGACAACATATGCTTGATCACATCTGCTTTAGACACCACAATACACTCAGCTGACAACAAGTAATGCCTCAAATTAGTGCACGAATAAAATAAACATAAGCACAACTTTTGAATCAGAGTGTATCTCGTTTTGGGATCTAGAAGCCTTCTACTCAGATAAAAAACTTCTCTCTCTTTTCCTTCAAATTCTTAAAAAGGGGTCGAACCAATCGTGTGGCTTTCGGTCGTCACGTACAATTTGAAAGGCTTTCCTACCTGTGGTGGCACCAAAACAGGTGGAGACTTCATGTATTCTTTGATTTCGTCAAAAGCCTTTTGCTTTACGTCACCCCATCTGAACTCTTAATTGTCCTTCAGCTTCAACAATGGTGAGAATGGCAGCACCTTCTTTTACAAATTAGAAATAAACCTCCGGATGAAATTGATCTTGCCAAGTAAGGAATGCAACTCCTTCTTATTAGTTGGGGGTACGAGCTGAATGATAGCTTTCCTGCTCTTGCTGCCAACCTCTATCCCCTTGCGATGGACCATGAAACCCAGGAATTTACCAGCGGATACCCCAAATGCACATTTGTTAGGATTCATCTTCAGCCCATGCTTTCCTGTGCACTCTAGGGATGCCTTCAAATCGACTAAATGATCTTTATATCTCTTGGACTTCACAACCACATTATCAATATAGATTTCAACAATCTTGCCGATCAACTTATGGAAAATATAATTCATAGCCCTCTGATAAGTTGCACCGGCATTCTTTAGCCCAAAAGTCATCACCACCCACTCAAACAGACCGATCGCATCAGGACACCTAAAAGCTATTTTGGGAATATCCTCATCAGCCATAAAAATTTGATCGTAGCCAGCATTACCATCCATGAAGCCGATGACTTGGTGCCCCGCAGCAGAATCGACTAACATATCGGCTATTAGCATGGGATAGCCGTCCATCGGGGTAGCTCTGTTTAAGTCCCTGAAATCAATGCAGACTCACAACTTGCCATTCTTCTTATATACAGGGATGATATTTGATACCCACTCGGCGTATCGGCAAACTCGAATGAACTTCGCTTCTAACAATCTTTCAATTTCGGCCTTGATGTCAAGTAATGCTTCTGACCTAAACCGTCGTGGAGGCTGCTTGAACGGCCGATACCCAGGCCTGATAGGCAGCCTGTGCTCAACAATCGATTTATCTAATCTAGGCATCTCATAGTACTCCCAGGCGAAGCAATCTTTGTATTCTTTCAATAAATTGATCAACTCTCACCTGAACTCGGGGTCAAGATTGGCAGCAATGTATGTCGGCCTTGGTCTGTCACCAGGTCCAATGTCTACCTCCTCAAGCTTATCGGGCGACGTAAAGCCCTGTCCAAGCTTGCCCTCGGTGCCGTCGATCGGATTTTCCATTTGTAGAAAGACTCAGAGCCGATTGCCCGGACCGGCTATTGACTCTCATCGCAGACCTTGATGGAGCCTTCGTCCCAAGTTTTGCCAGAAAAACAATCATGATCCCCAGCTTCCCAGTAGGAAGCATCAGCAGTGGCTACACTCACTGAATCATCAGCCGGGACTATTTCAATTTCATCGCCATGCCATTGGATCACACATTGGTGCATTGTGGACGGCACACAGCAATTGGCATGAATCCAGTCACACCCAAGCAACAAACTGTAAGAGCCCTTGTTGTCAATCACGAAGAAGGTGGTGAGCAATGTCTTCTTTCCGACCGTCAACTCGACATTGATTGCCCCCCGGGTGTTAGAAGAATTGCCCCCAAAGTCCTTGAGCATCATATCAGTCTCGATCAAATCATCATGCCCTTTGCCCAGCTTGCGGAATGTGGTGTAGGGCATGAGATTGACCGTGGTGCCACTACTAGCATCTTAGTCATTGGCATCCCATCAACATATCCCTTGAGGTATAGGGCCTTCAGGTGCCGGTGCTTGACTGGCTTTTCGAAAGTAGCTTGCTGTGCAAAGATTAGCTTGGCAGCGCCCTATTTGGACTCTGACTTGTCAGAATCGGACGAAGTATCACACCTTCTGGCCTTGGGCGCCATGAACTCTGCTGGGAGCACAAACACCATCTGTGCATCGGCTATTGCCTTCTCTTTATCTTGAGAAGGCTTCTCTCGCCAAACTTGCTTTAGGCGTCCCCCTGCCTTGAGCTCTTTGTTTCTCAGACGCTGCACTCTGCGCCTCTGACTCCTGGTCAGGTATCCAGGGACACCATTGACCCTTTTGCCAAATCGGCTCCTCGCGATCGACTAATGCCGCATCGAGCCGATAGTGCACATCTCTTTTTTCACGCCGATCCTGCATGTCATGCGGACGTCCAAGTCTCTCTTGCACAGACCGGTCGATTGGTCTAAGAATGCCTATACTCCCGATATTGATCGCTACACTCTGGGCAGTTGTAGACAGTCGGCAATTTCAAACCTTCATTCCAGCAGTGTCGGAAAAACGGGTAGTACCAGTGGCTTTCTTCTTCCTCCCGGCGTCGGGCTAGTTCCGCCTGATAGCGGGCTTCTTCTTTGTCACGAGCCCACCTCCGGTACTCCTTTTCTTCGAGCTACCTCTGATGATTCTTCTCCTTTTCCCTTCGCCATTTGTTCAATAAGTGGCGATAAGTTACTCTGGTCTTGCTGGACTCCCCTTTCTCAAATCGGTTCTTGTTCTGCTCCCTCCTTTTCTTAATCATCTCCAGCTCTTCAGCCGATATTGGCAGGTCTTGATCGACTGAAGCATTCTTCTTTGCCTGGTCAGAGGTCAAAACCTTCATTTTGCCTGCAGGGGTCGCCAACTCAACCATATTCTAGCCTTTCGGGAACGGGACTTTATCAATCTTCATCTTTTCTTTGGTGGAATTATCAAACTTCAAGAAGCCTTGAGCGATAGCCTTCTGAATCTGAGCCCTAAAGATACGGCATTCATTAGTGTTGTGCGTCAGAATGCCATGATACTGGCAGAACTTCTTCCCTTCCAATTCTTCAGGAGAAGGCTTCACATAATCAGCAGAGAATTTGATTTGCCCAGCACTGACCAAAAGGTCAAAGAGCTTATCCAGCTTCGTTACATTAAAATCATATTGCTCCTCTGCGTTCCAGTTCTTAGGTACAGCCATGGGCCTCTTGCCCCACTTCAGCTCAACAGTAGCAATCTCGTCGTCATCTTCATCCTCTGAGTCAGAATTATTGACGTATGCAGTAGGCCTGTACTTTCCTTCTTTCCTGACAGCTTCAGCTTGCAATTCAAGTGCTGCCACCCTCTGCATAACCTGTCTGATGTTGTCGAACTCCTCACCCACCAGTTTCTCCTAAACGTGCGGGAGCACCCCACCGATAACCAGGTGAGCGAGTTGCTTGTCCGTCAGGTTCAACGAATTGCACATATTCCTGACTTCCCTGAAGCGCTTGATGAAAGCCGAACCGGTCTCACTGCTCTTCTGGCGCATGCTGGTCAGATCAATAATGTTCTTCTCCCCGGTCCCACAGAAGAAGTAGTTGTGGAACCTGCCTTCTAACTCTGCCCAGTTTTGGATCGATCCTAGCTCCAAGGTGGTGAACCAACTGAATGCTGGGACAGTCAACGATAGTGAAAAGAAGCGGACCGTGTGAGCGTCCTCCTGAGCCGCCTTGCCAAGCTGAGTCAGATATCGGCTAATGTGCTCCATGGTAAACACGTCATCTTGACCATTGAATTTGGTGAAATCTGACATGCGATACCTTAAAGGTCAGGCCACGTGGTCAAACCAGTCAGGATACGGCCGCCTGTACATGACCGAGACTCCTATTTTCAGCTGCAAGCCGAATTGGTCTCTAAGCATTGAACTCATCTTCTTCAATAGCTCATCCTGCGGCAACTGAGTGTATGCTCCTTGATACCAGGATTCGGTGCCGAAGTGAGATCTTGATATGTATGCCTATAGCGGAAACCTGAGGGAGCTGTCATCATTCCAGTGGTCTGCATGTAAGCGTTGGTCTGCTCAGGAGAATAATCTCTGTACAGCTTAGGAGAAGTAGCTATTTTTGGAGCCGAGCCCACCGTCATATTGGGATTTGGAACGGGTGGCTTCTATGAACTCGGCTATTGCGGCGGAGCAGTAGACGTGCCTGCTGCTGCCTTTGAATCAGAGTCTTCTAGAGGTATGCCAAAGTAAGCCGGGCCTAGAGACTCCCAGTCCTACCTCTTAATGACAGTCTTCATGATGTCGTAGAACGTTTGCAAGAAGACGTTGTGGTGATGCCCAACTGCTTAGTGCGAAGCTGAACAAATGGTGGATTCAATGAAATTTCTGAACTCATCTTCACCTCTGTCACTGTGGCCATGCAAAATCCACCTTGGGAGGGGGTTCTTCTTCACCACACGACCCTCACTGGTCTTGCTAAACGACAGCAAGCAAGCATCAGTGAATTCATCAATGATCCGGTCCAGAACAATAGCATCTTCAGGATCGATCTCTTCACGCTGGACCTTGATGACGCCATCATCCTTGGGTGCACCAGAATCCGTGCTCTTATCCATAGCCATGAGTGAAACGGTCCCACTGGGCATGCCAAAAAGTGTGTTGACACGAAAATCGGTTGCTGCGTCTTTCGCCGCCAACACACTAGCGAAGCCGGAAGCGATCCCAAAAGCGCTGGAAATTTCGCAGATCGAGCTAGCTTCAAACCCGGTCTGAGAGTGTTGATGACTCCCAATCGTGCCAGTCAATTTGACCTGCAATTGATAAGAGAAAAGATAGTAATCAGTAACATAGGGCGGAAATAGCTGATGTGTCCAGGCAGTTCCAAATATCCGGCCTCACAGGCCCTGTTTTTAGGCTATCGATTAAAGAGTCGATAGCCAAATTACATAAATCGATTTTCATGAAGTAGGCATTACAGTGTCATATAACCGATTTATAGTTCATAAGTAAAGATAACATTTCTCATTAAACAGTTTTTCTACATATGGAGAGCTGTTACAGATCAATCACATCTCAATCTATTAAGGTTGCCAGTGGGGTCGAACAGATCGATGCAGCCATAACACACATAACAGATCATAACATAATCGATTGTCGCAGTGCATACGCGCCAAACTTATTTAATGCGAGGTGTCTGAGTTCAAAACAGAGAGAAATCGGCTATTTAGCCGATTCAGCAAATACAGGCAACATACAAGTCTATAAGATAGACAATGTTTTGATCTTCAAACCAGTATATTCAATTCATCGTTTACTACATTGGGGATCGAGCGGATCGAGACAGCCGTAATGTAAACCATGGCTTAAATCTATTGGTTATCGGATTTAGACAACATTTATCTTATTACTTGAGTGCAACCAGTATACAATCAAGATCCAGATCTATCGACTGATGCAAAAATATTCTATTTATCAATGCATAAATATTGTAGCAATTATCATCCATTGAGCAAATAGATCTATAAAATATAAAGCCGACATAGTTAGATCAAGATTGGGCAAATTTGGTGAATGCTGTATATAAATAAACAAATAAACTCAAACATCACTAGTAACTTAATGAATCTAACTAAGATGCCAATCTAGTTAGAGCCGATAACTAACTCATACTTATTAACCAGCTTAATCTAAGCCTTCGTCCACCGGATGACGCTAAACATAGATTAATCAAGAAAATAAACATGAATCGATAAATAATCCTTATTCGATCTGAGCCCACGTCCACCGGATGACGCTTAAACTCATACCAAACAAGAATCAACCCCGATCTACTATGCTCTCATGTCCACCGGATGACATTAAAGAAACAAAGGTTAGCGAGGCATGACGGTACTTACAAGCAAGCCTGCGTCCACCGGATGATACTCAGCCCGTTCGAAGAAACTCGCTGAGATCTACTCTACTCCTACTCCTAAGGGTTTGGCCAGGGCCGGAAAGTGTGTTGTATTGATGTGTTCATATGTATTACAATGGCCGGGAGTTTATATTTATACCCTGAGGTTGACAAGATAGAGTCCTAGTCGAATTACAACTCAAAACAAATATGGAAACTAACAAACTCTCCTATTTAAAGGTAACTTGGAGTCCAATCTTCCCCTTCCAAAACGGACTCCGAACGTGATCGCTTCCTGGCGTCAAAGACCCATGCTGACGTCATCTACCAATCGACTCTGTCCTTGACCGCGCCTTCCTTGCTTCAGCCCAACACTCGATCTGGGATCCGATCGGCTGTTCTCAGCTCTTCGTCTAACAGACTCTACTCCCGAAATTAGCTATTCGCTCTTGGTATCGGCTATCTATTCCCGGTCTAAATTTTGGTGTAAACACTTTGGTTGCTAAATTAGCACTCGATCCTTCTGCAGTACCCAACTATACTTTGACTGATGGTGTGCTTCGTTACAAGGCACGTATCTGGGTTGGCGCTAATCCTACAATACAACCGGAATTGATGAGTGCTTGCCATTCCAGTGCTTTGGGCGGGCATTCCGGCATTCCTGCAACGTATCTCCGTATGAAGAAGCACTTTGCCTGGACCGGTATGAAAGCGGCTGTTGCATCTTTTGTCCATGCACCTTGTCTGTCAACAATCAAAATTGGATCGGTCTCGCCTTCCTGGGTTTTCCAGCCCCTGCCGGTTCCAGATGTTGCCTGGCAGATTATATCCCTTCATTTTGTGGATGGTTTGCCCACATCTGGCCTGGCCAATGGCATTTTAGCGGTGATTGATTCTTTCACCAATATGGCATATCATACCACTCCATCACCCATTGACTGCAAGTACAGCCGTCTCCATCACCCATTCGCTGCAATTATATACATGAAGATTATATTAAAAAAAATGAGATAAAGTGAAATATGAGCTCAGATGTAGTGGCCTTCGTTGAAGTTGGGTGCTAAAATAGAACCCCATTAAGATATAGGGATAGGGTTTACTGTTGGATAAGCTCAAAGATTTCATTACTTAAAATCAACAATATGATGTGTCATAAATCTTCTCACTGTCTCCACATTTTTTTTTATTTTTTTTTATTTTTTTTTTTGCTGAGGGTCGATTTAGCACACGGCAAAACCTTTGCCGGGTGCCTGACAAAAAGGATTCGGAAAAGAGCTGTTTGCCAAGTGAGGCTTGCCGAGGATGGCACTTGGCAAAACTTTTGCCGAGTGTTTTTCTAGCTTTGCCGAGTGCCGGCGGCACTCGGCCACCTGCTGGATTCCGGTAATATGTCAGATGCTTGGTGAGATAGTCCTATGGAATAAGATTTTCTATTAGTTATTAGTCGGCGTAAATGACGCTCATGCATACTATGCACGTTGATGTCACATGACCAGCTGGTTCCCCATACGCCCCTCGAATCTTACTTAAGCTAAAATTAAACGCGTTGTACGTTGTTCGAGATATGATAACAATGGCACAAGTCACTAAGTCGCTTGTCAGAATAGACACCGGCCAAACCCAGGCACGTCCTAAATAACAATATATAGTCGCTGCCATCCTATCGCCAACATGCACGGATCTTCTATTGGCTAGATGTAGAAATTGCATTATTGGTAATTGTGTTCTATTTGCGCCAAGACTAGTTCAAAGTCAAGAAATCTAATGCAGATAAGATTTAATTTGGCATACATAGTACCGTGTGCGGAGAGGGGGTCAAGTAGTGGTGTCAGACAATGCAACAACTAATTGACTAGCATAAGCATGTGAATCACACTAATCAAAGAGATCACGTCGTACATTTGCACCGCCTCTAGGTAGCGCCTGGTCGCCTCAGGCATCCTGGGGACCACTCGGGCCGTGCCACCCCAACGGCTCGTAGCTCGTTTCCCTATCGCTATAGGCCAACTTCCCCGGAGCTGTTTGGTCTGAGGAATTGAAACATAAATATAAATAAAATTAAATAAGAGATCTTACCAGTGGAAACAAATTTGAACTAAAAATTGTTCACGTTTGCGTTACAGTGTAAGAACCAAGCAGCTCCAAAAATGGGGCCAATTTAGGAGAGCCAAACGGGCGTTTTGCTGTATGCCTATAGCGTAGACAATATTATATTAATAATGATGAGGATTTGGGCAGTCAGGTCCTGATGAGTACTTCCTCCGTACCCAAATTAATATTCATTTTGGACATGATTGTTGTTACCAAGGGGAGTATACTATTACAATTCTCTTGTAGAGCATGCACCGGCAACACCTAGACACTCGTACCAAATCCTAGTCTAATAATATTTTTAATTAGGTCTTGCGGCGAGACTCGGTGAACATGTAAGTCAACCGCATTTAATTAAGCACACGAATCCTACGTGGAGCAACTGACTTTATCGATGCCTTGGATCTGGGAACAAACCACTTGATCATAAATTATCATTAGCTTGTGATGAAGGAGGTGTTGATGGAACAAGCAATCTCATATTCCACACACCAAAAATGAAAAATTAGTAGCGAAGATAATGAACTAATCATTCTTCAAACCAAACACCCTAATACAGTTGTGTTTATCAATATTAAGATCGGTGAACTCGCAAAAAAAAAAAAAATTAAGATCGGTGAGATCTGTGTTTTATATATGTTCCACTAGTACACAAAAGCTCTGTGCTGGAGGTTGATAACGCATTTCTACAGGTGTCTCTCCCAACAGCCAGCGGGAAAGGCCAAGATTTCTACTGGCGGTTTCCTGTGTTCTACAGGCGATTCTCTTTAGGAACCGCCTGTAGAAACACGTTTTCCACGGACGGTTCACATAACTAACCACCTGTATTTAGTTTTTCCGTCTTTTTTCAAAACAGGTTGTGCACTGTTTTTTAATATTATAATACAATATAATATTGAATATATTAGGTCCTATTATAGAGTCATTATTAATACATATATATACAAAACATGCAATTAATTAATTAATTATATGTACAAACATATTTAATATATACTTCTAAGTTTTTACATCACATGCGATATCGAGATATATATATACAAATACACATGCATCGATCAATGTTTTTACATTGTTCGTGCCCTAGCTAATAATCTTCACGCTGAAGATTTAGGCTGCCAATATCTGTTAGCGCTCTATACTTGGGCTGTCCTAAGGCACCGGTAGGATCGTGATAGTTGCCGTCGAATGATATGATTTGTTTCAACATGAAATTGCACATGTCCTCGACGATGCCCAGCAAAGTTTGTTCTGACATGTTATTTGCCCTTTCTATCTTACATCCCTGTCCCTGTATAAACATCAATTTTTTAACTTGATTATTACACATTAATTTGAATTTTAATGACATATTATTGCTTGTGCATTAATTACCTCAGGGTTGTTGACGTATCATCCGTTGACTCTCATGAACTCGCACACGTAATATCCACAGTGGACCGATCCATATGGTTGCTTATGGCACTATATATAAAAGACAAATAATTAAGTTGCCAACTTCATATATTGTCATATGTGTCATGTGTATAGCATATATAATAAGCTATACATACCAGGGTAATCATAAATTATATTTATTGGAGGAATATTCCTCAATGACTTTTTCTTTCCCTTTCCCTTTTCTAGTTTGGACCACCGCCAAGCCCTATATATAACAACTCGAATTAATCATCACCAAATTAATTAATCTCTCAAGCTGATCACACATCGACAAAAGTATATATATGCATGCATACACGAAAACTTGGCTTACCGCTCTATGAGAATCAGGACAGTTGCATATTTTGAGGGCAAGTAGTTTGCGGAGTCAAAGACCACCACCCGTCCATCCCTTGGATAAATATAAAAGCAGATCCAGTGGTCCCTGCACGAATCAAATTTGTGTATCCATATTAATGATGTTGTAATATACACAATTAAGCTCACACACAGTATATATATTATACTTACCCAAAGTAGTACGAGGGCCATTATGACTTGTCTGTTCCTCCACTGCTTCAGCGCGTTCTCAATATAAATGGCATATTTGGCTTCAAGGTCCTTACGCATCTCCACTATTTTCAAGGAAGCTTTTTCCTCACTCAAGCCCTTTAGTTTATCATGTCCCGTCCCGATCCTTAATGTATGCTGCTCCTCGCATAGTTTCATTGGAGAAAGATACCCAATCAACTTGCTTTCGTCTCTTTCCCCATGATTCTCCTGCTCATCATATTGCATTCTGCAAGAGTATCATTTTTTTGAATGTCAGAGATCCTCATCAAACTTGTTCACACAACACAACAAATTCATGATAACGACACACAAGCATATACTTACAATGCAAACAATGTGACGGTCTGTACGTCAAGTCTTTTGAGGTTCATCATCAACCAGATGTCCTCGAAGCTGAGATAGGCCGTACCCTGGGTACAAAGAAAAGCCCCATATGGTATACTTACAGTTATCGAGTTTGTTGCTTAGGTGATGGTGGGTCAGGAAGACGAGGTGATGGTGGGTCAGGATGACGAGGTGATGGTGGGCAGGTTGTGATGACTCGGCATGTGTAGACTCCTGAGTTAGTGGCTGCTCCTGAGTCAACTGGACGTCTCATCGAGGCCACAGGATGAAATTTTTGACAGCCTGGCTGAGTTTCTCAATATCCTCTAAGCCTGGGATGTCTAGCATGTCGTCCTCATATCCTTGGACGACCATCGAGACTTCTACCTTGTATTAGTCATCTGGAATGTCGCTGTTATGGTACCTGCGTCCTGGGATAGCAAAGCCACTGGCCACTTCCCTTGTACGATTATTATTGAAACCGTACCTTATGACTAGGGAACAAGGTGTTGGCCCTGTGATGTCATCAACTGGATAGCGAACCTTGTTGGCCGTAGATGCGACACTGCTTTTAATCGGTGGACTCGCTAACTGTTGATCAGTTGCTGGTACAATCTGCATCTGGGACGGAGCTTGAGTGGTCGTCATTTGTTGATTGGACACCACGCTCACCAATTGCTGCACCAAGTCAGGATCAGGGTTAGCTAGCATTGCAGACATCATCTCTTTGAAGTCCTTCTTGGCCTCTTGCTCAAAATTACTCTTCATCTCTTCCTTGTATCTATCACGTTTCTTGTACATGTCCTCCCACTCCTGACCAAATCTTTCTTTCCATCCCTTTCTGGATGAGATCCCTCGTACACGTCCAGGATGCTCAGGGTTACCCAGAGCAACAGTCAGGACGTCCTTCTCCCTTTGTGGCCTGAATGATCCTTCCTTTTCCTTAGCTGCCACCGCATAGATGTTCTTTGCAGCTTCTTCCACCAATGGATCATGAAAAGTCGCGCCTGTATCTGTTATTTCTCTAGGTTTTTGAGCACGAAGCCAATTCGCGCTCCTTTCACCAATTTGCTCAGACAGCACAGGCAACCCCGTCGCCTTCCTTTCAGCCTCTTCTCTTCTCCATTTCTCTAGCTGACGGTCATATCCACCTGAGCCAAGGTGGTGCTGGTACACGTTCTTCTTTGCTTGTTCTGAAGCGGCTTGGCTCACAGCTAGGAATTCCGGCCGATTCTTCTGCTCTTGAAAAACAGCCCACTGACCTACCGTGATCTTGTACTTCGTTGTCAGGTCCAACCCGAGCTTCAGGTATTTTACATTGAGCTCATACCTCCAGCCTCGGAACGAGATCGCAATCTGCTTCATGGCATATGCCCTAACGTGGTTTTCTGAACCCTGAGGAAAAAGAAACTTCGTGCAAAGCTTATTCCACATGGCCGTCTTTGTATCAGCTGGCACATCCTTCCAATTAGATATTATGCAGTCTAGCATATCTCTAACTAAGAAACCAACTGCGTTCCGAAACTTAGCTGGCACTGGTTGAGGAGCTACAGGTTGTCCTTTGGCATTGACTTCTGTAACCCGATATGTTTTGTTCGGCCACTTGTTCGCTCCTTGTCACCTCTTGCTCGATCACTCTGCTTCCTTTTCCTTGAACCAGTCTCGGTGGTCGTCTCGGTTGGTTCTGGTGCGGCGTCTCCGAGTGTCACTATATCTTCTTCAGCAATTTGGTGGAATTGAGACATCACCTCCTATATCATAGATGTAAGGTGTAAAATAATAAACACATGAAATCATGCATGGTAAGTTAATCATGTGTAATGTAAACATATGAAATCATGGATGTGTTTACTTTGTCATTTGCCGGATCGTAATTTGAGTCACGCTGCATTTCGCGGCGAGCCACCCTATCGATGTTAGGGCATGGATCGCTAGGGGTGTGATATCCTTCGTCTTCCTGAAGTAGAGCCACTCTTGTCCTTGTGGGAGAATCGTGCTTGTCCTTGGTCATCATTATGGGGCGACCCTTATCCTTGGTTCGTTGGAGAACTCATGGCGATGTTTCTAGCATATACAAAGAAAAAAATCATTTATTAAAAACCAAACTATAATTGGACTACGTGAACTAATGAAAAAGATAATTAATTAAGTAAGTCCTAGTTATAACAAGAAAACCCTAACTAAATGAACTAATAAATTAATAGAAAACCCTAACTAATAATTACAATGCAAAAAGAAATAATCATTTATAATATGTTTATATATAACATGAAAGGAATAATCATTTATTAATAATAGTACAATGGAAGATATATACATAATTAAACTAACTATAATGAAAATAAAAACCTAACTAAAAAACCTAACTATAAAGATATTAACTAACTAATTAAACTAACTATAATAAAAATATATAAAAACCTAACTAAAAACCTAACTATAATTAAATGAAAACCTAACTAAAAAACCTAACTATAATTAAATGAAAACCTAACTAAAAAACTAACTAAAAAACCTAACTATAATTAAATGAAAACCTAACTAAAAAACTAACTAAAAAAACTAACAAAAAAAGAAAAAAATAGAAACTAACAAAAAAAAAGAAAAAAATAGAGGCCGCTAGGCCAATAGCAGGCCAGCCTGCTAGCCCCGACCGCGGCGGGCCGCTCAGCGCCCGCCGGCGCGCCGCCACCTCCGCCGCCGCCGCGGACCACCAGCGGCTACCGCCACCGCCGCACCACCACCACGTGGCCACCTGCAGGCCTGTGCGTGCTCGCCGCCGACCATAGCCGCGCCGCCACGGGCCGCGCGCGCCACTGCTCGCGGCCGCCGTCGCCGCGCCACTGCCCGCGACCGCTGCCGCCGTGCCACCCCGCGTCACCACCGCCACCGTCGCCGCGCGCTAACGGTGAGAGAGAGGAGAGAGAGAGCCCTACCGGGGAGCAAGCTTGGCGGCGCAGCTCCGTCGATGGCGGGCCGCGGCGCGCGCGGGTGGACGGAGAGGCACCACGGGAGGGTCTGCATGGCGGCGCGGCATGGAGCAAGGCGGAGAGAGAGACGGCGGCGTGGTTGGAATCGCAGCGGCGGCAGGTGGCGATTCCGGCGGCCTGACGGCGTCCGTGAAGAATGCGCGGCCTCCGGGGACTTAGTGAAAATTTGGATTCGGAGTACGGAATTTATACCGTGGATGTTTCTGCAGGCGGTTTTCTTAAGGAACCACCTGCAGAAATCATTTGTGTAGGCGGTTGATATAGTAGTAAACCGCCTGCAAAAATCGTGTTAGTGCAGGCGGTTGACTTAGAGAACCGCCTGCACAAATGATTTCTCCAGGCGGTTCTCTAAGATAACCGCCTGCAGAAATGATTTTTTATTTTTACAAGTAATCTTATTCTATTTTGCACATAATAATATAAATATGTTGCTATATATTATTCTGGACTAATTATGCTATATTTAAATCATGCAATGGTTAGTTTTGGGTTAACCAATTATTAATTATGGTTTAGCTATGGTCAAGATAGGGTTTACGTAGGGTTAAGATAAGATAGTGTCGATTGACATATTATCACACATGATGGTGGGGAAGATAATATTTATGTTCAAATGGATTACAAGACTCATAAATGGTACAAGACACATGATCCTAGCTAGCTAGCTATCCTGCTACTGTTCTTCCTTCTTCATCGTGGCGTACCCATGGCAATGCAGTTGATGGGATGCTTCGCTCAACATTCTTTATCTTGATTGGATGGTCTTTAAAGACACTCATTTCGTCAAATTGGTTAAAATCCTCCAGATCAGTTACATCGTCAACTCCTATGGCTTGTTGTTTTCTAGGAAAAACAACATGTTTCGGCTTGTCGGTGCTTTTCTTCTCATTCTTGGAAAGGACCTGTTCATTATAGAAGACCTGTGCAGCACGGTTAGTAAGGATCCATGGGTCATCTTTGTAACCTACTTTACTTAGATCAAGAACTCTGAGCCCATAGTTATCCACTGTGACATGTTTGTCTTCAACCCATTGGCATCGAAACACGGGGACCTGGAATGTACCATAATCTGATTCCCATATGTCCTCAATGAAGCTAAAGTAAGTAGTGATTTCACCAGTTCCATCATCTAAGGCCTCACACCAAACACAACTGTTTTGTGACATACTCTTTTGGTCCTTGGATTTGGTACAAAACGTGAAGCCACTAATGTCATAGGTTTGCCATGTCGTGACCTGGCGTGATGGTCCCGATGCCAACTTCTTGATGGTTTTTTCCTCAATTGTTTCCCCTATCTGGAATGTTCTTCTCACTTAGCCATGTGGTAAACCGCTGCTTGTGTTCTTTCATTACCCAATCATCAGTGCATCCAGGATTGTGTTTTCGAAGCTCATTAATGTGTTGCTCAATGAAAGGGTCAATTAATGATAGCTATTGTAGGATGCTGTGGTGTGCCTCAAGGACTATTTTGTAATCTGAAGGGATGAATGATTTCCGTCCCATCCTCCCGTGTCCATGCATCCTACCCTCATGTCGTGTGGGAGGCAAACCTATTGCAATCTGGTCTTTTAGGACATTATTGCAGAAAGGACCTCCGGACTCTATGGCCTCTTCGGTCAAGTACCCCTCTATCATGGATGCCTCAGGACGAGCACGAGTTGAAACATAGCCATTCAATATTGACATGAAACGCTCATATGTCCACATTTCATGCAAATACATGGGGCCCAATGCTTCTATTTGTCCCACTAAGTGCACCATGAGGTGTACCATTATATCAAAAAAAGATGGGGGGAAACACATCTCAAGCTGTGACAATGTCTCCACTACGAATTCTTGTAGAGAAGGCAACTCATCGCGGTCAATTACCGTCTGTGAGATCTTATTGAAGAAGTAGCACAACCTTGTGATTGCCATCTTTAAGAACACTTGGCTTTATAGCCCTAATGGCAAGAGGGAGGAAGGTAGTCAACATGACATGACAATCATGTGAGTTGTAGTTGGTGAGTGTAAGGTCTTTTATTGACACAATACTCCTTAAGTTGGAGCAGAATCCAAATGGAACTTTCAAATTCTTCCAGCACACACATATCGCATGCTGCTCATCATTGTTGAGGTTGTAGCTTACTGCTGGGAGGTGGTACTTTCCATTTTCAAGAGGAATAGGGTGAAGTTCCTTTTTTATGCCTAAGTTTACCATGTCTAGATGTGATTTCAGTCCTTCCTTCGTCTTGCTCTTCATGTCTAGCAAGATGCCAACTATGCTCTCAAACACATTCTTCTGAACGTGCATGCCATCGATCGCGTGTCGTACGTCCAACTCTTTCCAATATGGCAAATACTTGAAGAAAACTGACATCTTCTTAAATGTAGCCTCTGGAGTTGGCTTGACATCCTTTCTGGCCTTCCCTTCTTTTGTCTTCTTCCCGAAAGCGAACTTGATGTTTTTGACAATTTCAAAAACTTTTTGACCTTTGCTGTTACCTGATTGAGTAGTAGAAAATTTAGCTATATGGTTGGATAAGTTCAACATTATCACCGACGAATGAGCAAAAGATTACCTGATGGAGCAGTAGAATGTAGTTCATCCATATTGTCGAAGTACTTATCCATCTTACGCAAGTGGAACTTGTGTCCTTTCGGTAAGAAACGTCTGTGCCTCATGTGAACTAGCTTGTTTGATTCATCTAGGTATACACAAGCTGTTTCATCTATGCATATTACACAACCAACCTTCCCCTTGAACTGCCCTGATAGCACGAATAGAGCAGGGTAGTCAATGATGGTAACAAATATAATTGCTTTCAGTGTGAATGTCTCTTTGCGGTACTCGTCCAACACTTTGACACCTTCTTCCCATAATTTTTTCATATCCCATTAAGGGCTCCAAAAAGACATCCATGTCAACTCCAGGTTGTGTAGGTCCAGAAATAAGAAGTGTTAGCAAAAGATATTTTCGCTTGTGCATCAACCAAGGAGGAAGGTTGTATATGGTGAGGATCACCGGCCATGTGCTGTGCTTGCTGCTCCTCTCGGCAAATGGATTCATTCCATCTGTACTCAGAGCGAACCTAATATTTCTTGGCTCATTAGCAAAATCTGGGTGATTTGCATTGAAATCTTGCCATTGCTTGCCATCAGCTGGATGTCTTAGCTTTCCATCGTCCTTGTGCTCCTCAGAAGCATGCCAACCCATAAGCTTGGCATCGTCAGGGTTTGCAAACAAACACGTCAATCGATCAACCAAGGGAAGGTACTACATCACCAGAGCTGGAATCTTTTTCTGCGCATAGTAGTCTACTTCCCCTTTTTCTTTCTTTGTGGGTTTTAAACTCTGCTGGGTTTTCTTTTTCCTCTTACCTGCTATAGACACAGAGGCTACGTTCTCTTCCTCTCGATAGTCTTTGTTCGTCTTGTACCTACTTGCGCCACAATTTGGACAGCTCTCCAAGTCTTTATAATCATCACCTCGATAAAGGATGGAATGATTTCTACAGGCGTGGATCTTTTCGACACCCATTGTAAGCGGACTGATTAGCTTCTTTGTGTAGTAGGTATTAGCTGGCACGTTGTTCTCCTTTGGAAGCATGTCTGCTAGAATACTCAAGAACGCATCGAAGCTGGCATCACAAAGACCATATCTAGCTTTGACCATCAACAACTTCATCACGGACCACAGGGTCGTGAACTCTTTCGTACAACCCTTCGACTCATCGTAAAAAGTCTCTTCTGCTGCCTTCTTCATGGCCTCCATACCTTTCACGAAGAACATTGATGGATCAGTATGACGATGCAACATTGCGTCTAAGAATTCTGCATCTTCCTCAGCATCTGGTAGGACATGATCAGTTCTGTCGTCTACATTTCCTCCAACGAAATCATGATCAGTAACATTTGGCACTACATGTTCACTCTGGGTACTAGGCTGATGTGTCCCTCGTACAATCTTATTCAGGCCATCGGCGCCGATGTTCTCACAGTTTTCAGCTAAATAAGGTGAAGAACTACCCTCTCCATGCTTAGTCCAAATCAAATAGTCCTGCATAAATCCTCGATGGACCAGATGAGACAGGATTGGCTCTGTGTCATCGAACACAACAATATTTTTGCAGTCTGTGCATGGACAATATATGTGCTTCATGTCTGTTCTCCTAGCATGGCTCTTAGCGGCATCAATGAACCTGTTGAGCTCAGGTAGGTATGATGGATCGACTCTTGGTAACTTATACATCCAGTATGACCTTTCTATCATTACCTATAAATAACAAATTAAATGAAAAGAGAGACAATAATGGTGGAACCCGAGATCCAAAAAATGGCTAAATAGAGTAAGAATGGTTCAAAAAGATGTGAGAGGTATAAACTAACCTTTTTTTAGAAATCTCCTTCCAAAAAATGAAGATGAAAACCTCTCCCCTTGTAGAGGGTGAAATGCATGTAGACCTCCAAATCGCCTCCAATGAAAGTTGGTTGCGAGTTCTGCTTAGATCGGGGAGGAAGAATGGGTATTCACTATTATAATCTTCTATTAAATCTTATTAATCATACTACGCATGCAAAGTCATACAAATATGGCTTAAATGCTTATATTATTTTATGATGTAATTAAAACTAATTAATATGCACCGAATAAATAAATATATGATTAAAACATAGCTAATAATATAAATTTATATATAAAAGTATAGAAACAAGGAGTAAAAATAAAGATATACTAACAAATTAAATAAAAGACATTATCTTTCTCTCTCTTCATGCATATAACACACCATTAATGGAGGTGAACTAACCATGTTAAGAGAGGGGAGAAACTATTTAAACTAAGAGGCAATCATGATAGGAAGAGAGGGCAAACTTCATCTAACCGTGTTGAGCAACCTCATTTGAAAAAAAAAGACAATAGCCTAGGTATTCCTCTCTCTAGCTCATGGTGAAACCCTAGATTCAAAATTTAGCTAAATGGAGCAAAGAATGGTTAAAACAAGGTTAGAAGTAAGTAAACTAACCTTTTTTAGCAATCTCCTTCAAAGAAATGAAGATCAAAACCTCTCCCCTTGTATTTGGTGAAGTCTGGACCACCAAAATCGCCAACTATGGAAGTTGGCTGCGAGTTACTATTCGGCTCGGGGAGGAAGAAGGGGTATTTATAGCAGGCTTTGTACTGATGGTTCCTTAAGTGAACCGCCTATAGAAAACCATTTCTACAGGCGGTTCACTTAAGGAAACCGCCAGTATAAATGTCCTATTTCTACTGGCGGTTCAGTTAAGTGAACCGCCAGTAGAAATCAATTTCTAAATCAATTTCTACTGGCGGTTCACTTAACTGAACCGCCAGTAGAAATAGGACATTTATACTGGCGGTTTCCTTAAGTGAACCGCCTGTACGAACTGATTTGCACTTGCGGTTCTTATCTCTGGCCCCACCGTTTTTTCTGCTGACGTCCGGTAACAGGAACCGCCTGTATAAATAAAACAGTGGCGTCGGCGTAGAACTTTTGTGTACTAGTGTTCTTAAGAGTATGGTGTGTATTCGTAGCGATGGATGTATGTACGCTTGTACCATCGCTTATACGTGTTCATGTAAAGTTTTGTATTCAAAATAAATTAGAGTGGGGATCTACTTGTTCGCTGAGCCTGTCAATTAATGAAATAATCGAGATGGGCACGTGGTACAGCACATGCCTTTAGATGATAAATTCAACTAGCTGGATGTCATAACAGTATACTACGTCAACCGCTGACAGCAGCAAGCTAACGCACATTGATGGATTATAGTGTACAATAGAGTATTATTATTGCTTGTCCAGTGAACACTAGTAGAGAACAGATCATTCGTCCAACATCAGGATTGGCTTTTGTCCCCGTATTTTTTGTGTTTGTGACTCCTTGCAGTAAACTTGGATCTTTTAGCGCCAGCTTGCTTATACTAACTATATATATAAGACATGTCGTATGCATTCAAGAACATTTTTTATGGGATAAGACTCCAGTGCCATATCTTTTTTTTTAAGTTGTGCATGTTTGCAATGTGAAAAAGCGTTCGAAGTTCACTGTGTTGAGAGTTTTCTGAAATTACTGTATGTGGAATAAAACTTGTGAGTGTACCATTTGATTTACTCAAATTATAAATACTGAAAGTCGATGGTGTTACGTGCATTCGGTGAATCTGTAAGCGCCTTCATGCTTTACGACCAAAAAACGAACTGGCTTTGTGCGCATGAGAATGATATTGATGGAAGAAGTGACAAGCCGGTTGCGAAGTGACAGGCTTGAGTTTTTGTTTCTGTTCTTGTTTGAAGACAAGAGAGCATGGACTAGCAAACACATTGACTAGTTACTTGTTCGGAATCGCAATCTAAATATCTTGATTGTGGATGATTTCCGTTCCTATGGGCCAGATATTCCTACATCAGGGAAGAATAAATTTCATTATTTGCACTCTCAATTATTCTGTCTTCTCTTATAGTTTCCTAAACATTAAGGGAAAAAGTAAATCCTAAAATTCCAATTTACTTAATCACACTATTATGGGAATAAGGTCATCCGTTGGATGGAAGTAGCACTACTTAACACCTTATTTTGCAGCAGGATGCTTGATGCATGTCAGGAAAAGGAGAAAATGCTCTGCTTGTTCGAGACTTAGTGATATGTAACTAAAGCTTACAGAGGGTACAATAACCAGTTTCAGCTTTTCCCGCCCCTGCCAGTTCCAGATGTTGCCTGGCAGATTATATCCCTTCATTTTGTGGAAGGTTTGCCCACATCTGGCTCGGCCAATCGCATTTTAGTGGTGATTGATTCTTTCACCATCATGGCATTTCATACCACTCCATCACCCATTCACTACAAGTACAACCGCTAAGGTTTTCATGCCTCACATCTACAGCATGGCATGGCTATTGTTATTATATCCAACCTGGACCGAGTGTTCACCTCCAACCTGTGGTAGGAGCCTTTTCATCTGGAGGATGTGCAATTGTGTATGAGCTCTAGTTACCACCCTCAATTCGACGGTCAAACCGAGCGACTTAATCAGACAGTGGCGACCTTTCTCCGTTGCTTTGTGCATGCTTGTCATTCTAAATGGCTCCAGTGGTAACCCTTGGCAGCCTACTGGTACAACACCACTCTCCAATCTGCTACTGGACGCACTGCATTTGAGGCTCTCTATGGGCACGACCCGAAACACTTTGGGCTGAAAATAAGCGCTGAATTCGGCTCGTGCTGATTTGTTGTGAGAGAAAAATACTGTTTCATGGCTGAAAATAAGCGCTGATTGGTCAAAAAAACAAGATTTCTATTTCTGAGCTCTCCAACTGGATGGATCAGCATTGTGATATGGATGAATTGATCAAACAACATTGAGCTCGCTCCAAGCTTCGTATGAAGAAACTGGCCGACAAAAATCGTTTCGAACAGGTGTTTCAGGTGAACGATTCCTAACACTTCAACCTTATGTTCAGGCGTCTATTGCACCACGACTGAACAAGAAGCTTTCCTTCAAGTATTTCACCCCGTTTCAAGTCATCGCACGAGTTGGCGCTGCCTCATACAAGTTGGAACTTCCTCAGTCCACTACTATACACCCGGTGTTCCACGTTTTTCAGTTAAAAAATGTTGTTCTGGATCCTACTCAGGTGGTGGCAACTATACCTGATGATGTCTCCAGTCCAAGACTACCTCAACGTTTTCGTTCTTTAGTGCCGTATCGTCACTCCGGGTGTTGGTGCTGTTCATCAAGTCCTGGTTCACTGGTCTGGGTGGCCCACGGAGCTAGCAATGTGGGAAGATATGGACGTCATGAAGCAGGTTCCGTTTGCGCCGGCTTGGAGGCAAGAGGTGACTCAAGGAGGAGAGAATGTCAGTGCTACTCAGCTGGCACTACATGATTCAGAATTGCCTGATGCTGAACAAATGGTGGCCCCAAGGCGAAGGTCCCGAGCTGGAACATTCAATCCTCATTGGGCCGGCAGTGAATCGACCACCTAAAAAGGCAAGCCCATCTATCTATCGTTGCGTATGCGTCTTTGCTTTCTCAACCTGCTTGCATTTGGCTTAAATATATTCTGTTAGCTCTGAAGGCAACGTGTATTACCTGAACAAACCATTACAATACTAATCCTGTCCTCGCCTCTGTTCATCTCTTCGTCCCGTATTGCTCTTCCTCTTTCTGATCCGATTGCTTCTTCCCCTTGCCGCTGCTGCCGCGCTCACACCTGACCTCGAGTTTTACAATCCTGTTTAATTTAGCCTTGGTCAACTATACCAAGGCTCGAGGCAAGAGCCACCGGCCAGCGGCCCCTCACGGAGACAGGTCCTACCATATAAAGAAGATTTGTATATATATACTAATTAGTCGGCGCCAATGACGGACCCCTCTCGTGCATATATTATACCATGCACCTTAAATCTTGATCAAGCCTCAAGGTGAAATGGTCCCTGCACTATAGTTTACTCCCTGGACTAAAGCAGCTGTGAGTGAGTGACTTGTGAACATGCATGCGTCATCTGTTAGCAGCTTGCTCTACTGTTTGCGTTACTAGAAGCTAGATCCATTGCAATGTGTGCAAATATTTTTTTTGAAGACTTGCTGCTACTTGACGAGAGACTCGGAGGTCATGTAAATGAAACTCAGTTACTTAGGCACAGACGACGGAGCGCTCTTGCATGCACGTGAATCCTACGCGCAGCAACGGATTCCCTGGATTCCTCAGATCCGAGAACAAACCACGTTGCTACTTCACTTCATTATAACCTAGGCTTCAAGATCCGATAACAAACCACGTTGTTACTTCACTTCATTATAACCTAGGCTTCAAACTAATGCAATAAGGAACAATGCTGCGCCCGATAGGAAAAAAATAAATGTTAGAAATTCTAAAAATAATCATAGACACCTAGCCTTCAATCTGACTCTCTAATGATGATTATCACCAATCATAGCTGTTGGATCTATTGTATTTTATTAACAATTACCCACATACACCATATTAAATTAATTAAATACATAAGGCAACCATATAAATTTATTTTTCAATAGCCCACACATTCCTTTTTGAGAGATAATTTAATATAACTCACTAAATTTGAATCTAAACTACCCACATCTACAATTTTGTATGATTATTTAGAGTAACCACCTAAGATTATGTAATTGTTACCGTTTGTAGAAGATTCTTGCTACTTGCTGCCACTATATCATTACACACAACACAGCACTAGAATCTCTTGTTTAGTTTCTTTACATTTAGTACGTTAGACTATAACCATATGTTTTGACAAGATATCACTAGTGCAACAAGCATTTCTTTGTTCACGACTCACCTAGGTACGTATTGGCTGGTGCGATGTACTAACGACTGACTTCATTCATTGTCATCCCAATCAGCCAAATGAAAACCAAACTTGCAACGTGTACTACCATTCTCATCTGATTCAAGCTGTCCGGGGATCTACTGCACATTATTGCAAATATACTTTTATGGGCCAGATATTCCTACATCAGGGAAGTCTAAATTTCATTATTTGCACAATCAATTATTCTGTGTCTTCTCTTATAGTTTCCTAAACATTAAGGGAAAAAGTAAATCCTAAAATTCCAATTTACTTTATCACACTATTATGTGAATAAGGTCATCCATTGGATGGAGGTAGCAGTACTTATCACCTTATTTTGCAGCAGGACGCTTGATGCATGTTAGGAAAGGGAGAAAATGCTCTGCTTGTTCGAGACTTAGTGATATGTAACTAAAGCTTACGGAGGGTACAATAACCAGTTTCAGCTTTGTTGTCTTCTACAAAAGTTTAAGGGAGTAAAATTTGCCTTGTCCCAAGATCTTTGTAATATGGTATGCAAAACAAAATAATAACATGTCCAAGGAGGATCCAAGCAATATGTCATTTTGTTGGCCGTGGTAGTAAGCACCAGGGATATGTTGGTTCCTTGGTGAGTAGTTAACACCTCCAAGAAATTGCGAATTTCCTCATCTATTTTATTTGCTGAACCGACAAGGAAATCTAATTTTTTCTTGGCTGTTACCTAATAGCATCACGAAATTAAAACTCCATGTGTTCTATTTGCACCAAGACTAGCTCGTGTGCGGAGAGGGGGGCAAGTAGTGTTGTCAGACAATGCAACAACTAATTGACTAGCATAAGCATATCAAAGAGATCACGTCGTACAATTGCACCGACTCTAGCTAGCGCCTGGTCGCCTCTGACATCCAGGGGACCATTCGGGCCGTGCCATCCCCACGGCTCTAGCTCGTTTCCCTTTCGCCAGAAGCCAACTTCCCTAAAACCGGGCCAATTTAGGAGAGCCAAACGGGCATTTTGCTGTAATTGTTGCCACTAATGTAGATACTATTATTATTAATAATGATGAGGAATTGGCCAGTCACGTTCTCACGCGTATATTATTACAATTCTCTTGTAGAGCATACACGGTCAACACCTACACAATCGTACCAAATCCTAGTTTAATGATATTTTTTAGTCAAGTCTTGCAGCGAGACTCGGTGATCATGTGAATCAAACGCATTTAATTAAGCACGTGAGTCCTACGTGGTGCAACGGACTCCACTGATGCCTCGGATCTGGGAACAAACCACGTGACCATAAATTATCATTAGCTTCTGATGAAGGAGGTGTTGATGGAACTAGCAATCTCATTCCACACACCAAAAATGAAAAGTAAGTAGCGAAGATAATGAACTAATCATTCTTCAAACCAAACACCCTAATACATTTGTGTTTATCAATATTAAGATCCGCGAGATCTGTTTTATAAATGTTCTTAAGAGTATGGTGTGTGTATTCGTAGCGGTGGATGTATGGACGCTTGTACCGTCGCTTATACGTGTTCATGTAAGGTTTTCTATTCAAAATAAGTTAGAGTGGGGATCTACTTGTTCGCTGAGCCTGTCAATTATGGAAATAATCGAGATGGGCACGTGGTATAGCACATGCCTTTAGATGATAAATTCAACTAGCTGGATGTCATAACAGTATACTACGCCAACCGCTGACAGCAGCAAGCTAACGCACATAGATGGATTATAGTGTACAATGGAGTACTATTATTGCTTGTCCAATGAAGAACCTACCACTTACTTAAACTGTACTCACTACCAAAATTGTAGTAAAACACTACCACTAGTTAAAGCACATGTGAATATCACTAGGAGACGTTTAGTTGGGAAAATCTGTACTAAATTTTGAATAGCAAAACACTAGGAAAAGTCCACCTCACTAGGAGAAGTCTAAAATTCTGGTTGTGACTCCTTGCAGTAAACTTGGACCTTTTAGTCCCAGCTAGCTTATACTAACTATCACTACTGGAGACTTGAAATTCCCTGACCAACGTCAGGCAAAACTAGAATTACCCTGTCAAGCTAGCCCTAACGGTAAATGCACCGTGAGAGAATTTCATGGCGATATTTTCATTTTTTATGACGATAAGTACATTTTCATGACGATATTTTTATTTTCCCTGATGGTAAGTGCACCGTAAGGGAATTTCAAGTTTCCAGTGTTCTGTATATATAAGACAAGTTGTATGCATTCAAGAACATTTTTTATGGGATAAGAAAGGAGAGAAAATAGACTCCAGTGGCATATCTTTTTTTAAGTTGTGCATGTTTGCAGTCTGAAAATGCATGTGAAGTTCACTGTGTTGAGAGTTTTCTGAAATTATTGTACGTGGAATAAAATTTGTGAATGTATCATTTGATTTCAAATTATAAATACTGGAAGTCGATGGTGTTCCATGCATTCCGCGAACCTGTAAGCGCCTTCGTGCTTTACGACCAAGAAACGAACTGGTTTTGTGCGCATGAGAATGAAAGTGTTGAAAGAAGTGGCAAGCCGGTTGCAAAGCTACAGCCTTGAGTTTTGGTTTGTGTTCTTGTTTGAAGACAAGAGAGGATGGACTAGTAAACACATTGACTAGTTACTTGTTCGGAATTACAATCTAAATATCTTGATTGTGGATGATCTCCGTTCCTACGGGTGAGCGCCTAGTGTTGTTGCACGGTGATGATTTCAATTTTCATTAAGAATATTAAATCTTAGTCCAAATTTCTCAAAGATTGAGACTTTTTTGATATTTTTTCTTTTTTGCTGTTCTTGCGATTTTTGTTCGATCTTATCGTTCCCCGGTGTTCGTGTTGCTACCATTAGGACGAACAACTTTGGATGAATAACATCGCCACACAGAGCGATCAATAAAAACACAATTACAATGATCATAACTTTTCCATTGCATTAATTAGTCTGAATAAGTCAAGTCCATACGGATGCATGTGTACTAAATAGTTATTGCATTGTATCAAGGTTGGCACATTTAGCCCCAGTTGATATTTCTAACCAATACTAAGAGTTTTGTTTTTTCATTTCTTTCATTTTCATTTTATAGTTTCTTTTCATTTCAATTCTTTTTTGGTTTCGATTTGCTTTTCATATATGAATTCTACGTATGTCGCTAATATACATACATACGTATAAGGTTCCGTTCGAGCATTATACATAAATAACTTACAGAAATGTATGAAACTAAATATACAAATATTACAAAGAGGTTGTGCATGCACATGGAATATGTACATAATAAGTTACAAAAACCTTGTACTACCTATGTCCTTGGGATTTCTTGAGCAAACCTAATAATCATTCGTTGTCGTTTGGATACTATGTATTAATTCTTTAGGGTCATAGTAGTACGCGCCCTTGGAATCTATGACCTGGCGCAAAAGAAATCCAGGCAATGCCTCTTGAATTGCTTTGATCTGTTCACCTCGCAGGACCTTGCGTTTCTTCCAATCAATCTTCAATTCCAATGAAAGGACAAATATGAATACATATATGATTATATATCAAAACAATGGTAACGAATAAATTGTGTATAATTTTTACATATTTCGAGGATTTCTTCTGGAGTTCTCCTTGAGTACTCCATGAGGAACTTGCAGACGTAGTATCCACATATGGAGAACTCCTCATGGAGTACTGGCCTTGAGTACGTACTCCAATGAGAAATTCTCCTTACATATTTCGAGGATCCCTGCTGTAGATACCACTTTACGAGAAAAAGATTCATGGCCAACCTATGAAGAATGGTAATAATGAATTGAACTAAATAAATATGCAGTGACCTATCTAGGTAGTATTACTTAATGGGTATTGAGTTATATGCAGAGGCACTTGCCAATTACTATAACAGTGTTTCTCGGTGAACGTTTTCCAAGCATTGCTCGACAGAAAAATAAATGAAGTTATATCATTAAAGTGGCATACGAGAGTTTATAGTGTGTGCGAGACTGAAATTACCACTGGAGAATATCAAGGATTTCTTGGTACTCTTCTCGGGGCTTTGTCGCTGGGACAAAGATTTTTATAGTACTCCTAGTCAAATCGATGACCAACAGCATCCAGTAAAAGCTACATTTATACGCACACATAACTCAATTAAAGTCAACTTGAAGTAAGCAAAATAAAATGGGCACAAGAGATTTACACTCACTTGTAGTTGTAAGGAAAAAGTAGAGGTGTCTTGTTCGCATTCATATCTAAGAACTTCAATAGATTGTCCTGCATTTGAGGTTGCCACTTATTATATGGCATAACCCTCATAGGCGCCTTGAATAACTGATTCAGATCAATGGAACCCAAGCCTTTCTTCTTGAGGTTCAGCATCTCATGTCTGCATATATAGTGTGAGGGTATAACTATATATGAACAATGAACTAACATAGGGGTTATGTTGGCGGAGGCTCCCTACGCAGTGCAGATTTGGGGGCACCCACACGCAACACGGGAAAGCCTCCGCTCGAGGGCGAAGTAACACAGTGACAACTCAATGGTGGATGGAAAGTAAATGATCTCAATTAATTCTTCTACACTGCAGTTACATCGCTATTTATAGGCTATAGTATACGACCTTAGGCTATTTACATAGGGATCCTCAAGGGGAAAGAATATCCCCGGGATATCCTTACACACAACCGCCCACCTCATGGGTATCTGAGTCAATTCCCCCTTGCATTTCAACCACCCACTTGCTTGTCGTGTAGTGCTTCGGGAGCCTTCGTGCTGTGACCTTTGGACGAAATGAGGGCTATGCTCCACACCCGAACCTTCGCGAGCGACGAGATCCCACGTTTGGCCCTTCAGAACCTTCGCGGGACTTGGGGTGGCCTTCGCTCACCAGGCGGAGGTTCCGCTTGGCCTTGGGCGTAGCATCCTTCACACGCGGAGACCAATCTCCGCTCGGAGCCTTCACGTTCCTGCAGCTGATCGCACAGTGGTCAGTTCTTTAAATCAGAGCAAAAGACATGGTGGCTGGCCTTACTGGAACCCTAGCGCAATCCATGGCCGAGCCTCTGCTCCTGTTACAACAATTCCCCCATTGAGGATTTGATCCTGCGCAGGTGGTCCATGACCCTCAAAACCATGCGGGGTGAGGCCAGCGGAGGATCGTGGGGGTTTCGGTCATGTGACCCCCTCTTCCCCCCGGGCCACCTGCAGCTGACAGAGATTTCATTTTTACTAACGTGACGTTTCTTACTTGGGATTCGAAACGACGCGTCGCGATTCCAACCGTTGGATGCCGGAATTCGAAGGGTCGCCGTGTTCCCTATAAATACGGGTGACTGGGCGGTGAATCCCCCTCTGCGGCTATTGCTTTCACCTTCCCTTGCTGTTTTACCACCTCTGCACTATCTGCTCGCTGCACTGCTCGCTAGCCTCCGCTTGCTCTGTGCTGCTCCAGTTGCCATTGTGGCTTCGCACCATCGCTTCCCTACCTTTTCAGGCCCATACTCCAAGCTCGCGAGGGTTCGGGCTTCTGGTTGGGCTGCTAGATTTGAGGATTGCATGCTTGCTGCGACAAAGGCTCAAGATCTGTTGGAGACCCAGTCCGACGTCGATGCCTCGATCAGTGACTTAGAGCCTATTGCCACGATGGCCAGAGACATCAGCTTCCACTTCGGGCGGTCTTCGAGGACCCAGTCCGCGGTCGACGACCCGTCGTGGTGCCTTCCCTTTGGGGTACGGTTGAGCACCCGGGGCAGAGGAAGTTCCTAAGGCAAAGACTTACGAGGCTGTTGTGTTCTGGGCATTTTTCGACTACAGTCTTCGCTTCCCCGAGGGTCCCTTTCTTCGCTCTGTCCTGGAGGGCTTCAATGCGCAAGTTCAGCATTTGACTCCAAATGGTGTTCTGGCACTGAGTAAATTCAATTGGGCTTGTGAGTCGTATGGCTCCCAGCCAGATCTGCACTTCTTTAGCGACACTATGAGCTTCAGAGGCAGCCGCGCAAGATTGGGTCAAAACTGTCGGAGGCTCAGTTTGCTAGCTGCTCTTTCATCCCAAAGCGAAAAAAGGAGAGCTTGCTTGAGTTATCATTTGTCAGAAGAATATGTGGGAGTCTAAGTGGGTGATTGAATGGTTCTACATCAGAGTCTCTGCGGTCGATTCTCCGGATGGTTCGGGAGTGAAGATTTTTCCTTTGGCTTGCACGTCGGGGAGCCTGGGGTTGATGAAGCTGCTCACGCAGAGGTTTTCTGCTGGTGAACATTCGGAGAGTTTCTGTTCTTGTGAAGGAGCCTTCGCTCGGGCTTGCAAGTATTCTGGTGGGCGCAACCTGGTGGAGGAAATGATTGCCTCTGATTTTTGGCCGTTGGGCCAGGTCCGCTCAGCGATGAGGCTCGACAACGTTCCGGTCCCTATTTTTGGTGAAGACATCGGGATCCCCTTTCCCTGATTTGAAATCGAGCTTCCTGAAGGTATGTGGAGTCTGCTGCCTCCGACGTTGTGGGGCCTCTGACGGACAATGAGGTGCTCTCTCGTCAAGCGGCGGCTGGCAATATACCCCGCCTTAACTGTGTTTTCGAGGGGATGGGCGTTGTATATAGGACTAGGCCTATCCCGGAGAAGGTGAGGCAGAAGCTTGTGGGCAAGGGCACCACATCTACTGCTGCTCTTGAAAGGAAGAAAAGAGCTAAGGGCCCCGTGACTCGTGGGGCGGTAAAGAAGATGTGGATTGTTGGTACTTATTCCGCACCTAGCGCTGGTGAAGAGGCAGAGACTAGGCGCGTGTCACAATCTACCTCCGCCAGGTCTGAGGCTGGCGAAGTCTCCACTACTCCCTCTGCTGGAGACAATGAGGGGCATTCCCCACTAACGACTGATGCGACAGAGGTGAAGTTCCTTGCACCTGTCCTCGGGGTTGGGTATGCGTCCAGCGGAAGTGAGTCCTCTCCTCCTCGACAAAGGTCTTCGCCGATTCCCCCTCCTGCGGCTCACTCTCTGACTCTGCCTCACACCGCGCCCTAACCTGGTCCCCCGACACCGGCTGGATCTCCGGTAGTCACGGCTGAGAAGACTACTACGGAGACCGGGACGATATTCCTGAGAAAGCGTCTGGAGGGAAGGGCTCCACTGGTGCGGCTGAAATCGCGGCTGCGGAGGGTATCCTGGCCCTAGGTGAGTTGTTGTTCCGTGCGTTCGCCTGCTCTTGTATTTTACACTTTTTTTTAAGTGTGTTCGTTTTACAGGTGATCTTGGTGCTGATTTCCGCACCGAGCTGAGAAGGTCTCCGCGGCTAAAGCCTCCGTGACTGAGCCTAGTGCGAGTGGCGCCCCAGAATCCGTTGAAGGTCCTTCTTTTCTCTCATTTTTTTCCTCTTTCTTTTTTCCTTTCCTGTAAGTCTGCTAATTCTTCGCCTACTCATTTTTTGTTTTGTTTGCTGCCACCTCAGGTCCTAACCTTATTGGTGAGTGGGAGGCGGCTATCTCTGCTGTGAAGAAAGTTACCCAAGGTAGTTGATCTTTTTGATTCTTCTGATGGTCCCTAAAACTTGTTTTCTTATGTCGTGGTTGTTCCGCAGGGGTTGCCCGGAGGCATTTTGATGGGATGGACTTTTACAAGCTGCTCTGGCTTAACCTTGAGCATGAGAATCTTGAGAGTCTCCGCTTACTTCCCTTCTTCCTTTCTCTCTTTATATATATATATATATATATATATATATATATATATATATATATATATATATATGTATGTATGTATATGTCATTTTTTGTTTTCTCATGGGGCTTAGCTTGCGGAGACTCTTGAGCCCGAGCGACCAAAGAGGTATTATGCCGTGATGAGGTCATACAGGAGCTTGAGGCTACCAACACTCGACTCTCCAAGGAGGCGAGGGATGCCAAGGATGAGGCTGAGCAACTTGCTCGCCAAGGTTGCCGATTTGGAGAAACCTAAGGCATCTGCCAGCTTGGCGGAGACCAACTTGGCTGCCCGACTTGAAAAGGCCAATGAATCCTTGGAGGGTCTGCGGAAACAACTTGCAGCGGAGCAAGCTTCTGGTGCTGCGTTTGGTGGCGGTACTCCTCTTCCTGAGAGTGGTTTGTTTCCTACTCTCCAATGGTTGAAGACTTGCATCCCGGCACTCGAGGATTTTGTGATGGGTGTGAGTGATTTTGGTGCGCTCGCAGTGTGCCACCAACCTCGCGAAGACTCTTGTGGCCGCCGGATGTGAGCATGTTGAGGGGATGCGAAAGAGGAAGAAATATGCTAGCCCTGCAGAGCTTGGAGAGGGGACGGAGGCTACTCGGTCCTTCGTTCGCCGATTCATTGCCTACTTTTGGCATGACCATGGCCGCGCAGATGCGAAGGCTCTTGCAGAGGCGCACCGAGCGGAGGTCAGTTGCTGATTGCTGCTTTGGTTTGCCGTAGGCGGCGATTTGCCTGCTTGTTTGTTCCCTGACTTTTTACTTTTGTGTGTAGGCTGCAGAGCTCGCCACAAAAACAGCCGCATCAAGGGCTGCTGGGAGTTCGAAGGCTCCTGCTGCTGGTGCGCCCCTAAAGAAAGATGCTCTAAAGGATGCTTCCCACTCAGAGGTTTAGGATTAGCTAGTTTGGCTGAAGACCCTTGTTGGGTTTTTTTCATTATATCTGTGTAATATATGAACTTTATTAATGCGAATCTATCCTGCGCAGGGTACCTTCGCTGGGCCTGTGCAGGACATTTGTCCTATTACTTTTTGGAGCCGAGGTATTTTTGTTCGAGGCGAGTTGTGGGAGTACTGGCGCAGCAGTTTCCTGAACGTGAGCGTCGAAGGCATGTTTGACTTTGTTGAGGCGGAGATCGATGATAAACGTAGTTTATTTGTTAGGTCCTTGGCTTGGCGCGGTTTGGGGTATTAGTTTATTCTGTGTTTACATAATTTCCTGGTTTTGAACTTTGCACTACGTTATTTGTTGCGCTCCCTTTCCCTTTCACGTAAGGCGCCTGGGATGTACTAGCGGCCTTCGCTTGTCTTGATGGCTGGCACCGCAGTCGTTCTTCGCGCTGGCCTGCCGATCCGCAACCACTTCGCTCCTTCGCGAGATGTTCTTGGTCTTTTTGCCGGGCCTTTGCTCGCTTGGCTGACTAGCAACGTAGTCACCCCTCGCGTTCGCTTGGTGATTTGCCCCTAGACCCGATGTAGGCAGGGGCTGTTGAACCTATGCTTATAGTCATTGCTTCTGTTGTTGTAGACTCAGAGGATGTGGTTGTCGCTTTGTCATTTGTTGCCGCAGCGGTTTCAGGAAGCCATGTAGCACCGCTGCCTGGTGTTGAGGCTGGTTTGATCCGAAACTGTGTCAGCGGACTCGGGGGGATGTTACGAGTCTTCATGTGGTATCCCCCCTTGTCTTCTCCGGCCCATGGGTCTTTTGCGGAGGCTAGTTGTTTTCTGTGTTGCTGTGGCCAGCTCTTTACGAGTATTCGAGTGGTTTCTCTCCAGACTTGTTGGTAAGTGTACGTCAGCCGCCATCCCTCTCTATCTTTGGTGTCGTAGTGTGGTGCTTTGAGTTGGAACGGCTACTGATTGGCTGGTCTCGGGTCTGGGCTTTTATAGGGAGCACCCCGAGGGGTGTCATTATCATTGGTTGGTAAGGGTTATGTACATGAATAGTACGTCCTTTGTTAGGTGTGTGACTTTAAGAGTGGCGTTTTAATTCGTAGGACATTGGGCTTTATGATTTGGATTCTCTTTAAAGGAAGACCTTTCTTTCTAGAATTTCCCTGGTGCCCGAAATCGTTTTAGTAGTTTTGGTGCGGAGGTTATTTCCCCCTTGTTTCTTCGCGACCTTGCCCGTGCTTGTGATTGGGCAAGTTTTTCTGGCGGAGGTTATGCCTAGAGCTGGTCAGTACTCTGCCGGCGAAGGCATTTAGTGGTTCCATTTTTTTCGAGGTTTTGCTGGTGCCTGTGGGTGTACAGGACTTTGCTAGCGAAGGTTTTTAATCGCCCTGACTTTTCGGGGTTTTGCTGGTGCCTAAACTTGGACAGGACTTTGCCAGCGGAGGTATTTAATCGCCCTGACTTTTCAGGGTTTTGCTGATGCCTGAATTCGGACAGGACATTGCTAGCGGAGGTCAACCTGCGCCACCTTGAGGGCGTTGCAGGTTGTCCTTGTGATTATCGTGTCGAATGTTGTGGTCTCTTTGCCGACCACTTTCGACTTTGTAGCAGAGGCTGTTCTTGGGGGTTATCCTCTTTATATTTCAGAGGGCTTACATAGGTACCACCTCATTAAAAACCTCACCTCCGCTAGGAGCCCCCATTGTGAGGAAAAGAGTGCAGTCCTTTTCAGAAAATTGAAAAATGAAAAATGCAAAAAAGGAAGGAGGCCTTCGATTAGGTTCTTGAAGGTTGCCCTGTACATTTTAAACATAAAATCTGCGGAGGCTGTCGATGTTCTAGGTGTGCGTTGTTGTGTGGCCTTGGAGGTATGTGAGGTGGAACGATCCTGGCTTCCCTGCCTCTGTTGCTGTATAGGGTCCTTCCCATTTTGGTTGCAACTTCCCTGCTTTTGCTGCGTCTGGTTTGCGTCGAAGCACAAGGTCTCCTGTTCTGATACTCTTTCTGACTACTTTGCTATCTCTCCAGCGCCTTCTTTGAGCCTGGTACTTGTCAATTGTCTCCATGGCTTCTAGCCTTGATCCTTCTATTGTTTCTTTGGAGTTTGCTTCATCTTAGGCGAGCTGGTGTTTGATCACGCGGAGGCTCTGATGCTTCACCTCTTCGAGTAGCATGGCTTCTTCTCCGTATAGGAGCTTGAATGGAGTGAACCCAGTGGTTCTAGAGGTGGTTGTGTTGTGCAACCACATGACCTTTGGTAGCTCCTCTATCCATTTTCCTTTTTTTTCATTCCGTGCAGGGTTTTCGCAATTGCTGAAAACACTGCTCTATTTGCTCTTGCCACAGCTCCATTAGACTCTGGGTGGCACACAGACGCGAAGGCTAGCTTAGTGCCTATGCTATCGCAGAAGCTTTTAAAGCAGTTGGAGTCAAACTGTTTGCCGTTGTCCAGTGTGAGCACCCTCGGGACACCAAATCTGCATATAATGTTTTGCCAGAAAAATTTTCTCATAGAGTTCGAGGTTATCGTTGCCAAGGGTTTTGCTTCTATCCATCTTATTAAGTACTCTATTGCCCCTTGCGAAGTAGGTAGCGGGCCAACTAGGTCTATTCCCATCTCTGTAAAGGCCATGTGGGTGGTATCAACTGAGTCTCCGCCCTGACCTCGACTGGTGGGGTGCATTCATTTGGCACGCCTGGTAGCTCTTCACAATATTTTCAGCATCCCTGAGGTGTGTTGGCCAGTAGAATCCCTGTTTGATTGCCTTCGCTGACAGAGCTCTGGCTCCTATGTGGGAACCACATGTTCCGGAGTGGATTTCATTGAGCAGATCCAAGCCTTCGCTTGATGGAATGCATTTCATAGTGGCTGAACTACTCCCTTTTTGTAAAGTGTCCCCTCTATCATTGTATATGACCGTGCTCTGGCTCTCAGTCTGGCTGCTGTTGGTTCGTTTTCCGGTCTGTCACCAGAAATTGCTTCTGTGATCTCCGCTCTCCAATCGATGTCTACTGCTAGGGCTTCTCTCTCTGAGCAGCTACCCTTGGTTGCGGGTTCTGAACCCTCACAGTAGAACACATCTTCTGGAAGCTTGCATTCGGTTGCTGCAGCCTTTGCTATCGCGTTAGCCTCCGTGTTGTCTACTCTCGAGATGTGTTGTATTGTGAATCCTTTGAACCTCCGCTCTAGTCTTCTTACTGCCTCTAGGTATTTAATTAGCTCGGGCTCTTTTGCCGTGAAGTCCTTTTCCACTTGCCCTGCTATGACTTGAGAATCCGTTTTTAC
Organism: Eremochloa ophiuroides; assembly: GCA_038502445.1. NCBI lineage: Eukaryota > Viridiplantae > Streptophyta > Magnoliopsida > Poales > Poaceae > Eremochloa > Eremochloa ophiuroides. The sequence goes on along the minus strand of JAHLJS010000007.1, from coordinate 95,964,831 downwards.
CAATACCCTCTGAGCCCCCGCTGCTTTTGCTCTGGTCAAGCCGAGTAGGAATCCCTCGTATTCCGCAATATTGTTTGTTTCTCTGAAGTTCAACCGCTTGGTGAACTTGAGCTTTGATCCTGACGGGTCGTGATAATTGCCGCTGCGCCTGCGCCCAAGCGCCCCCAAGCTCCGTCTGAGTGAACTATCCAATGCTATTCTTCCTCTTGGTTTACTGGTTGCGTTGATGGAGTCCAGTCTACAACGAAGTCTGCTAGAACCTGCGATTTTATCACAGTCCTGGGTATGTAACTTATGCTGAATTGCGATAGCTCTTTTGCCCATTTGGCAATTCTGCTAGATGCCTCTTTGTTGTTCGGTATCTCCGCTATTGGTCTGTCTGAAGGAACAATGATCTCGTGGGCTTGGAAGTAATGCTTGAGCTTCCTTGAAGCTGTTAGTATTGCATAGATGATCTTTTCGACCTACGAGTAGCTAAGCTTGGCCCCTGATAAGGCCTCAGAGATATAGTATACCGGATGCTGTATGATCTTCGCCTCCTCCTCTTTCTCTAGTACCAAGGCTGCGCTTGCTGCGTGGTCGGAGACTGCCACATATAGAAGCAAAGGTGCCTCCGCTGGTAGTGCTACTACTGCGAGGGTTTTTGCTAAGTTGTTTTTCAGTTCCCCAAAGGCTGCTGTTTGCTCTAGCCCCCACTGCAGGTTTTCTGCGCTTCTTAAGACCTCGAAAAAGGGCAAGCTTCTTTCAGCGGATTTTGAGATGAACCTGTTGAAAGCTGCAATTTTGCCCGTAAGCCTCTACATTTCTTTCCTTGTCTTTGGTTCTGCCATAGCGTGGACTGCTTGTGTCTTCTCTGGATTGGCCTGGATTCCCTCTGGGCTTATAATGTAACCGAGCATCTTCCCCTTGCTGACTCCGAAGATACACTTCACTGGATTGAGTTTGAGGCCCACGGAGCGAAGGTTCGCAAATGTCTCTTGCAGATCTGCAATATGGTTTCCCTCTTCTTCGCTCATAACGACGATGCCGTCCACATATGCTATGATGTTTTTGCGTAGCTGAGACCCCAAAACTGCTTTGGTCATTCTGGCGAAGGTTGCTCCTGCATTCTTCAGGCCTTCGGGCATTCTTGCAAAGCAGTATGTTCCGAAGGGTGTGGTGAAGCTTGTTTTCTCCTCATCCTCCTTGATCCATATTTGATGGTATCCTGAGAAACAGTCTAGCAGGGAAAATCTCTTGCATCTCGCTGCTCGGTCTATTGAGGAGTCTATCCTGGGCAAACGGAACTGATCTTTTCTGCAGGCTTTGTTTAGGTCTATGAAGTCAATGCACATGCACATCTTGCCGTTCATCTTCGGCACGAGCACCACATTTGCTAGCCATTTGGGGTATTTCACCGCTCTTATAACCTTGGCGTCAAGCAATCTCTGGACCTCCGCCTTGGTGGCCTGGATCCTATCTTCGGACATTTTTCTTGGTCTCATACTTTGGTTGATGTCAAGACTGTGCTCAACTATATCTCTTGCCACTCCATTCAGGTCGGAGGCATCCCATGCGAAGATGTCCCTGTGGGCTGCGAGGACTCTCAAGATTTCTTGCTGCTCCTGCTCTAAGAGGTCTTCTCCAATTAGGACTTTCCTGTCAGGTACCTCCTCCTGCAACGGAACTGTCTTCGCCCTCTCCTGATCCCTCAGGTCTGTCTTTCCTTTTGGCATGTCCAGAGGTTGCTGGTCAACTGAATTGATATTTCTCTGAGATTTTTGAATGGCGCGTTCTATATTCCTTGCCTCTTTCAGACTGCCTTTCACTGTGATTACTCCATGTAGGGCTGGAATCTTCATGCAGAGGTATACCATGTGGATGGATGCAGTGAACTTGTTAGAGAATCCCCGCCCAAATATGGCGTTGTATGGGTAATGTAGATCGACTACATCAAAAGTGATGTATTCTGTCCTTGCATTGTGCTGGTCTCCGAAGGAGACGGGCAGAGAGATTTTACCGAGTGCTTGTATTTTCTTCCCCCTGGAGCTAGGCTCTACTGATATTCATCTGATCGAACGCATTGACGAAGATGATGTCTGCGGAACTGCCGGTGTCGACGAGTATTCTCTTTGTCTTGACGTTGAAGTGGGCTGATCAAGCGTTGTGGAGGCTGGCGGGGTTTGGAGGCTCTGGATCTCCACTTGTATGACTGCGAGCTATTGATGCAGGTCTGCTGCTTGCTGCGAGATCATCATGGTCCGCTGGGCAGCTGCACGCTCCTCCGCAAGTTGATCTCTGTCCTGCTTGGCCTTGAGTATCTGCTCTTGCAATTGCTGGAGGACTTGCTCTAGGGTAAGGTTGGGCCCTGGAGCTGCCTGGTCTTCGACATCTTCATGGGCTTCTTCTTTGTCGCCGTCGCCTGGTGGGGGATCCTGAGACTGGATCATCCTACCTGGTCTTTCGCGCTGTATAAGCTGCTGGCCTTCGCCCCCTTAGGGTTTCTGAATCATCTCGGTAGCGCGCCGGCGCTCTCCTTTTGGGTGGCATCTTTGGTCTTCTTTTGGCCTACCACGGCGGGCACCAAATGTTGGCGGAGGCTCCCTACGCAGTGCAGTTTGGTGTCTTGTTCGCATTCATATCTAAGAACTTCAATAGATTGTCCTGCATTTGAGGTCGCCACTTATTATATGGCATAACACTCATAGGCGCCTTGAATACCTGATTCAGATCAATGAAACCCAAGCCTTTCTTCTTGAGGTTCAGCATCTCATGTCTGCATATAAGTACTATGAGGATATAACTATATATGAACAACGAACTAACATAGGGGTTATGTTGGTGGAGGCTCCCTACGCAGTGCAAATTTGGGGGCACCCACATGCAACACGGGAAAGCCTCCGCTCGAGGGCGGAGGAACATAGTGACAACTCAAGGGTGGATGGAAAGTAAATGATCTCAATTAATTCTTCTACACTGCAGTTACATCGCTATTTATAGGCTACAGTACACGGCCTGAGGCTATTTACCTAGGGATCCTCAAGGGGGAAAGAATATCCCGGGGATATTCTTACACACAACCGCCCACCTCATGGGTATCTGAGTCAATTCCCCCTTGCATCTCAACCACCCACTTGCTTGTCGTGTAGTGCTTCGGGAGCCTTCGTGCTGGGACCTCCGGACGAAATGAGGGCTATGCTCCACACCCGAACCTTCGCGGGCTACGAGATCCCACGTCTGGCCCTTCGGAACCTTCGCCGGACTTGGGGTGGCCTTCATAAGCGGAGACCAATCTCCGCTCGGAGCCTTCGCGTTCCTGTAGCTGCTCGCACAGTGGTCAGTTCTTTACATCAGAGCAAAAGACACGGTGGCTGGCCTTACCGGAACCCTAGCGCGATCCGTGGCCGAGCCTCTGCTCCTGCTACAACAGGTTACATCAATTCAATTATTGTAGAAAGAATCACTTATATATAGACACCAATAGCTGAGGAGAGATTTGTTGACAGCTTCCTGATTTAAGAGTTGGTGTAATTCATTGAACTCAACATATAGCATGTCATAGCCCGGGTAACGCTCTGGTCTTGTTCTGCTAATAATTAATCCATGCAGCTTCACCACTTTCGGTCACTTCTAAGTACCACTTTTTTAACAAGAATATTTGTGTACCCAGATGTGAGTAGTCGTCAGGGTTGACAAGAGTCTGGACATATACATAGGTCTACTATTTATCATAGCCGCTTGTTGGTATCGATACTCCCTGAGTTGTTCACATGTGAGACCTGTGTTGGCCATGAAGTCTCACTACGCCAGGTTCAGACATCACTGCCGGTTCAAAAACCCTCTTCACTGTCGGTTTTTGAACCGGCACAACCAAGTCGGTAGTGATGAGTCAAGCTCATCGCTGCCGGTTCTAGAAACCGGCAGTGATAAGGCCACCAAAAAACCCATAAAACGGACCAAAAAAATTCTTTTAAATATCAAGAGAGGCCCAATAGCCAGCCACACGGTTTTTCGCGTGGAAAACACTCGCTTCGTGGCACTGGCTCTCGAACCCATAACCTCCTGCTCCACACGTTCCTCCCCTAACCACTGTACCTTGAGATATTCGTCCTCCTCATTCTATCTTCATCTGGTTTTTGAATTAATTATTTAGAATCATAAACGAATTCAAACGAAAAAGTTGTCGACTATAAAGTTGCATAACTTTTCAAAATCTACAACTTTTATTTTGCTAGTTTCTCTATCCGAGGTCGTTTGAAAATTTTGAATTTTAAATGTGAGAAAATTCAGCCATAATTTCATAGGATAAATGATTTTAAATAAAAATATTATTTTTGAGATCTACAACTTTTATTTAAATTTTCAATTTTTTTTGAAATAATCATAATTTTCGTTCGATAGATGATTTCAAATGAAAAAGTTATCAACTAAAAGTTGTAGATCTCGAAAAGTACTATAACTTTGATATAAAGTTCGTCTTCATCCGACACCATATGAGAAAATTATGATTTTGTTTGTGCAGCCTATCAGTGCCAGTTTAAGCCACGAACTGGCAGTGATAGTATCAGTGGCGGTTCATGGCTTCAACCGGCAGTGATGCCCATTTTCAGTGGTGGCTCATGGCTAGAACCGGCAGTGATGTGAACCAGCAGTGAAGATCCGAATATCACTGCCCGTTCATCTTATCACTGCCGGTTCGTGTAGCTAAAACCGGCAGTGGTGTGTCGAGAAGTATTATCACTGCCGATTTTTAAAAATTCGGCAGTGATGGGCTGACAGTAATGTTTGAATCTGTAGTAGTGTCTTCTAGTGCCTACTTATCTATTTCTTTACGACCTTGACCACAAGTGAAATCACCCTCAACAATTAGCAGTCGACAGATTGCTTAGATTGCGACCCGAGCTGTGCAACATCTTTTTCTGCTCTCCTCGATTTCACCAACACCTTATGTGACTTTCTAAGAGAGGGTTCATATTAGTTCGATACTGGTGGGGGCTTAGCCGCATCACGTTGCCTTTCCTTTGCCATGACTACTAGAGATGAGGCCTTCTATGACAATTAGAAGTTTATCTCTTGTCATAGAAGGCACGTCATTAAAGACCACCTGTGACAATTACATGCTATTTTTTGACAAATTTGTGATCTCTGACAAGTGTAACCGTCACAAAAATTGTCACAGATAAAAAATTGTCACAGAAGGACTTTAATGATGGGCCTTTTATGACAAGAGATAAACTTCTAATTGTCATCACTAGTACACAGAAGCTTTGTAGTGGCGGTTCAAGAGACATCTTCACTAGTGTTTCACAGGGCCGCCAGTGGGAGAGGCCAATGAAAATAAATCTCTCCACTGGCGGTTGCCTGTGAACCGCCAATGGAAATAATCTCCACTAGCGGTTGCTTAAGTGAACCGCATTTCCACTGGTGGTTCACTTAAACAACCACCAGTGGAGATTATTTCCAATGGCGGTTCACAGGCAACCGCTAATGGAGATTGCCGCCATCTTTAGAGAATTTCAGGCCCCCACCACATATATATATTTATTGTATATATTGAGTTGTATCAAATATAGCAAAACAAAATTTAATTATTATACAATATATTTATATACATCAAAAGATTGTGCTCATAATATATACACATATATGTTCATCAAAGTTACATGTGATAACAATCGTCTCAAATTTACACATCTAATAATCCTCTCGGCAAAGTCCTAGCTTATAGATTTCTGTTAACTCTCTGAACTCTTCACTTTCTAAAGTGTCTTGCTTGTCGTGATATTTCCCGTTGCTTGGAATAACACGTTTCATGATGAATGAGCACATGTCCTAAACTGTGTTATATAAAGTCTACATGCTCATGCTCTACGCCTTGAGTTTTTTATATTTCTGCAACTGTAGTTAATGTATAAACATCATATGTCTACACTTTATAGTACATTTATAACTTTAAGGGTATAATTTCATACATGACTATTACTTACCAAATCAACATTCTTGATGTATCGTCCAGACTCCCTCATAAACTTGCAGACATAGAATCCGCAGTGGACCGATCCGGGTGGTTGCTTGTGGCACTATATAATAGGGAAGTGAATATTTAATTAGTTGCAACATCGTCTTATGTGTTGTACATGTATGATATATATGTACTCATAAACTAACATACCGGTCACTTGTAATTTATTGATAATGACCCTGGTTTGTTCTTGTACTTTCCACCTTTTAGCCTATACCACCTATATGCCCAATGATTTCGATAGAATCATCAAGTTATTCTCAAACTCTCATCGAGAAAAGAATGCAAGCATTTCTCGACTTACCTATCTAAGAAAGTCAAGAATGGCGCATACGTAGAGGCATCATAATTTGCGGAGTCAAAGACAATCACCCTTCCCTGTCTTGGATAAATATAAAAATAGATCCAATGGTCCCTGCACGAATCAAGTTCGTGATGCATGGGTCGGGGACGCACTATATATGGATTAGACAATAACATTGCAAAAAGAAATCATTATTTTGATGTAGTATGTAAACTCGAGTGTACCTAAAGTTGTATGGGGCCATTATGACTTGTCTATCTTGAAATTGAAGCATTGAATTTCCTAGGAATAGGCAGTATTTGTCCTCAAACTCGTTTTTCAGCTTAGCTATAATCTCCTGAGCTTCTTCCTCTGTCTTGTCCTTCAATTTCTCATTGCCCTTTCTGATCACGAATATGTGCTGCTCCTTGGCTATTTCGGTTGGGTCGAGATAGGCAATCCTTTCTTCTGCGTGTGCATACTGATCGATACCAAATCTCTCCTCCTGTTGGTCATGTTGTAGTCTGCAAGACGCATGTGCAAGTGCATCTCAGAGATTGAAACGTGATACATCAAAATAATAATAGCACATGTTCCTTGTGAGTCTGAGCGACACTTACAATGCCCACACTGTTAGGAGCTAACGTCGAGTCTCTTGAGGTTCATCATCAAGTGCATGTCCTCAAACATAACCACAGCTTTACCTCGCCCATTCATAAAAGCTCTTGGTGGTATACATACGCTCAGAGCATCAATGCCAACAGAAGCTGCTCTCATGTACCAGTCATGCAGTCTTTTAATTAAAGATGGGATTTGGTTTAGCTTTTCCCAAGTGAGAAGCGGCCTGCCCGGCACAAATGTATCAGGGACATTTTCATAATCCTCTTTCATTGGCTTCCTGATCTGTATGGTCTTCAAAGAAGATTTCGCTGATTTCTCGGCCTCAGCACAGTCAACGACACGAGATGTGCGGGTGCGTGCTATTCCTGACATAAAAAGGATGGTCCCAGCAGTTTTTGTCTTTGGCCGGTGTGGCGAGACTAATTTGGGAACAACTTTCCTCTTCCTTGGTGGTGTGGGGGTTTTTTCTTTGGTTTGTGGAGCTAACGGGGTTGATGTTTGCTCATGTTGCTTCTCTTGTGGGCCCGTTGGGATCGATGTTTCCTCAGGTTGTTTCTCTTTACTTGCTGGGGAAGGTGGATAGTTGATAGGAGATGGTGGTGGCGGAGTGTCTGGGATTGGATGGAGAGGTGAATTTGGTGGGCTAGGAAGGTGCCGGTTAGGTGATGACGGCGGTGGGTCATTAGGAATGGCATGTTCGGTAGATGGTGATGGCCCACTCAACCTGATGTCTCGCCTAGGCCAAAGGATGAAATTCTTGATAGCTTGTCCCAGTGTCTCAATGCCCTCGGGTCCAGGGATGCCCAGCATGTCGTCCTTTTGTCCTTGCACTGTGGTCACCACTTCCACCCTGCAGTACTCATCTGGAATGTCAGCACCATGGAATTTCCGTCCAGGGATTGCTAAGTCAGTGCCTACTTCCCTAGTACGAACATTGGTAATGCCATAGCTTATGACTAGTAAGCAAGGCGTCGGCGTGTCAATGCCATCAACTGGATAGCGAACCTTTGCCGTAGACGCGACACAGCTTGGAGCATTTGGAGACTGTGCTATCAACTGCTGAGCTCCCAAGGGCTGTGTCACCGGCACCAGCTGCATCTGCGGAGACTGCTGGGTGTTCGTCCTTTGTTGAACAGACGACATGACACCCGCCAATTGCTGCATAAGTTCGGTATCAGGATTTGCTACTAATTGAGTCACTATATCTTTGAAGGCTTTCTTTGCCTGCTCCTCAAAAAAATCTTTCAAATCTTCCTTGTATCGATCACGCTTCTTGTACATTCCGGCCCACTCCTCGTCGAAACCTTCTTTCCATCCTAGCCTTGACGAGATGCCTCGTACATGACCAGGATGCTCAGGGTTACCAAGACCAAGAGTGAGGATGTCCCGCTCCCTTTGTGACTTGGTACTTCCTTCCTTCACATGAGCTGCCGCCTCATAAATACACTTCGCAGCTTCTTCAACCATTGGATCAGAAAAGGATGCACTTAACTCAGATATTTCTCTTGGTTTGCGAGCACGAAGCCAGTTCGTGCTCCTTTTGCCAAGTTGCTCAAACAACACTGGCAACCCTCTTGCCTTCTTCGTAGCCTCTTCTTCCCTCCATTTGGGAACCTACCGCTTGTAACCACCTGTGCCAAGGTGGTGGTGGTACTTGTTCTTCTTAGCAAGTGCTGAATTTGCTTGGCTCCGGGCCAAGAATTCTGGGTTAGTCTTCTACTCTTTGGAAACCGCCCACTGACCTTCTGTAATGTTGTACTTGCTGGTGGGGTCCAACCCTGTCTTCACATATTTGCTATTCAATTCGGACCTCCAGTTGCGAAACGTGATGGTCAACTGCCTCATTGCATACCCCTTTACAAGTTCCTCTGAACCCCGAGGCAGAACAAACTTCTTTGACAACTTTTGCCACAAGTTTGTCTTGACCGAATCTGGCACATCCTTCCACTGAGATATTGTGATATCAAGATTATCCCTAACTAAGAAACCAATCGCGTTCTAAAACTTAGCTTGCACCTCTTCTGGAGTTAGGGCCTCTCCTTTTACACTTATGTCTAGAACCCTATATGTGTTATTATCCCACTTGTTTGATCCTCTGTCACCTCGTTTCTGATCACTCCGTTTCCTCTTCCTTGATTCCTCAGTGCTCGTCTCGGTAGGTGAAACGACCTCGATTTCCACGATGGGAAATCCACAGGCTCGAATTGTAATTCAACAGATTGCTTGGGACAATCCATGAAATTACCCATATCTCAGTTGACACCAGGATCCATACAACGGTAATTAAGTCTTACATAAACACTTATTACATCGCCACACTGGCGGAATCAACAATCAGAGAAGCTTTAGAAGATGCGGAAACGATTCATCCTTCACGGCCAACTTGAGTGTAGCACGTGACCCTATTCCTCGCCATCGTCTTCCTCGAAGTCGTACTCATTCTTGTTACCTGACAGCAAATTTATCAGTACGATTTGTACTGGCCACGGAGCCCACCTATGCAGCATTTGCTTTGTGGAAAGTGGATGCAAGGCTATACAAGCAGACCTATAGGCTGAGGTTTTCCTATGCAGCTGTAATCAATGTTTAATTAGTCAAGTTTTATCACCAGTTAACACCATCATCCCTTTTCCCATCACCACATCTCACTTACCCACACCTCGCTCTCATTCGACAGGCCCAACTCCCTCTCGGGCCTATCTCAGCGGCACACTACCACAACGGGTACACTGCCGGAAAATGTCATCCAGGGAGAGAAGAGGACACTCACTACACTAGTAGAAGCTTCATAGGAAAGGTCCATAGCCAACGAGTTGGCATATGTATCGATCGATCAACCGTACACTCTGCAGAGGTTTCACTACCCACAAGATTAGCCATCATAGGTGTTGCGCAAACACCTAGGCAGAATTCCGGGTGTTCGCTTGCCTAGGTCGATGCCACCCTACCACTCAGTCCTGGGATATTCCGGATCCTACACCGTTATGCTGAGACTGGGAGACACAGTACCGGGCCCATCCAGTGGTATTGTGCATCTAGAACGGAACGGGAACCCATCGACCGTCTCCGCCCACCCTTATCACCTCTCAACCTAGCAGTAGTGGCACCGTCCTACCAAGTAGTCCAGCCGTCTCTCGCCCATCAGAAGCGAGTGAGTAGAAAAGGATTCCCATGAACCTGAAACTAGTCCATCCTAGGTTTGACCAAGCAGGCATCTCCACTTAGGGGATACTCTCCCCGTGCCATCACAGCACCTCCGTCCACGGGCTTCAAACCACCAAGGCTATCCCACCCGGAACCTCCTCAACAACTTTACCCGCCACAGGTATCTTGCTTGGGGATGCCCAGGTTGCACCCCGGCACGACTTGTCCCATGGGCTTGTCTCACATCCCACTTGGTCGACATCAACCCTTACCACGCACCCAAGACGCACGCAGCACTCTCTCCAAGTGGTTATAATCAGTTACACACCGTCCCAATTCCACCACATAGCATATAGCAAGTAGAAAGTAGTGGAAGAGTAACAGTAAATTAAGCAGCAGCTAACCTAGCAGCGGACAGCACGGTAAAGTCTTATCAAGGCAGGGAGTTCAAATATACTACCATGCAACCAATCCATACATAATCATAAAGCAATAGCAACAATGTCATTTGCAATGCGTAAATAGGATCTAAGGATTTGGTGGGACGTGGCACCTTCATAGTCTCCTAGCTCCTGAAAGTACTCATGGTCATCTTCCTTAGTCAGATCCCCCTCCGGCTCTGAAATCGAACACGAAATAGTCGCGTCAGCGACTCCTATAGAGTATTTCAAAAAAATCCAATAAAATAAAGAGCCAAATGCACACAAACATAGTCTTAGATTGTAGATCTCATTTTTCTGAGAATTTTGATATATGGTGCGCAATTTTTGGACATCGTATGAATAAGTAATGAATTTCCGAAGATTATCCTATTTTCTGAAAATGGGAAAATTGGTCGGTTAATCAGGGGCAGCTCGGGATTGGTCCACGTGGCGCACGGGTCCAGTAGTGCGGCATGTGGCGCCTCATCAGAACACAGACCCGATGGTCGCCCACCAGGTGTTCGATGCTGGTTCCCAGAGAGTCGCCGGCGTCGGCGTAGCTCGGCGGAGCTCGGCGGTGGTTCGGCGGTGGTCGGGGGTAGCTCGGCGGGGCTCGGCGTAGTTCGGCGGTGGTCGGGGGTAGCTCGGCGGAGCTCGGCATAGTTCGGCGGTGGTCGGGGGTAGCTTGGCGGAGCTCGGCGTAGCTCGGCGGAGTTCGGCGTAGTTCGGCGGTGGTCGGGGGTAGCTCGGCGGAGCTCGGCATAGTTCGGCGGTGGTCGGGGGTAGCTTGGCGGAGCTCGGCGTAGCTCGGCAGGGCTCGACGTAGCTCGGCGGTGGTCAGGGGTAGCTCGGCGGTGGTCGGGGGTAGGTCTCAGAGGTCGGGTGTGGTTCTCAGAGGTCGGGGGTGGTTCTCAGAGGTCGGGGGGGCGTCGGCGGAGCTCGGCGTAGCTCGGCTTACCTCGGCGGGGCTCGGGCGAATCGGACATTTGGGCGCCGAGGGTGCCATTCTCCCGAGCTCTCCTGGGGAGGCTCGGGCGAATCGGAGATTTGGTGCGCCGAGGGTGCCGCTCTCCCGAGCTCTTCCGGGGAGGCTCGGGCGAATCGGAAATTTGGTGCTAGCAGGGTTCCAGGGCATCTGTTCAAGGCGGCGGTGTCTCTCCGGTGCGGCGGACGATGACAGGGCGGCGATGACCATATTTCGGCAAGACAGGGCTCGGCTTTCCCCAATTGGCGTGCTCAGGCAGTCGTCCGACCAGATGGTGGCGGGTTAGAGTCGTGGTATGGCCTCCTTCTCTCCCTCGGCATACGGCGGTTCTCCGATGAGGTGGAGGCGCACGTAGCCAAGGCGACAGTCGTGATTCGGGGCTCGGCTATCTAGCGACGGTGCCGAGGCAGACTTGGCGAACCTCGGCGGCCTTTCTCCGCAGCGCGAGGCGACCGGGGGTACTCGGAACGGATTTTAGGCGAGGCGGAACGTGTCGGCGGCGATGTCGCCGCGACTGTGAGGTTCCGGCGGGGCTAAGGAGGTCTTCTAGGAGATGTATACGCGTCCAGGGTCTATGGCGATGGTATACCAACTACCAATTTTGGCTACCGAGATTCCCAAGGTGCTCGGTTGTGGCGGCGGCGTGTCGCCGACGACGGCGGAAGGCGGCAACGCGGCTACGACCAAGTATTGGTTCAATCGAATGCGGTCTTGTCAAATTGGTGAGGCCAGAGAAGCATACAACACTCTGGTGGCGAACTTTAGCCATGGCATGACCTTCTTTTGGTGACGGCTCGCGGCGGCGCTCCGGTAAGGTCACGGCGCACGCGGCCAAGGCGATTCAGGCTTCCTCTAGCGCTTAAATCCGCGTAGCTAGCTCAAGGGGTCGTGGCGGTGCTCCACGACGCTCTAACCTATACGGGTGCTAGTCGGATTGCTCGGAACGGGTGATTCGGCGTCGGAACGCGTCGGTGGTGAGCGCACTCCGCCGAGAACTGCGTCGTGCTGCGTTCTCGGTCTAGCAAGCTTGTAGTCCGGGGGTTTCGGCCGGTCGCATGAGTGCATGGTGCAGGTGATCTTCCTGAACCGGTAAAGGCTCGTGCCTGCGTGTCCCGTGGGCGGAACACCATGGCAAAAGCAGGGCGAGGTTCGGACATGGCGTGCGGTGGCTCACCGTGGTGTCGGTGAAGCTAGGATGGCGGTGCAGTGGCGAGTTGGAGCCGTGCAGAGCGTACGCAGTGCCGTGCCGAACCACGACGGGGCTCCGGCTTCTCCTTCGTGTCCGGCTCGGCGTGCTCCGCGGCGGCGGCACTCCGGCAGCTCCTCCTCCTCTGCTCCGCCCTTCTCCCTCTCTCTCGGCTATGTGGTGGGGTGCGGTGGCTTGTGGAGCCGCAGCGTGGTGGCTGCGAGTGGGAATGGGCTAGGGCTCCTCGGGTGCTCCAATTTATAGGCGAGCTTGGCAGGTTCCCATGGCGGACGGCCGCGATTGATCTCGGTAGATCAAGGGGCTACGGGCGCTCGATGCTAGGGCTTCAGGGTGCACGCGGGCTCGCTTGGCGGCCAAGAAAGGAGGGGACAGGAGGCGGACAGCTCTGCGGGGCGTGGTGCTGTCAGCCGTGGGTCCAGGGTCACGCCATTCGCGTGACACCCCCGGCAGGCGCGTCGCCTTCGTGAGGAAGAGAAACAGTGGAAGGGGAAGGCGGCTGACATGCGGGCCCGAATTGGCAGCGAGCGCAAGCGCGTGTGTGCCGGTCGCGCGCGCGCGCTACCGAGCCGCAACGTGGGCCGCGCGCGGGTGAGGTGAGGAGAAGAAGGCCGGGCTGGCCGAATGGCTGGCCTAACTCTCTTTCTCCTTTTCTATTTTCATTTTAGTGTATATTTACATATATTGTCCATTTTAAATATTGAGTAAATACAAACATAAATTGCAATAAATCCCAAATGTGATGCATAAGTTATTATTCTATGTGAATGGAATTAAAATGCAAACTACACTCCTTTATTTACCAAATTCATAATGAAACCTATATGCTTGCACAAGAAAAATGGGTTTTCACAATAAATAAATAAAAAATTTAATTGGTTGGGATTTTTAGGTTGTGTGGATTTTTAGGGTTGTTACAGTAGGTTCTAGCACCTGGTCTTCGTGTTGCAGTTCTTCTTCTCCTAATTATCGCATTTGAGACAAGACCTCCTGTTCATATAATTGGGCGCACACATGAAATCATGGACGGGTGCATATATAGAAAGTGTGAAAGGATTCGTTGAACTCCATGTATGTTACCTCGTCTTCTCGTGGATCGTAAGTAGGGTCGCGCTCCATTTCACGGCGAGCCTTTCTATCTACGCTGGGACACGGATCACTTGGACTTTCATATTGTTGCTCACTCGGCTCCTTATGTTGAGACGACTCTAATGGTGAAGTCGTCATCGCGGTAATCTAACATGAAATACGAATTAAATAAAACTATTTAGCTTTGAAACCAAACCCTAAGGGCTTGTTTGTATAGATCATTATGCATATAACAATAAAAAGAAACAAAAACTAATATGCATATAACAAAAACTCTACTAAATTAAAATAAAATAACATATATTGTCACATATCACATATACACTTAAAAACTTCTACAAATATACTAAACCCTAATTAAAACAAAACCTAAACTAAACCCTAAACTAAAATCTAAAATAAACCTAACTAAAAAACTAAAACCCTAATTAAACAATATGATAACCTAACTAATAAACTAAAACCTATTTAAACTAAAACCCTAATTAAACAATATGAAAACCTATAATAAACTAAAAACCTAATTAAACTAAAAACCTAATTAAACAAAAAAACTAATTAAAATAAAAACCTAAAGTAAACTAAAACCTAATTAAACTAAAACCTAAATAGAAAACCTAATTAAATTAAAAAACAAATTTAAAAAAGAGCCCACTAGATAGCAGGCCGGCCCACCAGCAGGCCGGCCCACCTAGCGTAACGACGCCGCCACCCGCAAGCCACCACTGCCGGCTGCCTGCCGCCGATGAGGGTACAGCCGCCACCACTGCCGCCACCGCGCGCCCACCGCCGACAGCCACCGGAGCAGGGGAGGATCCACCGCTCGTGCGACCTCGCCGCCGTGCCACTGGCCGCCGCGCCACTCGCCGCCGCGCACCACACCGAGCCACCGGAGAAGGGAAGGAAACACCCGCACGTATAGGGAGGGAGCTTGGCAGCTTACCGGTCACTAGCTTGGCGGCCGCGCGCGGCATGACGATGGCGGCGCGGCGCGAGCGGGGCGACAGGGGCGTGGACGTGGGGCGAGGCGGCACGGCTGCGGCGAGGCAGTGGGGCAAGCGCACGACTGCGGCAAGGTCACAGCAGCATCTAGGGCACGCGCGCGGCGATGGCACGGCTGCGGCGAGGGCACGAAAAAATCCGGCAGCCTGACGGCGTCGGGGAAGAAAGGGCGGGCTCCTCCAGACTTAGCGAAATTTCGGATGGGGAGCGCGCGTTATATACTGGGGAGATTTGTACTTGCGGTTTTCCTAAGGAACCGCCAGTGTAAATAGTTTACACTGGCGGTTCACATTGAGAACCGCCCGTACAAAGGTTTTATATAGGCAGTTCACAATGTGAACCGCCAGTGTAAACTATTTACACTGGCGGTTCCTTAGGAAAACTGCCAGTATAAATGTTTTTAAATTTATTTTTTTAATAAACAATCTTTAGGTTTTATTAAGCGGTTTTAGTTTAGCTAGGGTTTTAAGGTTTAGGGGTTAGTTAGGGTTTTAGGGTTTAGGATTTAGCTATGGTTTAGGGTTTTGTTAGGGTTTCGGGTTTAAGGTTTTTTTAGGGTTTAGGGTTTAGCTAGGGGTTTAGGGTTTAGGGTTTAGCTAGGGGTTTAGGGTTTTGTTAGGGTTTAGGGTTTAAGGTTTTTTTAGGGTTTAGCTAGGTGTTTAGGGTTTAGGGTTTAGCTAGGGTTTAGGGTTATTGGAGAAATGTAAACATGTTAAAATAGAGAAATGTAAACATTTTAAAATAGAGAAATGTAAACATGTTAACATAGAGAAACGTAAACATTTTAAAATAGAGAAATGTAAATATGTAGCATAGGGTACATATTGGAAAAGAAATGGATTACATGAAAAATGACAAATGGAATCTAGCCAGCTACTGTTCTTCCTTGTCCATCTGGGCGCACCCATGGCACAGAACTTTGTGGGATGCTTCGCTCAACGTGTCTTATCTTCACTAGATGGTCTACAAAGAGAGACATGTCGCTAAATTGGTTAAAATTCCTCTAGATCAGTTACACCATCAACTCCTAGAGCTTGTAGCTTCCTAGGGAAAACTATATGCTTCGGCTTGTCGGAACTTTTCTTCTCATTTTTAAAAAGGATTTGTTCAGCATAGAAGACCTATGCGGCACGATTAGCAAGGATCCACGGGTCATCTTTGTAACCTACCTTAGATCAAGAACTCTGAGCCCATAGTTATCCACTATGACATGTTTGTCTTCAACCCATTGGCATCGAAACACAGGTATCTAAATGTACCATAATCTAGTTCTCATATGTCCTCAATGAAGCCAAAGTATGTACTAATCTCACCAGTTGCATCGTCTATGGCCTCGCATCGAACACCACTGTTTTGTGCCATGCTCTTTTTGTCCTTGGACTTGGTACAAAACATGAAGCCACTGATGTCATAGGTTTGTCATGTGGTGACCTGGTGTGATGGTTCACACGACAACTTCTTGATGGTTTGTTCCTCAAACGTTTCTCCATCTGGAATGTCCTGCTCCCTTAGTCATGCGGTGAACCGATGCTTGTGTTCCTGCATGACCTAATCGTCTGTGTGCCCACCATTATGCTGGCGAAGATCATTCATGTGTTGCTCGATCAAAGTCTCCATTCTCGAGAGCTAATGCAGGATGCTATAGTCTGCCTCGAGGACTATTTTGTAATCTGACGGGATAAAAGATTTCCGTCCCATCCTCCCACTTCCATGCAGCCTACCCTCGTGTCATGACGGAGGCAAACCTATTGCAATTTGGTCTTTCAAGACACTATTGCAGAATGGGCCACCGGACTCAATGGCCTCTTCGGTATAGTACCCTACTACCATGGACGCCTCAGGACGAGCACGGGTTGATACATAGCCATTGAGAACTGACATCAAACGCTCGAAAGTCCACATCTCATGCAAATACATGGGCCCCAATGCCTCTATTTGCGGTACCAAGTGCTGCCACAAGGTGAACCATTATATCAAACAATGATGGGGGAAACACATCTCAAGCTGTGACATAGTCTCCACCACGAATTCTTGAAGAGACGGCAGCTCATCGCGGTCAATAACCTTCTATGAGACCTTGTTGAAAAAGTAGCACAACCTTGTGATTGCCATCTTTAAGAACACCGGATTTATAGCCCTGATGGCAACAGGGAGGAAAGTAATCAGCAGTGACTTGACAATCATGTGAGTTGTAGTTGGTCAGTGTAAGGTCTTTCATTGACACAATACTCCTTATGCTAGAGCAGAATCCAGATGGAACTTTCAAATTTTTCAACCACACACAAATCGCATGTTGCTCCTCTGTGTTGATGTTGTAGCTTGCTGCCGGGAGGTGGTACTTCCTATTTTCTAGAAGAACAGGGTGCAGTTCCTTTTTTATGCCCAAATTTACCATGTCCACACGTGAGTTGAGTACATCCTTAGTCTTGCTCTTTATGTCTAACAACGTGCCAATTATGCTTTCAAAGACGTTCCTCTGAACGTGCATACCGTCGATCGCGTGCCATACGTCTAACTCTTTCCAGTATGGCAAATACTTAGAGAAAATAGACATCTTCTTGAATGTAGCCCCTGGAGTTGGTTTCACATCCTTTCTTGGTTTTTCGTGTTTTGTCTTCTTTCCAAAAACAAATTTGATGTTGCTGACTATTCTGAAAACTCTTTGACCTTTACTATTACCTGATGGAGCTGTAGAATGTAGTTCATCATTGTTGTCGAAGTACTTATTCATCTTTCGCAAGTGGTACCTGTGCCCTTTCGATAAGAACCATCTGTGCCTCATGTACACTATCTTCTTTGATGTATCAAGGAACACGTAAGCGGTTTTATCTATGCATATTACGCAACCAAACTTTCCCTTGAGCTGCCCAGGTAATGTAAAGAGTGCCAGGTAATCGTTGAGGTCACAAAAATAATTGCTCTCAGTGTGAATGTTTCTTGGCGGTACTTGTCCAACATTTTAACTCCTTTTTCCCACAATACTTTCATGTCCTGCATTAAAGGCTCCAAAAATACATCCATGTCAACTCCGGGTTGTTTAGGTCCAGAAATAAGAATGGTTAGCATAAGGTATTTACGCTTATGCATCAACCACGGCGGAAGGTTGTAGATGGTGAGGATCACCGGCCGTGTGCTGTGCTTGCTGCTCCTCTCGGCAAATGGATTCATTCTGTCCGTACTCAGAGCAAACCTAACATTTCTCGGCTCCTTAGCAAATTCTGTGTGGTTGGCATTGAAATCTTGCCATTGCTTGCCATCGGCTGGATGTCGCAACTTTCCATCGTTTTTGAGCTCATCGGAAGCATGCCAGCTCATAAGTTGGGCATCCTCAGCGTTTGCGAACAAACACCTCAATAGATCAACCACGGGAAGGTACCACATCACCAAAACAGGAATCTTCTTCTGCACGTAGTAGTCTACTTCTTCTTTTTCTTTGCTGGTGGGTTGAGTCTTTTGTTGGATCTTCTTTCGCTTATTCCCCGTAGACATGGATGGCGGCACAATCTTCCTCTCATAGTCTTTATTCGTCTTGTATCTACTTGCACCACAGTTAGGATAACTATCCAAATCTTTGTATTCATCACCTCGATATAGGATCCAATGGTTTCTACATGCGTGGATTTTTTCGACACCCATTGTAAGCGGACTGATTAGCTTCTTTGCGTAGTATGTGTTAGCAGGCACTCTAATATTCTCCCTTGGAAGCAAGCCTGCGAGAATACTCAAGAACGCATCGAAGCCAGCATCGCACAAACCATACCGGGCTTTTACCATCAATAATTTAGCACTGACCGTAACGTCGTGAAATCTTTCATGCAGCCCTTAGACTCATCGTAAAAAGACTCTTCTGCTGCCTTCCTCATTTTCTTTATACCTTTCATGAAGAACATAGATGGATCCATATGACTACGCAATATTGCATCTAAGAACTCTGCATCTTCCTCAGCACTTACATTTGGCGGATCATCAGTTCTGATGCCCTCATTTTCTCCAACGAAACCATGATCATTAGCATTAGGCACAACATGTTCACTCTGAGGACAAGGTGTTTGTCTCTCGTGTATGAAATGACATCCGTCAGCAAGCATATCTGGACCATCGATATTGATGTTCACAGGAGTACCAGTTGTGTAAGCTGTAGAGCTACCCTCTCCATGCTTTGTCCAAATCAACTAATCCTCCATAAATCCTCAGCATACAAGATGAGAAAATATTGCTTCTGTATCATCAAATACGATAACATTCTTGCAGTCTATGCATGGACAGTATATGTGCTTCATATTTGACCTCCAAGCATGGATCTTAGCGGCAACGATAAACCTCTGCACCACAGGTATGTATGATGGATCAACTCATGATAAATTATATATTCAGAATAACCTCTCCATCATTAACTGTAAAAATATAATGAATTTATTATAATCAATACAAAACAAATATGATTGTTTAGAGGTATTAATTAATTAACGAACCTTTTTTCCAGCAACTTTGTTCGAAGAAATACAGATGAAAACCGTTCACTTGAGTATTTTCCAATTTGTAGACCTCTCAAACCTTAGTTCACTAAAATTTAGAAAAATAGTATTTGTTAAGACTCATTCTCAGTGTCAAAAACAATACCTAAAAATTCTAGAGAGAAGCATTAAACCCTATTAAGTAACCTCATTCATATTTTGCAATTAATAAACATAATTAAAAAATACAATACACAAGGATTAAATATAAACACCCAATTAACATAATTAAAAAAATAGAAAAACTAAAAAAATCTACCTCACCCTACATGAATACACAAAGAACACACACCATTCATGAAAACAACTAATATAACCTAAATTGAGAAGCAATTATGAAAAAGGAGAGATGAGAGACATTATCTAACCATCCCAAGCAACCTCATTTGAACAAATAAAGGCAATAACCTAGCAATCCTTCTCTTTACCTCATGGAAAAACCCTAGATCTAAAAAGTGGCTCAAATTGAGCAAAATTGATTAAATAGAGGTAAGAGATACATAAACTAAGCTTTCTTAGTAACCTCCTTCCAAGAAATGAAGATGAAAACCTCCCCCTTATATTTTGGCAGATCTGGACCTCCATAAATGCCTCCAATGGCGGGTGGCTGCAAGTAACTGTTCTGGTCAGGTGGAGAAGAAGCTGCATTTATAGCAGACTTCACACTGGCGGTGGGGCCTAACAAACCGCCAGTGAAAATCACTTAACATTGGCGGTTACGTTAATTAAGAAAATCGCCAATGTAAATCGACACTTAACACTGGCGGTTGTCTTAAGACAACCGCCAGTGTAAATGGTATTTACACTGGTGGTTCATTAGTCCAACCGGCAGTGTTAAGTGATTTTCACAGGCCGTTTGTAACTTGGGCCCACCATTTTATTTTCACTTGCGGCCGCTAAATAAAATCGCCAGTAAAAAAAATACATGGCGCCACTATAGAGCTCCTGTGTACTAGTGCATAGAAGGCCTCATCTTTTGTAACTCATTTTTTCCCTTAGTTCTTGTTGTTGAATGTACTGTGGCTTTGGTGGGTTTCTTCGTAGTTCCCTCTCCTTTTTCTAGCTTCTGCGCAACCTTTCGACAATTATCCAATTCCTTTTGTGCCAGCGCTTTTGATTCCTCCTTAGACTTCTCATAAGGCAGCTTCTCCGGAGAGGCCTTTTTTCTACCACGGCTGGCTTTCTTCTTCACCAGGGGCGGAGAGGGTGTTTCTTCTGGCTCTTTGATGGTGCGGGAGGTGAAGCAGGGGTAGCCTATCTTGGAGGAGATGGAGATGTAGCCGTGCCATGGAACACATCTTCTGGATCTTCGTCCAGAGCACTCTGATGATCATCTGATGTTGTGCAACATGTTAGTGAAAGATTTCAAATGTATGTTCATTGTGCTTGAGAGATCTCCTCCCCCACACTTATTCATATACCTGTTTATTCAAACAAAAAGAAACAAAGGTAGCAAGAAACAAGGCTCTGTACCTTAAATCCTTTTATTACAATTATTATTTTATTATTTCATTTATATAATTTTTATGCCAAACGAAATTATAACCACATCCATGCTTGAGAAAAATTAAATTCAAAACTTAAGCCGCATGGATTTAAAAGTTTGCCATCATTTTGTTATTTATTTTTGAAAGAAATTTTATTAATATTAATATTTTTATTAATATTAATATTATTGTTATTATTATCACTATTTTATTTTATTTGGTCATCCAATTTCAGCACAATTAAAATAAGGCTGAAGATAAAGTTTGTAATATATAGTCATAGCCTTAGTTTATCTCCAACAATTGTTTATGACAGTAAACTAAAGGTGGTGTGGGTCAATTCTGCACTAATGATTTAAGGACACTATTTTATCCGCAATAGGCGACAGATCCTTTGATAACAAGTGCATACGTGCGAGATCTACATGGAACCATCCAAGATATTCACAAAGCCATCGCTTGAGCTACATTCAGCTTAGATCGTTCGGCTATTTTATAGCCGTGAAACATTGTTTTCCTCTTACAACAAATCAGCCATACAAATCAGCCGCAGCCAAAATAATTCTTGGCGAACAATAGCTAATTTGAAGGTAAGTTCATGGAAGGTGAATGTGCATATGTGCGTGTATATCAGTGTCTGTGTTTTTACTGAATTGGCCCCAAAAAGTGTTTCTTGAATGGAATATAGAAGCAAATGAGAGCAGAAGTCAACCCATATACTCCGTACTAGTTAGCAGCGCATGCGGAAATGCATATGATCGATTGCTTATTATCACAACTTCACGAGAGCTTGGTCGTACAGTACAATACTTATAGCTTTATAAAATTACAGAGCCACACGATGTGTTTCCTTAGTCTGCAAGCTTTGGTCCCTGCTTTTTGAGGTGGTGATTTGTGTTCTTAGAGTCCCTCATCTAACGAAAATAAATTTTACGGCAAATAACTGCTGTTTATCATACTTTTTTTTATTAAAAAAACAAGAACATATAAGGTATAGGACGGTAGGTCGGTAACTCGGTATTAGATAGATGGATCGGCGGCGGTGAGCATGCATTTCCACTGTGCTCTCCGTCATGCGAGTGACGACGCTGCCCGTGCCAGCGACGGCGCCCGGAGTACCTCGGCGCCGGCAGGGTCGTCGCATCTCCTCAGCTTGTTCGTCTGAACCAACGCCTGCATTTATTAATTTGTGTCATCTCATCAGTCTTGACTCGAGCATGCAGTCACTGAGCAAAATGGTGAAATGCTCCTATGTTTTTAAGTGGTACCACTACTTACAACACATGAGAATCTCATATTAGGAAAAACTTGTACTAAATTCTGAATGTTAAAACACTACTAGGAGAAGCCCACATGACTAGGGGAATTAGAAAATTGTGTTTGTGGATGAAGGCACGTACCAGGTACATCTGCTTCATTGCTTCGTTGATGGCTTCCAGCACGCCCGGTACCTGCAGGTACGCGGCGTTGACGTGGTAGGTGCCGTCGTCGAGTCCGGAGGGCACGAGTACCGGCGGCGGCTCTGGCTGCACGCAGCTGTCCTTGCACGGCGGGCAGCTGCCGTCGTCGCCGCAAATGCATGGTGGAGCACTGCTGCTGATCAGAGCCTGGTGCACCATGAGCTGCATGTTCACGGTGACGAACGTGGCGGGGACGCGGTCCGGCGAGCCCATGGCCGTCGGTCGCTGCATCTGGTAGCTCGACAGCCACGACAGCACGTAGGCCGTCGCGGCCGACAGCGTCGTCGTCGACGAGCCGCTAGCGCTACCGATTCCTGCGGCTGCTCCTTCTAGGATGCTCAGCATACTGCTGACCTCGACTTCGAGGACTCCCAGGTCCAGGCCGCTCCAGAACTGGCGCGCCTGCAAGAACTCCTCCCACTGGATCCGCAGCTTGGTCACCACATCCACGGTGATGGAGGTACGCTTCCAGATGACGTTGTGGACGAAGGTGGTCACCATCTCCAGCACGCCGAACTGCGCGATGTGGTTCATCACCACAGGGACGGGGACTCTCTGCGGCAGCGTGCCGCCGCTGCCAGCTTCCGGCGGCGGCCTGTCCACGTACAAGGTTGCTTGGGTCGTCGTCATCGCTGGACTCGGAGAAGCTGGAGCCCCCGCGGCACCTTCTTCGTAGCTGCCGACGAAGGTGGCGGTGACGGTGAGCAGCTGTTGCTTGTCGCAGCAGGCTCCGTTGTCGTCGGTCGTCGGCGTCGTCGAAGGCGGCAGAGAAGGCACGCTGAGGTGGACGAGGAAGCTCTTCACCTCGCCGGCGTAGAGGACCCCGACGGCGACCTCGCCGGAGTCCTTGTATCTGGCGATGGGGCTCGCGTATCCTCCCGAATCGATCCTCTCGATGGTGACCCTGCTCCCGACGTGCGCCTCGACGCGGACGCGTGTGCCCACGGCGGCCACGTCCCTGAGCCCGCTGAAGCAGACGGCGATGGCGCCCGCGATGCCGTCCACGTTCTCCTCCTCCTCGTCCACGAAGGAGAAGGTGCCCAGGGATTCCGCGGCGATGTCGTGCAGCGCCCTGGGGTCGTACGCCGCGCCGAGGCCGAACGTGTGCACCGGGGTCGGCAGGCCGTCGTCCTCGCGCGGCAGCTTGCTGAACCTGCTGCTGTCCTCCGCCGTCGCCCGGTCCGTCACCAAGATGACGAAGCGCGCGCGCCGGCTCCGGCGCGCCGTCGCTTGTAACTCCCCCAGGATCTGACCGAGGTACGTTTCGGTTGCATGCATGTTAGGATCTTATTAAGATCAGCTAGTATAGCAGGCGTGAGTTAATCGCATTGAAGTTGAAGCAAGCTTTGCCAGCCACTTCAATTTGCACGTGCACGTGCACGTACCTTGATGGCCTTCGCCAAGAAGACGCTACCAGGCGTGAACTCGTCGCGGTCACCACGAGGCTCCAGCTCGTCGTGCAACGTTTCAGCATTCCGTCGGGTGACGCGAACGTGGAGGAACTTGGAGGCTTCATCTCCCAAGACCCGACTGATGGACGGCGGCGCGACGATGACGAGACGGTCGTCGTCGCGGATCTGGCTGATGATAAACTTGACGGCCTTCCTCACTGCATCCAGCCTCCGCGTGCCAGTGCCGGTGGTGCTGGTGCCGCCGCCACCCACGTCGAGCACCACTGCGAGCTCGACTGGGATGCGCCTCTGCTGCTGCGTTGCCGGGGGCGCCTCGACGCGCACCAGCACCGGGAAGTCTTTGCTCGCCTGAAGTCGAGGGATCTGAGTGAAGACTGGGGTGGTGGTCACCTTCACCGTCTCCATGCCGGTGGCCTGCGGCACATGCGTATGCGTAAACGAAGTGTAAATCATCGGCTCATCATCACGATAGCTGCCATGAATCCAAGGTCAGAAAAATAAAATGAAAGGAAGAAGACAAAACTAAACCACTGATGAGAGCAGGAGTGTGAAAACGAGCCACGTCAGTGGAGCTGCCAGTACTCTCGACGTATGCATTTTTATTGTTTGCGTGGAACAAGCGGATATTGGTGATCGTTTTCGTTTGCTCTCGGCTGTTTTGTCTAAGAAGGCTTCTGCATCGCATTGGGTGGGCACATTATATAGCCATGTAGCTTGGAGATCAACATTACCAGGCACCTCATCAGTCCTATTTAATTGGCATAGTTCAGCTTCTCCATCGAAGTGTTCTTTTAAAGGGCCTTAGGATCAGCTTTCTCGGTGAACTGTTTTGGAAAAACTGTTTGGCAAAATTGGCTGATAGAGAAAATTAAATGAGGAAGAAAGTTGTGAAAAAAACTACTCCCTCCGTATCGGATTTAGATGACGTTTAGGACAACGACACGGTCTTCAACGCATAACTTTGACTTCATATTTCTATAAAAATATTTATTGAAAAGTGATATATGTATACTTTTATGAAAATATATTTGAAGACAAATCTATTTATATAGTTTTCATATTTTCAAACTCAACAATTTAAAAGTTATTCATGATTTATATTTCCAATGTTTGACCAAGACCTTTTTCAAAACGTCATCTATTTACGATACGGAGGGAGTACTTTTCTAGCTTCGCCTCTCTCCATTCCTTTGTGAGAACGTAAAAAAGAGCTCACCCGGTCGTAGCTCGTTTCCCTGTCGCCAGAGGCCAACTAATTCCCCTAAAATCGGGCCAATTTAGGAGAGGCAAACGGGCATTTTGCTGTAATTGTTGCCTCTAACGTAGATACTATTATTAATAATGATGAGGAATTGGCCAGTCAGGTTCTGATGCGTATACTATTACAATTCTCTTGTAGAGCATGCACCGGCAACACCTAGACACTCGTACCAAATCCTAGTTTAATAATATTTTTAATTAAGTCTTGCGGCGAGACTCAGTGATCATGTAAATCAAACGCATTTAATTAAGCACGTGAATCCTACGTGGAGCAACGGACTCCACGGATGCCTCGGATCTGGGAACAAACCACGTGATCATAAATTATCATTAGCTTGTGATGAAGGAGGTGTTGATGGAACAAGCAATCTCATTCCACACACAAAAAATGAAAAATAAGTACCAAAGATAATGAACTAATCATTCTTCAAACCAAACACCCTAATACAGTTGTGTTTATCAATATTGATCCGCGAGATCTATGTTTTATATAGGTTCTTAAGAGTATGGTGTGTGTATATTCATAGCGGTGGATGTATGTACGCTGGTACCGTCGCTTATACGTGTTCATGTAAGGATTTTTATTCAAAATACGTCAGAGTGGGGATCTACTTGTTGGCTGAGCCTGTCAATTATGGAAATAATCGAGATGGGCACGTGGTATATATAGCACGTGCCTTTAGATGATAAATTCAACTAGCTGGATGTCATAACAGTATAACACGTCAACCGCTGACAGCAGCAAGCTAACGCACATAGATGGATCATAGTGTACAATGGAGTATTATAATTGCTTGTCCAATGCCACTTACTGAAACTGTACTCACTACTAAAACGGTAGTAAAACACTACCACTAGTTATATCACATGCGAATATCACTAGAAGACGTTTAGTTGTGAAAATCTGTACTAAATTTTGAATAGCAAAACACCAGGAAAAGTCCACCTCACTAGGAGAAGTCTAAAATTCTGGTTGTGACTCCTAGCAGTAAACTTAGACCTTTTACTGCCAGCTAGCTTATACTAACTATATATAAGACATGTTGTATGCATTCAAGAACTTTTTTTATGGGATAAGAAAGGAGAGAAAATAGACTCCAGTGGCATATCTTTTTTTTTTTTAAGTTGTGCATGTTTGCAGTGTGAAAAAGCATGTGAAGTTCACTGTGTTGAGAGTTTTCTGAAATTATTGTACGTGGAATAAAACTTGTGAATGTACCATTTGATTTACTCAAATTATAAATACTGGAAGTCGATGGTGTTCCATGCATTCGGCGAACCTGTAAGCGCCTTCGTGCTTTACGACCAAGAAACGAATCTGGTTTTGTGCGCTTGAGAACTGGTTTTGTGCGCACGAGAACGAAACCTTCCGCCGAGTGTTTTTCTAGCTTTGCTGAGTGCCAGCGGCACTCGGCGCACTCGGCCACCCGGGACGTAGCCAGCGGTGGGGCGGGTGGGGCTCTAGCCCCCCTACCGCGGGTGAACCAATAGAATTCCTATAATTTTTTTATGAAATTTGTAGTATATTTTAAAGATAGGAGGGGCTGAAAATGTGATCTATAGATATTTTAAAGGGTAGGAAGGGCTAAAAAAACGATATAGAGGTTGAAGAAGACAATAGTTACGTCTTGTGCTTAACTTAGACCCAGATTAAATTAAGTTGACCTACATCAGTGTTTAGTCCAGCCTTCCCTAAATTTTTTGCTGGTTTCGTTACTGGCCACCAGCTGGATTCCGGTAGTATGTCACATGCTCGGTGAGATAGGTCCTATGGAAGAAGATTTTCTATTAATTATTAGTCGGCGTAAATGACGCTCATGCATACTGTGCACATTGATGTCACATGACCGGCTGGTTCCCCATACGCACCTCAAATCTTACTGAATCTAAAAGTAAACGCGTTGTAAATCTTACTGAACAAGTCACTGAGTCGCTTGGCAGACTGGCTCTGTTCGCTCTGTTGCTGATTTTTTTTAGAGAAAACACTGTTTCAGAGCTGAAAAATAAGCGCTTTTTAGACGAAGCGAACAGGGCCTAGACACCGGCCAAACCCATGCACCTCCTAAATAACAATATATATAGTCGCTGCCATCCCATCGCCAACATGCACGCATCTTCTATTAGCTAGATGTACAAATTGCATTATTGGTACGTAACTATGTTCTATTTGCGCAAAGACTAGCTCAAAGTCAAGAAATCTAATGCAGACATGATTTAATTTGGCATACATATTACCGTGTGCGGAGAGGGGTCAAGTAGTGGTGTCAGACAATGCAACAACTAATTGACTAGCATAAGCATGTTAATCCCACCAATCAAAAAGATCACGTCGTACAGTTGCACCGCCTCTAGCTAGCGCCTGGTCGTCTCTGACATCCTGGGGACCACTTGGGCCATGCCAACCCCATCGCTCGTAGCTAGAGATGGCAATGGCAACAGTACATACCTCACGGATAGTACACTACTATAGATTTAATCATCCCTGTCGGCCTATCACTGCCGGTTTATTTTGGACGGACAGCGATCTGCCGGTTCAAACTCTGACAAATGGTCAAATGATTGGGGTAGAGGCTAATGGGCAGTGAAACTCAGTATCACTATCGGTGATGGCTAGAACCGGCAGTGATACTGCAGTGTAATATCACTGCCGGTTCTAGCCACGAACCGGCAATGATATTTCTACATTATATAGAGCTCGACCTCCCTCCCTTCTCTGTCCAACGGAACAGAACCGTGCGGCGTGTTTTCTCCCTTCGCCTCTATTGTTGTGGCTGCTCTTCACCGATTTGCTCAAGGAAATTCTTGGATGCTGAAGCATAGTCACAATCTTTTAGCTTATGGTTACTAACAAGCATACTCCTTTGGATTTGTAGGTTGACAATGCTTTTGTGTTTAGAGATTGATGCTTATTGTAGGTTTCCAATGTTCTATTGTAGTTGATTCTTAGAGAGCACATTTGAATTGGATCTTGAGCAAGGCATCAAACTTGTGGTAAATCCACCTTCGAGAAGGTTAGTATAAACGATTGCTACGTGAAGCCAAGGAAATTTGAATTTTATGTGCACAAATCTATTGTTTGGAGCTATATTGTTGTTCATGACCAAGGATTATTTGTGTTCTAATTTAATTCGTGTCTCCATTTTTATGTGGCATGTTGTAGAAAAATTATTTTAGCAATTCTAATTTTTTTGGGACTACCATTTTCTACATGACCAAGGATTATTTTTGTTGTAATTTGTGTCTTCATTTCTATGTTGCATGTTGTAGAATAATTATTTTAGCAATTATAATTTTATGGGGCTACCAATTCCTACTTTTTATTTGTTGTATAATAAATGGTATTCATAAAGAGGTGATTCATTTCAATTATCGTAGAATTAATTGTATTCATGATCTATAATTAATGTCGTTTACGATGAAGCTATTTACTTCAATTTTTATAACGCGACTAATTTCAACTTTAATAGGGTGACCAATTTCAATTTTTATCGAACAATACAATATGCTTATGTGCTTCAAATAATATTATTCAGAACTTTTATTATAACTTTTCAGTATTCCTACTGCTCATTTTACCTCTGCAGACATGGATCGAGGGTGGATGTACGATCTGTCATGTACGGACCGACGGTACTTGACGGGCATCGACGATTTCATCAAGTTCGCTAAAGCCAATGCTGGGGACTCACTGCCTGTATTCTGCCCATGCAACGATTGTAAGAATACGAGAAAATGGGGTGATGTTGAATATATACGATTGCACTTGATTACCAGGGGGTTCATGAGAGACTACACGATTTGGACTTGCATAGGAAGGTTGGTCAAAATGTTCGACAAGAAAATAAGGATGATGTTCCTATGCCTAGCGTATCTATAAACGAATTTTTGCCTACTGATGATTACACAAATCTTGTGCCTACTAATGATAATGTGTTTATGAATACGTTAGCTGACGACACAGAGGAAAACGATGGCATTTCTCAGCTCCTGCATGATGTGCAGGGCGGATTCCTTAGTGCTACATAGTTGAAAAAACTGGAGATCATAAGAAAGGATGCAAAAACATTATTGTATTCGACCTGTCCAATAAGCAAACTGGAAGGCAACATCATGCTTTTAGAGTTCAAATCAACAAATGGATTGAGTGATAAAGGCTTCGATAACTTGTTAGGTATAATACAGAAACTGCTCCCAAAGGGTAACGAGTTACCAAAAAAGACTTACCTGGTCCAAGCAAATGATTTGTCCAATCGGCCTCGAGGTTGAGAAAATCCACGCTTGTTCCAACGACTGCATATTGTATCATGGAGAAAAATACAAAGACTTGGATACGTGTCCCAAGTGTAAAGCTCCCCGATACAAGTAAGGGCCGTCAAATGAGGGTAGCAAGACTAGAGGAGGGCCCGTAAAGGTCGTATGGTATTTTCCTATAGCTCCGCGAGTGCATAGGTTGTTTGCAAATGCAAAGTCAGCCAAGTTGTTGCGTTGGCACGGCGAAGAGCGTAAGAAATATATAATGTTGAGGCACCCCGCCGATGAGTCGGACTGGAGGACTATCAACACTATGTTCTATAAGAACATCGGTGGAGAGGTAAGGCATCTTTGGTTAGGTTTGAGCACAGATGGGATGAATCCGTTTGACCAGGTTAGAAGCAATCATAGCACTTGGCCAGTGACACTATGTATATACAACCTTCCGCATTGGCTTTGTATGAAACGGTCATACATCCAGATGCCACTACTAATCCAAGGGTCAAAACAACCTGGCAATGATATCCATGTGCTTCTAGAACCAGTGATCGATGAACTACTACAAATGTGGGAGATGGGTGTGAAGGATGTTTGGGATGAGTACAATAAAGAACATGTCACGATAAAGGCTATACTCATCGCGACAAAAAAGAACATGTCATGATAAAGGCTATACTCATCGCTACAATCACATATCACAACCGGTTGGTGAAAGAAACTGGCAGTGATTGCTCATATATCACTGCCGGTTGGTAGTACTGTTGACGGTGTAATTATTGTATGATTTTACCCGTCAACCAAACATGAAATAAGGGTATAAAGGCAAACACCACCATAGAATAGGGTTTTAAATGACAGAATTCCACAGTTTTGGTGAATCAGTGTTTTGCAGGGTGTTAATCAGAAAAGAACCAAAGGAGACCCACATGTCGGATTAATACGTCGAATTCCGCCGTAAAAGTGCATCAAGAACATTCTAGAGAACACCAGAGACTCACCGGCAGAAGCAGGACCCACTTGGCAGAGAGGGGAGGTTAGCCAACCTCTCTGCCAGGTCAGCCAACCTGTCAGAGGGGAGTCTCCGCGTCCCCTTCGACGTGGCCCCTCCACCGCCTTTGAGGATCAATCTCCACCACCCGTCGAAGTCGGTTTGATCCAAGGGTTACGGTTCATCCCACCGGCCTATATATACAGTCCCAGACCCCCCGAGTTTCATAATCAATTCAGTAGTAGAATAGAACCAGAGCCAGAAACCCTAGATCATTAGAGCTTCACCATCTAGAGCATAGCTTCATAGGTTTTGAAGTAGAAGAAGGCAAGTTCTACTTGAATTCCAGATCTTGTCTGGAGCGAGGCTTCCCGGAGCCATTGTAAGCTCTCTCTTGTATCTAATACTTCTTTGAATATTTTAGATAAAGTTAATTGACATTGTTCTACCATTGATTATGTTCTCAATTGTGCTATTTATTGCTTATCTAGATTGTATACTTTGCATAGTTAGGATGTCTTTATATTCATATATAAGTTCGTATAGCGCTCATCCTTTGATATCATGGGTGAGTGACCGATGGCATGTAAGCATGGTGCATAGATGTTATTTGTCTACGAATACACCCTACATTCTGAGTCATGTGGTAGATCGCAGATGTGACACTCCCGTTGAGTCCTTTGTAGTTCACTCCTCGATTGTAGGGCCAGTAGAAACATATCATTACTATAGAAGACTTGCTCTGTTCTTGATCTTCCTTAGTATGAGTGAATCATAAAATATCTTTGCCATGAATGCTAGTATAATTGTACCAATCTAGTATGTCTTTGATAGTATAGTTAGAATAACTTAGGAATATTCTTATGCTTCTACCTAATCCATGCTAGTGCCTAGATAGGAAGTGCTTTAAGTGATTACATTATTATCTACTCATTGATCATTGTGCTTATCATATACATCATTATTATTACTGTTATATAGCCCATGTTTTGAGTAAGTAGATCATACATGATTATCTCCATATTTGCATGTGCATATGACAACTATCTACATCTGCCAAGCCCTTCCCAGTGGTAAAATATAAATGACAACCCCGGAATACTCTAGGCTAAAATGCTATAATGGTATATCTATGCGCTTGTAGATACTTTTAATCTTGATTAGATATATTTATTTCTTTAGTCACTTGCATCATAATAATTGCTTAGTATTATGCTAGGTAGTTTCTAAACATATCTCTTTTGTTCATACTAGGGATGACAACTTAGTTATTATAAAGAGATATAGGTTATAAAAAGGTGGCTAAGTAATCAACCATGTGACACTATTTCTATACCAGCATTTTTGGCGCCGTTCTAGTAGCGACGTTAAAAATGTCAACAAGTACCAACCGGCAGTGATAGCTCACATATCACTGCCGGTTGGTAACACAATCCGACAGTGATATATGAGCTATCACTGCCGGTTTGGCACACCCGGCAGTGATGTTATGAGCTCATCACTGCCGAGTTGGTTGTGGCGGTTCAAAATTCGCCAGTGAAGGGGGTGAACCGCCAGTGATATTTGAATATGGCGTAGTGGTAGGAACCCATATCCATACGCATGAGATAAAATTCTACTCGTCGGGTTACACATACCCGCGCACGGGTAGGTTAATGCTCCCATACCTATACCGCGCGGGTAATTTCTACCCGATATTTACATATATTTATCATACATTCACATACAAAAATATTATGATTCCAAGAAATTACATACTAACATTTGTATTAAAGAAACATCATTGTAATAACATGACATTAACATA
Organism: Eremochloa ophiuroides; assembly: GCA_038502445.1. Taxonomy (NCBI): domain Eukaryota; kingdom Viridiplantae; phylum Streptophyta; class Magnoliopsida; order Poales; family Poaceae; genus Eremochloa; species Eremochloa ophiuroides. The sequence continues at coordinate 95,932,901 of JAHLJS010000007.1, read as the reverse complement.
CAAATGTAGCATCATTACATCACGGTCAAGCTAGTATAAATATTGCTAAAATTCCTTGTCGGCGGGTATTTCTTACCCATGGGTACGTGGGTATGGGTAGTACACACCCACACCCGTACCCGCTATACCCGATGGGTATAGAATTCTACCCTAATAACGTACGTATGGGTAGAAACTTCATCCTATACCCGTCTTTTTATCATGTAAACATTTGACAAAAGATGAGGTAGCATCATTTTTACATGTTTTGGTGTCTGATAATTTTGCTTGGGATGTCAAAAGACATAGCAGTTCTCAGTTCAAAGTGTTTTGTCCTTCAAAGGCTGATTTAATAAAGATGACAAAGGGAGTGATCCTCGAAATCCAGGAATTCAAGGAAGATGAGCAATATTTTGGTTACGCTCTACCAGTGGTTTGGATGAGACTGCTGAACCTCCCCACAATTTTGAGGGAATACTTGGTCTTGTGGGCTCTGGGATCTCCTTTTGGAGTTACCCAAGATGTGGATATGGTGACTACATTTGGTCGGTTTGCAGTGGCTATGCTTGAGCCGGAGGCAATTCCAACCAAGCTAGATGTCATCATTGGTAATCGATACTTTCAATTGAGATTTGAAGTGGAACCATATCTGCCGAACATTGGATTGCGAAGTATCTAGAACACAGAGAGTAAGGGAAATGATGATAGTGGGAAAGGGTTTGCTGAGGACAAGGACAAAGGTGATGCTCAGAACCGCGGTAAAATTAATAGTGCTATCTCAAATTCTTCTGGTCCTTCTAGGTTAATAAATCAAAAGAAGTCACGGCTTCAGATGTTCATATGGATATTGAGGATTTATAAGATGAGTAGAATGATTTGAGTGACAATGCCCGTGATTTTGTGGGAGTTGCAAAAGGAAAGGAGGCGAATGTGCGCCTGGCTTCTTTTGTGCTACCTGCAGGGTCATCAGCACCACAAACAGGGAAGGATGAGAGTCAGCATCAGCACGTGGCGGCTGGAATGCAGGCAGGGGCTGGTCTTGCTGAAACGCAGAATCAACAGTTCTCTTCACTGGCTGAATCTCATGATGAAAAGACATCAGATGCAGTACTTCCTTTGGAAGACCAAGATCTAGGTGTTTCTCTTGATGTTATTGCCAAAGCTGGTGTGTCAGCAGATGGGGACAAACAATTTTTAGGGAAGCGTGATGGTGGCGATACTGTCTGATGGGGAGCCCACTCCGGTTTGGCGCAGTAGATTAATGCTGAGGCGGCTGATGTTCATTCCCTTCACAAAGCTGAGAAGAGAGTGGCCACCAAAAATCTTGAGTCGTCCCAAGCTAATAAAATTGAGTTCAATTCATTATATTCTTTTAATAATGATTATATTGTGAAAAATCTGCAAGCGGTGGGAATTAGTTTGGGTAATACTCAGAGTTAAGTTGTTGGTTCAGTTTTAAGAGAGGTAGAAAGGGCAAGATTAAATAATTCTGTGATTGTTAATTCTCACTTGATACTGAAACTGAATTAGAAGCATATGAGATCTATCTGGATTCTTCCATCGTCAATCGATTCTGTGGCGAGTTGACAGAGGAAGTAATGGACGGTATGTGTGCGGACGTTGATGATGGACTGGTGGATGTTCCCATCAGGGTGGCTAAAACTAGAAGTTCAAAGAAACATTTTAATAGGGGGATCACTGTAAAGAATAAGTTGTTTCAATGAAAGGGATCTTTTGGAACTGTAGGGGTCTACACGACCTAGCTAAGCATAATTTTTTACATGATTTAGCTAATGAATGAAAATTATATTTCATTGCTCTGTCAGAACCCAACAGAAATAATTTTTAACACAGTGTCTAGAAAATGTTTGGGCGGGTGCTGATTTCGTGTGGCACTGGTGACATCCTCGGTGTATGTCTAGGGGCAAGTTAACGGGTATAAATCAAGACCGTTTTTAGGTGGAGAATATTGTGGATGGGGACTATTTTAAAAAGTTTAATTTAAGAATCAAGGTTGATGGGTTTCATCGGGCTCTCTTGTCAGTATATGGACAGCGCAAGAAGAGCATATGGAGATCTTCTTGTCAAAGTTGGTTCGTGTGTGCACAAGCTGTGGACATCTACCTTTCATAATAGGAGATGATTTTAATATAATTAGGAGTCCTTCAGAAAAAAGTATTTTGAGATATAATGATAGATGGCCACTCCTCTCTAATGCTATTATTGAAACACTAAACCTGAGGGAGAGTTACAAATGACAGGTCGAAAGTTTACTTGGGCCAATTATGCTGAAATTCCAACTTATGAAAAGTTACGGTTCTGTAACAAATAAATGGGAACAGAAGTTTCCTCTAGCTACAGTCCAAGCTCTTACTCGGGAACTCTTGGATCACACACCTCTTTTACTTGATGGAGGTCTCAGGAAGTTGAATTAAGGCATCATTTTAAAGGGCAATTAACATAGTCGCTAAGAGAAGAGAAGATTTATTAGCTCCAAAGATCAAAAGCAACGAAGTTATTGCAAGGAGATGATAATACTAAGTATTTCCATCTATTGGCAAACAGGGGACATAGAAGAACAAAAATTTGGCAACTTGAACAAGAAGAATGCATTGTTGTGGGGGATGCGAATTTGAATGACTATATAACTAATTACTATAAGAAACCAATAGATGAGACTGTGAGGCATGATATATCACAAGCGTCGGTGGAGGAGAATGAGGCATTGGTGGATCCATTTAGCGAGGAGGAGGTTAAACGAGCAATCTTTGATATGAAACATAATAAGGCACCAGGTCCGAACGGCTTCCCAGCTGAATTTTATCAATTCTTCTTGGATGTGATTAGGCAGGATTTGATGAGTCTTTTTCATGAATTCTATATGGGGAAATTGCCTATACATAGTTTAAATTTTGGGATAATTACCTTACTTGCTAAAGTTGCAGAGGCATCCAGGATACAACAATTTAGACTAATATGTTAGCTAAATGTGTCTTTTAAGATTTTCACAAAGGTCTTAAACAATAGAATTTTGAGTGTGGTAAATAAGGTGATAGGTCCATCTCAGATGAGCTTTATTCCAGGGAGATATATTATGGAAGGGGTGGTTGTCCTACATGAAACAGTACATGAGATGCATAGGAAGAAAAAAGATGGGGTTGTTTTAAAACTGGACTTTGAGAAAGCATATGCCCAGGAATATTCTCCTGTTTTTTGAAAAAAAAACTTATTTAATGGAAGTGGCAAAGGAGCCACAGGGAAATCCGTGCTTGTAACCTTCCTACTATAAATAAGCTAATAGCACCAACAAGTTGCCAGGACATGATATATCATCTTTATTGCAAATGAATCAACACTCTCTGTTGATTTCCTGTGCATCACCATTTGTGTCTCTGACATCAGCACATGCTTAGAGTGGTGCATTATCAAGAGGATAGAAGCATTAGTCACACAGATGACAGAGGAATTTGGATAAGAGAGGCACTGGGAATTAAGCGTGGATCATCATGGGAAATCTATCTTCTTAGTTGTTTTTCACAACCAAAAGAGTCTCACGTGTTTGAATATAGAACTGAGCTGCACTAACCAAACAGAGTCAGCAAGCCATAGTAGGTAGACACTACAATGTATCAATACTCCAGCAATCTCAGTAGAAGCCTATGATCAGTTACAAGAACTTCTGATTGAACTATCAACTCTAGTGCTCGACACACCAAATGATAGTTGGGTCTACACATGGGGTTCAACCCAGTTCTCCTCTTCAAAAGCATACAGACTGTTAACAGGTCCCATCCAGGCTGAACCCATCTTCAAGTGGTTTTGGAAAACATCATGCCAAAGCAAGCACAGGGTGTTCTTTTGGCTGGTTCTAAAAGATAGAGTGAGCACAAGAAAAATGTTAAGAAGAAGAAGAAGAATGCATCTAGAGGATTACAACTTTGTACTCTGACAGCAAGCCACTGAAGAAACTGTCCTTTTGCAAAGGAGTGCTGAGATTCCATAAACTTTCAACTCCACAGATATTTCAGGCTTGGAGAACTTCACTTAATGTCTCCCCATTTTATATTTTCATCCTCTTCTGTTGGGCCATTTGGGGGATGAGAAATGATGTCATTTTCAGAAACAAAAACCCCTTTGTTGATGATTGCAGAAGAACTGTAACAGTGGAATCTCTCCTGTTGCTGCACAGAGCTAAAGCTGCATGCACATCAATGTTAGAATCATGGATTCAATCTCACATGTAATTTTTCTTTTTTTCTTTGTTTCATTCTTTGATTCCTGCACCTCCCCTTCTGAATCTCTTTTCTTTCTTTCTCTACAATTCTGTATTTGGGTTTTGCTTTGTTTTAATAAATTAATAGAAGGAGCCCCTCCTTCCGATTCCTCAAAAACAAGGGCATTTTCTTAGGCTATGTTTGTACAATTAGTGCTATAAGTGAATTTCAGTCATCATTTATGCACATAAAATGGGCTTTTTCTTAGGCGAAGCTGGACTTTTATTATGACAAAGCAAGAGTTACAAAAAGAAAGAAGAAAAATCAAGAAAGAAAGAAAGAAAAATAAAGTAAGAGTGATTACACACTAAGGCCGTGTTTATTTATACCCCAAACCAAGGGGATCGGCACGGATTGAAGAGGATTTTGACTTTATTATATCCCCCTCAATCCCCTCTAACCCTCTTGGTTTGGGGTACAACCGAACAAAGCCTAAGGGGGGAGTATCAGTTTTTATCGCTGACAGTAACCCTCGGGCCTGAAAGTTTGCTTGTAGTGAGAAATTGAAGGTTGAAGTCCTGTGAAAACGTAAGCATTTCTTATTGTGTATGATCGTCAAAGTAAAATAAGAATCTCCATGAAGAAAGAAGAACTTGTTGCTGGGTCCCGGAAGATTCAAGGATTGAGTAGGGTGTGTTGTGACATCTGGAACATATAGTTGTAAGAATCCAATGAAGTCTGAGCAAAAGATGACAAGTAGGACAAGAAGCTAACGGATTTGGACACATGGTCAGGGGATGAAGCCATGCATAGAGCAAGAGGTAGGAACATGCATGGAGAAAATGGGATATTTGCAACTACAATAGAACAGGCAGCCCGGAAGGGTTGGCTCCTTAAAAAATAAAATGGCCATGAACCTGCACCCAGGCGGCCTTGATAAACAGAAGTAATGCGGTGGGACTCCAGTGGTTCTAAATTGGGAAAAGTACTAGATTTGACAAAGGGAAAGTATAAGATGGCGATGTGGGCTGTGGTCTCTTGCGCCATGTGACAAGTAGCAAGGGTCAAAGTTAACTGGGAATGACAGAGAAAAAGCCAGCAACAAATAGCTGCAACTAACGTTAATAAAGAATAAATGTTTACGATCAACCTTGTCTGAGCAGTTATTGAACAGATCGTTTAAACTGCCTGGTGCTGAAATATTGAAAACTAAAACAGTGGCACACCATGGAAATTTGGCATCATGACATTCAAAAAATAAATAGATTGCAAGTTTTATTAAATAGCACTACCACAATCCTGAATTGCTTTGAGTGCCAAAAACCCCCAAGGAAAGGGGTAAAACCGCCAAGGAAATGATCCTTGGCCACAAACCATCAAGCAAATTTACTCAAGGATAGAAGACAAGGGAAATTAATTTCTTTGGTAGTTTTAGCACTCAAGGATGATTTTCTTGGAGGCTAACCGCCAATGAAATTGGGACCTTACTTAATTTGCTAAACGGACAAGAAAATGTTCTAACCGCCAAGGAAAGTAGTTTTCTTGAGGGTCAAAAACCTCCAACGAAAACAGTGCCAAGGAAAGTAGTTTTCTTGAGGGTCAAAAACCACCAAGGAAAACAGTCTAGACCGCCAAGGATATGTATCGTTCAAAAACCACCAAGGAAAACAGTCTAGACCGCCAAGGATATGTATCGAAAAAAAGAGAAATAATCACAAAATTGTTGTAGCTAGGATTTGAACTCGTGACTTGAGCTTTCAAGTGAAACTCACTCACCACTACACCACAGAAGTCTTTTGTGTAGAAGTTAATGTTTCTTTCTTTTTGTTCTCGGTTGTGGATCTTATAATGAATATTATAGAGCCTAGACAATTTCAAATGAAAAAAATTTCAACTGAAAAGTTCTATATATCGTCGAGTACTACAACTTTGGTTTAGGTAGTATCTCCATCTAAGGTCATTTGAAAGATTCAAAAAATTTAAAATTCAAAACCCTTGGCGGTTTCCACTTACACCCAAGGAAATGTCAATTACCTTCACGGTTTAGAGTAACGATAGTCATTTCCTTGTAGGCTACTAGAAACCACCAAGGAAACACCTATATCCTTGGCGGTTTACTTCCACCTTCAAGGAATATATGTTTCCTTGAGTGTTTGATAGCACAGCCAAGGAACCTGTCATTTCCTTGGCAGTTTGATTTTGGCCTCCAAGAAAATTCTCGGCCCCCAATGCAATTCCAGTTTCTTGTAGTGTAGACATACTCTATGCTAAATAGACTCTTTTAGGATGACTCCATTTTCTAGATACCCCATAAAAACTTAATTCATTAAAGGGATCTTCATATGCCAAATTTTCTGAGTTACCCTCCTATCTTTATTGAATAGGTTCTTACTCACTAACCTCCACTAGTACACAGATCATTTGTAGAGGCGGTTGTAGAGGTATTTTTAGTGGTATTTTTCACAGCCGCTAGTGCTAGAGGCCAGTAAAAATCAACGTTTTTATGAACGGTGGCTTGAGAACCGTCAGTGTAAATCGATTTGGTAGCATATGGTCATTTTTCGATCCGTATAAGCATTAAATTTAGTGGTAGTACCTTGTGCATAACAAAACCCTTGCCATATAAAATGCTGTTTGGGTGATCATAGGTAATTTAATTTTTCTCTAGTGTCCTATATGCACAACCCTCTACGAACCCAACAAAATACTCAAACGGAACCCAACAAAATTTTTTATCAAAATACAATGTGAAACCCTTAGATCCAACAAATCACTGTGTTGACCTATCTTTCTTTCGGGGCAACAATGTTGAATACAACTCTAGGCCAGCCATATTCTTGAGCCTTAAAACACAGATAGTTGTGCTGTAAAATAAAAGAAATTTTACAGTGCTTAGGAAAATCTAGAGGCATTCATTTGAGTAGATCTAATGGTAATAAGAACAACCAATGTAGAGAAACTTAAATTGTGAGCTGGAATTAAAATTATTTGGGTCCAGAACTAGTTTTTCATGAAATTAAATGGTAAATTAATACTTTCTTGTTTCAGAAGTTGTTCTATCCTGTCATGTCTTCCGCAGCTCCTCCTTCTCAAAGCACAGCCGTCGTGGCAGCCCCTGGCTGCCGTAGCTGGCAAGGTACGGGATCTGGTGCGGAGCCTGCCTGACATGCACGGTCCCTGGTGGCCGGCCGTTATAGTTTCCTTCCTCTCCTAGATTTCTGAGAAGTCCAATGTTGATTATGTCGTTCGATGCCGGCACCCATGGAGCATGGCCGCTACCTGGATCAGGCCCTCGTGGGCGAGCTACGCGCGGCCGCTGCCGTAGGACGACCTGCTGCTGCCCACCGCTCCACCACAAGCCCGGAACCGGTCGCTCCATCAATGCTGCTGTGCCCCTGCTGTTCCTGAAGTTGGGCCATCTGCTATTGCTATGGCGGTTCAAAAAACAGGCCAGGTGCCACCGGCCTTGCACCACGCCAAGCAGCTAGGCTCCGAGAAATCTAGTCCACGTCAATTAGCCCAGGAAAAAACTTAGTATTTATTTGGCCTAAAACAATCCAGGAAGAGGAACCATTGGGTTTCTCCACGCACCGTAACAAATATCGTAAAACAATGTGCACGGAAGGTGTAGCGCTCCATGGAGCGATGTTGGTTGAGATAAAGAGAGCGAGAGGCGGCGCCCCAGGGCGGAGCCTCCTTGGTTTCTTCCTGTCGGGGATCCTCGTCAATAAACACCAAGGGAGATGTGGCGGTGCTCGCCATGCACCGGGATTCATGGAGTAAAGCGAACCTCCTGATCTCGATGAGCCTCCCGATTCCACATGGTGCACTGACAAATGTCCCTCTTCACGGGCTCTGTCTGCTCATAGAAAATGAAATAAGGGAGATACAGATACCCATCTGATTGGATTTTTCTGTCTTTCAAACCTTGGTCACAGCTGCACCACCCCACGCATTAATTTTCAAACGTAGTTCACTAGTACACAAAAGCTCTATGTAGGCGTTACTAGATTATTTATACAGGCGGTTTTTATTGTCGGACGCCACTAGAAAAAAGATGAGGCCAGAACTATGAACCGCCTGTACAAATCATTTTGCACATGCGGTTCACTTAACCCAACCGCCTGTGTAAATCGGCGCTTTACACAGGCGGTTCGGTTAAGTGAACCGCCTGTTCAAATCCATTTTCACTAGCAGTTTTCTTAAGAAAATAGCATGTAGAAATCACTTATTTGTACAGGTGCTAGAAAACCACCAGTGAAAATGGATTTTTACTGGCGGTTTTCTTAAGGAACCGCATGTGCAAATAATTTAAAATTGATTTTTTAAGTTCTTCAGATGACCTCAAATGAAAAAAAAAAATCAAAATGAAAGTTGTAGATCTCGAAAAGTTATGACAGTTTGTAGTTGATAACTTTTTCATTTGAATACGTTTAGGGACTCAAACAATCAATTTATACTTCGGTTTTGTAATATGTGGACAACCGAAATGGAATATAGACACAAGTGAGTGGTAGGTGGAGTGGTAGAGGACTCTATGCGCGGGAGGGAGGTCACGGGTTCGAACCTCCACGGCCGCGTAGCGTGCGAATCTTGCGCGAAAAATGCCGCGACTTGCGACTCCGACGGAGACGGGCGGGCGCTGGCTGATGGGCCCCTCCTAGGATTTAAAGATTTTTTTTGCTATTTTTAAAACCCGATTTCTGTAAAAATATTACTACAGGCGGTTTCTTAAGTGAACCGCCAGTACAAATCGATTTGTACTGGTGGTTCACAAGCCACCGCACGTAAAAAACTAAGGAAAATAACTATCTTCTATCTAGTGAATCAGTGACGATTGTATCTGTGTTGTTCTGGCAGTGTCAAATGTTAACTGCCTGCCTCAAGTCGGGAGCGAATTAAACAGCCTTGTTTGTTATTGCACAAGACTAACACAACTACCTACTCAAAGTTTTGAGGCGGCGTGTTTGTTTATGGAGGCGGATATTGCAACAGCCTTCAAATCGAAAGCCTTTATTAATGGTATTAACCGAGGTGGGCTTCCTAATATGCCAGCCTCCTTCAAGAAAATGCAAAAAAAAAAAAAAAAAAAAAAAAAAAAAAAAAAACTAAGGAGAGTTGAACCAACGACTAGCCACTCACACTACTACAAAAGTTATTTTGCAAGACACTGCCAAAACATTAACTTTTAAAAAAATTGATCCAACCGCCTTGGTAAATGCCTGGCGATTAACAGAGACGGCTGTTTTATCTACGGAGGCGGATAGAAAATACGTGCCTCCATTAAACGATTTATAGAGGCGGTTGTCTTAAGGCAACTGTCTTAGTAAATTGATTAACCGAGGCGGACCGCATAATGCGTCCACGTCGGTTAATCCACGATTAACTAAGCCGGTTGCATTACGATAACCACCTTCACTAATGGGTTAATCGAGACGGGCACCTTAAGCCTATCACCTCGATTAATTAATTATTTTCGGAGGCGATCATTATAACCGTTCGTCTCCGTAAATAGATGTACGGAGGCAGGCACAGATGTCTGCCTGCATTAACCGCGGCCTCGTGCAATTCCCACCGTTGTTGCGAGAGCTACGCTGAAGCTGCAGAGTAGGAGGGGCCAGCGTTACGCTGCTCATTCATCTGTACATGACCTGCCTTAAGATGCGTGGTAACGAGGTCGAGCACCAACGATGGTTGGAGCTGTTGGCCCTGGTTAATAGTGACGGCAAGGTTGGCACTCGGAGTTTTGAAAACTGGAATGTCTCCGACCAGACCAAACTCTTCCTCGAGGTTGCGGTTGACGTGTATGGTGTGTGCGCCTCAATAGACGCGTTCTGAGATTCCTCAGATAGTCTCAACTGTGCTTGATCGTGCGGTCAATGCCTGATCAGTAACCCCATACAGTCTCAACTGCGCTTGAGCGTGCGGTGAATGCCTGATCAAGAAAAAAAAGTCAGTTCACTTGACACCTGGACTAAAGGTGTCTGCCTCGGGCTGGAGAGACCTTTAGTTCGATTGATTTCATCAATAAGGACTAATAGTCTCCTTGAGATATGGTTCCATGACCTATGGCTAAAAGAACAGAGTCCCCATCAAGGAAAACTGAGATTAAAGGGTTTCTCAACCGGTAGCATAGATCGTTTCGGTACTATAGTGGCAAGTCAAGTCGACGCCTGTACATGTGCTGAGCAGTGAGGTCGTAGGCTCATGAAGAGAATTATATGCCAAGGGCCCAACAGAGGACGACCCAATTCACGTCATCTATAGAGCTCCTCGCCATATATGCCTAGTAATTAGCGCGCCACGCACGGCCAGTCCATACAGATGCAGCATGTGGTGATCCCTTAGGCCCTGATTGGTTACAGAAGAAGGCTTCATCCAGCATGGTCAGGCCATGCAGGACCAAAGGAGCTAGGTTGAGCTCGTATAGGTGGTCGTGTTTGGTTGTCTTTGGTGTTGGTGCAATACGAAATGAGATCATGTTTGGTTACATGTATGGATCAAAGTTCTGGGAATCTGACAAATGGGTCCCTGCATCCTGCATGAATCAAGGCGTCCTGTATAGAGAGGAAAGCTCGATTTCTGCGAATGAAAAGCCTACATCACGGCAGTCTAAAGTGCATGGTCGTATGCATCAATGTGCAATTTAGGAACCAAACAAAACGACAGGAAGAAAACCACGCAGCTAAACCGTGTGAGGACCATCTCCTCCTGCCTACCAATCAGCCCCTTGGTACCTAGTACGTGCTGTCGTGGGCTGCGGGCAACCCAAGTCAAGTCGACGCCTGTGCTGAGCTGCGGTCTCGCAAGCTCATCATCAAGAGCATTATATGCCGAGGGCCCAAGAGCTCCTAGACGACGCAACGTCTCAAGAATTCACACGCTGGATCGTGATCGTGATCGTGATGCACCTGACCATCTGTACAGATTATAATTAATTGTGCCATGGACGATGACTACTGTTCATAGTCATAGCTACGCACTACTCCACTGTGCATCCATGTGGTGCCCACTTTTCATGTTCAGGTCACTGGCTACTAGCCGCAGCGAAACGTCCGCCCGATACGGACGACTGGCAGCCGGTATCCTTCTGTTCATCGGCGTGCATCACACAAGACGCAAGACACATGACGCATCAACACATGACGCACGCCACGGACTAATCACCTTCAACACATGACGCATCGTCGTCTCTGTGCATCTGCGTGCGGCGCCTATCAGTTCTTGATTAGTAGATAAAATATATTAAATGCTAATGGACAATTATTCTTGGCACGAGCATTGAGGTGAATTTATTTTTCATCATTAGAGGTGGGTGTTTCATAATTCTTAGGGCGTCCCAACAACTAGCTATTTTGTTAGCTATTCTAACGTGGACATACAAAAAGTAAAAGAAATAGTAGTCATTAGCGATGAACAAATAGCTGATCTATTTCACATCACTGCTACAGAAATGGCCTTTGTTCTCGGTTGGCAAACCCCTTTAGCCCCGGTTTCCCAACCGGGAACAAGCTTTCCGGGAGTAAATGTCACTCCTTTTAATCCCGGGTCCAGAACCGGGATTAAAAGTGGACCTTTAGTTCCGGTTTGAAACACAAATCGGGACTAAAAGGTCTGCAGCCTAGACCACATGTCCTCGGGTCTGTGGAACCTTTTAGTCCCGGTTTGTATCAACAACCGGGACTAAAGCCTTCCTTTTTTTGTTTTTCGTGTTTTTTCAGTTCATTATTCGTTTTGTTTTTTAATTATGGTTTCGATTTAAGATTATCTATACACACACATATTACATATATATATATTTTTACATATATATATGTAAAATATATATATGTATATATATATATATTATATGTGTGTGTATCGGTTTTGACAAAGGGCACAATACGACATAAGACATATATATATTACAAACTAGCATATATATATATACATATACATATACATATATACTAGAGAGTTTAACACTTTTTTCAGTCCAAATGTTTTCCTCTCCAAAAGTTTTCACTCCAACATATATATATGCCCTTCAGTCATCTTCATCACCACCGTTGCCCGGCTTCCAAGATTCATTAGGGATCATTGTAAAATTCTCCGGAGGAATTCAAAACTTGATCATTAAGAAACCCTGCTATGGTTTCTTGAATTGCCTTGAGCTCGTCTTTTACCAGGACCTTTTTCTTTAAATAATCAGTCTTCAAACAGAGTCAAAGGGAAAGGTATTAATATATATGATTATATATATATATATATATGTATATATACATTTGTGTGAGTTAATATGAGATCGATTTAACGTACTTTTAGCTTCTCCCGGTCAGTTTTGACTGAGTACACCCTCATGAACTCGCAGACATAGTATCCACAAGTGTTATTCCTGGGTTGTTGCCGCAGAACCCACTTTACAGGACAAAAAAGATTGTCATCCGATCCGGACAATACATATATATATAGATACATATATAACATGAATGGCCTCTAAGTATATATACTTACCATGTGTGGAATTATAGTCAGTGGTGCTTTGCAATGTTTGAGGTCGTATTTCTCAATGAATCTTTTCCAAACACTGCCAATCAAAATAAAAATATCCAATGATCGATGAGAATATTTTCCAAACACTACAATTGAAGAAGGTAACGAGAAATAAATTACTTCTAAAAAATATCTATCATATCTTGGATTTGGTCCAGGCTCTTTCTCATAGAATCTAAGATCTCCATGTGGCTTTGCTGAAGATCGATGACGATCAATATCCAATGATCGTTAAAGTTGTAGGGGAAGAGTATCTATTTCTTGCCGCGTTACTTTGCTAAGAACTTCATGAGATTCTTCTCTGTGTCTTCTTTCCATGTTGGGTTGGGTGTAGGGTGTTTGAATACAATATGTGGATCAATGAAACCAACTTCATTAGACCCTCTCTGTTTGCACATTTGCATCTCATAACTGCATATATATAGAGAGAGAGTAAGGATATATATATATAGAGAGAGAAAGATTTGAATTGCAGAAAGAAAGTACACTTACAGACAATAGCAGCTCATTATTGTTTTGTCGTGGGAGTCCATGTGGCATAGTTGGTGTAATTCAGCAAAATCAACAAACATAATATCATCGCCATGGAACCAATGTTGATTTCTAATTCGGACAGAAATCCAAGACTCACCTCGTGTACATGCCCCAAGGTACCACTTGTTTAGCAAGTACGTTTGCGTACTTAGTTGACTGAGGGTTTTTGGATTCCATAGACTCCGACCATGTTGATATTTCCTACACTCGTCAACTACTTGCGCTTTCTTCACTTGCTCCCATCCAATCATTTGGGCAAGGTTCATACCAGTTTCCGCCATGAAAGCTTCAAACTCGTTCAAATTGACCTCACTAGGTACCTGGATGCGGTCCATAAATGAGCCATATTGATTCGGTATCTGATCACTAACAATTAGCGGGGGGATTGCTTGCTTGTCTTGTTTGCCGGGTTGCGGAACATTTTTCCCTGCCTTCTTCTGTTTGTCAATAGACTTCGTGAGAGAGCGGTCATAGTCCAATAGTGACAGGGGCTGTTTAGCTTCTCTCAACTTCTTCTCGTGCTCCATCCTTTTCTGCCTTAAAGCATCGCGAGGTAGATAGTAGTACGGTTGCGCTTTCTTTTTCTTCATCTCTTCTGTCTCCTTTGGTTTTCTTGTGAAAAAATCTGCGACTTATTTTTTCACCGCACTATCTAACTCCTCTTTAGTCTTTTCACCGGGCAGTTTCTGAGGAATGGGTTGCTTTGTTTGCCTGGTGGCTTTCTTCTTTGCGGGCGGGGTTGGTTGCACCACCTACGGTGGAGGCCTCTTAGTAGATGGTTTAGTAGGTGGGGGAGGTGTTGGAAGTCGTGGCGGCGATGACGGCTTTGCTAGTTGGTGGAGGTGATGCGCCCTGCCTGGTGTAAACACATCTTCGTACTCGCAGCCCAGAGCACTCTGATGGTCTGGGGAACGGATTATTGGACTTGGCCTTTGCTTCTGTTCTTCAGGACGAGGCGGCGGTGGCGCCCCTTGAAATAATAATGTATCGCTTGTGCCATATAATGAATGTCTTCTCAGCTTCTCCTAGTGTCTTCTCCCCATCACCTCCTTCAATTTCAAGAGGCACATTACCAAAACCTTTGGTAACTCTATCCACCGAGACGCTAGCATATCCAGGTGGTATTCTTCTCCCATGGATAGTGGGTGTCTTGGTCGGGTCTACCTGGGTTTACAATACCGGTAGCGACCATGACTGTGGAGTTCCCCTGTGCAATGTGCAGCTCACACAGTATAAGTGGATTAGTGATATCATCCACGGGGAAGCGCAACGCTCCGTCATCTTGCTGATTTGGCACGTCAGTAGAAGCACAACTGCTTTTTGCAAGATTTTCTGGTTGGCTAACTCCTTCTAATGTATGTCTACTCAATGCTAATTCCAACTGCCTTGCTATTTCCTCTTGCATTCTTGCTTCAAGTTGTTTCTCACGTTCATGAGACTGACGTAGCGCTTCACGTGACTCGAGAACATATTCTTCTAACTTGCGCATCTGCTCTGCCTCCTCTTCCTTCCTTCTTCGATGGCTTCTGTAACTATCTTTATCCTCAGGGAAATCATGTGCCCACGTCACACCCGGTCCCTAAGCCTCTGGTTCGGCCAGGGTGCTCAGCGGTACCGATGGCATATGTCAGTTCATCCTTCTCTCTCTTCAGGCCTGAATACCCCTTTCTCTTTAGTGTACATAATATATTGCAATCTTTCTGCTGCGTCTACAAGTTTCTGGCCATGAACTACCTTCCCGGTCTGCAAGGTCAAGACTTCCCCCATGACCAAAAAACCATTGTTTCGCATGTACAGGCCATGCAGCTGATTCTGGTATGAGCCCCTTGGCTAAAATATCAGCTTCCAATTTTTCCCACTTGGGAATGGCAGAAGGGTAACCACCTGATCCCAAGTGATGGTGGTATTCCTTTTTGCGAGCATTCTCAGTGTTCCTTCTGACCCGTGTCTCACCCTCTTCCGATAACTTTTACTGTACAAATTCATCCCAGTAGGGCCTACACTTTGTGATCGG
The DNA here is from genome assembly GCA_038502445.1 of Eremochloa ophiuroides. Taxonomy (NCBI): domain Eukaryota; kingdom Viridiplantae; phylum Streptophyta; class Magnoliopsida; order Poales; family Poaceae; genus Eremochloa; species Eremochloa ophiuroides. Next base: position 95,917,628 of record JAHLJS010000007.1, on the reverse strand, counting down.
ACCAGTGGCTCGGTCAAAATCTGGCGTCTTGTTCTCCTTCACATATGTCTTGTAGAGACTTTTCTTCCAACTCTGAAACTGTGTGGCCATCTTCTTCATTGCCCAGCGCCTAACTAGCGACTTCAAGTCTTCGCTGTTGAACTCTGGATAATTATCCGTTTCTAGCGTGAAATATTGAAGAATATCATTCCACACTAGATTCTTATCAACATCAGAAACAAAGCTGACATCAAGAGCACTAGGCTTTGCCTTCCATTCTCGTGTACTGATCGGGATCCTGTCCCTTACAAGGTATCCACAATGGTTCACGAATTTATTTGCATGTGGTCCTAATGGTTCGCCCGTATCTGTGTTGAACTCTATGATCATAAAGCGACCCTCTAATGGCTTCTTCAGGCCCCAGGACTCCTTTGCTCTTGCCCGTAGATGTCGTCGTTCCAGATGGCTACAAAATTAAGTTAAGAAACAAATATTTAATAAGTATCGGTAACCACGCATATAATGATTTCGTAACCATGTGTTCGCAATAAATAAATACCTCGACAGTAGTATTATCTGCAACATTGTCTTGCTGCACATTCCCATCATCCACAAAGTACTGACTCCCGTCGTCTTCTCCCTCCGGCTAGTGTTGACTGCTAGTGTTGATAATGTCCATCATTTCTTTTCCATATTGGCTCTTTCTCCGGCCATCTAGAGGAGAAAAATTATTCATGTTAATATTGCATGTGGAACAAAAGAGACAGAAAACCTAAACCCTAGCCCTAACACTAATTAAACCGTAGCCCTAAGCCCTTACACTAAACCCTAGCCCTAGCCCTAACACTAAACCCTAGCCCTAAACCCTAGTCCTAAACCCATACACTAAACCCTAGCTCTAAACCCTAGCCGTAATACTAAACCCTAACACTAGCCCTAAACAACCCTAACACTAAACCCTAGCCCTAAAACCCCCTAAACCTAATTAATAATACAATTAATTAGTATAAGCTAATAACTAAACTAACTACAAAAACTAAACTAAAACTAATTTACTAATTAATTACTAATATATTAATCTAAACTAAACTAATTTGCATGTGTTCCTAACTAATTAAACTAAACTAAACTAATAATTAGTAATAAAAAAACTAACTAACCTCACTAACTAAACTAACTAAACTAACTAACCTAACTAACTAACCTCACTAACTAAACTAAACTAACTAACTAAGCTAACTAACTAACTAAAAATAGAACTAAAACTAATTAAATAGAACTAATTAATAATATCTAACAAATTAATTAACTAATTAAAACTATCTAAACTAAACTAAATTAATGAACTAACTAAAAATAATACAATTAATTAGTATAAGCTAATAACTAAACTAACTAGAAAAACTAAACTAAAACTAATTTACTAACTAATTAACTAATCAGACTATCTAAACTAAACTAAATTAATGAACTAACTAAAAATAATACAATTAATTAGTATAAGCTAATAACTAAACTAACTAGAAAAACTAAACTAAAACTAATTTACTAATTAATTACTAATATATTAACCTAAACTAAACTAAAACTAATTTACTAACTAATTAACTAATTAAACTATCTAAACCAAACTAAATTAATTAACTAACCAAAAATAAAACAAACTAACTAAATGAAAAAAAAACCGCTAGCGTATATACCTCGGCGATGTACGGCGCGGCGGTGAGCAGAGGAGAGAGGGCCGGCGGCGGATCGCATGGGGGCCGGCGTCGAGGCCCGCAGAGGGGCAATCCGCGGCGGCGGCCGGCAACACGGAGGCTACGTGCGGCGGTCGAGGAGGCAGATGTCGGGCACGCGGCGGTGGCCGGGCCGGGCATCGAGATCCCGCGCGAGGCGGTGGCGACTGGCGGCCGGCGTCGGTTGCTGTGGTCCGAGAGGTGGCGGCGGCGTCGAGGGCGAACGGCGGACAGAGCGTCTGAATCGAAGAAGATGGACCGAGATTGAAGGCGAGAGTATATATAGGTGGGGACTTTTAGTCCCGGGTCTGATCCAAAACCGGGACTAAAAGCTTTTGTTCCCGGTTCCAACCAGAAACCGGGACTAAAGCTTAGACTTTTAGTCCCGGTTCTTGGTAGGAACCGGGACAAAAAGTGTGTTTTTGGTGGGCCTGTAAATTTCGGCCCACCTTTAGTCCCGGTTGTAGCCTACAACCGGGACTAAAAGTGAAATTTCTGTTCACCTCCCGCCAACTGGATCATTTCTTTTTGGCTTACATTATAATACTTATAAACCTTACTAATTCAATAGTAAATGGAAATGTTGACAAAAAAATTTAAAAAAAGGTTCCTACTTTATTTTACTGCATACTACACAGAAAAAAAATCTTTTACCTGTATTTCTTGATTTCTTTACAAATATTAATAGTAATATACGATAATAATCATTAATTCATTAATGCAAAAATGTAGTGCTCAATAAATATAAATAAAACTGGTTGGTATTTGACAGAAAAGTTGTTTTCAATTTATTTCAACGTAAATTCATGGATCTAATGTCTCACAATTATTACATAATAGCTAAATTCGCTCTAATTAATCACAGTAGTGAACTTTTTTCACATATATGTCCCTTGATCATAATCGACGTAGCCATGGGGTGTCTTCATTGTTCAATAGGATGCTTGGGTCTTTATTCACCATAAAGGGTGGGATTCGATCATCCTTCTCATAATCTTCTGATGTGTCTGTCTTATCTTCAATTTCACAATGTTTTTTTTTCCTGAAAGAACTATATGACGCTTTGGCTCATTGCTAAATGGGTTCTTATCGTTTTTCCCTCTTTTCGGTTTCGAAGACATGTCATTGACATAGAATACCTGGTTGACATCCTTGGCAAGCACAAATGGTTCGTCTTTGAACCCACTGTTATTGAGGTCCACTATTATCATTCTATACTGGTTGTCCACTGTTACCCTGCCTCCGGACACCTTTACCCACTGGCACTTGAACAAAGGAACTTTAAAAGTAGGTCCATAGTCTAGTTCCCATATCTCCTCTATGCGGCCATAGTATGTTTGTTTATTCCCGTTCGGGTCTGTGGCATCTATGCGGATACCACTGTTTTGGTCGGTGCTCCTTTTATCTTGGGCAACTGTGTAGAATGTATTTCCATTTATCTCATACCCTTTGTATGTGAGGATATGCCATGATGGTTGCCTAGTCAACAAACACAGTTGCTCCGGAATACTCTCATCACCCTGACATTCTTTTCGTAACCAACCGCTAAAAGATTCCATGTGATGGCGCGAAATCCAAGCTTCAGACTTGCCTGGAAACTGTGATAGCAGAAATTCCTTGTGTCTGTCCATATATGGCTCCACCAAGGTGGAGTTTTGCAGAACTGTGTAGTGTGCTTTATTGAAATAATCGTCACCCTGACCGATATATGTTTTCTTCCCTAGTGTCCCCTTTCCACTTAGCCTCCCCTCATGTCGTGATTTTGGAACACCAATTTGGTCTAGATCAGGAATAAAGTCAACACAGAACTCAATGACCTCCTCGGTTTCGTAGCCCTTCGTGATGCTTCCTTCTGGCCGAGCACGGTTGTGAACGTATTTCTTTAGGACTCCCATAAACCTCTCAAAGGGGAACATGTTGTGTAGGAACACAGGACCTAGAATAATAATCTCCTTGACCAGGTGAACTAGGAGGTGCGTCATGATATTGAAGAAGGATGGAGAGAAAACCAACTCGAAGCTGACAAGACACTGAACCACGTCATTCTGTAGCTTAGCAAGATCTAGAGGATTGATTGCCTTCTGAGAAATTGAGTTGAGGAATGCACATAGCTTTACGGTGGCTAGACGTACATTTGGAGGTAGAATTCCTCTTAATGCAACTGGAAGCAATTGTGTCATGAGCACGTGGCAGTCATGAGACTTTAAGTTTTGGAATTTCTTCTCTGGCACGTTTATTATAACTTTTATATTTGAGGAGTATCCGGATGGTACCTTGATGCTGTCTAGGCATTCAAACAGGCTCTCCTTCTCTTCTTTGCTAAGACTGTAACTAGCAGGTCCTAAGTATTGGCATCCATCAGCTGTCTTCTCGTTCAAACGCTAGAGGTCCTCTCGTGCTTCAGGTGTGTCCTAGCTCTTCCCGTACACACCCATGAAGCCAAGCAGGTTCACACAAAGATTCTTTGTTAGGTGCATCACGTTAATCGCATTGCGGACCTCTAGGACTTTCCAATATGGTAGCTCCCAAAATATGGACTTCTTCTTCCACATAGGTGCATGACCGCTAGCATCGTTCGGAACGGGTTCACTGCCAGGTCCCTTTCCTGAAGACTACTTTCACGTCCTTGACCATATCGAGTACGTCCTCACCGGTGCGGTTGATAGGCTTGGACTTGTGGTCCGCCTTACCTTTAAAATGCTTGCCTTTCTTTCTTACAGGGTGATTCGCAGGCAGGAATCGACGATGCCCAAGGTAGACAACCTTTCTACATTTTTTCAAAAATATACCTTTAATGTCCGTGAAACAGTGCACACATGCATTATATCCCTTATTCGACTGTCCTGAAAGATTACTTAGGGCAAACCAATCATTGATTGTTACGAACAACAATGCACGGAGGTCAAAGTGCTCCTGTTTGTGCTCATCCCAAACACGTATACCTGGTTTATTCCACAAAAGCAGTAGTTCTTCAATTAGTGGCCTCAGGTACACATCGATATCATTGCCAGGCTGCCTTGGTCCTTGGATTAGCACGGGCATCATAATGAACTTTCTCTTCATGCATAACCATGGAGGGAGGTTGTAGATACATAGCGTAACAGGCCAAGTGCTATGACTACTATTTTGCTCCCCGAAAGGATTCATGCCATCTGTGCTTAAAGTAAACCTTATGTTTCTTGCGTCCCCTGCAAAATCTAGGAACTCTCGATCGATTGCTCCCCATTGAGACCCATCAGCCGGGTGTCTCAGCATATTGTCTATCTTACGGTCTTCTTTGTGCCACCGCATTAACTTTGCATGCTCTTTGTTTCTGAACAAACGTTTCAAGCGTGGTATTATAGGAGCATATCACATAATCTTGGCAGGGATTTTTTTCTGGTTCTTTCATCCTCAACATCAGCAGAGTCATCTCGCCTGATATTATACCGTGATGCATGGCATACCGGGCAAGAATCCAACTCCTTGTACTCCTCGCCACGGTAGAGGATGCAATCATTAGGACATGCATGTATCTTTATGATTTCCAATCCCAGAGGGCAGACAACCTGTTTGGCTTCATAGGTAGTGGCTGGTAATTCGTTATCCTTTGGAAGCATCTTCTTTATTTTTGTAAGCAACTCCCCAAATCCCTTGTCGGATACACCATTCTTTGCCTTCCATTGCAACAACTCTAGTGTGCTACCCAATTTTTTCTGTCCTGCATCACAAGATTGGGTATAGAAACTTCTTGTGATCCTCTAGCATATGCTCGAACTTGATCTTCTCCTTTTCACTTTCGCATTCTCTCTTTGCATCGCAAATAGCCTGAGCAAGATCATCAACGGGATCATCTTGTGCTGGTACCTCTTCTTCAGCTTCCTCCATTGAAATATCATTGTTTAATATACCATAGTCAGCAATAGTGTCACCATCGTCCCATTATTCTTCTTCGTCTTCTTCCATTATAACGCCTCTTTCTCCGTGTTTGGTCCAGCAGATGTAGTTTGGCATGAAACCCGACTTGAACAAGTGAGAATGAAGAATCCTTGAGCAAGAATATTCCTTCAAATTCTTACATACAGCACATGGGCAGCACATGAATCCATCCCGCTTGTTTGACTCAGCCACATTTAAGAAAATATGCATGCCCTCAATGAAATCTTTGGAACGACGATCAGTGTTGTACATCCAATGCCGACTCATCTACATTACAAGACAAACTAACATATATCACAATACTGGACATTAATTAATTTATGGAAGCCTCGCTGCAATGTAGACAGTCAGCAACTAGCACTAAACTAATTAAACCTAAAATACACTTCAACAGCCTAAGCATATCACGACCAATCTCAACTAAAACTGACAAATCATTCGTCTGTTCAACATCATTGGTCTTCGTTCGCGGGCTCAGTGCCTCATCAGCTAGCTCATCACCCACCGCAGCCGCCTCTGCAAGAGTTCCAAACACGTGTTTGGCATAGTCTTCTTCCCAGTACCACCCTGGACATCCACTGCCATCCCACTGAAATTAAGACAAAAATACATAAGTTTAGTAAAAAAATACATAATTTATTATATATAATCATCAAATGCGATGGAGTAACTCACATTATGATCCGAACACTTGTAGAAGATGCGCCCCTTGTTGGGACCCTCCTTCTTCACTCGAAACTCAAGCACATTCTTTTTCTTGCACTCGCCGCACTCAATGAGAGGGAGGTCTGGTCTCAGCCTCTTTTGAACCCGATGATAGGCCGACGACCCGGAAGCATTCGTCATCTACTCTTTACTCTCTAGACTCAAATTTGTAAAGCACTTAAATTCCTAATAATGTATTTTAACGAGTGACAAAATAAAACTCCTAAAATTTAAATCACAAATATATACATACAACATTTGAGTAACAAATGTGCGCTATGCATACTATAAATCTTCCTTCAACCAAATATACAAACTATCAAGTGATTTTGAGCTTGAAATATAAATTATTGGAGAAATATCAAGTGATTTTGACCTTGAAATACAAATTATTGGAGAAATAACCATAGAAATATCCTAGTGATTAAACAAGAGAGAATAAAGATAGTAACCTTTGCAACCTGTAGAATTGAAGAAGTTGGAGGAGTAACCTAGCCAAGCTCCACACTTGAGCTGAGAAGAAGCAAGAACATGCACGAGCAGAAGCAAGAACAAGCATGAATGGCTCGGGGCCTCGGGCTCGGGGGAAAAAAGGTTTAAATTGGAAGGGAGGAACATTAGTCCCGGTTTAGGCTACAAACCCGGGCTAAAAGTTAAGGTTTAGTCTCGGTTCTGCCCATAAACCGTGGTTAAACTTTTAGTCCCGGTTGATTATCAAAACCGGGACTAAAGATAGACTTTTAGTCCCGGTTTTGATCACCAATCGGGACTAAAAGCTCCCTAGCCGTTGCGAGCCGTTGGGATGGAGGATTTAGTACCGGCTGCTATATCTAGCCGGGATTAAAGGTTTCTTTCTTCCCGGGCGCAAAAAATTCCAGGTACTAAAGCCAGAATCGGTAGTGGATCAAAAGTCTGCTCTCTACTAGTGCATAGTCCAGGAATCTAATTAAGGAGCACGTGGGTCCAATTATACATAGAAAAATAAAAATATATATAATACTCTTTGTTTTTGTCTCTCACATCCACGTTAGGTAGCTATGTAGTTAGCCCTTAAGGAGTTTCATCTCGTTCAACTCTCCAAACACCTAGGTAAACCTCACCATGGACGGACAGGAAAAGAAAAAGCAAGTGCAAACATATACTCCTTCCATTCCAAACTATTAGATGTTTTGCTTTTCTAGATACATTTGTGTTCATACATACTATTGGGAGCTTAGGACTCTCAAGAGGTAGTGGAAGCCCCTGCCAAAACCTCCACATCTAGTTGCACCTAACCAGGTCCATCCAACCCATACCCCACCACCAGCCCGCTTCTCACCAACCGGCCCACGAGGCCCATATTTTTAGACCCTATATATACCCCAAACCCTATCTCAAACCCTAATCCCCACCCATCCCACCCCTAGCCGCCACCCTAGCTGCATCACGAGCACCGTGCCATCGCGCGTCCCGGGAGCAAGACAGCGGTCGACGAGGATGAGGCCACGCCATCGCGCGTCCCAAGAGCGAGGCGGTGGTCGACACCCGGGAGCGAGGTGGCGGACTCCCGAGAGCGAGGCGGCGGTCGACGAGGATGAGGACGCGCGACTCCCGGGAGCGAGGCGGTGGTCATGGTGGCGGCGAGTGAACGGAGCGCGGAGGGTGGTAGGCCGGGTGGCGGTCGCAGCGTGAAGGGCGGCTTAGGCTAGTCCCGGGCGCCTCCTTCGCCGGCTTAGGCCTAGTCCCGGGTACGGCCCTCGTCACCGCCGTCGCTAAGGCTCGCCCAGCACAAGCGGCAGGCAGATCTATGGGGCAGCCACCATGCCCCTGGTGTGGGATGCTGCACCGACGCGCCTAGGCCTGAGACTGCCCCACCATCCCCAACGACGATGGCCGCGACCTTGTCCTCGGGCAAGCCGCCACCGGGGCTGATGACGGCGACAACCGCGGCTCCCTGATGGTCCTGAGCCCCCTTCGGTGACTGCGACAGCTTCCCCCATGGTGATAGGCGACGTCTACTGCAGTGGTTTTCCCCTAGAATTGGTCTGCTTTTCCATGTGCGGCAAGAACAAAAGGAAGAAGAGGGATGTCTTTTGTACTGCTTAACACTTTTTATGCTTTTTGAAGAGAATATTCTATGAAATCTTGAGCCAATGTTTCTATGCATGGTGAAACTGTGATTTTGAACATATTGAGGTGATTTTTATGCTTAGTTACATAGGTGTCAACACCAGTTGAGTTCAAATTTTAAATTTCCAAGAAGAAGTCATCGATATCTATCCCCCTATGATTGTGTAAATAAGTTTATATTCAAGTATTGTGTGTTTTGTATGTTTGTATGCAAACTTGTATCAAGAAAGGGTTTTATGCAATGTTTCTACCCCTTAAATAACTATTGAACTGCTCCCGGGTTTTGTGGGATTCTATGCATTATCCCTATGTTAATTATACACTGCTAGAGGGAAGGTTTTAATTGGTTTTTATGCATAGTGTGAGTTGGGGTCTACATGCCCAGTGGAAAGTACAGTGTGAGTTCTATGCATTGTTTCTATGCTAATTGTACATGCCCAAGTGGAAAGCTTGGCGTTGGTGGGGTTCTATGCTGGTCATTGTAGGTTTTTATACAGCCACTTTATGAGTTTCTATGATGAGAACCATCATATGAACTTTAAAAGATTCAAATTTCAAATTTTGGAGAGATTCTACGGATTCTATGCATGGCCCATCATGTGTTGGTTTCTATGCAATGTTTTTATGCCAGAGTGCATGAGATTCTACACCGAGAACCTTCACATCAATGGGCCACGATTCAAAATTCAAACTTTGAAAAAGAAGAGATCATCTCAATGTTTTTATGCTTACAGTCATATAATTCTATGCTTTGTCGGTAGCATAAAACTTTATATCCTAGAGCGCAAATTTATGGATTTAAAACAAAAATATCATAGCAACAAACTTTTCTGTGCAACTTGGAAAGGTTATTATGCAGCAACAAAATATTTAAATATTTTTTTGCTATTTTTAAAACCTGATAAGTAGAAAAATATTACTACAGACGGTTTCTTAAGTGAACCGCCAGTATAAATCGATTTGTCCTGGCGGTTCACAAGTAACCGCCTGTAAAAAAACGCTGATTTTTACTGGCCTCTAGCACTGACGGTTTGAAAAAACACCAGTAGAAATGCCTTCACGACCGCTGGTACAAATATTTTCTATAGTAGTAATTGGAGCACTGGTAATGTCAATCTCCTCTGTCTCCAACAAAAAATAATGCTAATGAATCTGATTCGGTTTCATTATTGTTTTTAAATTGGACGCCAGGACACGTCACAGTCGAGTCAAATTTGTAAATGCAGAAGAGCACACTTGTTTCATAATTATATAGGTTTGGTTACTTGGTTAGGACGAGGCAAGAAGCACAGACGGTTGTGGATTGGTGACGGCGTCGTTGACTCGACCTCCGTTCACTCTCTCCCAGATCCGAGCATGGAGCATGAGCGCAAGCCCGACCATATGTCCACGGCCGACCGGGTCATATCAGTGGGGCCCAGGAACTCGAGGTTATTCCTATTTTACTCGTCGTGCATTGACCTTAATTAGTCTGCATTACTGAAATATTGAAGTGAAATATTGCATGCCCGGCTAGAACAAGAAGAAAAGCAACGTCAAGAGCTAGAGGCATGCAGTAATGAGATGGAGGCACAGTAATGAGATGGAGGCACAGCTGGTGTCTGAGTGGGCCGCGCGAGAGACCCAGGCTCAGCAGTTGGTGGAAGTCATGCAGTTCATGCGAACTCTTGGCCAACATAAGGGTGTAGCTGTGCCACTTGGGAGGTTCGCTCCACCTCCACCTCCTGCTGCAGCTACTACTGTGAGTATCAAAGTTTATTGGTTTCGCTTGTACATTACCTGTATGACCTCTACCTTCCTAGAAGACACTAAAAAACATGCAATCTCACACATGCAAATATAATTCCTAAATTAGCTATCCATGTAATCCAGTCTAACAATGCAATCTCTTCTCCTTTGTACAACCTCCATCGGCGGGTTCGAATAATCCAGCTCATGCACCTGCAGGTGATCAGGCTTTTCCTTCACCAAGCATTCAGTTTCCACCGTACTGATGTACTTGTGATATACTTGTGATGGATGCGATATATATATATATATATATGTATGTATGTAAGGATGAAAACAGAACAGAAATATCCCGAACCGACCGCTTTCGTTTTCTACATTATGATACTGTTGATACCGTTTTCTGAATTTCACAAAACATAAAAATTTATCATTTTCAATTAGTTTCACAACAATTTTAAACCATTTTTTATACTCTTTAATTGCTAAATGTAGAAATATCCCGAACCGATCGCTTTCGTTTTCTATATTGTAATTACCGTTTCCGACCGTTTCTGACCGTTTTCATCCTTATATGTATGTATGTATATACCTACTATTATTTAGAGCGTAGGGCTCTAAATAACATTCAGCGCCCCCCTCCCCCACCACCTATGCAATATATTACTCCAGCGAGGTAACACAACTAACCAAGGTAATGATACTAGCACGGTAGGCATGCTACCGCCACGCCCATGCCGAACGACGGACCCGGTGAAAAAATCTGGAAGGAAAAAAAATGCGCGCTACCGACACGTTGGTGCTGAACGACGCACCCGATGAAAAATATGGACGGCAAAAGGAAAACCCAACAAACAGCGCACGGTAGGCGCTGTACCACTGCACTGAAGTTAAACGGTAGACCCGATGAAAAAATCTGGATGGAAAAAAATGTGTGCTACCGACCCACCAGTGTTGAATGGCACACCCGGTGAAAAAATCTGGACCATAAAAGGGAAACTAAAAAAAACACCCGGTGGAAAAATTTAGATGACAAAAAAAAGAGAAAATACCGGTGAAAAATACCCGGTGGCGTATATGATGGATGTGATATATACGTGATGATATTTTCTATTTATCAAGATGGAATACAAAAAATAAATAAATAATGTTGTTTTTTGTCACTTTGCCAAGTGCAACACTCGGCAAAACTGGAAAATGGAGGGCTGAAAAAGCGAAATTCCTAGCTTTGCCAAGTGTCATGACCCAGACACTCGGCAAACAATTTTCAAAAAAAAAATTATAGCTTTGCGGAGTGCCAGAGATTATAGAATCCAGAACGAGGACATTTGGGAGAGGATCGGGGTGGCACCAATTGAGGAAAAACTGATTCAACATCGGTTGAGATGGTTTGGACATGCCCAATGAAGGCCTCCCGATGCGTCGGTGCGCCGCGGGATTCTAAAGCGGGTTGACAATGTTAAGAGAGGTAGAGGTCGGCCTAAACTGACTTGGAACAAGTCGGTTAAGAGAGACCTTAAAGAGTGGAATATCTCCAAGGAATTAGCTATGGATAGGAGCCCCTGGAGGTTAGCAATCAGTGTGTCTGAACCGTGACCTTTGTTTCCTTTTCTGTTTATCCCTAACTCTACCTTTCGTCTTGTGTCTGTTTTGTGTTTCTCTAATCTTGGTCTCTTGTGGGTTTCATCTCTAGCCTACCCCAACTCGCTTGGGACAAAAGGCTTATGTTGTTGTTGCGGAGTGCCAGAGATTATGACACGCGGCAAAGAATTTTGAAAAAATTAAATCTTTGCCGGGTGCTAGAAGGGAGACAGTCGGCAAAGAATTTTCAAAAAAAAAAATCGTTGCGGAGTGCCAGCCACTGCAACACTCGGCAGTAGCTAAACTCAGCTAGACTATATAGTTGATATTTTAGCTAAGCCATTTATATCCCTAACAGCTAAATTTAGCTAGGTAAAATTTAGTTGATGGATCAAATAAGGCCTAGTTCGATTTTAGTATGGTATCTATGCGTCCGAGGACAAGGCTCCGCATTTTGAAATGCTCATGGACCACTGGTGATGTCCCTCTCCGCATTTAGTCGTAAGGATTGGCTGGGTGGTAGGTGCAGCCATTTCATACGTGGAAATAATACTTAAATGAATGAGATGGGGGATCGCCAGATCTCTTATTGATAGCGTCTATGTAAATGTAGATTTTTAAAATACACTGTTTGACCATTCTCTAAAATAAATGTCTCTTAAAAAAGGAAGACAGTAGTGAACGTTATCCACTGGTAGAATAATGATCTATAGTTCCATCTAGTGAAGCCTTTTAGTCCCGGAATCCAAACCAGACCTCGAGGCTAAAAACTAAAATCTCCCACCCCTGTGCATTGTGCAATTCGAACAGAAGACCCCATGCATTTCGTCATGCACGCCTTTCCACTCAAATCACACATGTGGCTTTTGGTGGGATTCTTTCCTTTGAACTAACCCATGGATGTTACCAACCAGGGATATAGGGTACAGTTGTATTCTATGCTGGCACCAACCAAGACTGACGTAGATTCTTCGGTCCAGGTTGGCATTACCCACCGGGACTAATTGTCCTTCAACACCTAAGATACTTGGATCTGGGATCCAACTCTAGCAGAGACTAATATGCCGAACGGAAGGTCTATTCTCTACTAGTGATCTATAATTCTGTTTGTAGCCCGAGATATATATACTCCCTCCATATAGGATTTAGATGGCGTTTAGGACAACTGACACGGTCTTCAAAGTATGACTTTGACTTCATATTACTATAAAAATATTTATTAAAAAATGATATATGTATATTTTTATGAAAGTATGTTTGAAGACGAATCTATTTATATAGTTTTTATATTTTCAAACTCAACAATTTAAAAGTTATTCATGATTTCTATTTTCAATGTTTGACTAAAACTTTGTTCAGAACAACATTCTTTTTTCTATACTGAGGGAGTATATATATAAGGAGGGACAGGAATCTCCTTACAAGTTCCAAACACATTATATGGGCCGCAAGCAATACAAGCATCATCCTACGGGGTGCACCTAGTATATATATGCAAACGTCATGATACACTAGAGATACAATATGATATACGTGAACTAGTATAAATCTGTGTCCTATGTGCCACTCTCTTGATACATCGGTTACTTTCGGAAATACATACTTGTTCCCACTTAATTTATCTATTCTCATACATTGCATCGACCACCAACACATCACACGGTAGACGCCAGCACAGCTTGCAAGGGCGTTGCGGGATTCAACACGGTGCCATAGCGGTCATCGTGGTCCACGGCCTCCAAAATCATTCCATCACCATCAGGTAGTCTCCACTCATTTCTGTACAGAATGGAGGCCAGTAGTAATGGCACAGACCGTGAGGTGTATTCCATCCCAGGGCACACCCTTTGCCCAGCACCAAATGGCCTATACGCCTCCTTCACCGTTAGGGAGTGCACCTCCTGGCTGGCCAAGAAACTTTCGGGGATGAACTCCTGAGGACATGGCCATGCATGGGCTCTTGTCCCTTCCTATTGCCCACTGGTTGACGATGACGTTCGTTCCTTTCGGCACATGGAATCCACCTAAAGACACATCATCTGCAACAGCCTCACGGGGTATCAAAGGCACTGCAGGATGTAGACGAAGGGTCTCCTTCACCACGGCATGGAGGTATGGTAGTTTGCTGATGTCGCTCTCAGCGACGAGCTCTCTTGACCCCAGTTGCTCGGTGAGCTCAGCTTTCACCTTCTTCATCTTGTCTGGGTGGCAAAGCAGCTGCACCATAGCCCATTCCACGGTGACCGTGCTTATGTCAGTTGCCACAATGAACATATCCTATATATATATATATATATATATATATATATCATACCGTTCAAAGATAATGCAAAGTCATACCAATGTATTTATTAGTATATCCACAAGAAATAAGGCGGATGCACTAGTACAGAAAAGCTCTACGCAGGCGCCACCGCATAATTTCTCCAGGCAGTTACCCTTGTCGGACGCCACCAGAAAAAAATGGTGCGGCCAGTATTATATACCGCCAGTACAAATACATTTGCACCGGCGGTTTTCTTAACCAAACCGCTAGTGGAAATAGTCTATTTCTACTGGCGGTTCAGTTAAGTTAATCGCCTGTAGTAATCTATTTCTACTGGCGGTTGACTTAACTGAACCGCCAGTAGAAATAGACTATTTCTACTGGCGGTTTGGTTAAAAAAACCGCCGGTGCAAATTGGTTACTACAGGCGGTTCACTTAAGGAACCGCCTGTATTAAGTGTGCTATAAATACCCCTTCTTCCTCCCTGAGCCAAACAGTAACTCGCAGCCAACTTCCATAGTTGGCGATTTTGAGGTCCACACTTCACCAAATACAAGGGTAGAGATTTTGATCTTCATTTTTTCCAAGGAGATTGCTAAAAAGGGTTAGTTTACATACCTCTAACCTCTTTTTAACCATTTTTTGCTCCATTTAGCCACATTTTGGATCTAGGGTTTCACTATGAGCTAGGGAGAAGAATAGCTAGGTTATTGTCTTTTTTTCTTCAAATGAAGGTCAACATGGTTAGATAAAGTTTCTCCTCTCTCTCTCTTGTCATGATTGCTTCTTAGTTTAGTCTCCTCTCTCTCAACATGGTTAGTTCTCTCCTCCATTAATGGTGTGTTCTTATGTATGCATGAAGAGAGAGAAAGATAATGTCTTTTATTTAATTTGTTAGTATATCTTTATGTTTATTTCTTGTTTCTCTGCTTTTATATCTCAATTTATATTATCAGCTACGTTTTAATCATATATTTATCTTTTTCGGTGCATATTAAGTAGTTTTAATTACATTATAAAATAATATAAGCATTTAGTACATATTTGTATGACTTTGCATGTGTAGTATGATTAACATGATTTAATGGGAGATTATAATAGTAAATGAACACATGCATGTGCAGTAGTATTTACATGATTTAATGGAAGATTATAATAGTAAATACCTCTTCTTCCTCCCCGACCTAAGCAGTAACTCGCAATCAACTTCCATTGGAGGCGATTTGGAGGTCCACATTTCACCCTCTACAAGGGGAGAGGTTTTGATCTTCATTTCTTGGAAGGAGATTGTTAAGAGAGGTTAGTTTATATACCTCTTATCTCTTTTTAACCATTCTTGCTCCATTTAGCCAATTTTTGGATCTAGGGTTTCACCATTATTGTCTCTCCTTTCATTGAATTTGTTATTTACAGGTAATGATGGAGAGGTCATACTGGATGTATAAGTTACCAAGAGTCGATCCATCACACATACCTCAGGTCAACAGGTTCATTGATGCCGCTAAGAGTCATGCTAGGAGAACAGACATGAAGCACATATATTATCTGTGCACAGACTGCAAAAATATTGTTGTGTTTCATGACACAGAACCAATCATTTGTCACCTGGTTTGTCGAGGATTTATGTAGGACTATTTGATTCGGACTAAGCATGGAGAGGGTAGCTCTTCACCTTATATAGCTGGAAACCGTGAGAACATCGACGCCGATAGTCTGGATAAGTTTGTACGAGGGACACAGCAGCCTAGTACCCAGAGTGAACATGTTGTGCCAAATGTTACTGATCATGATTTCGTTGGAGAAAATGTAGATGACAGAACTAATCATGTCCTGCCAGATGTTACTGATGAGGAAGATGCACAATTCTTAGATGCAATATTGCATCGTCATACTGATCCATCGATGTTCTTCATGAAAGGTATGGAGGCCTTGAGGAAGGCAGCAGAAGAGCCTTTTTACGATGAGTCAAAGGGTTGTATGAAAGAGTTCACGACGTTGCGGTCCGTGATGAAGTGGTTGATGGTCAAAGCTAGATATGGTTTCTATGATGCTGGCTTCGATGTGTTCTTGAGTATTCTCGCAGACATGCTTCCAAAGGAGAACAACGTGCCTGCTAACACGTACTACGCAAAGAAGCTAATCAGTCCGCTTACTATGGGTGTCGAAAAGATCCACGCCTGTAGAAATCATTGTATCCTTTATCGAGGTGATGATTATAAAGACTTGGAGAGCTATCAAAATTGTGGCGCAAGTAGATACAAGATGAACAAAGACTATCGAGAGGAAGAGAACGTAGCCACTGTGTCTACAACAGGTAAGAGAAAAAGAAAGCCCAACAGAAGACCCAGCAGAGTTCAAAACCCACAAAGAAAGAAAAAGGCGAAGTAGACTACTATACGCAGAAAAAGATTCCTGCTCTGGTGATGTGGTACCTTCCCGTAGTTGATCGATTGAGGTGTTTGTTTGCAAACCCTGAGGATGCCAAACTTATGAGTTGGCATGCTTCTGAGGAGCACAAAGACGATGGAAAGCTAAGACATCCAGCTGATGGCAAGCAATGGCAAGATTTCAATACAAACCACCCAGAATTTGCTAAGGAACCACAAAATATTAGGTTCGCTCTAAGTACGGATGGAATGAATGCATTTGCCGGGAGGAGTAGCAAACACAACACATGGCCGGTGATCCTCACCATATACAACCTTCCTCCTTAGTTGATGCAGAAGCGAAAATACCTTTTGCTAACACTTCTTATTTCTGGACCTACACAACCTGAAGTTGACATGAATGTATTTCTGGAGCCCTTAATGGAGGATATGAAAAAATTTTGGGAAGAAGGCGTAAAAATATTGGACGAGTACCGCAAAGAGATATTCACACTGAAAGCAATTATATTTGTTACCATCAATGATTACCCTATTCTATTCATGCTATCAGGGCAGTTCAAGGGGAAGGTTGGTTGTGTAATATGCATAGATGAAACAGCTTGCGTGTACCTAGATGAATCAAACAAACTAGTGTACATGAGGCACAGGCGCTTCTTACCAAAAGGACACAAGTTTCGCTTGCGTAAGATGGATAAGTACTTCGACAATATAGATGAACTACATTCTACTACTCCATCAGGTAACCTTTTGCTCCTTGGTCAGTGATCCTCACCATATACAACCATATAGCTAACTATTCTACTGCTCAATCAGGTAACAGCAAAGGTCAAAGAGTTATTGAAATTGTCAAAACCATCAAGTTCGCTTTCGGGAAGAAGACAAAAGATGGAAAGGCCAGAAATGATGTCAAGCTAGCTCCAGGGGCTACATTTAAGAAGATGTCAGTTTTCTTCAAGCATTTGTCATATTGGAAAGAGTTGGACATACGACACGTGATCGATGGCATGCACGTTCAGAAGAATGTGTTTGAGAGCATAGTTGGCATCTTGCCTACACATGAAGAGCAAGACAAAGGAAGTACTGAAATCACGTCTGGACATGGTAAACTTAGGCATAAAAAAGGAACTTCACCCTGTTCCTCTAGAAAATGGGAAGTACCACCTCCCAGCAATAAGCTACAACCTCAACAAAGATGAACAACATGAGATATGTGTGTGCTGGAAGAATTTGAAAGTTCCATCTGGATTCTGCTCCAACTTAAGGAGTATTGTGTCAATGAAAGACCTTACGCTCACCAACTACAACTCACATGATTGTCATGTCATGTTGACTACTTTCCTCCCTCTTGCCATCAGGGCTATAAAGCCGGTGTTCTCAAAGATGACAATCACAAGTTTGTGCTACTTTCTTCAACAAGATCTCACAGAAGGTAATTGGCCGCGATGAGTTGCTGTCTCTTCAGGAATTTGCAGTGGAGATATTGTCACAGCTTGAGATGTGATTCCCCCCATCTTTCTTTGATATAATGGTACACCTTATGGTGCACTTGGTGGCATAAATAGAGGCATTGGGTCCCATATATTTGCATGAAATGTGGACAGTATGAGCGTTTCATGTCAATATTGAATGGCTATGTTTCAACTCATACTCGTCCTGAGACATCCATGATAGAGGGGTACTTGACCGAAGAGGCCATTGAGTCCGGAGGTCCTTTCTGCAATAATGTCCTAAAAGACCAGATTGCAATAGGTTTGCCTCCCACACGACATGAGGGTAGGCTGCATGGACGTGGGAGGATGGGACGGAAATCATTCATCCCTTCAGATTACAAAATAGTCCTTGAGGCACACCACAGCATCCTTCAACAGCAATCATTAATTGACTCTTTCATTGAGCAACACATTAATGAGCTTCGCGAACACAATCATGGATGCACAGATGATTGGGTAATGAAAGAACACAAGCAGCGGTTTACCACATGGCTAAGTGAGCAGCACATTCCAAATGGGGAAACAATTGAGGAAAAAACCATCAAGAAGTTGGCATCAGGACCATCACGTCAGGTCACGACATAACAAACCTATGACATTAGTGGCTTCACGTTTTGTACCAAATCCAAGGACCAAAAGAGAATGGCACAAAACAGTGGTGTTCGGTGCGAGGCCTTAGATGATGAAACTGGTGAAATCACTACTTATTTTGGCATCATTGAGGACATATAGGAAGTAGATTATGGTACATTCCAGGTCCCCGTGTTTCGATGCCAATGGGTTAAAGACAAACATGTCACAGTGGATAACTATGGGCTCAGAGTTCTTGATCTAAGTAAAGTAGGTTACAAAAATGACCCGTGGATCCTTGCTAACCGTGCTGCACAAGTCTTCTATGCTCAACAGGTCCTTTCCAAGAATGAGAAGAAAAGCACCGACAAGCCGAAGCATGTAGTTTTTCCTGGAAAACAACAAACTATAGGAGTTGACGATGTAACTGATCTAGAGGATTTTAAACAATTCGACAAAATGTGTGTCTTTAAGGACCATCCAATGAAGATAAAGAATGTTGAGCGAAGCATCCCACAAAATTCACTGCCATGGGTGCGCAACGATGAAGAAGGAAGAACAGTAGCAGGATAGCTAGGATCATGTGTCTTGTAATCCATTTCTGATATATTTTGTACCCTATATAATATATTAATGCTACCATGTTTCTGTTCAATATATATAATTATGTTCATTTCCCACCATCATCATGTGTGACCCTACCTAAACCCTAGCTAGACCCCAGCTAGACCATAGCTTGACCCTAGCTAGACCCTATCCGACCCTAGCTTAACCCTATCTAGACCCTAACCCTAGCTAAACCCTAGCTAGACCCTAGTTAGCTAGACCCTAACCCTAGCTAGACCTTAGCTAGACCGTATCCGACCCTAGCTTAACCCTAGCTAGACCCTAACTCTAGCTAAACCCTAGCTAGACCCTAGTTAGCTAGACCCTAACCCTAGCTAGACCGTAGCTAAACCCTAGCTAGAACCTAACTTAACCCTAGCTAGACCCTAGCTAAATCCTAGTTAGCTAGACCCTAACCCTAGACCCTAGCTAAACCCTAACCCTAGCTAAACCCTAGCTAGACCCTTAATTAACCCTATAGCTAGACCCTAGCTAAACCCTAACCCTAGCTAGACCCTATCCCTAGCTCGACCCTAGCTAAATCTAGCAAGACCCTAACTTAACCCTAGCTAGACCCTAACCATAGGTAGACCCTAACTTAATTAACCCTAGCTAAACCCTTAATATCATAATACCTATTAATAATTAATAATTAGTTAACCCTAAATTAACCATAGCCCTAGCTAAAGCTAGCTTAATTAGTCCTAGATAATATCCCTAGGTATATAGAATAAATATATGTATATTTTATATATAGAGTAGTATCATAATACACATAAAATTTAAAAAATAATTTGTGCAGGCGGTTCTCTTAGTGAACCGCCTACACTAACGTATTTATGCAGGCGGGTCGCTTAGAGAACCGCCTGCACTAATGTATTTGTTCAGGCGGTTCACTAAGAGAACTGCCTGTAGTAACAGTTTGTGCAGGCGGTTCTCTAAGACAACCGCCTGCACAAATGCCCCGAATATATATACCCGCTCGCAATCTGAAATTTCGCTAAGTGTCTCGGGGCCCGTGTATTCTTCACCGATGCCGTCAGGCTGCTGGAATTGCCTCCTGCCAATGCTGCCGGGATCAGCCAAGGTTCGCCGCAGCCAAGCGGGCCCTCCCGCGGTGCCGCCGTTGACCCACGCCGTGCCACCATCGAAGCAGGCCAGGCCGCGCCGCCGAGCTCGCTCGCCGGTAGGGCTCTCTCTCACCTTCCTCTTTCTTGCACGTGCCTCAGTCGCCTTGAGCGGGCCGTATTGTGCTGGGCGGTGGCGCGGGGTGGCACGGCGGGGGCGGCATGGCTGTGGTCGGCGGCGAACGCAGGAGGCCTGCAGCGGTGTCTGGTGGCCGTGGTGGTGGCACGGCGGTGGTCCAGCGGTGGTGGCGGCGCGGCGGTGGCAGCCGGTGGTGCTCGGCGGCGGCGGCGCTGCGGGCGGCGCTCGGCGCGCAGACCCTTAGCAGGCCGGCCTGCTATTGGGCCAGCCTGCTAGGGTTGGCTGCCTCCATTTTTTCCTTTTTTTTGTTAAATTAGTTTTTAGTTTAATTATAGTTAGGTTTAGTTAGGTTTTTAGTTTAATTATAGTTAGGTTTAGTTAATTAGCTTTTTAATTAGTTTAATTAGTCTAATTATAGTTAGCTTTTTATTTAATTATAGTTAGGTTATTAGTTTAAATTGGTTAGGTTTCAGTTTTTAATTAATTGAACTTTTTAGTTTAATTAGTTAGTTTTTAGTTTTTAATTAATTAAGCTTGTTAGTTTAATTAGTTAGTTTTTAGTTAGGTTTAGTTATACATGTATCTTTCATTGTATAATTAATAAATGATTATTCTTTTTTATATATAATTAATATTGATTATTTCTTTTTATATTATATATATATTATAAATAATTATTTCTTTTTGCATTGTAAAATGAAAAGGCTAATAAATAAATATATATTTGTATATATAAAGACCTTTACTTATAATTCACTATATATAATTAACTAGAATCCCACCTTGATTTCCCGCTATAATCTATTGCCTTTGTATATGTTAGAAACATTTCTGCCATGAGTTTTCCAACGAAAGACCAAGGACAAGGGTCGCCCCATAGTGATGACCAAAGACAAGGGTCGCCTCATAATGATGACCAAGGACAAGGGTCTCCCCACAACGACAAGAGTTCTTCTTCACAAGGACTTGAGCAAGAACCAGAAGGCGGAGGATACCACACCCCTAGCGATCCGTGCCCTAACATTGATAGGGTGGCCCGCTATTGGCATTTCTTAACGTCGTTACAAAAGATAGACTAAAAGTCCATCCCGGCAACGGCGCCAGAAATGTAAGTTGACATTCCCAACCACCATTACTTCAGAAAGGTAACCCTTGGCCCTTAATGGTGCTAGCCTAGGTAATGCAGTCTAGTAATAGCAGTTAGAAGTGCCGGATTGGCCTTCCTAACCATCATTACTTACGATATGCAAAACTGTGACACGGCGCCTTGGGGTGCACAAGATTTACAATCCTCAGGTAATGGTACGGTACTTAGGTACGCCAATCATGATAGCTCAGTATGGATAAATCCGCAAGCGCACAGAACTATCATTGTAGCATTTCAACCCGTGAGTATTCAGGGGTGTCGTATTTATAATTTCCTGTAGGAGGGCAGGACGAATGCATCTAGCTTTGGGATAAACATGATCACTTATTGAATGCATAGGTAGACATAGCATAGGTAGGGGTAAATCATAGTTCAAAGATAGTGGACACACATCTGAGCCGACCTCAAGGATAAAAGAGAAATAAAGAATAAAAAAATATACCTAATTGAGCAGGCATTGGTCATATATAACTATGCAAAGAACTGTTAGTAAACACCTAACTAGCGTGTCTAGTATCAGAACTAGGTCTGGGATAACAAGGAGATCCCCGCAGCTGGTCTGCCAGCCGATAGAGACTTTACGAGCTCCTACCCAATAACCGAACGTGGGGGAGTGCTAGGGATGGATAGGGCTGTCGCCACCTGCCCACCTACCCCTCTGCCTGTGAGATACCGGCATATTCGCCGATCTCCGCATACCCGAGCACCATGCTCACGTACTTGGAAATAACTCATAACCCCCTAGGACCCCAACCCTTCGGATTGACAGGCTAGGTTAAGAGCAACCAAGAAGGCACGACGAACCGTCACCTCATCCCTAGTTCATCCTCTATTCATACTAAGTCGATGAACGATGAAGAACAATGATGAACATATCAAGAACATAAGACATAAACTATAAGCTAGTTCATATGTCATGATCATAACATGACCAAGATTATACTCTAGTTCATATGCATTGCTATATAAATAAGATAAGAACTTGAATTTAGAAGAGAACCGCATTGTATTCATACCGAGGTGTTCCTTCTTCTCCCAAGGATACAAACTCTCGTTGCTAGCTCTTGCCTTGCTCTAATACTAAAACTAATCTAAAGAATACAAGTGAGAGGTGAGGTAAATGGCTCCAAATGATGGTGTGTGTTGGAGGGGAGCTCTCTCTCTCTTTTATAGTCCAACTAGGGCGGTTTGGGTGTTCTAAGTATGGAAGGAGGTGAAACCGCCTTTGCCAAACCGCCATGAGCACCGCCTGATGAGGATGGGCCCGGGAGGCCCCACCAGGGGGACGGCCGCCCCCGGGGGCGGTCAATCCCTGGGGAGTGCCATCTGGCCACCGCCTTCGGGTGGTCGGTTCCTCTGCGGGCCTGGGCCTCCTCCGTGGTTGCGAATGGATTTCGTTTATTGTATAATTTGGGCTTCCTTATTTTCTTAGTATGCGCCTTCTTTGAATACAATTTCTGGAACCACGCTTTCCTTGAGATTTCCATGCAATTCCACGTGCTATCCCTGTAAGTTAGGTACACAACAAAACTCGTGGAAAGATTAGATAAAGCCCTATTCTCTATTTGTTTTAGTATTAAAATGATGTTATATTTATGTTGCTAAGGACCGCCAACAACTCCCCCACACTTAGTCCTTTGCTCGTCCACGAGTAAAGGTTTTAAGAAATAAGCGGGTTTATCTCCTTGATTTGAAATCTGCGTATAAGTTATTCCAAGCTTCACCTAAACCTGTGAGCTTCCAAGTGTCTACCAAATCATCTTGGATAATTGAAAAATGGAATAGCCTGGATTCAAATCTTCTTACTCGTATCCCTGCTCAGAAACTTGGGTTCTTGTGAAGTTTTGAAAACAAAAAGATAGCGCCTGTTCGTTGAATGATTCTCTCAAGTCACTTATTTGTATGTGGTTCCTCACCAAGGCATATATAGGGATTGCCTTCACTTGATCACCCTACCTCTAAAAATTTTATCTGGAGCTTTAGGTAGGGAGGAAAATACTAAGGCACACTTACCTTGCATGTATTGTCAAGTCAAACCCTGAACCACACAGGAGGGAAGCGTCATACTCTTAGATCAGAATGTGCATGTGTGTGGAAAGAATATGGTGGGTATTATTAGTGTCTAACCTAATTCCACTATGCTCTTTGAAACACATCTCCCTCCTTATTACGACTTAGAAAAATGTTTTATGAGGGCATGAGCTATCCTTATTCTCTCTCTTCTTTTTATATATATATTTCACTTCTTTTTTTTTCTTCTCCACTTTTTTTTTCTCTTTTTTTCACCTTTTGGAAAATAGCCTCATGCTTTTGTTTGCAACAAAAACTTTAAGGGAGATGTGAACAAAGATTCAGAGCATTTATTTGGATGGGACCTAATAAGTATATTTTTGGTTCACCCCCAGTGTAGGAGTAGAACATTTTGGGTGGATCAAAGTGGAAGGTTTATTTTACGCCTACTCCCAAGGTAGGAGTAGTGCAATTATTTGGTGGATGGATGAATGAATGTTGTGCGCAACTCTCAGTGTAAGAGTTGGCAACCTTATTTGTGGGTGCGTGAAATCTGATCTTGGGAGCATGAAATTTCTCTCAACAGGGGTCACAAAACTTGACCAAACTCAACACAAAGTAAGATGCATATGTGGAAGGTTTTGTCATGAAAGATTATGTATGGCCTTGGTAGGTATTTGCAATCATTCAAGGAACATGCTATATTGATTTTTGTTTTGTAAAAATAAATCCCAAGTTCTTTTGTAAGAAATGAGCAAGCATCATGTCATCCTACTATATCTCATTTGTCAATCATTTAGATAAAGTGGGGTCCCTATGATAAGTGTTCACAAGTAGTAGGAATATTGGCAAGGAATAAAGAGTATGCAAACTTTAATCACAGGATGCCATGGAGATGGAGCATCAAAAGTTTTGTCTTTTCAAAATTGTTCAAAGTTAAATTTCAAAACTTTGAAAATAGCGAGGGTAGAGTTGCACAAACCATTGTTGAAGATGAAGGAACTAATGGAAGTTGTTTGTCTCGTCCTTCTGTTTGATGGGTTGCTCGATGTTTGTGCAATGTGTTAGGGAGATCTCGAATTTGTTGTAATTATGCTTGAGAGATCTCCCCCACACTTATTTTTTTTGTACCTGCTTTTATTATAACAAAGAAAACAAAACAAGAGGGACTACAATAGGCAAGGGTATTATTGGCTAAAAGATCAAGGAAACAAAATTTTATTATTTAGTTATTTTTATTTTATTAGGAACTTGTTCAACCAACTTTTATTAGAGCTCAAACAAGACTGATATAAAAGATGCAATGAAAACATAGCCAAGATTTATCCCCATATCAGATTACTACCATTGTTTATGAAAACAACTCAAAGTTCATTAATCAAATTTTAACACCATGTCAAAACATGATTAAAGAAGACTATTTCAACCTAAGCACCATGCTTAATTTGACAACAGCCTATGGATGTTACTCGCGAGAATACATCCAAATAAGAGCATATGACATAAACAGGAAAGCATGAATTTGAATGATCATAAGAAGACAAGTATGAGCGAAGGGGTTGATGAACATTTATTACCTTTTGCATACCTAAGTGTTCTTACCGGCAGCATATGTGGATTTCTTTGAAGATGCTGCACCGGTGGTGTGGACGTACAGGCTCCAACTCAGCTGAACCATCAAGCCGGATCACACACACAACTAGTGTATATGGACCTTGGCCTTATTGGTAGCAAAGGTGTAAAGGAGTGGAGTCCTTTTCTTTTCTCTCTCTCCTTTTTTTCTTTTTTTTTTGAAAGATAACTACCGATGACCTTTGGCAAGGGCTCAACATTTATAGTCTGCTGGCAAGACTTCCCCCTCTTCATTGCTCTGCAACTGCATGAACAAACTTGGGAGAATTCTCGGGTTGCCCCGAGATTTTTCCCATATTGTTGATAGGAATAGAAGCAGCAATTTGAGCAAACTATTTTTCTATCGTTTTATTGAAACTCAGCTGATGTTTAACAAAAGAAGATAGAGTTTTAAGTTTAGCATTTATAGATTCAAATATTTTATCATTAAAGGGAAGCTTTCTAATAAGATCTGGAATAAACTTAGCTTGCCTTATAACAAAATCTCTCAAGGAAGGTTGTTTTAAATTCAATTTGAAATTTGAATTGAGATTAGAAGAATTACCTTCTGGGTGGTTATGGTTGTTCTACCCATTATTACCTGGTTGTTGATGTTGGCAAAACCCGTTGTTGACGTAGGTCGCTTCTTCCTGGGTTTCGAGACAGCTGTTCCCCGAATGGCCAATATTTCCACAGACATCACATGTCATGTGTGAGTCCGTGGCTTAGACGGTGCCTGTGGTGGGTTCGGTGGCACGGTCGTCACAAACCAGAACATCTACGAGGAAGTTTTAGAGAATTGAGAAGGATCCGGTGAGGTTTGTAACCAACGTACGTGACAACTTGTTTGAAATCTTTTCAAATTTTTATCACAACCTCCACATATCATATCATTACATTATGACAAATCTCATAATTTCCAGACTTCATTTGCTTTTTTTTAAATTAAAAAACCATTCAGCCACACGTTCGTAGTCGGGTTTGTTGAACAAGATATTCGAAATTTATTTTCATTTCATGGGTGAGGCCTCAAACTGAGCTAAATAACATGAATATAGTTTTTATACTCATAGTATTCTATTATTTCAATCACTTGTAGTTCAAATTTGACTTATACCTAAAAATTGCTTGAAAAGAAATTAATTAATTAAATATAGCAAATAGATCCCAAAATTTACCAAATTTTAAAACGGAGTACTACTTATTGTTTTTCAAGAATAAAAAAGTTTGAAGATCAGGAGAGGGAAAAAAATTTCTTTGCCGAGTGTAAAAAAACACTAGGCAAACTTGCATATTTACCGAGTGTAAAAAACACTCGGCAAAGAAGCTCTTTGCAGAGTGTTTTTTTTTTGACACTCGGCAAAGATAAAAGTTTGCCTAGTATATTTTCTTTGCCGAGTGTTTTTGGCGCGACACTCGGCAAAGGGCTCGATGGATTGCACTCGGCAGACCTCTGAACACTCGGCAAAGAGCCGCATGGTGTTCCAGGAGGAGGCCATGGCTGGAAGAGAAGCTAGCACTGATCAAGACACGGAGCTGCCGCCACAGCTTCTTAGAGCTTGGGAGGAAGACCATGGATGTGGCGTCATACGACAGGGTACACAGGTTGTCCGGCACAAACCTGGCCGCGAGCGCTGCGTGGTTCTTTGCAAGGGCTTCGTTGGCGATGGAGTCTGATGACACCACGACCAAGCCGCGGGTCAGGCCGAACCGGAGGAACAGAACGGGACCGTAGGCTTCGGCGAGGGCCACAAGACTACGGTGGGGGTTGTGGCGGAGGAGTCTAATGGCATACAGAAAACTACCGAGGATGGGGAAACCCACGGGGCCAGGAGGCAGTTTGAGACCAGCGCTGCTGGATATAGGCATCCGCCTTTGCATGCATCTACACAGGACGCAAATGCCCAATTGTGAACACTAGCAGTGCCACTGTGTAAGCAAGGAACATCAAGAACCCCATCATGTGGTGTGTGGTGGTGTGTCAAGTGAGCCAGCATGCCAACACACATGTATTTATGTGTGTTTGATTGATACACTAGTACACGGAAGTTCGTCACTGGCGGTTGTAGATGTATTTTCACTGACGTTTTTCGTGTCCGCCAGTGGGAGAGGCCAGTGAAAATAATCTTTTTCATAGGCGGTTCGCTTGATAACCGCCAGTACAAATCGATTTGTACTGTCAGTTCCTTAAGAGAATTGCATGTATAGATGAAGTCTATATAGTGACGGTTTTGTTAAAAAAACCGCTAGTACTAATGATTTTCCTAAAATTAGATTCTAAAAATAGGAGAAAACATATTTAAATCTTAGGAGAGGCCCACTAGTCAGTCGTGGCATTTTCCACGCGCTACGCGACTGGCAGGATTTGAACCCGCAATCTCGCCCTCGCGCGATACCGGCCTCTACCACTACATCAGACTAGCACCTATGTCTAAAGGAGTGTTTGGTTCCCCACATATTACAATGAACAGATGGAAAAATGACTATTAGAGGCCCTAAACGAATTCAAATGTAAAAGTGGTCAACTACAAAGTTGTATAACTTTTCAAGATCTACAACTTTTATGTTGGTAATTTCTCCATCCGAGGTCGTTCATAAAATTTAAATTTTAAAATTGACAAATTCAAACGTATTTTTCGCTGATAAGATGATTTCAAATGAAAAAAATTGTCAACTACAAAGTTTCATATCTTTTAAAGATCTACAACTTTTATTTTGATAGTTTTTTCATATAAGATCATTTGAAAAACTCAAAAAAATTAATTTTAGATTATTTCTACTGACGGTTCTTTAAGAAGATCGCCCGTAAAAATCGATTTCTACTGGCGGTTCCTTAAAAAAACCGTCTGTAGGAACTGGGGATTTATAGTGACCGATAGTCTGACACAAATATATATAACGACCGATGATCTGTTAGATGTTTTAGGGACCAATCATCCAAGGATATTAAACTTTTTAGCCACCAATAATTAGTCACTATGAACTGGCACAATTATGTAATTTATTTCACATCATACCATATAATTTTAGGTTGTTTAACATCCATACAAGTACGCTTCAACCACATAATTGTATACATATATTAATTGAAATCAACATTTGTACAATTGTAATTTGAAAGATTCTACAAGGCACCTATCACACAAGCACTTAACTCATGAACTTCTAGAGAGTCCACATGGAGCACTGACAATGTCCCCTCTTGACGAGGGATCTGTCTGCTCATAAAAAAGAAAATAAGAGATACCCATGTGATTGGATTTTTCTATCGTTCAAACGTTAGTCACAGCTCCACCACCCTGTGCGTTAATTTTTAAACCAAGTTGGAGCACTTGGCAATGTCCCTTCCCACCGGCTCCCACAAAAGTTAATGCTAACAAATCTTCCCGACGTTGGACACCAGGAGACGCCACACTCGTGCAAATCTTGTAAATGCAGAAGAGGACATTGCTATGTCACGGCCCCTAAGAAATAATGCTGATAAATTAAATATCCCTCTCCAAACGGCTACGACAACAAGTTGGACACGGCTCCGCATTTTGAAATGCTCTTGGAGCAGTTGCAGTGTCACGCTACAAATGCTCAGAAGCTGTTTGGTTGTAGAAGTGGTAACGCAAACGCAAATGAAATAAAGTGAAATTTATTACAGGTGGAAATAGATTTGAACTGTTTTTGTTTCCATATACGTTACGGAGAAAGCAACCAAACAGCTTATCAGTCGTAAGGATGGGCTGGCTTGTGGGCGGAGCCGTTTCCTTTGCGGAAATGATAATGAAATCAAATCAGATGGAGGCTAGGCAGATCTCTTGTTACAAGAGTCTATGTAGAAGTAGATTTGAAAAAAAATATATGATTTAATTAACCATTCTCTTAAACAAATAACTCTCTAAAATGTAGAGAACCATAGTATCATTATTAACTTAATTAGCCTTTACAGAGGCTTGAATTGGGCCCCAAAGAATGACTCATGTTTTTAGAGGCGGTTGGTATTTTTAACCACCTCTAAAAATGCTTTATTAGATTTTTACCAACACGTAAACCATATTTTCATGCAAGAAATCATCGCCAAACATTAAGAAAAATCATTTATTAATTTATTATTAAACATAAACTATTGTTAAAAGGGTTCGTAACACCGGAGGTGTTACATATACAGACATGAATGTGTGTGTGGTGCAGTGGTAGTGACGTGGTAGTATTTATTGGCAAGTCATTGGTTCAACTCTTCATAGTTGTAAGTTTTAATTTTTTTTGCATTTTCTGGCAACATTAAAGGAGATGGGCATATTATGATGCGCACCTCGGTTAATGCGATTAACGAAGGCCTTTGTTTTGAGGCGGTTAAAATGTCCACCTCCATTAACAAAAACGCCGGCCTCAAAACTTTACGTAGTTGTGTTACGCTGACGCTATAACAAACAAGGCTATCTAATTTGCCCACGACTCGAGGCAGGCAGTTGACAATTGACACTACCAAAATAATACAGATACAAGAGTCACTGAGGCCCTATTGAGTTTTCACCACAAAAAGTTTACACCCATCACATCGGAAGTTCGGACACGTGCATGGTGCATTAAATATAAACGAAAAAATAACTAATTAAACAAATTACGTGCAAATTGCGAGACCAATCTTTTAACACTAATTAGTCTATGATTTGACAAAATTGTGCTTTTTTAGATAAAGGATAGTTCATATCCGGCTTCATCTATCAGCTGATAGAATCAGGCGAATTATTACAACGGTTCGCCCAAGGGCACTAACACAGACTGCAAAAAAAACTAAATTACAGCCAAACAAAGGAAACTAAAACAAAAATAAGGGTTTGACTAAACATGACCAATACACAGAGTAGACAACCACCCATTGGACCTATAAAACTGCAGAGCTGACGACGTCTCTAGATGTTGTCCAATTAGGGCTAGCTGTCCCCGAAGATCATCATGCTGCTGCAATGTTGTCCACTGCCGAAGCCAGTGTGTTCCCCTGAATAAAACCTGCATAAAAGTTTGGTCTGTATTTGTCAAAAACCACCTCGTTTCTTGTTATCCAAACTGCCCAACAAAGTGTGGAGGCTGCTATTAACAACAATGAATTATACTTTTTCTTTGTTGTTTTTGACCACCTAATAAAAAGGTCATTCATATCTCAGGGGTGAAATTCCGAAAGTAAATGTACAGTGCGCCACAAAAATTTAGCATTAACACAATCTAAAAAAAGGTATTGTATGGTTTCTAGATAGGAACAGAAGCAGCACTGTCTGTCACCATTCCAGTTCCATCGTGCTAGGTAATCCAAGGTTAAAATCACACCTTTTTTGAGATACCACAAAAAACTTTTATTTTCATAGGTACTTTGATTTGCCAAATATCTTGTGACACCCTAACCCCATTGTTAATTAACACATCATACATGGACTTGATTGTAAAGCTTCCAGATGTATTTAGACCCCAAACAAAACATCCCTTTCCTCCACTAAGTTAACATCCTGTAAAGAAGCAATAATTCTATGTCAATCCCTTAAGTTCGCCCCCACTAAGTTTCGCCGAAAAGAATTATTTAGTGGAGATGAACTAAGTGCCACAGAATCTTGTTTTCTTCTTACAATATTAAACAAGAAGGGAATTTGTCTTTAAGAGGTTTATTTCCCAACCAATTGTCAAACCAAAACCTGGTTTGAGACCCATCTTTTACTTTAAACGAGCCAAAGTCCAGGAAGGAGTCTTTGATGTTCATTAGACTCTTCCAAAAATGGGAATCTGTTGTTTGTTGACACGGCTTCCTAGGGTCTTATCTTTGATGTACTTGTTTCTTAAAAGTTTTTGCCACAAGCCATCTTCATGCAATAACTTGAATAACCATTTGCTTAACAAACACTTGTTCTGAATATCCAAATTTTGTATGCCAAAGCCACATTGATCTTTGGGTTGACATACAATTTTCCATTTGGCTAATCTATACATCCGTTTGTATTGGTCATTTTGCCAGTAAAAGTGTGATCAGAAATAGTCTATCTTTTCTAAAACCCTTCTCGGCAATTCAAAGAAAGACATGCTGAACATCGGTAAACTAGAAAGCAACAAGTTTATCAGAACCAATCGACCTCCCACCGAAAGCATTTTACCTTTCCAACCACTAAGTTTCTTTTCGATTCTGTCCTCAACTACCTTCCGGTCTTTGTTATTTAATTTCCTAGTATTCATGGGTATGCCCAGGTAACGGAAGGGATATTTACCAATCGCACAACCGAACAACTGCGAATAGAACGCTTCATGATCTTTGGCCTTGCCAAAACATCACTTTTGCCAAAATTTATTTTAAGCCCCGATAGTTGTTCAAAGGTGTTGAGCAATAATTTAAAATTTATCGCCTTTTCAACATCGTGAGTCATAAAAATAACTGTGTCAGTCCGGATACTGAAGGATAGATAGACCATCTTGGATTAGATTAGGAATAACCCCTTTGACCTGCCCTGCTTCCTTTGCTCTAGCAATTAGTATGGCCAGCATATCTACCACTATATTAAATAGTATGGGCGACGTGGGATCACCTTGTCGTAATCCTTTTCTTGTCTCGAAGTAGGAACCTACTTGATCATTTGCCTTTATATTAACATTACCCCCTGCGTGAATTTTTCTACCCATTCGCGCTATTTTTGTGAGAAACCTTTCATCTTAACGTTTGCGGCAAAAAACTCCATTTAACCTTATCATATGCCTTTTCGAAGTCTATTTTAAAAATGACCCCATCCTTTTTTTGAGTGGAGTTCATGTAAGGTTTCATGAAGTATTACTGCACCCTCCATGATATTTCTTCCTGGCAGAAAGGCCGCCTGAGTTGGTCTAATTATCTTTTGTGCTATGGTAGACAGACTATTGGTTGCGACTTTAGTGAAGATTTTGAAAGAAACATTCAACAAACAAATAGTCCTGTATTCTTGAATCACTTTCGCATCTTTCTTTTTGGGTAATAGAATTATAGTCCCAAAACTAAGGCAATTTAGGGGTAGTACTCCCTGGTGAAAATCCATGAACAGAGCCATCAGATCATCTTTTATTAGATTCCAGAAGACTTGATAAAACTTCGGGAAAATCCGTCCGGTCCAGGTGCCTTATTATGCTCCATTTGGAAAATCGCAGCCCTCACCTCCTCTTGTGAGAAGGGCTCTGTTAGGAACTCATTTTCCAGATCAGAGACCTGAGGGATGTCCTCAGTATGTGACTCATCCAACATGAAAGGAGAGTTTTCTGATGGACCAAACAGGTTCTTATAATAATTGGTAATATGCCCTTTGAGTTGAGCATCACCAGTTATTATATTAGTTACCATCCTCTAGCTGGAAAATACGAGATTTTTGGTGTCTCCCATTAGCTAGCAGGTGATAGTATTTTGTATTTGCATCGCCTTGTAACAGGTATTTAGCTTTGGCTCTTTGGTACCATTTGAGTTCCTCCTCCTGAAGTAACTCCGCAAGCCTCTCATTTAGCACATGTTTTAGATCTAGTTCAGCAGCATTAAGTATGACCGTTTCTGCCTTTTTATCCAATTCATCCAGTTTATTTAAAATGGTAATCTTTTCTTTCTTATAAGCACCACTGACATTCTTTGCCCAGCCTTTGAGGTATTGACAAAGCCTTCTAATTTTGGTTTGCCACCTCTCTATAGGTGAACCATCAACTATTGTACTTTGCCACACGTCAGTAACCATCTCACAAAAACCATCCCTCAGCAACCAACCCAATTCAAATTTAAATTGGGGTTGATAAGATGAAGACAGATTATTTGTGGAGAAAAGGAGGGGTGTGTGGTCAAAGATGGACAAAATTGTGCTACAACAAACATTTGCTAGTGGTAGATTAATTAGGCTTAAAAATTCAGTCTTGCGGTTTAGAAGCGAGTTCATGTAATTAGGTTTTTCATTAGTATTCTAAAAACTCTTTTGATATCCCATAGAACCTCCGATGTGTTACGCAAAAACTATACACCCCGAGTTTAAACACAGCCTGAATCACTAGATAGGACAAAGTTATTTTCCTTATTTATCTGTTGTGAGCGTACCCACAACAAGTAATGTATAAAAAGAAAGAAGCCTACTTTGAGAGAGCCTAGCTCATCGATCAGCAGTTCCACATAAGACTTGTACTGGCAACCAAGCTGCTTTCGTGGATTCAAGGCAAATGAATGTATATAGCTACAAATAGGAAGTATTAAGTCTTGACCCAGATTACGTCAAAAAAAAAAAAACATAAGTCTTTCCTTGTCAAACAAAAACGTGGGACAAGTCTTAACCTAGATTACATAAAAAAAATTAAGTCTTTCTTCGTCAAACAAAAACGTGGGCGAAGCCTGAGCTGCCAAAGGGCAAAGTCGTCCTTTCAGGTGGCATATTTCAGAAAAAAAAAAGAACGGAGGAAAAGAGCCAAAACGGCAAACAAAACAAGAAACAAACGTTTTGGCTGCTATTTTGCAAGAGCAACCTTTGGGATGGCAGTTTTACGAAGCACGTTGTTTGAGCTGCTAAAATTTCAATTTTCTCCTCCAAACGACTGTGGCATTCATCTATTTGGATGCATCGATTCGGTACTCTGCTAATTGCGGCTTCCACTCCCACAAACAGCCCGGACGCTTTAGGGATATGTGGACATAAATTCCCATCCATTTTTAGGCGATGACACTAAATCGATCTATTCATCTTGCACTCAGCTGTCCCATGCGTGCCTTCACTGTGTCGCAACCAATGGCTCCTGTATTGTAGCAAACATCTACTTTCTCGTACTATTTAGCCCTCGTTTAGTTTCTTGTAGAAAGGATCATATTGTTTTGACAGGTGCTTGAAATATTAAATATAAACTAAAAATAAACTAAAAAATAACTACTTACAGATTGCAATCGTTTTGTTAGACAAATTTTTAAACCTAATTCTATAAGGAATAAAAGAAAGAAATCTGCTTTGACCGTTAGAGCCTCAACTGTTGTGAGCGTGCCCACAACAAGTAATGTAATAATGAATAAAAGAAAGAAACCTGCTTTGACCGTTAGAGCCTCATCGATGACCAGTTTCACATTAGACCTGTATTTGCAACCAAGTTGCTTTCGTTCATTCAAGGCAAAGGAATGTATATAGCTACAAAACAAAAAACGAGGTAGGGAAGAAAACAATGTCTTGACCTATATTACACGTCAAAAAAAAAGTTGACTGTCAAAAAGAACTAAGTCTTTCCTCGTAAAAAAAAAAACGTGGGCGCGAAGTCTTTAACTCTGAGCTAGTAGTCCAAGGGTAATGCAGTCATTTTGCTGCTTCCTTGCTTGTGGACGAACTAGCTCGTTGTCACTCCTATCTCTATATATACCGTGTCAGGCTTCAGCGTCGGCACTGCACTTTTCCCTCTCAAAAGCACAGCCACGCAATTCACTCCCTGAAGAAGTGAAGAGTTGCCACAGCCTGGAAAGATGAGTACTGTGCAGAAGGTTCGTTGTTGCCTCCTTCCTTCTATTTTCCTGAATTCACCGGAGTGCATTCTCGGTAATTTTTCACAAAAAAAAAATTCATTATTTAATATTGTTAATGTGAACTACACTCCATTGATAATTGAAGTTCTTATGTTTGTAGTTTCTCTAGGATTTTACCTTTTTTCTTGTTACCGCTAGTATAGAACACACTATCATGTGATTGTCACAGTTCGTTTTGAACCGTCATTATCATTGCTAGTTTGAGCCACGAACTAGTGGTGATAACCTTTTAGAAAACTGTGTGGACAATTTATTATGACAACAAAAAAAAATATATAAGTAACCACGTCATGACCTCATGGGTCATACATCAGCATACCATTATACTGTATTACCGTAGAATCTCTAATGACTAGTAAACGCATGCTCTTATTTTATATTAACTCCTTTGAATCTTATATTTGTTACATGCTTGTCAAAACGTACGATCGCACGTGAAAAAGTACGAGGACTTAGATATTGAACATATTTTCATCCATGATCGTTTCACAGGTTTGAAACATTATATAGAATAATTGGGCATCTCAAACGAAAAGATTTTCAACTATAAAATTTTTGATCTCTCGTCGACCACCGTAATTTTTATATAAAGTTTTTCTTTACCAGGCTTCATATGAGAAGTTAAAATTTATTTGTGTGAATAGTGGGTTATCATGGTTGGGTCGTGAATTATCAGTGCCGATTGTATTTGATGCGGCTGTAATGACCCTTTGGTGAAAATACTTTTTGTAGTAGCGTATGCATCTTATGAGGTTTATATCATTATGGAGGCTAGCTCTTTGGAGCCTGTCATGGCTCATAATAAGATTTCGACGAGGCTGTATTTTTTGCCACAGATATATAAAGGCAGCTGATTCTTTTTCGGTATAAGAAAAATAAAATAACTAGTTTATACTCTATAGTTTTGTATGAGATTGTTGTCCAAAGTGGTGGCTTATGAGTGTGACATTTGGCCATGCATCACGGCGTATGATTTAGCACCGTTAGGCAAAACTCGATGCAAGGCTAGATTGCTACGCATTCTGCTGCCCAGCTACTTATATATGTACATATATGCTGGCACTTGGCAGGATGTGAGCTTGAAAGAGGATGCATCGTTGTCAGTGAATGAATCGCCAACCAAGGCATCGATGGAGTGGAACTACACCAAACGGGTAAGCTATCGCTGGTCGCTTGGGTTGATCCATGCGGTAGAACACTTTTGGATTATACCGTTTTAAGTGTGTGTTGGCCGGATTAAACCAATTAAATATGGTTAGGGCACTTAAGCCTGTTTAATTGGGCGGTTCTTCTACAGCTGATCTCTACATGGCCGAATGACGACGAAATAAAGAAAAAAATATCCATCCATCGATCAATATTAATTGTTATATTCCTGCATATGCATTCAGGTGCATGTGGAGGCGTTCACATGCAGCACCAAGGTGGAGGTGGGCGAGAACAACACCAAGTGCACACCAGTCCTTGTGCAGGTGACGGCGGCGCCGCCGCCCCAGCAGCCGCGGCACACCCCGTTGGACGTCGTGGCCATGCTTGATGTCAGCAGCAGCATGGACAAAGAGATCACAAAGCGAATGATTTTGGCCATGGGTGCCGTCATCAAAAACCTCAGCGGCGACGACAGCCTCTCCCTCGTGTCGTTGGGGGGTGTACAGATGACCCCAACGTTCATGGTGGACGACCATGCCCGTGATACGGCCACGAGAAAGATCACAGATATAATATCTAATACAGAGAATCTCCAGGATGGCAAAAGTTTGGGCACTGATGCTCTGGATATTATTTTACGTCAGGTACGTACGCCCACGACACACATAATCTTCTTCGATCAGTCTGCTACTAACTGATTAGCTAGCGCTTGTTCTTCGATCATCGGCTAGTAATCTTATCTTGATGCATGGTGTCTAGGTGGAGACAAATACAACGAGTAATAAGGCGAGGAACCGCATGCGCTGCGTCATATTGCTGTCCTGCAGCGAGGACCAAGTGAACATGACCGACTGGATCGCCAAGAGCACAAGGCACCAGTTCCAGTTCTGCACGTTCGATGTGGGAGCCCAGCACGACGCCGGGTGTTTCAAGTGGGCAGCTGAAGCAGGCGCCAGCGCTTACCACTACATCGTCAACGACTCCTGTCCCAACATCAGCGAGGCCTTTGCAAGCTTCGTCAGCGGCCTCCGGACTGTCGTGGCGACGTCAGTCAAGCTCACCCTTGAGGCCTCCGGACTGTCGTCCGTGGAGGCCGGAGGCCACTCCGCGTCCAGCAAGCATGAGATTCACATCGCCAGCATGCACGCCTGCGAGAAGAAGAGTTTCGTCGTCTACCTTGAGGGCGCAGCGGCAGCACAGGAGAAGACGAACATCCTGACCATCAATGGCAGTTACCAGCAGCAGCAGGGATCCAGCTCCAGCCAAGAGGACCTGGAGCCCTGCTTGCTGCCAGGCAATAGAATTACCGTTGACATACAGGGTGATGTGGCGGCGGAGGTCGTGCGGTCTAGGTTCGTGACAGAAGTTCAGAAAATCATAGTCATGGAAGTCAAGGAAGAAATTGAGGTGCACAAGATGAAAGCAGATACAGCGAGTGGAGGAGAGGTGGGTGGAAATCAAGAAGTTGGACTTGTACAAGGTCGCGGAGAAGAGCCGCCGCACGGAATTGCTGGATCATATTGAGAAGAACGTGGCTCAGATGAAGAATAAACAAGGTCACTCATACATGATGTCGTGGCTCTCGTGCCACTGGTGGCAGCGCGCAACAACCATGTCGCACTACTCTTATGCTTTCGATGCCAGCTCTAGGATCACAACGACGACGGCGGCGGCGGTGGAGACGACGGCGGCAACGGAGACGACCGCGGCGGTGGTGACCATGGCGGCGGCCGAGGCAGCAACGGTGGAGACCACGGTGGCGACGGTGATGGTGGACACCACGGCGACGGAGACCACAGTGGCGGTGGCGGCAGCGGCGACCGCGGAGACGACGGCAGCGGTGGAGACCACGGTGGCACCGACGACAACAACAACACCAGAAAATGACTCCAGCTCAACTCCGCCGCCGCCGCCGCCAACAACACCACAAGGAAATGACCGCTGGAGGCAGCCACGCTTCCTTGGGGTTGTTGGGGGGCTCTTTCTCGTGCTGGTGGTGATGCTGCTGCTGCTGCTGCGCTGGTGGCGGCAGCCAGTTCCCCGCATGCCCTTCCCGCTGACGACGGGTCTGGCTCTGGTGGAGCACCCTCAATGGCCTTCCATGAAGCAAGACCTTGGTGGTATGCTCGTCAAGGCCCAGGGCAAGAGCGTCACTGACTTCTTCACGGAGAAGAACGCTACACGGCAACAGATGAACCAACAAATCGACCAATACCTCTACATGGTATTTATACTTCTAACCTAACGTTGATTAATTTGATGATGCTGTCTAATAATTTTTTAAAAAAATTTCATCAATTGACCGCGCCAAAATCTAATAGACTAGTCTGATGTGTTTGTTGGATTTGCAGGCTATTCTGTACGCCGCTGCCTTACGCGCCCACTATGAACAAGGCGCTACTCTCGACGCCTTAGCTTCCGAGGACGTGGTGAGGAGCCATGCGGAGATGTACCTTCAAACCATGCTCACAAGGACCAAGAGCGTCGCCATCCCCCCCCCCCCCCCTGAAAGTTGCCTCCCCCAAAAATATGACCCATGCAATGAGCGAATACCTCATCTCGGTAACAATCCATTCCATCTCCTCTCATCCTTGTCCGACCCTCATGGAAACTTTATCTACATGTCTTAGCTTTTCTTATATCGAGTTCCCCATATCTTCATAATTATTAAGCCATGATAACTTAATATTGTTTTTTCTAATTTCTTGTCTCAGACTATTGTGCAAACTGAAGTTCTAGTGACTATCAGCACTCCTGCATCAATCCATGATAAACAAAAGACGATTGAGGTACAGCAGACGGAGAATATCACGCTGGTGGAACAGATCAAAGAGATGGAGGTACTGCAGATGGAGAATATCAATCTGGTGGAACAGATCAAAGAGATGGAGGTACTGCGGACGGAGAATATCAAGCTGGTGGAAGAGATCAAAGAGATGGAGGTACTGCGGACGGAGAATATCAAGCTGGTGGAAGAGATCAAAGAGATGGAGGTACTGCGGACGGAGAATATCAAGCTGGTGGAACGGATCAAAATTCTGCAGGTCAGGGTCGAGGCCCTGGTGGTGGAAAAAGACAGCTGTTGTCAGAAAGCCCAAGAGTGCGCCCAGAAGGTCAGCACGAATTAATGAATCTCACCAAGTTAACAGCTACTACTGTTTTCAGCAGGCCATGGCAGCGTATGCAACTTATATTTCCTTTCGTTATTCACTTTCCATTAGCCAAGGCTATACCTTTATCTAGTTCCATATGGCATGGAACGACGACATTATGCCATTTGATGAACCCGTTTTTTCCCTAAAATGCTACTTGAGCTTGTGATATGTACTATCGTTTTCTCTAGTCAAATAAAGCACATGGAGTGCCGTCGTCACTTTGTTTCTGTTAAAGCAAATTTGGGGCCAACACACACGGATAGCAGACACACAGGGATAGGCGGATAGCAGCGCATCGGCGCCACGAATGCCAACTACGCAGATGCTTGCTGCTCTCTTTCTGGATCGTTAGTTCCATCAAGCTTCGTCCCTTTATTCAGAAGAGAGTATCTTCTCCTTTTGGCTGCTGTAGTTTCATGTGTTCTGAGAACGTTGGTTTGGTTCTAGTCAACTGCTAGCTTGGCTTCAGTAGGCGAGGCAGATCTTAGTTTCTGGTTATCGCATTTCTTCTGTATGTAATCTCAAATAATGCTGGTTTTTCCGTTATTCTGTAATGAAATGGGGGTTCCTCATGTGGGGAAAAAAAGCAAACTAGATTATATATAGACGTACTTCATTAGTTCTTATCAATCTTAATTTTGTTGTGTATTTAATTAGTTAATGATTTGCTAACTAATTAATATGGGCTACATTAAGCTGGACGAAGAGCCTTCCGCAGCAGCGATCGAGAAGTACGAACAGCTTCTCAGCGGCGGCATGACTGCAGAAGAAGCCGAGGCGCTGGACGCGATCCTCCCGGCTACTCAGCCGCGGAGACGTCCGTGAAGGCGCAATGGCCACCTTCTAGGTTGTGCCATAGCGTCAACTTCAGTGGTTTCTTTTTGTAATATCGTCCTAGAGATTCACAGTTAGGATGGTCCTAGCTAAGGTTGCTTTGACCGCCGGCGTTCTCAGAAGCGTGTTGTATGTTTGTCAAACTCTTCTTCTTGATACAATGACACTAAGTCTTTTGCGTATTCGAGAAAAAAAGAGAGAAAAAACTAACTGATTAATATTCCTAAGATCTTTTTGGTCATACGTAGCAACTCCTTAGTAGGACCTACTAAACAAATACTGCTAGTGCCTGAGCAAGGAACACCAAAAACGCCTCTAGTACTAGCAAGTCACACACCCACTCACTCTGCTTTCCCCTTTGTCTCTCTGTTCCTCACCTCTCTGCTCCTCTGCTCAAATCCGCCTCCAGGGATGACAAATCTCACATGTAACAATCTCCATGTTACTACGAGCAAATATATCACAGGCTCACCTGCCAAGCAGAGCATGTGCAGTGCCATGAACGTGCGAGCCAGTGTAGTTGAGCAGTTATCTACGCAAGGCAGTGCGAAGCAAATATATCACAGGCTCACCTGCCAGCAAGATATTTATGCAATAGAGGAAAAATCTGCCTCAATCCTGGCTTAACAATATGGCAGCAAGGACGTTTGTGATTGTATCCCCGCTCAGCGCTATGCTCTGAGGCCATGGCCAGCACTATGGCTTCAGGACATTGTCAACGGCTTAAGATTGCCATGGAGCATTCCTGTGTGCTATCCTTGCGCCGACAAAGTGTGCTGACACAACGTTTCCATGATGCTTCTCAGTCCTACAGTAATGATCCTGTGTCTAGCCGAGATAACAATATCAGCCCCAATGTCTTGATCAAATGGTAGTGTGTTGGATCCATGTGCAGCTGGGAGGGACTCCTATATATGTATTACACTAGCAAAATGCATCCATGTGCAGCCTGTGACCAAAACGCCTCTAGCACTAGCAAGTCACGCACCCACTCACTCTGCTTTCCCCTTTCTCTCTCTCTGTTCCTCACCTCTCTGCTCGGCTGCTCAAATCCACCTCCAGGGATGACAAATCGCACATCTAACAATCTCCATGTTACTCTCCTCTAACATGGTGCTATCCCTGTCATTTAGTCATTTACAACTCCGTTCCGGCCTTCTAGGGCCCTCTATTTTGGGATCCTAGCTCTGCAGGTCACGAATCTCCTGGTCGTGACCCATGGCTCAGGTTGCCCGTGTGCTTGCTGAGGCACGCAGGGCTTGCCGCCAGGCAGAGCAGCGCCTATGTCTGCGATCATAGTCGTAATTGCTTAGCTTGTCGGTTATTGCCTTTCTTTCTATTAGAATAATAAAGTGGAG
This sequence comes from Eremochloa ophiuroides, assembly GCA_038502445.1. Lineage (NCBI taxonomy): Eukaryota > Viridiplantae > Streptophyta > Magnoliopsida > Poales > Poaceae > Eremochloa > Eremochloa ophiuroides. Next base: position 95,876,571 of record JAHLJS010000007.1, on the reverse strand, counting down.
ACTATATCGTTGGATGACAAGTACGTGTATGTGTTGTTTGCCATACACGAAAAGGTTTTTGTTATGTGCTTGAACAATACTAAAATGTTTCACAATCTGAAAACATGGCAAAGATGGAATCCACTGTTGCTTGGGCCGTGGGGCGTGTTGTGTGATTGTGCCTGGGACTGGGATCGTTGAGCGTTGATGAACTCAGGTTGCTGCCATTTGCTATCTCACTATCTACTCTGATAACAAGTAGATAAATAAAGTTCGGTATACAATGGCATACTTTGAGCGCAGGTAGATGGCATGATGAGATACAACCAACACTCACAATAAAAAACTAGCAATGCAGTTGGATTCACTATTACATGTAATGAATAATGCCCTCCAATGTCATGGACAATTACACTTTGCATTGTTTTCTATATATTTATTTTTTAGTAAATTGCAACTAGAATACAAGGACGAGGCTCTTGGGGGCAAATTACTCCAACATCCGATAATTCAATGTATCAATAACTTGTCATTTTCGTGTGTAGACACTAGACAGTCCCATGCACTTGTCTCATGTTGGGCTTGCTATTTCTGAACTTATCACAGATATTTTAGGTTCTGCTTGCTTGCATTTTGCTCAGTTCGAATTGCAGCCCCTGCTGCCCAATCCATTATGTTTGGCTCAGAAACCAATCGCGCACGCCGCCAGCTCCCATAAGACCTGTCTCCTGTCATATTCAATGGGGAAGAGCTGGTCTTCAACGTTGGCAGTAACTTCCATGCATCACCAGCAATGGGGAAGAAGCATGTCAAGAAAGATGCAGCATAGTCTTTAGTTGCAACAAGCGAAGCCATTGTGCAAAAGAACCGGGGGTACTGTTGATATTTTTTACTAATAATGTTAAAAGATAAATGGCTTAGATGCCGTGTCACTATTTCCTTTTTTGATAGAGGTCGGTAGCGGCTTGTGGTAACTAGTTCATTGATTAAATGTATTCTGCAAGATTCAACTATACTGAAAGCTTCAAATGCACTACATTGTCTTAATGAACTAGAAATCGATCATACTTTAGGTCTACTGACTCCTTCGTTTCAAATCCCTAGTACAAAGCTAACATAGAAGGGTTATGATGCGTTCGCAGCTGTTGTAAGCCAAGCAGAGCACTTGCAGTGCCATGTACATGCGAGCCAGTGTAGTTTTAGCAGTTATCTACGCAAGGCAGTGCGAGGCAAATATATCACAGGCTCACCTGCCAGCAAGATATTTATGCAACAGAAGAAAAATCTGCCTCAATCCTGGCAATATTCACGCTACCACGTGCCTTAACAAGACGGCAGCAAGGACCGTTTGTGATTGTATCCCCGTTCAGCTGGACATCTCGGACGACGGCAAGGTCTAGTTCGCCGGAGAAGAGACATATTTCAAATTTTTTTGAATTGCCGACTCCGCCATGCTCCGATTCGAGGAATTCGCATGTGTCCCTAGTGGCAGTCCCGATCACTAAGATAGCGGCGGCCATACATGGAACACCATGGCGACCGGATCATAGCATACGTGCGTTGCCACAATGGGTGTCCATTGGTCCAGGTAGATGGTTTAATTAGGCCCACGCCGGGTCTCTGCGCCTTGTTTGCTAGAACAGGCACCAGAGTCACGAGATTGCCTAAACCTAAGCCGCATCCTTCCCAACCAACGAAAAAAACTTTTGCCGACGTCGTCCAGGAAGGCGATTGGATGGCGGCGCAAGGAGGGAGCAACTTTGGCGGCCAGGGCGGAGGAAGTTTCAACCCGGGTTTCAACCCTGGCTTCACACCAGGGATAGGAGGGAGAGGACAAGGACGCTTCCCGCCGCGTGGCCGAGATCGCGGCAATGGTGGCCACGGTGGTCATGGCGGTTTTGGTGCACATGGTTATGGCTACAGTGGATACCAGGGCCTTGGGCGCAATGGTGGCTGGCAGAACGATGGAAGAAGCCGGAGATATGTTGGCCAGCACCATCGGCCAGTGCCGTCAGGCCCTACGCATGGTGCGACTGGTCACGCACCCGTGCATCCAGGCCCTACGCACGGGGTGGCCCCTGGTCATGCACCCGTGCATGCACATGGCAACGCTGGTTCAGGGCAAGACCCTGGGTCCAGCTCGCAGATGGCGACGGGTACTGTCCCCAACCCAATTATGGGGGCAGCATCTCAACCTTCCAACAAGACGGCGCCGGCAGAAATCAATACTCCCAATCCGGCCACTACTCCCCCAAGTTCCAACACTGCAGCCATCCAGCGTGATGTGCCAGAGTCATCCCAAAAAGGAATTCAAAAGAGCAAGGGTAAACCTTACTGTTATCGTTGCCATACTAAAGGGCATACAATTTCAGTTTGTATCGCTGTGCTTAGTTGTGAAATTTGCTTTGGAGATCATGTTAAAAAAGTTTGCCCCAATTTGAAGAATTTACAATCTGTTGCTATACCATGTGGATATGTTGTTGAAGGGTTAGGTTTCTATTTCATACCTGTTGCAGAAAACCCAAAAACAGTTTCAGATGAAAAGTCCGCTGTGGTATGTGTTTTAGAGGGTTCTCTTACTGCAGATCAATTAGCAGTGGAACTCGACAAACTTCTGCCCGGTAACAGTTGGGTAATTGATGAGAAAGGTAACTGATGCCTTTATCACTAATTTCCCTTCCTCTGAATTGCTCAATCACATGGTGAATTGGGGTCCGATGGATACCAAGACAGTGAAAGGAAAAATTCGATTTGAGAAAGGGACTGAAAACGAGATTTTTAAGTACTATATTGACAAGGTGTGGGTCCAATTCCGGGGACTTCCAAAGGAACTACGAGAATTTCCTATCATTTGGGCAATAGGCTCAATTCTAGGTGTTTCTCGGGCCATTGACACAAAATTTACAAAGAAGTTTGGCAGACCCAAAATGAAAGTAGCCGTGCTGAATCCCAATCTCATCCCAAACCTGGTGGATGTTGTCATTGGGGATTTTGTTTATGAGCTACAATTCAGAGTAGAGAAGGATATGCCCGATGGTGAGCCCCAAGTCATTGACATGGACTCTACCATGGATGAGGACAAAGCCCCAAAGGACAAACAAGCGGAGAATACAGATCTCTATGATAACAAGATGGTAGACCCACCATCTGGTCCTACAACCGACACACAGCCTAATACCTCAGTTAAGCTGAGCGGATAGCACAAGAGCGGGGCTGCCGCTGACACACTTATTGAGCAGCATGTGGAACAGGTTGTGACGGCTCACCAAGACTTGACAGGGAATGCTGTGGTCCAGCAACCTGCTGCAGGTCACGCAGAAGAAAACGACTTGGTAGGCAAAGGGTCTGACTCTGCGAGAAAGAAAAATGTAGTGAAGCCTGTGGTGGTACTCACTCAAACTGGGATGACTCCAGATGGAGCTGCACAGTGGAAGGCTAGTCCGATGCAGTCCAAGAATGATTCTGGTCTTCTGAATAAGACTAAAGCACTGGGTGCTACGGGAGTGTTGCCGGTGCGAGCTAGTAAAAGGAATGCGCTTACTTCGGAGCAAGACTCATTGGTGAAGGCAACGAAGTTAAAGGCGCGCAAGAATTTGGAATCCTCTTCGATCAAAGGTAAAGAATCACAGCCACTTTCTTTTGATGCTATTGATGATTCCATATTGCTTGCGTCTACTAGTGCACTAGGAATTTCACTCGGGGCTAATGAGCATGAGGTTTCTTGTTCCTTAAAAACTTTTGTGGAGTCACTTAGAAAATCTGAGTTTTCTAATTTAGGAAGTCCTAGCAAGAACATAGTGGATGATGTCTTATCTGTTTGCTCGATAGATGAAAATTTGGATTAAGATGCTTTAAACCTTATTTGTGCGGTGATCGCTGAAGACACTGGTGATGGGCGCTGTGATTCCTTGTGTTTACAGACTCCTTTATCACGTTTCAAAAAATCTAGGTCCAAAAGTAATAATAAAAAAACTAAATGTCGTTCAAAATGAAAGGAATTTTTGGAATTGCAACGGTTTTGCTGATCATAAAAAATATAGATTTCTATCTGACCTCACAAAAGAGAAGAACCTAGATTTCATTGCCTTATCGGAGACTGGGAGAGCCAATTTTCCGCAATCAACTCTGAATAATATCTGCACTGGTAGAGATTTTCTTTGGCATTGCATGGCTCCAAGGGGTCGGTCAGGTGGCATGATGCTAGGTATAAACCCTTTAATTTTTTACATAGGCCAGATAGAAGAAGGGGATTTTTTTTATTCGGTTCAAGCTGAGACACAAGGAGGATGATTTTAAATTTAATTTGATTTCAGTTTATGGCCCTGCTCAGTTAGATCTAAAAACAGAATTCTTATCCGAGCTGGTTAGAGTATGTTCAAAAGACACATTACCTGTTATTATAGGTGGTGATTTTAACATTACGTAGTCCGGATGATAAAAACAATGAAAACTTTAATGATAGATGGCCTCTTTTATTTAATGCAGTCATTGATACGCTAAATCTTAGAGAGTTAGAGCTGACAGGAAGAAAATTTACTTTGGCCAATCGCTTACAAAATCAGACCTTTGAGAAACTAGACAGGATTCTAGTTTGTACAGATTTTCAGTCCAAGTATCCGATTTCAACTGTGGTGGCTCTGAGCCGAGACATCTCTGACCATACTCCACTTTTATTTAGCACAAATACCTCATCTTCGGCTTATCAACCCCAATTTAAATTTGAATTGGGTTGGTTGCTCAGGGATGGTTTTTGAGACATGGTGCGAGATGTCTGGCTTAACGTGAATATAGAGGGTACCCCATTAGAGAGAGGTGGCAGGCGAAGATCAGGAGGCTTTGCTAGTACCTTAGAGGCTGGGCAAAAAGTATGAGTGGGGCTTATAAGAAGGAAAAAAAAGGAGTTGTTAGACAAACTCGACGAGCTAGACGAAAAAGCAGAAATCGCTATGCTTAATCAGACGGAGCTTAATCTTAAACATGTGCTAAACGAGAGATTGGCTGAATTGCTGCGTGAATAGGAAATTAAATGGTACCAAAGAGCAAAGGTAAAACACCTCTTGGAGGGTGATGCTAATATTAAATATTATCATTTGCTAGCTAATGGCAGACATCGTAAAACTCGTATTTTCTAATTGGAGGATGGGAATAATATAATAGAAGGTGATTCTCAACTAAAACAACATATTACCATCTATTATAAAAACCGGTTTGGCCCCCCGGAGAGCTCTTCCATAGTGTTGGACGAGCACTAGGTCCAAGACATACCTCAAGTCTCTGATCTGGAAAATGAGTTTCTAACTGATATCTTCCCTGAGTCTGAGGTCAGAGCAGCAGTTTTCCAAATGGAACACAATAAGGCACCTGGACCGGATGGCTTTCCATCAGAGTTCTATCAGGTCTTCTGGGATTTAGTAAAAGGCGATCTGATGGTCCTATTTGTGGAATTTCATATGGGAACACTGCCGTTGAATAGTCTCAACTTTGGTACCATAATTTTATTACCGAAGAAGAAAGATGCAAAAGTCATTCAACAATATAGACCGATATGTGTGTTGAATGTTTCTTTTAAGATCTTTACTAAGGTTGCGACCAATAGACTATCCACTATTGCACAGAAGATTATCAGACCAACACAAACGGCTTTTCTCCCAGGCAGAAACATCATGGAGGGCGCAATGATTCTCCATGAAACGATTCATGAACTCCACTCGAAAAAGCAAGATGGAATGATCTTTAAGATAGACTGTGAAAAGGCTTATGATAAAGTTAAATGGAACTTTTTACAACAAACATTAGGGTTGAAAGGATTCTCTCAGAAGTGGCGTTCCTGGGTAAAACAGTTTACACAGGGAGGAAATGTAAACATTAAAGTGAATGACCAACTTAGTTCCTACTTTCAAACAAAAAAAGGACTAAGGCATGGTGACCCAATGTGTCCAATACTATTTAATATAGTGGCAGACATGTTGGCTATACTAATTGCCAGGGCCAAGGAAGCAGGCCAGATAGAAGGGGTCATTCCTCATCTTGTCCAGGATGGTTTGTCTATTCTACAATATGCAGATGATATAGTGATCTTTATGAGCCATGATGTTGAGAAGGCGGTAAACATGAAATTGTTATTAAGCACATTTGAGCAACTTTCGGGGCTCAAAATTAATTTCCATAAAAGTGAAATATTTTGTTTTGGTAAAGCACGAGAGCAGGAGGTCTTCTACTCGCAGTTGTTTGGGTGTGGGGTGGGCAGGTTCCCCTTTCGGTACCTTGGTTTACGTATGCACACTAGGAAACTGAGTAACAAAGATTGGCAGTTAATAGAGAACATGATTGAAAATAAGCTTAGCGGTTGGAAAGGAAAGTTGCTTTCTGTAGGAGGTCGCTTGGTCTTAATAAACTCGGTGCTTTCTAACTTACCGATGTTTATGATGTCTTTGTTTGAACTCCCAAAAGGGGTACAAGCAAAGATTGATAGCTTCAGATCAAGATTTTTTTGGCAAAATGTCCAGCACAAGAGAGTATAGACTGGCCAAATGGGAAATTATGTGCCAACCAAAAATACAGGATGGTTTAGGTATACATAATTTGCTTTTACAAAATAAGTGCCTAATGAGTAAATGGCTTTTCAAGTTGTTAAACGAGGATGGCATGTGGCAAGAACTATTGCGAAATAAATATATAAAAGATAAAACTCTAGTGAGTTGTACCAAAAGGCCAACTGACTCTCACTTCTGGAAAGGACTGATGAATATAAAGGATAGTTTCTTAACTTTTGGTTCATTCAAAATAAAAGATGGGTCACAAACTCGTTTTTGGATGGACACCTGGTTGGGAAACCAACCGTTAAAGGATAAATTTCCCTCGTTGTTCAACATCGTGAGAAGAAAGCAGGATGCTGTGGCAACTGTGCTTGCATCAATCCCACTTAACATTTCCATCCGCCGAAATTTGGGGGGTACAAATCTAAGGGATTGGCATAGAATTATTGCCTCTCTATAAGATGTGCACTTACAAGGGGGAAGTGATGTGTTTGTTTGGGCGTTACATTCATTTGGTACATTCTCTATTAAATCTATGTATATTGCACTAATTAACAATGGGGTCAAAATGTCACAGGACTTATGGCAGATCAAAATTCCTTCAAGAATAAAAATATTCTTGTGGTATTTAAAAAGAGGTGTAATTTTAACCAAGGACAATCTTGCATGACGAAACTGGGATGGTGATACAAAATGTTGCTTCTGTCATCATGAAAAAACTATTCAACACCTTTTTTTCAATTGTTATTATGCTAAGTTCCTGTGGCGAGCTGTATATGTAATGTTTGGGATATCACCTCCCCTCAGTATACACGATTAATTGGTCTAAGGCGGGTGGTAGCTTACATAATTCATTGTTATTAACTACAGCGTCAGCTTTATGTTGGACAATATGGTTAACAAGGAACGAAGTAGTTTTTGACAAATGCAGACCGAAAACTTTTTTGCAGGTGCTAGCCAATGGGCAAAGCTGCAGCGGCGTTTTGATCAACAGGATCAGCTGATCCTTATTGGGCGGCATCTGGAGACATCGACTTTGCAGTTCTTTTGCTCCAATGGATGGTTATCGACTAGGTTTATTGGTCTTCATTAGTCAGAACTTTACTTTTTGCTTTGTTTTCCTTGTGTTCTTTTGTAAAGCGTGTGATAAATGTGGCCTTTGTGCTAGTCACTGGACCAAACTCTGTAATAATTGGCCTGATTCTACCTGAGGTAGATGAAGCCGGATATAAACTATCCTTTATTAAAAAAAACTAACCACCTCGGCACCTCCTAACAATGAACAGCCATTCAGTGTTCCAAAATTACAAAAGACTCCACTAGTTTTTAAAATAAAATGGATCTCTTAGCAGAATATCTGAAATATCGAGGCTGGAAACAATGGTACGGCATTTCCTGCTGGTGTTGGTTCTTCAAAAATTTTATATACTTTCAGCAGTATCAGTTCTTAACTATAGCCAAGGCAAAGCAGCAATAACAATGGTAACTTTGTCATTGTTGACGAGCGAGGAGCATTGAAGCTACACAATCCACAGAATGCTGCATTACATCTCGGTACCACTAACTTAAACCGCACTACACAAACACAAGGCATAGAGAAGGACTTAAGATCAATTTCTCCAAGAGTTCAGTGGTCCCTGTACATGTATACCTCTGCTAGGCATAGAGAAGGATTATTTGTATATATACACCAATACCAGGAAGGCATTTTTCCTCAGAGTTACCTTGAGATGCCACTTCGAAATGTCAAACTCAACCTCTGTGCCTTCACTCAACAAAATAAGGGGTGTTGGGCGCAGAGTGCTGGTGAACCCCGTAGTGGACGGCCTTATTACCTACATTATGCAACCTAACCTGGAATCATTATTGAAAAATCGAATTGCATGCTGGGCTCTTTCCTCTAGAGTGCAACAGACAGAACCTCGGGCGCCAAATGCCTGGTAGCTAGGAATAATGCATGTCATGAGAAGTTTGTCACAGTTCAAGAGGTCTGCTCTACCGGGTTATCCAACATTCTTGACCCAAGACTTTCTGTCTTGCTTTCCCCTCAACTATACGAGGATGTCTTGCTGTTTCGTTGGAGTAGAAAACAAGTTGGTGGTTGGCCAGATTTACCTGCATACAAAGAGCATTGTGCCTTTAGATCCATCTGAGCTTTGTAACAGCGCGCCAAAGTGTAATGCTCAACCTTCAATTTCACTGCCCATTTGCCATCACCTTCTGGAATCTCGTTGACTAGTCTGGAGTGTTGTTCCCACCAGTCTCCCAACTCTGATATTTGGAAGCACCTTGATGCTGCCAACTGATTACCGATCCACCTTGATGCTGCTCTACTGATGGGATATTTGGAAGCACCAGCACAACATTGTTTTCCGCGAAGAAGCTGCCTTGAGTCCTAGATTCGTTTGGGCATGCCACAAGGACGGTCTCCTCTGGAGATTCGAGCTCCCACATACAAACGTTCCAGCATCTTCCAAGGTGGGCCATATAGGAGGTCCGTTAGGAGGTGGCTATTTTTTAACCACCTCCATATATTGATTTTGTCAGGTGGTTAGGAGGCCTCCTGAGTCTCAGCTAATAAAAAAAATGTGTCTCAATTAATCCGATGCATGAACTGTGGTGGTTTAAATCTTACTGGCCTCAGAGGTGTTTGGAAAAGGTTGCAGTTTTTTTAGTAGTGAACATAAATATTTACACTGATGGTTGTTAAATGACACTAGTGGAATACGCTGATTTTCACTAGTCATTCATTGTGGGTTCGTAAAAGCACCAATACTAAGAAAAAAACTGAGTTACGCGGACGCATTTATGTAACCATGAGCATATTGTCAAGCAGGTTGTAGTATCTGTTTTTTAAATTCACTCTTTTCAATTTGTGGATCAACTTTTGAGGGCTGCATGCATGTATGGGCAAATAAAAACTGCTGACCCAACAACTATAAATGTAACAAAAAATCACACGCTCACCATTCTGGGCACTCTGTTATATATATAGCCTCAAGCTCGTCAACTTATTTAGCCTTGTCCTATATAAACTCTTTTAGTGTATTCTTCTGCAACAGCCATATGAAGTTGCAATGCAGTAGTCTTCAGTACAGTTTTACAATATGAATGTGTGGTATCAGGAGAAGACCATTTATATATCAAGGGGATGGGAAATTTCCCATCCCTCTTCTGAGGGCAATGCTTCATGTGCCTCTCCTAGGTCCACAATGCCGCGGCCTATCGTTATCCGCCCAGGTGCTTGTGCTGCAAATGCATGGAGCATTTCTCCATTGCTTGCCAGAACAACACCGCCTCAGCAACTCTGTTCAGGAGCGGCTATGCTTCTCCGTTGAGGTCTAGCCACTGGTTACGACGAATCCTACAGCTTGACCACATGAGCTAGCTTCATCGCAAGGACGACAACAATTAAGTCCAGCATTGCCTAGATCAGCGCCAATTTGCTGTGTAGTTGACTTGCTGTTATTGTGTCACCCTCCTAGGACGTATTAGTGTCCCAACTATATTGTTATGACTTATTGATCAATTCCATGGACAAGCGTAAGTCATCGTCTCCGGTGTCTGAAAAATATATATGGCCCTATGCTATGGGAGGCTTGTCCTGGTAACAATAATTAGTAAAGCCATGTTGAAACTCCGAGGCATTAACCGTGACTGTTTAAAATCCTGCCCGTCTCTGAGGTGTTTTGAAAAGGTCATGGTTAATCTTCTTTTAGTAGTGAATAGAAATATTTACACTGACGGTTGTTAAATGACACTAGTGGAATACGCTGATTTTTACTAGTCATTTACTGTTGGTTCGTAAAAGCACCAATAAAAAGAAAAAAACTGTCGATATTATATGTTTTCTCTACTAGTGCTTTAGCATTTGAAGTTACACGGCTGCATTTTTGTAACCATGAGCATAATGTCAAATTCTTATGTGCGGCCGGAGTAAGCATCGATCGTTTGATGTTAATCAGGCTATAGTAGGCTGGTATTGATCACACGATGTACTTTATTAGGACAAACTATTTAATTTTGCCTATACAAGAATGGAATTAGTTACTTTTTAATTTTTTTACACTTGTGCTGACGTGCATCACCATGCTCTGTCGTGCTATGATTTGAGCATGGACTCCGGAAAGCAGGTGTCACCTTGCTGCTCCAGTGTTGTGTGTTGTATAGCAGAGAGTGCTATGAAGTTCCTGTTCCAGATACGGGTATACTTGGTCCCCCAACCTTCTTCGCACAACACAAACCGCTATACAACACAAGTAATCTGAGCCAATTAATTTTGATACGGCAACTTGTTCCAGTTTTGTGTGACGTCCGTCCAAGTTAACACCATGTCTCCTGTGCCGCACTACAAACCTCACCTACAATGGCTGACTCAAGTAATCTGAGCCAGCGACACTACAGCATATGTCTGCATGTGAGTACGTGCATATTCTCTGGCTGTCCTTGCAATCTCATCGTCTAGCCAGCACCAAAGCCTCCACCAGACCATTGAAACAGGGACAAACCATCATTCCTAGCTACGTTTGTTGCCTCTCTTCGTGATGCATCCCAATCCTGTAATGACCAAACTTGTACAGCAGAACCTACCAGACTTCTATAAATGGTAATATTTGCATTGTCGTACAGGATTTGTTTTCCAGATGGAATGTTCAACAAAGAGCGTGTGATCGATGTATAGAGCAGGGGATGAAAGGAGCGATCCTATGTGTGCATATGGCCCGGCTATATATAGTGAGAAGTGACAGGACACATAATAGTTAAACCAACTACTTACAAGGACGTGCCATTGATGCAGAGGCAGGACCAAAGCTCTGCTTATATAATAAATAACAATGTACGATTTTTATTTATTGATGTCCCACCTTCCCCAGCGGAGTAAGGCTCTGTTTAGATCCAGTGCAAATTGCAACTGCAACTAGTCACATCAACGTTATACTCAATAAATATATCTAGAAGGACATGAATATATACAATCATAATTTACCAATATATGAATCTGACTTACTTTGCACATGTTAACAACGGAGAGGATAGATTAATGTCCTGTACGTTAGGTTAGCTCTTTTCCTGGTTTGCCTGATGGAAATACCATATCCCTAGGCATCTGATTATTCACATCTGGCGTTAAGATGTTATGACACAAAATACCAGGAACACGCTCTCTGGATGCTGGATTTCAGTGTTCCTCGTCATAATTAACCGTATCGAAGGCTTTTGTGCTTTTATTCTTATATTTGAATAGTTTACAAATTAAGTGCCTTGTCTCTGCAGCATATAGTTGGTACGTGCATATGTACCAAATTGTGAGCAGCCCTAATAAAGTATGCCTTCTTATCAACTAATTAATAATACTACACATTCTCCTTCTTTATTTTATTTTCTCTGTTTCCTCAGCGCTTTTTTTGTTATTTGTTGTAGTTAGTCGTTGTAAGTTTCAGTTTCAGTGCCAAACTCTACTTTATTTTCTTTCAGTTCCTATTTTTTTTTAATAAGTTAACTGTAGGGGCTTCGGCTCCTCCAGACTCTTCCAAAAAAAACTAATTAATATTACTTAATGGCAGCAAAACTGACATAGTTGAAAAAATAAATACATGCCTCAATATATAAATAGTATGTCCAACGGACACTAGCAGGGCAAACTAGCTTGGTGCTTTGAGGATGTGATTCCTCTTCAACATCGATCCAAATACTTCATACACAATATTTGGTTATTCCAATTTCCCCGCTTAAATTAATTACTAGGAATCAATCCCGAATTACAATTGCAGTGGGGATTAGAAGATGGATTGTATCTAAAATGAAGATTGATGCATTACATCTACTATGTTCGTAACTGATCGATTGTACTGTAAAATCAAGATCGGTATGTGTGAATTGATCGTTTCATGAATCAATTGTCGTATACGACATACAAGTGGCGAGGGAGTTGGATAATATGCATGGATGGAAAAAAATGAAATGGTTGGATTATGGTAAACAAAAAAGTACTGATCATATGATGGATGACCATACATTACTACACAAATCTTTTCCAAGGTGGGCAAAATTGATTTTCCGAGGCGGTTATTACAACTGCCTTGAAGGTAATGTCACAGTAAATCAAATGTTTCCCAAGGTGGTTATAAGGCCCACCTCGGTAAATCAAAATGAAAAAAAAAGAATTAAAAACCTGCTGATGAGCCCACTGAGCCCATTCACGGGCCCGGCGAGCCCGTCAACGGGCCGCCGCCGCCGCACCGCCCCCTCAGCTCATCGGAGCCAGGTCATGGAGGGACTGAGAGGAGCGCCGCAGCCTAGCTCGTGCCCGGATTCGCCTCTCCGCCGCTGGATCCAGGCTTTCCTCGCCGGATCCAGGCCATTGATGGAGGGGGACGGAGCATTCGACATGTCTTTGACTTTATTCGGCCTCAAGGTTAAGATAGTGAACAAGCATTCGACATGCCTATGACTTATACAATATCATGTACAAGACTGCACGTGTTTTTGTTGCACTTTGTTGTATACAAATGTCGCTCTAGTTTATCATGTAAATGGATATTGCTTTGTGGGTTAGCCACTTCATGTGCAAGTGCAAGCAATATGATGCATGTGGTTCACTCAGATCAGTTTACAAAAGTGTCAAGCCGGTCGTAGTATCTGTTTTCTGAATTCACTCTTTTCAAATTGTGGATCAACTTTTAAGTGCAGCGTGTATGGGCAAATAAAAAGTGCTGACCCACCAACTGTAAATGTAATAAGAAATCATGCACTCACCATTATGGGCATTCTGTTATATATATAGCCTCAAGCCTGACAGCTTCTTTAGGCTTGCCCTATATAAACTCTCTCAGTGTATTCTTCTGCAACATCCATATGAAGTTGCAATGCAGTAGTCTTCGGTACAGTTTTACAATATGAATGAGTGGTATCAGGAGACACTAGTACAGAAAAGCTCTATACAGGCGGTTGCAAAGATATTTTTACAGGCGTTTTTTCGAACCATCAGTGGGAAAGGCCAGTACAAATCACAGGCGGTGGTTTAGAAAACCGCCAGTACAAATCGAAATCGATTTGTACTGGCGGTTATCTTAACCAAACCGCCAGTACAAATAGGTTTGTACTGGCGGTTTTCTTAGCAAACCGCCAGTACAAATATTTTTCGGAAAAATAGAAATCGGGCTAAAAAAACAGAGAAATTTTTTTTTTAAATAAGGGGAGGCAGCCACCGGCCAGCGCCCGCCCGTCTCCGTCGAAGTCGCAAGTCGCGGCATTTTTCGCGCAAAATTCGCGCGCTACAATCCACTTGCAGATTTAGTTACAATTCAATAGTAGGAAAAAGAAGGATCCAATTCATTGGTTCAGATAGTAGAAATATACATGTTTCCATGTTCTCGTTCTTGAGTCAATCAAGAAACAACATGCAGGGCTTGGCCATCTGTTTGCGGGTGATAAGCTGTACTCATCTGCAGTGTAGTGCGAATCTCGGGCGCGGCGGGAAGATGACGCGCTCTCCCCCTCCCCCCTCCCCCCGGCCCCCCACCCCTCCACCACCACCAACAACAACCCCGACCACCGGCGTCCATCCACCAGGACGTCCCGGCGGCGCCTCCCCACACTGCGCTGCTCCACCCTCTAGTCTCTGCTCACGTCCTCTGCTTTGGTTCCCTCCACCTGTCCCTCCTGCTGCCTGGCAGCCACTCCCCACCGTACCCCACCACCCCACCACGTCCACAGGTGAAGGCGGAAGGTCACTGTCCGGCCACCGGCGCCGAGGTCCTGCCTCTCAATGATGCCCGCACCGTGCACGCAACAGGACTGCGACAGCCATCGGCAGCCTGGTGCCCAGGAGATGTCGCAGCGATCCGTTGCGCATGGAAGGTGTTCGATAGAAGTCCCAGGCTCAGAAGCGAACCAAATCCCGCGAGCTCTAGAGGAGAAAGCCGTCATTGCTGCTGGCAACGGCGCTCGCCATGTGCGTCCTCGAGCCCGAAGGGCGAATACATTCGTTGCAGTCAACGGAGACATGTCTGTGCAGCCGGGTATGCGATTTCAAACCTTTGTCTTGAAAAACTTATTTTGTCCGGTTGTTAGGCCTCTTGCTCCTGCTGCTCTATCCTCTTCAGTGATCTGGATTTCCGAATCAACCAAGGGACCCCCTTCCTCCCCTGAGTTCGTCACCTCCGCTCTGAACTTTCACTTTTGTGCTTTGCCTGAATCATTCTGTGTATCTGCCGGCAAGCCCTTCACTTACTCTGCCACCGTGGCCTCCGAGATGGTGAGAGCCCTGCTTATCATAATCGGGGTGTTTGCTCTCGATGGTGTGATCTTCAGCATCCATGGTGATGAAGCCGCGGCCCTTAGCAAAGCTTAGCCACCTATTTCCTCATCTATGATGGCCACCACATTCCCAGACCTTGAATCGACAGGTGCTGGACATGCCCAACAGTGCTATGAACCCATGGACATTGAGGCCACCACTACTAGCCCGAAGAAATCCAGCAGAAAGGCGAATGCAAGGAACTCACTGTTGAAGAAAAGTGCTAGTCTTCCCATTCCTTTAACAGCAGTACAATGTTTGGCCACCGATCACAGTGTCCAGGACTGCCGTGACCCTATAAAGTATACCTGTTGCTTTGGGTCCGGTCATAAGAGTTTCCAGTGCAAAGCTACCCTCCCCAAACCTCGTCCTGCTGACACAAAGTGTGGTGCCAACAATGCCAGCACCAATTCCACTCTTAATTCTTCTCCCTTATTGGTTGGGTCATTCCATTCTCTTCCTTGGTACGGAGTGGGTGGCGTGCCTGCTCTTCAATGCACTATTGATCTAGAGGCTTCATCTTTGAAAGACAAGGACAAGGAGGATGACACTGAGGAGCATAAGAGCCTGGCTCATAAGCAACGTGCAAGGCACAAGCGCATGATGGACAGTGCACACAAATTCCGGCGCAGCACTAGGCTCACGTGGTATGATGCCCTCTCAAAGTGAACTACCCTTTGCAGTTCATCGGTGCTCGGTTTAATTGTTGCCACTCATTCTCATCTATTTGGAATTTGCACCACAATATCCACATGGTTTTGTTGGAACAGCGGGTCCTGAATAGAGAGAGTGGAGGAGGCTGATGGGTCTTGACGATGCCTTGGGCTGGTGGAGGTCCCCGACGAAGGTCAGAGATGGGCTCCAACAAGGGCTCCTGGGCGGGGGTCCAACGACGAAGGCTCCCGGGCGGAGGTCCGACGAGAAGGCTCCCGGGCGGAGTTCAGGCGACGAAGGCTCCTAGGCGGAGGTCCGGCGATGAAGGCTCCCAGGCGGAGGTCTGGCGACGAAGGCTCCCAGGCGGAGGTCCGATGACGAAGGCTTCCAGGACGAAGATCCTCCGACGAAGGCTCTCCAGAGAAGACCTATTCGAGACAGAGGTTCCCTGGAGAGAATCTGATGACGAAGGTTCCCCAACGAAGACTCGCTGGAGAAGGAGTCATGTTGGAGCCGTCGCGTGGGGAGGACTACTGTGGGGTCTCGCGCAAGTTCAGAAGTGTTTGTGAACAGCGAGTCATTAGGGTTTCTGTAACAACCCTAAAAATCCACACAACCTAAAAATCCCAACCAATTAAAATTTTTTATTTATTTATTATGAAAACCCATTTTTCTTGTGCAAGCATATAGGTTTCATTATGAATTTGGTAATAAGGGAGTATAGCTTGCATTTTAATTCCATTAACATAGAATAATAACTTATGCATCACATTTGGGATTTATTGTAATTTATGTTTGTATTTACTCAATATTTAAAATGGGCAATATTTGTATATATACACTAAAATGAAAATAGAAAAGGAGAAAGAGAATTGGGCCAGCCATTCGGCCAAACCGGTCTGCTAAGCCAGCCCAAGCCAGCCCGACCTTCTTCTCCTCACCTCACTCGCGCGCGGCCCACGTTGCGGCTCGGCAGCGCGCGCGCGACCGGCACACACACGCTCGCGCTCGCTGCCAACCCGGCCCCGCCTGACAGCCGCTCTCGCCCCTCCCACTGTTCTTCTTCCTCACGAAGGCGACGCGCCTGCCGGGGGTGTCACGCGAATGGCGAGACCCCGGTCCCACAGCCGACAGCATGGCAGAGCCCTGACCCCGCTGTCCCCCTCCTGTCCCCTCCTTTCTTGGCCGCCAAGCGAACCCGCACCCATCCGGAGCCCTAGATCCACTCGAGCCACGGCCCTTCGATCGGTCGAGCGCGATCAGGACCGTCCGCCATTGGAGCTGGCCAAGCTCGCCTATAAAAAGGAGCTCACCCGAAGCCCTACCCTCATTTCCCCTCGCCGCCACCACAGCACAGACCGGCACACTGCACCAAACCGAGAGAGAGAGAGAGCGTAGGAGAAGGGCGGAGCAGAGGAGGAGAAGCTGCCGGAGCGCCGCCGCCGCGGAGCACGCCGGAGCCGGACACGGAGGAGAAGCCCGAGCTGCGGACGAGGAGCGGCACGGCACTGCGATCGCTCTGCACGGCTCTGACTTGCCACTGCACCGCCATCCTAGCTTCACCGACACCACGGTGAGCCATCGCACGCCACGTCCGAACCTTGCCCTGCTTTTGCCATGGCGTTCCACCCTCGGGACGCGCAGGCACGAGCCTTTACCGGCTCGGGAAGATCACCTGCACCATGCACTCATTCGACCGGCCGAAACCCCCGGACTACAAGCTTGCTAGACCGAGAACGCAGCACGACGCGTTCTCGGCGGAGCGCGCTCACCACCGACGCGTTCCGACGCCGAATCACCCGTTCCGAGCAATCCGACTAGCACCCGTATAGGTTAGAGCGTCGTGGAGCACCGCCACGACCCCTTGAGCTAGCTACGCGGATCTAAGCGCTAGAGGAAGCCTGAATCGCCTTGGCCGCGTGCGCCGCGACCTTACCGGAGCGCCGCCGCGAGCCGTCGCCAAAAGAAGGTCATGCCATGGCTAAAGTTCGCCACCAGAGTGTTGTATGCTTCTCTGGCCTCACCAATTTGACAAGACCGCATTCGATTGAACCAGTACTTGGTCGTAGCCGCGTTGCCGCCTTCCGCCGTCGTCGGCGACACGCCGCCGCCACAACCGAGCACCTTGGGAGTCTCGGTAGCCAAAATTGGTAGTTTGTATACCATCACCATAGACCCTGGACGCGTATACATCTCCTAGAAGACCTCCTTAGCCCCGCCGGAACCTCACAATCGCGGCGACATCGCCGCCGACACGATCCGCCTCGCCTAAAATCCGTTCCGAGTACCCCCGGTCGCCTCGCGCTGCGGAAAGAGGCCGACGAGGTTCGCCAAGTCTGCCTCGGCACCGCCGCTAGATAGCCGAGCCCCGAATCACGACTGTCGCCTTGGCTACGTGCGCCTCCAGCTCGTCAGAGAACCGCCGTATGCCGAGGGAGAGAAGGAGGCCATACCACGACTCTAACCCGCCACCATCTGGTCGGACGACTGCCTGAGCACGCCAATTGGGGAAAGCCGAGCCCTGTCTTGCCGAAATATGGTCATCGCCGCCCTGTCATCGTCCGCCGCACCGGAGAGACACCGCCGCCTTGAACAGACGCCCTGGAACCCTGCTAGCACTAAATCTCCGATTCGCCCGAGCCTCCCCAGGAGAGCTCGGGAGAGCAGCACCCTCGGCGAACCAAATCTCCGATTCGCCCGAGCCTCCCCAGGAGAGCTCGGGAGAGCGGCCCCCTTTGGCGCCCAAATCTCCGATTCGCCCGAGCCTCCCCAGGAGAGCTCGGGAGAGCGGCCCCCTTCGGCGCCCAAATTTCTGATTCGCCCGAGCCTCACCGGGAGAGCTCGGGAGAGCGGCACCCTCGGGCGCCCAAATTTCCGATTCGCCCGAGGCTCACCGGGAGAGCTCAGGAGAGCGGCACGCTCGGGCGCCCAAATTTCCGATTCGCCCGAGCCTCACCGGGAGAGCTCGGGAGAGCAGCCCCCTCGGCGCCCAAATGTCCGATTCGCCCGAGCCTCCGCGGGAGAGCTCGGGAGAGCGGCACCCTCGGCGCCCCGAATCTCCGATTCGCCCGAGCCCCGCCGAGCTAAGCCGAACTACGCCGAGCTCCGCCGAGCTACCCCCAACCACAGCCGAGCTACCCCCGACCACCGCCGAGCCACGCCGAGCTACGCCAACGCCGGCAACTCTCTAGGAACCAGCATCAAACACCTGGTGGGCGACCATCGGGTTTGTGTTCGGATGAGGCGCCACATGCCGCACTACTGAACCCGCGCGCCACGTGGACCAATCCCGAGCTGCCCCTGATTAATCGACCATTTTCCATTTTCAGAAAATAGGATAATCTTCGGAAATTCATAACTTATTCATACGATGTCCAAAAATTGCGCACCATATATCAAAATTCTCAGAAAAATGAGATCTACAATCTAAGACTATGTTTGTGTGCATTTGGCTCTTTATTTTATTGGATTTTTCTGAAATACTCTATAGGAGTCGCTGACGCGACTATTTCGTGTTCGATTTCAGAGCCGGAGGAGGATCTGACTAAGGAAGATGACCACGAGTACTTTCAGGAGCTAGGAGACTGACTACGAAGGTGCCATGTCCCACCAAATCCTTAGATCCTATTTACGCATTGCAAATGACATTGTTGCTATTGGTTTATGATTATGATTGGTTGCATGGTAGTATATTTGAATTCCCTGCCTTGATAAGACTTTACCCTGCTGTCCGCTGCTAGGTTAGCTGCTGCTTAATTTACTGTTACTTCTTCCACTACTTTCTACTTGCTATATGCTATGTGGTGGAATTGGGACGGTGTATAACTGATTATAACCACTGGGAGAGAGTGCTGCGTGCGTCTTGGGTGCGTGGTAAGGGTTGATGTCGACCAAGTGGGATGTGAGACAAGCCCATGGGGCAAGTCGTGCCGGGGATGCAACCTGGGCATCCCCAAGCGAGATACCTGTGGCGGGTAAAGTTGTTGAGGAGGTTCCGGGTGGGATAGCCTTGGTGGTTTGAAGCCCGTGGACGGAGGTGCTGTGATGGCACGGGGAGAGTATCCCCTAAGTGGAGATGCCTGCTTGGTCAAACCTAGGATGGACTAGTTTCAGGTTCATGGGAATCCTTTTCTACTCACTCGCTTCTGATGGGCGGGAGACAGCTGGACTACTTGGTAGGACGGTGCCACTACTGCTAGGTTGAGAGGTGATAAGGGTGGGCAGAGACGGTCGATGGGTTCCCGTTCCGTTCTAGATGCACACTACCACTGGATGGGCCCGGTACTGTGTCTCCCAGTCTCAGCATAACGGTGTAGGATCCGGAGTATCCTAGGGCTGAGTGGTAGGGTGGCATCGACCTAGGCAAGCAAGCACCCGGAATTCTGCCTAGGTGTTTGCGCAACACCTATGATGGCTAATCTTGTGAGTAGTGAAACCTCTGCAGAGTGTACGGTTGATCGATCGATACATATGCCAACTCGTTGGCTATGGACCTTTCCTGTGAAGCTTCTACTAGTGTAGTGAGTGTTCTCTTCTCCCCCTGGATAACATTTTTCCGGCAGTGTACCCGTTGTGGTAGTGTGCCGCTGAGATAGGCCCGAGAGGGAGTTGGGCCTGTCGAATGAGAGTGAGGTGTGGGTATGTGAGGTGTGGTGATGGGAAAGGGGATAATGGTGTTAACTGGTGATAAAACTTGACTAATTAAACATTGATTACAGCTGCATAGGAAAACCTCAGTCTATAGGTCTGCTTGTATAGCCTTGCATCCACTTTCCACAAAGCAAATGCTGCATAGGTGGGCTCCGTGGCCAGTACAAATCGTACTGATAAATTTGCTATCAGGTGACGAGAATGAGTACGACTTCGAGGGAGATGATGATGAGGAATAGGGTCACGTGCTACACTCAAGTTGGCCGTGAAGGATGAATCGTTTCCGCATCTTCTAAAGCTTCTCTGATTGTTGATTCCGCCAGTGTGGCGATGTAATAAGTGTTTATGTAAGACTTAATTACCGTTGTATGGATCCTGATGTCAACTGAGATATGGGTAATTTCATGGATTGTCCCAAGCAATCTGTTGAATTACAATTCGAGTCTGTGGATTTCCCTTCGCGGAAATCGAGGTCGTTTCAATTTCGCACACCCATTCCAATGGGAGGAGAGAGGCTCCCCTTGCTATGCTCATGGCACTATATATATGCAAGGGAAATTTACATGCGTCCCCCTGGTGGGGTTGAATATTACATGACACACCTATGTGTTAGTTGGGCCTCTTCTAGGGAGAGTTGGCACATATGAATATGGGCTCCCCCAACATTAGCCCCT
Organism: Eremochloa ophiuroides; assembly: GCA_038502445.1. NCBI lineage: Eukaryota > Viridiplantae > Streptophyta > Magnoliopsida > Poales > Poaceae > Eremochloa > Eremochloa ophiuroides. The sequence goes on along the minus strand of JAHLJS010000007.1, from coordinate 95,855,779 downwards.
CAGCTACTAGGTTATGGCCGGCACTACATGACCTAGTAGATGCTCATACAGGAAGAGGCACAAATCACATAAGACCCGGTTGTGAGGTCTGTCCTTCACAACCTACACGTGCACGCCTCACTAAAAACTCCATCCCAAAAACCCTGTGGGAAAAAGGGTATGGAGAAAAGAGTATGCGCACGACTCCAGTCTATACATGAGCTAACACCCGGTGCCTCAGGCTCTGAGTGTCTTCATGTAGATTTCTCGCAGACTTCATCTTCGGGCTTTGGCTGCTTCTGTTGCTCCAGCGACGTGACTCGTGGACTTCGCTCGGTGTGCGGGGCTTCGACTCCAGGGCCTTCTCAATGCGCAGGTGTTCGACACCTTCGCCTCCGGTGCCCTTTGGCACGTCGCAGTCGCAGTAGTCGATGTAGTCGTAGCTGAAGGTTGATGTGAGTCTTCCGAATCTTCTCACGAGCGCCGGGCAAAAGCTCTGTCCTCCGGTGTGCCCCCCTAGCCCCTCTTGGCCGGTGCTCGTGAGCTAGTCCTTGGTCGCGCTTGGTGCAGCCGATGTAGTCGTAGAAGTGGAAGCAGAGATGTTGAAGCCCCTCGAGCCGAAGCGACCGACGAAGTTGTAGTGGGCCGAAGATATCGACCAAGCCTCTGAAGCTGTTGTAGTGGTCGAAGATGGTGGCAAAGCCCCTCTTGCCAAGGACTCTCCTGCAAAAGTTCTTACCTGCAAGCCGAAGATACGAACATATATGAAAGCACTATTCTAGATAATGCTTTGCTTGTGAGGGAAATCCACCAGTTGCGAAGGCTCAGGTTGACCATCCTGAGCGCTTGAGTGCATCAATGGGTCCCGAAGATATCCAGCACAAAAATTCCAGGAGACCACCGAGGAAATATCCCTGAAAGCTGCCGAGAAAATTAACTCCCAAAGAAAATTCCCGAAGAGTCACAGAAATATTCAAAATGGTCTGACAGTGCCTTTGTGGGGGTCGTGGGCAGCTCCCAGCTTGTGTCGTTTTATTTTAACACGTGATACCAGGGTATAGTAAATAATAGAAAGTATGGTGCTATGAGGCATGAGTTCGAACCTTCGCTTGTCGGTTGGCAAAAGGTCCAGCTTACCTTTGCTCGGACAGTATATGATCCAGCTTACCTTCAGGCTTCGAGAGTAGCATGGAGAAGGTTGGGTGCCATTGAGAGCGGCGCCGGATTTGGACGATGTCTGTTGTTTGGAGGTGGTGAGAGTTCTGCTCTGCTCAACTGGACCTGATTGGATGGGTTGTCCATTGCTGGTTGGACCTTCGATCGCCATTTAGCTGGACCTTCGCTTGGACTAGCAGAGCTTGCATTGGTATGCAGCGCGGGCATTAGATGGCTAAGATGAGAATTTTTTTTCATCATTTTTTTAGACAGCCGAAGGTACGTTCCCTCTGTAAATTGGCCAAAAGTTTTAGAAGCATCTGTGCATTTTTTAAATGGACAGACGAAGGTTAAATAAAAATTGTGAAGAAGTAAAGTATAAGACAGCACTTTTCAAGTTTGGTTTATGTACGAGGATACTTTTGGCATGTGTGAGAAGGTTAGTGATTGATATATATATATATATATATATATATATATATATATATATATATATATATATATATATATATATATATATATATATATATATATATATATATAATTGTGTAAACGAAGGCTAAGATACTGCAAAGCACAAGTTAGATGTGAGCATGGTGTAAATGCCAGTTCGAACCTTGTTTGCCGGTCATCGCGCTTGCGGCCTACCTTTGGTTGGAGCAGCTCTGAGGACCTTGGCACTAGGTCGGCGGGTACCTTCGGGGAGCTTTGGGTCTATACTGGATCTCTGTAGCTGCAGACAAAGGCTCTAGTGACGAATGCGCTGATGGACCATCGGCCGTCACGCTTCTTGTGCTGGCTCTACACGAGCTGCTCAACGCCGATAATGTGGAGCACCTTGAGACTTCTAGGTCTTCACGCAGACTAGCCCACGTTCAGTTTGAGGTCATGCGCGCTCGTCGAATCGTGGGAAGCAGCTTCTGGGCCGGACACTGGAAACGGCCATCGCCCTCCCAGTCCTTGTTAACAGGGACCTGCACGAGCATGCATGACGAACACTAAGTCTTGCGAATCTTGCGTAAGAGTTGCACAAAGCATGTTATATCTTGGTCGACAAGTAGGTACATTCTGCGTGTGCTATTGCATCAAGAGCACAAAGGTTGAGACGACTTGCGACTCAATACTATGGGTACATGTATATTTGTGACTTATATGGGCCTTGTTGTGATGCTCAGACGATGCTGCACTATTGCGCCAGGCAATCTTTGCTGGGTTCAGGCTGCTGACCCTCGTGCTCGGAGGCTTGGAATGCTGCACGCCATGACCTTTGGGAGCGCAGAGCTTGCTGCTCAGACAAATTCGCCTGCTGCTAGGCCTTCGTCTCGCCTGCGCCATGCCGTAATGCGGCCTCCGCCTGGGGATGCTGCTGGGGCTTCGTGTGTCTGCCAGTGGTGCTTTTTTTATATTGGAGTAGTAGCGAAGGTCTGACGGACAGTAGTGAAGGCTCGCTTTCAAAGTGTCGCTGAAAACTTTGCGTAAAGAATAACACCAAATATGTGCTGCTCCTATGTCGCTGCTTCCAAAATGCTGGTACGGAGGTCCCGCACAATGCCACCTACAAGAAAAGTCTCGTGTCGACTTGTCGAAGGTGGTGGCGAAATCCCTTATGTCAAGAAGCTGGGTGAAGGCGATGCCAATGTAGACGTCAATGCCTTATGCCGAAGGTTGATAAAGTCACGTGAAAATGCGTCTAATTTAGGGTGCATTTTTCAGGGACTTTGGTTGACCGAAGCTCTGTCGAATATCGACTTACTAGCAAGTCCTTCGATCCTGAAAAAATGTGATAGCTTCCTACTTGCTGCACAAGATGGTTAGCCATTTATATAACGTGCGAAGGTAGCGCGTAAGCCTTAGCTTCGTGACAAGGTGCCCGTGTAGGTGGGACTTCTTCCAGGATTTAGTGTACAAGAATAGCGTGAAAGCGTAGCTTTGCGACCTGGTGCCCAAGTATTCTTGGGACTTCTTCCAGGGTTTTATATGCTGGTGCCTGAGATTGGACAGATCTTTGCCAGAAGGGATTTTGATGCAGAGTCCTGGTGCCCGTATGTTGTCGGGTCTTTGCCAGGTGGCCCGGGCCATGCAATGCAATGCATTTATGTAATGTATGTATGTGATGATGCAAATGAATGTATTTGCATAAAAATATTAGAAAGGGTAAGCATATCAAGTGCCTTGCAAAAACGAAGGTTGTGCTTTGACAATGATTAAACTCTGCACATAAAGAATGATGCCCTCGCATGAGAGGATCATGAGTTTAGATGGCTAGCGAAGACTGCCATTTAAGAACCTGCCTAGATATGGATATGACCTGGAGTATTGAATGTCAAAAGGAGTTCCATACGAAGGTCAACTCAAGTAGCATTGGGTCGATACGAATTATGAAACATTGAGAGAGAAAATTGAATAATATAACCTGCAAAAAGAGAAGATGTGTTAGTGTTAGAGTTTTTAAATGTATAGGGGTTGCCGAAGGTCGACTACCGATGAAGGCCGCTGACTGACAAGTGTGCTGACAAACGAAGGCTGCTGACTGACAAGTGTGCTGACAAACGAAGGCTGCTGACTGACAAAGGCTGCTAAATGATGAAGGTTGTCGAGTGGCGGAGTTTGTCAGCCGACGAAGACTGCTACTGACAAAGACTGCTTAATTGACGAAGACTGCCAACTGACAATGACTACTTATACTGATGAAGACTGCCAGATGACGAAGGCTGTTCAGACTGCCAATTGTCGAAGATTACCAACTGACGAAGGCTGCTTAATGACAGACTGTCGACTAATGAACAATGCTAACTGACGAAGGTTGCTCAATGACGAAGATTGCCAACTGACGAAGGTTGCTGACTAAGGCTGTTGGCTGGCGAAAACCCATGAAACGCGAAGGCTAGTGACAACCACTGATAGATGAAGTCCACTGTCTGATGAATGCCACAACTGATGAAAGCTACTGTCAGACGAAGGCTGTTGCACAATACTGCCTGACAAAGGTTGACAATAACCACTGATAGTTGAAGTCCACTGTCCAGCCACAACTGACAAAGGTTACCGACAGACGAAGGTTGTCTTAACCAATCACAGATAAAGACCTCTGATTGACTAAGGTTGGAGGCGGCGATGTCTGATGAGAACTTTTGATACATCCCAATATTCCGCCAACCGGGTAAACACAGCGAATGACATATACTGAGCAGTGAAGAATTGCTTCTGGTGTGGCACCGAAGAAATTAAAAAGGCCCGGCGCTTCAACACGCCTTAATTAGCTTGAGGATCTTCAGGTAAGGCTTCGACCTGCACATTCTGAACAGGCACACTTTCTTACTCTTCTCTTTTTTTTTAGATAATGACACTGGCATACTCTTTTGGCTAGCGTGAGCTGATGTAGCTTTGGTACATATATTTATGTATTTTTGAAACAAAAGTGGCCAAAGGTTGCAGTCCAAGGCTGCAAATTCTTTTTTTTAATTGGCCAAAGGCTATCTTCGGAAAGGATCTTTTTTGCGAAGGTTGGCTTTGGTGACGATGACACACTTTTTTTTTAAGAGAAAAGACCAGAGGTCTCAGGAGCTCTGGCGACATAACACTTTGGTTTTGAAAGCCAAAACAGTCGATGGTTAGCTCATAAATATATGTTGGACCAAAGGCTGATATTTAATGTGGACAGTATACTTACCTCGCTGTCACTAGTACAGAAAAGCTCTACCCAGGCGCTACCAAATTATTTCTACAGGAGGTTTCGATTGTCGGACGCCACTAGAAAAAAACGGCCTGGCCAGAGTTATGAAACGCCAGTGCAAATCCATTTGCACCGGCGGTTTTCTTCACCAAACCGCCAGTAGAAATGGATCATTTCTACTGGCGGTTCAGTTAAGCCAACCGCCTGTAGTAATCCTTTTCTACTAGCGGTTGGCTTAATTGAACCGCTAGTAGAAATGATCTATTTCTACTGACGGTTACGTTAAGTGAACCGCCAGTGCAAAGAGGTTTCTATAGGCGGTTCCTTAAGTGAACCGCCTATATTAGGTCTGCTATAAATACCCCTTCTTCCTCCCCGAGCCGAACAGTTACTCGTAGCCAACTTCCATAGTTGGCGATTTTGGAGGTCCAGACTTCACCAAATACAGGGGAAGAGGTTTTGATCTTCATTTCTTCGAATGAGATTGCTAAAAAAGGTTAGTTTACATACTTCTAACCTCGTTTTAACCATTCTTTGCTCTATTTTGCCTAAATTTTGGATCTAGGGTTTCACCATGAGCTAGGGAGAGGAATAGCTAGGTTATTGTCTTTTTTCAAATGAGGTTGCTCAACATGGTTAGATGAAGTTTCTCCTCTCTCTCTTGTCATGATTGCTTCTTAGTTTAATTAGTTTCTTCTCTCTCTCAACATGGTTAGTTCTCACATCCATTAATGGTGTGTTATGCATGAAGAGAGAGAAAGATAATGTCTTCTGTTTAATTTGTTAGTATATCTTTATGTTTATTCCTTGTTTCTATACTTTTATATCTAATTTTATATTATTAGCTATGTTTTAATCATATATTTATCTTTTTCAGTGCATATTAATTAGTTTTAATTGCATCATAAAACAATATAAGCATTTAATACATGTTTGTATGACTTTGCATGTGTAGTATGATTAACATGATTTAATGGGAGATTATAATAGTAAATGAACACATGCATGTGTAGTAGTATTTACATGATTTAATGGAAGATTATAAAATACACATTCTTCCCCCTCGACCTAAGCAGTAACTCGCAGTAACTCGCAACCAACTTCATTGGAGGCGATTTGGAGGTGCACATTTCACCCTCTACAAGGGGAGAGGTTTTCATCTTCATTTCTTGGAAGGAGATTGCTAAGAATGGTTAGTTTATACCTCTCACATCTTTTTAAACCATTCTTGCTCTATGTAGCCACTTTTTGGATCTAGGGTTCCACCATTATTGCTCTCCTTTCATTTAATTTGTTATTTACAGGTAATGATGGAGAGGTCATACTGGATGTATAAGTTACCAAGAGTTAATCTATCATACATACCTGAGGTCAACAGGTTCATTGATGCCGCTAAGAGCCATGCTAGGAGAACAGACATGAAGCACATATATTGTCCGTGCACAGACTGCAAAAATATTATTGTGTTTGATGACACAGAGCCAATCCTTTCTCATCTGATCTGTCGAGGATTTATGCAGGACTATTTGATTTGGACTAAGCATGGAGAGGGTAGCTCTTCACCTTATATAGCTGGAAACTATGAGAACATCGATGCCGACGGCCTGGATAAGTTTGTACGGGGGACACATCAGCCTAGTACCCAGAGTGAAGATGTTGTGCCAAATGTTACTGATCATGATTTCGTTGGAGGAAATGTAGACGACAGAACTGATCATGTCCTGCCAGATGTTACTGCTGAGGAAGATGCACAATTCTTAGATGCAATATTACGTCGTCATACTGATCCATCGATGTTCTTCATGAAAGGTATGGAGGCCTTGAAGAAGGCAGCAAAAAGAGCCTTTTTACGATGAGTCGAAGGGTTGTACACAAGAGTTCACGACGCTGCGGTCCGTGATGAAGTTGTTGATGGTCAAAGCTAGATATGGTTTCTGTGATGCTGGCTTTGATGCGTTGTTAAGTATTCTCGCAGATATGCTTCCAAAGGAGAACAACGTGCCTGCTAACACGTACTACACAAAGAAGCTAATTAGTCCGCTTACTATGGGTGTCGAAAAGATGCACGCCTGTAGAAATCATTGCATCCTTTATCGAGGTGATGATTATAAAGACTTGGAGAGCTGTCCAAATTGTGACACAAGTAAGCACAAGACGAACAAAGACTATCAAGAGGAAGAGAACATAGCCTCTGTGTCCACAATAGGTAAGAGGAAAAAGAAAGCCCAACAGAAGACCCAGTAAGGTTCAAAACCCACAAAGAAAGAAAAAGGCGAAGTAGACTACTATGCGCAGAAAAAGATTCTGGACTCCTGGTGATGTGGTACCTTCCGTAGTTGATCGATTGAGGTTTTTATTTGCAAACCCTGAGTATGCCAAACTTATGAGTTGGCATGCTTCTGAGGAGCACAAAGACAATGGAAAACTAAGACATCCAGCTGATGGCAAGCAATGGCAAGATTTCAATGCAAATCACCCAGATTTTGCTAAGGAACCAAGAAATATTAGGTTCGCTCTAAGTACTGACGGAATGAATCCATTTGCCGAGAGGAGCAGCAAGCACAGCACATGGCCGGTGATCCTCACCATATACAATCTTCCTCCTTGGTTGATGCAGAAGCGAAAATACCTCGTCAGGGGATATGCAATGAAGCAGATTGCGATCTCATTCCAGAACTGGAGGTATGAGCTGAATGCAAAATACCTGAAGCTCGGGTTGGACCCGACAACAAAGTACAAGATCACGACAGGTCAGTGGGTTATTTTTCAAGAGCAGAAGAATCAGCCGGAATTCTTAGCTGTGAGCCAAGCCGCTTCAGAATAAGTAAAGAAGAACATGTACCAGCACCACCTTGTCTCAGGTGGATATGATAGTCAGGTAGAGAAATGAAGAAGAGAAGAGGCCGAAAGGAAGGCGGCAGGGTTGTCTGTACTATCTGAGCAAGTTGGTGAAAGGAGCGTGAATTGGCTTCATGCTCGAAAACCTAGAGAAATAACAGATACCAGCGCGTCCTTTCATGATCCATTGGTGGAAAAAGCTGCAAAGAGCATCTACGCGGTGGCAGCTAAGGAAAAAGAAGGATCATTCAGGCCACAAAGGGAGAAGGACATCCTGACTGTTGCTCTGGGTAACCCCGAGCATCCTGGACGTGTACGAGAGATCTTATCCAGAAAGGGATGGAAAGAAGGATTTGGTCAGGAGTGGGAGAACATGTACAAGAAACGCGATAAATACAAGGAAGAAATGAAGAATTATTTTGAGCAAGAGGCCAAGACTGTAATGCTAGCTAACCCTGATCCTGACTTAGTGCAGCAATTGGCGAGCGTGGTGTCCAATCAACAAATGACGACCACTCAAGCTCCGCCCCAGATGCAGCTCGTCCTAGCAACTGATCAACAGATAACGAGTCCAGTGCTTAAAAGCAGTGTTGTGTCTACGGCCAACAAGGTTCACTATCCAGTTGATGACATCAATAGGCCAATACCTTGTTCCCTAGTCATAAGGTACGGTTTTAATAATAATCATACGAGGAGAAGTGGCCAGTGGCCTTGTGATCCTAGGACGCAGTTATTGTTGACATCTACTAACGTCGCCAAATATAACTTTATAACCTTTAACTCTAGAGACGAGATTAGAAGATGTATGGTATTTTAATTAACTGGTCATTAGCAACTAGCCACTCATGTATTACCAACATTCTTTAGCATGAACTTGGTTGTCAATCCTAATTATATATGCTAAGAATAAATAAAGGTTTTGCATATTATTCCAAGTGACTAGGTAGAAATATAAATAAATATAAACTAAGAACAATTCTATAAGAGGACAGATAATTATACCATTGTAGCATTTTACCTAGGAGTTCTACCAGGTTGTGGATTTATATTTATACCACTGGGAAGGACTAGGATAAACTACAATCTATTATATTGATAACCACTATATACAATGAATAAGTGAAATTACCAATGTCATATACTCTACTCATAACAGGTAGAGGTCACAAGATAATAAAGATAAGTATGATCAAGCATCATTAATAAAGATAAACATCCATAGCACTTTCTAGTCATAGTAATAGCTAGCCAATGGATAAACCAAGGAATTAATATCTAAGGTAATTCTATAACTACATCAATGAATAACTCTAACTAGTGCAATTACATCTAGCAATCATTGTCAGATTAGTCCTATATCATGATCACATGCAAAGGGCATCATCTAGGAAAGGTGTGAAACAGAGTCATCACCCAACTTCGTGACCGTGCCTGCTTGCCTATATACGGGGGGTGGACTACAGAGGAATCAACGTAGCTGTCACTTACGCGAACTACCACACCACCCGGCACATCAGGGTGCACTCGCAGATAAATGAAATATCTAGACACCACGTCTACATATTGTTCATCATCTACCCAACGGTCAGTTTGGATAAACGCTATACGAGCAATTACATGAATTCAATAAGATCAAACCAACTATACTAGACATATAATTAAAGTAGACAAAGACTAATGTAATCAAGAACATATGAACTATTAAGAACAATGTTTTCCTAATTATAATGAAGAATACAATAATAGAGAAAGAACTAGAACTATACCGAACTCTGCGCTCCAGACGATCGCCGGGGCTCCAGATCCCGCCGAAGAACTAGATCTCCTCTACTCTCTAATCTAACTAGGCTAGAACTATGAACTAGAAGGATGTTGATGAACTAGTAGGCTCTTGATGGCTTGAGGACTTGTTGCCTTCGATGAATGATTGATTGATGCCTCCAGGGGGTCTGCCCCTCTATTTATAGCCTGGTAGGATGAACGTGTGCCATAGGATCAAACCGACTTAAACATAGGGCCGAGATGACTCCTAAGAGACGACGGAAGAAGACTCTAGAAGGCGGCGGCGAAACCCTAGGGGGGCAACCGCCCGGTCCCACCCCAGGGCCGACCGGCCCCACCTGGCTAGGTGCAGGGCTTCCACTTGCTTCAGGTGTGTTTTACGCTCTTCCATGGTCTTCGTGATGATGTTTCCTTGGCGGTTAAGTTTCGTGTCTTTTATGCTCTTTAACCCTTCTTTTATGCTTTTCTCAAATAGTCCCTAAAAATACAGAATATGCAAAACTCATGGAAATTGTCAGTGAAAACCCTAGACTAGTATGTCTTCATGTATCCTTTTGTGTCAAAAGTTCTAATAAAAGTTGACGTTATCGACCGTCAGCAGTTATCATAACAGCGACATTCCAGAGGACTACTGCAAGGTAGAAGTCTTGATGGTCGTCCAAGGATATGAGGACGACATGCTAGACATCGTGGGCCCAGAGGGTATTAAGAAACTTGGCTAGGCTGTCAAAAATTTCATCCTGTGGCCTCTACGAGACGTCCAGTTGACTCAGGAGTAGCCAGTAACTCAGGAGTCTACACATGCCGAGTCACCTGGACACGCTCTTCCTGACCCACCATCACTCATCCACCATCACCTCGTCCACCATCACCTTGTCTTCCTGACCCACCATCACCATCACCTCGTCGTCCTAACCCACCATCACCTAAGCAACAAACTCCGCCACCACCACTGCCTCACTCTTCCCCACCAGCCAAAGAATCTGAAAAGTTGTTTATGACTCCGCCAGCACCGTCGCCACCTAAGAAAAAAATTCCCAATGCCCAAATTGGTTTCCCCATTTGAGCCGAATAAGAAAACTGCTGGCACGGCTTTGTTTATAAAAGGAATTGGAATGTCTCGCACGACACGTACCGTTGACTTGGCTGAGCACGAGAAGGCAGCAAAGTAGCCAGTCGATATCATACAGATCAGGAAGCCAACGAAGAAGGATTACGAAGATGTCCCACATGAATATGTTTACCAAGCCTCTTCTCAGTTGGTAGTGACTAACAAGCATCCCTGCTGGTATAAAAAAGATGCACGACTGGTACATGAGAGCTTCTCACGCTGGCCTCGACTCGATAACTGTAAGTATACCATATGGGGCTTTTCTTTCTCCCCACAATACGGCCATGCTCAGCTTCGAGGACATCTGGTTGATGATGAATCTCAAAAGACTTGACGTACAGACCGTCACGTTGTTTGCATTGTAAGTATATGTACACTAATACTTATTACACACATATGCTTGTGTTGTTATCATTTTGTGTTGTATGAACAAGTTTGAGGATCTCTGACATATATAGAAAAAAATCAACCGTCTTGCAGAATGCAACATGATGAGCAGGAGAATCGTGCTGAAAGAGACGAAAGCAAATTGATTGGGTATCTCAATCCAATGAAAATATGCGAGGACAAGCATACATTCAGTATCGGGCCCAGCCACGATGACCTAAAGGGCTTGAATGAGGAAGAAGCTGCCTTGAAACTGGTGGACATGCAGAAGGACTTTGAAGCCAAATATGCCATCTACATTGGGAACGCGATGAAGCAGTGGAGGCTCAGGCAAGTCATAATGGCCCTGTACCACTTCGGGTAAGTACTGTGTGAGAGTACATGTACATTACGACATCATTAATTTATAATTTCAATATGGATTCACAAATTTGATTCATGCAGGGACCACTGGATCTGCTTTTATATTTATCTAAGGTAGGGACAGGTGTTGGTCCATGACTCCGCAGACTACGATCCCTCATCATATGCAACAGTCCTGACCATCATAGAGCGGTAAGCCAAGATATGTATGCATGCATATATATATATATAATTTTATCGATGTGAGCATGAGATTAGTTAATTTGGTGATGATTAATTCGAGATCATAGGGCTTGGCGGTGGTTCCAGGTGAAAAAGGGAAAGCTTGACCCCAAAAAACGGGGGATCCCAATGGAAATAATTCATAATTACTCAGTATGTAACTTATAAATATTGTGTCATACACGCGCGCGCAGACACACACACATATATGCTATACACATGACATATATATATATATATGACAATAAATAATGTTGGTAACTTATTTGTCTGTTATATATTGTGCCATAAGCAGCCAGTCGGATCAGGTCCACTGTTGATTCTACGTGTGCGAGTTCATGAGAATGAACTGACGATACGTCAACGACCCTGAGGTAATTAATACTGAAGCAACAATATTATATTAAAGTTCAAAATAATGTGTATAATCAAGTTAAATAAATATGATGTTTAATTATACAAGGACGGGGATGTAAGATAGAAAGGGCAAAGAACATGTCAGAAAAAACTTTGCTGGGCATCGTTGAGGACATGTGCAATTTCATGTTGAAACAAGTCATATCATTCGACGGCAAATATCACGATGCTACCGGCATCTTAGCACAGCCCAAGTATAGAGTGCTAACAGACATTGGTACGCTAAATCTTCAACGTGAAGATTACTAGGGCACGGAATAATGTGAAAACTTTGATGTATATGTGTGTATTATATCGATATCGCATGTGATGTAAAAACTTAGAAGTGTATATTAAATATGTTTGTACATATAATTAATTAATTGCAAGTTTGTATATATCTATTGATAATGACCCTATAATAGGACCTAATATATTCAATATTATATTGTATTATAATATTAAAAGCAGTGCATAGCCTGTTTTGAAAAAAAGGCGGGAAAAATAAACACAAGCGGTCAGTTAAATGAACCGCATGTAGAAAACCGATTTCTACAAGCGGTTCCTAAAGAGAACCGCCTGTAGAAAACTGGTTTCTATTGGCGGTTCTCTGGTTTCTACTGGCGGTTCTCTTTAGGAACCGCCTGTAGAAATCTATTTTCTACAGGCGGTTCACAGAAAATCGCCAGTAGAAATGCAGATTTCTACTGGCTTCTTCCTGCTGGCGGTTGGGAGAAACGCCTGTACAAATGCGTTCCCAACCGCCAACAGGGAGCTCCTTTGTACTAGTGTGTTAGGAGAGGCTTGCACAAATAATAAATCCAGTCTTCATGTGAAGGTTTGGACAAATAAATCTGGTCCAGGATAAATCCAGCCTTCGTGCCAAGAGTATCCAACATCAAAATGTACTCAGACAGATAAATGCAGCCGAAGGTGTTGCTTCTTTGTGCGAAGGCTCAGAGTAATCCAGTCCAGGATATGGCATCCATGATCCGAGAACACCCGACTCCAGACTTCGTGCGAGGGCTTTGTTAGACAGAAAACGCTGCCTGAGACTCCGCCACATTCTTCATACAAAGATACCTGGACAACAAATTTATGCGGAGGCTCAGATAAAACCATTAGGGGAATCTAAGAAAATCCAAAGGCTACTGAGTAAATTGGTTCCCCAAGGAAACTGTATGTCGTTAAAAGCTTCGTTTGTGCCAAAGCTGCGGAGGCAGTACTAAAGGCTCCGAGTTGAAAATCCACTGGTGAAAAATCCCAAAGGCTGGGACTGGCTTGGACCTTCAGAGTGGATGTATATGGCTGCTTCATGCGAAGGCTGGAAAATATGAATCTAACTGAAGATACATCTGTCATCGGAAGACACGAGCAGATAAATTTTGTGGCAGGTGAAGATTGACCCATCCGAAGGCTCAAATAAATCCAACTGGCTGAAGCTAGAAAAGGATTCATAGTTCGCGAGGGCCCCAAATTCTAATAAATAATAACCTGCACATAGAAAACGTAGAACCTTGCGAGGCCTACATTGTTAGTGTGTGGTGAAATATTCACGCAGGCCTAAGTTCACCTACCATGTAATTTCATAACAGAATACCGAAGGCTACACGGCCGAAGGTTGTGCTGCTGGCCGGTTTACTAGTTCTTTGGTAATTTCAGTTTTTGGCCAAATTTAAAAGGTATTGGGATTACTTATCTGATGGACCTTCGAGTGGATGAGAACCACCGAGTAGCGAGTAGCCTAGGGATGGGAAGACGCAGAGTTGTCTGGGCTCCATCCGTCTTATGCGGAGCTTCTCAAATGGCACGTGCATTGTGGCTGTGGTAGTTTCCTCGGTTGTGAAGGTTGGACACCCCAAGGACGGGATGGATAGTGTACATGAGACCTGCATTTGCTCCATGACACACAACAGAAAACTTGGTGTTCGTGCTGGTTAGCTAGTATAGGAAGAAATATTTCGTACAGGGATCTTGATCTACCTCTGTTCCTTCCTAAGCTTTTGTTGAATTTGATTTAATTTTATAAAGATGGCCAAAGGCTTTAGTAGCTTCGGTGGTTTTCTAAGCAAAATGAGCCGAAGGCTCAGAAGTTCAGATCAATTTTTTTTATTATTATATTTTTAGAGAAGAGTGGAGTTTTCAGCGGAAGTAGTCCTATCCGAAGGCACAAATAAATCTAGATTGACGAAGGCAGGGAAAAAGTGGTAGCTTGCTTACCTTCGCTCCAAACCTGTTTTCACGATAACTTACTCGTGCCGAGCACGGTGGGCGCCAATGTTGGAACAGCGGGTCCCGAACAGAGAGAGTGGAGGAGGCTGATGGGTCTTGACGAAGCCTTGGGCTGGTGGAGGTCCCCGACGAAGGTCAGAGATGGGCTCTGACAAGGGCTCCCGGGCGGGCGTCCAGCGACGAAGGCTCCCGGGCGGAGGTCCGGCGAGAAGGCTCCCGGGCGGAGTTCTGGCGACGAAGGCTCCCAGGCGGAGGTCCGGCGACGAAGGCTCCCGGGCGGAGGTCTGGCAATGAAGGCTCCCAAGCAGAGGTCCGACGACGAAGGCTCCCGGACGGAGGTCCGACGACGAAGGCTCGCCGGAGAAGACCTGTCCGAGACGGAGGTTCCCTGTAGAGAATCTGGTGACGAAGGTTCCCCAACGAAGACTCGCTGGAGAAGGAGTCATGTTGGAGCCTTCGCGTGGGGAGGACTACCGTGGGGGCTCGCGCGAGTTCAGAAGTGTTTGTGAACAGCGAGTCATTAGGGTTTCACACACCCATTCCAAGGGGAGGAGAGAGAGCTCCCCTTGCCATGCTCGTGGCACTATATATATGCAAGGAAAATTTACATGCGCCCCCCCCCCCCCCCCCGGTGGGGGTGAATATTACATGACACTCCTATGTGCTAGTTGTGCCTCTTCTAGGGAGAGTTGGCCCATATGAATATGGGCTCCCCCAACAGGTTTAATGGACACGGATTGGCAGACATAGATGTACACAATAACTACTATTGTGATTGTGGTTCCCAAAACTATTAACTTTTATACCTGTAGGGCAACAAGGCTAGTTAATTAACCAAGAGCAACTCGTTCATTATATCAACCTCACCTCTCTTGCATGCATCGTGAGAGGATGCAGCTGTATATATAGACTAGACTACAGTTGTGTAATAAAGATGATGAAGAAATCGGCTGGGCCAAACACCCTGCCAATCTCGATGCCCCAAAGAGAAAAGAATTCCCGTACTCAAGTCTGTACAAGAATATGCCTGGAGTCCACACAGAAAACAGCCCTGTAGAACCACCCAATTAGACTGATTTAAAATTAGTCAGTTAAATATCCTACTAAAGGCTTCAACCAGCCATAGTGAAGCTGTCTATTAACAACAAAATGCATACGAACTTAGTAGTGCTACAAGTACCCGTTACATTCTGAATAAACGTACTTCGCTGGGCTCTACATGTATAATCTGCTGACCCAACAAAACATTGTGGACTCTTCTACATAGGTATTATTTCATTTTCACTATCCTGTACCATGTCTCCATTCTATTTTTTGTATTCTTAATGCTGCTACTTTTTGAAGATTAGCAGAGAAGCAGTACAGTGAGCTCGGCTGGTGTGAGCATATATTAATCCGAATGCATCATTTTTTTTAAGACATTGTCATTTCCCGATGCCTCTGCAATTCCAGACTCTACAACAATTCCACATTGACTATATATTGTCCATCTTATATTATGCAGCATGGTAAACAAAAACCATATTCAACTATATATGATTTTCCCTGAGGGCAAAACCTGTGTTTAGATTCTGTACCATACAAAACCTTGTTGTGCACAACAATTTTGCCTGATGACTAGGGGTTTAATTTGTTATAGAGGATGACATGTCAAATAAATGGGTGGAGATTATATATTACTGCTATATACTAATGAAACTATGCTCAGCATTAGGACAACTCAGAAGAACCTTTGTTGGGCATGTGCATAAAGACAAATTCATCTCACCATATAAGTTGGGAACATACACCAGTCTAGTCCCTTAGACTCCATTCAAAGCCCTCTGCAAGTTAATACTCCACGGAATTATACAAAAGATGCCTATTGCACAACCAGTCATCCAAGTTATCATGGGACAAATATATGTGTCTAAACTCGGACTATACTATCCTGAGACATTTAATTCAAGCTCGAGGACGACCTCTTGAAAGCAGCATTTACACAAGAATCATTGATGGTTGCTCTAAGTCGATGTCATACTGTCATATAGCCGAGTGCTCTAGGTTCCAGATCACTGAATTTACGCCTTCAACAATATATATATTTCTGCAAAAGGATTTGTATGTTGCAGTCTTTGGAACAGCATTACAATGAGAATGAGTGGTGTCAGGAGAATAGCTTTTCCGTGATAAGAGTGAAAGTGCAGTAATCAGTCCACATCTCGTCTGTCCAGTACCTCTCTTCGTGACTGCTGTGCACCCTTTGACTCTGAAAAAAAAAAGAGCAATGTACATTGATTAATTAGTAGGCAATATAATAAGTTGGGCCTATTACGGATGGGGGATGGTACAGTTCGGCTCACTGGTTTGTTGAACCAGCCAATGCTGCTGTTGCGTTGAGGCCAATGTGGTTCCTGCTCGTGCGGGTAGATAATGGATGGAAGAGGCCTTAGTGGAGTATAGTGGGTGATTCTTGCTCTGTTATTACTTGGTAGGCTCCTTGATTGTTGGACTACCACTGGTGCAGATCCGTTCTTGTCTATAATAAGGGTAGTAGTAATTGATAGGTGATGCGGTTCATTGTTAACCTTTGATTGAAGGTCCACAAAGTCTCATTTACAAAGATTGTATCATGAACATTAGGTTGCCTTCGAAAGAGCTCTATCCTATCTCTATCCAATGCATTATCTAATCTTACTGAGTCGTTCCGATCCTGTAAAAAAAATTTTGGACCTTTTATTTTTGTGCACCACAAGGATTACCCTGAGATAGTTCTGCTTGATGCCAGATTTAGACAAAACACTCCAATATCAGGACAACCACGTCAAATTCGTCCATATCTTGCCGGTGAAGTGATAAATATATGTTGGCTTGTCTGATATCACTCCAGATACTTCTTTGTTGGAAGGTCCTGCTCGACGGACGTGAGATGAGGGGCCGTGACTGTTGCCTGTCCAGCAACGGCCGGAGAGGACGCCAGCTCACTCTTGCGCCGGCGGTCAGGAGAGGTCTGCAGGTGCTTTCTCCTGGAGAGTGCAGCGATGAGGAGAGCGAGGAGGATAGTGTGCGGCGTTGCGCTGAAGGATGCGCTGCTCTGTCGCGGGCAGTGGCCTTAGCGGCGGAGGTGAGTCGTCGTCCGAAGGCCGTCCATGGCGTGCGACATCCAACGGGCGCTCTCCCTTTCAAGGTCTGGGCGCAGTCTGACGTTGAAGATGAACCATCAACACCGGAGGCCGTCTGACAATCATCGCCAGAATTCGCCAAAGCCATGGAGGCGGACCAGACGGAGTCCACATCCGAAGAACTACCTAGAACCGAAAAAGTTGCGGACTCAGGTATGGTTTCTGATCCTGTTGTTCTTACCAATTTGGCAAACTCTGTTGGTGCTAAATTGGTTCAAAGCTAAAGCTCTGGAAGGCCATGGCAGGGTCCCCTACCTCCTCCCCGAGTCTCTCCACCGAGGACTCTAGGAGATGCCATTGCCATGGCGTCTTACCAGAAGAGGCTAAGCTCTGGTCGGCGGTCGAGCTGGACATCTCGGACGACGACAAGGTCTAGTTCGCCGGAGAAGAGACATATTTCGAATTTTTTTGAATTGCCGACTCCGCCATGCTCCGATCCGAGGAATTCACATGTGTCCCCAGTGGCAGTCCCGATCACTAAGATAGCGGCGGCCATACATGGAACACCATGGCGACCGGATCATAGCATACGTGCGTTGCCAAAATAGGTGTCCATTGGTCCAGGTAGATGGTTTAGGCCCACGCCGGGTCTCTGCGCCTTGTTTGCTAGAACAGGCACCAGAGTCATGAGATTGCCTAAACCTAAGCCGCATCCTTCCCAACCAACGAAAAAAACTTTTGCCGATGTCGTCCGGGAAGGCGATCGGATGGCGGCGCAAGGAGGGAGCAACTTTGGTGGCCAGGGTGGAGGAAGTTTCAACCCGGGTTTCAACCCTGGCTTCACAACAGGGATCGGAGGGAGAGGACAAGAACGCTTCCCGCCGTGTGGCCGAGATCGCGGCAATGGTGGCCACGGCGGTCATGGCGGTTTTGGTGCACATGGTTATGGCTACGGTGGATACTAGGGCCTTGGGCTCAATGGTGGCATGGCAGAACGATGGAACAAGCTGGAGATATGTTGGCCGGCACCATCGGCCAGTGCCGTCAGGCCCTACGCACGGTGCGACTGGTCACGCACCCGTGCATCCAGGCCCTGCTCACGGGGTGGCCCCTGGTCATGCACCCGTGCATGCACATGGCAACGCTGGTTCAGGGCAAGACCCTGGGTCCAGCTCGCAGATGGCGACGGGTACTGTCCCCAACACAATTATGGGGGCAGCATCTCAACCTTCCAACAAGACGGCGCCGGCAGAAATCAATACTCCCAATCCGGCCACTACTCCCCCAAGTTCCAACACTGCAGCCATCCAGCGTGATGTGCCAGAGTCATCCCAAAAAGGAATTCAAACGAGCAATGGTAAACCTTACTGTTATCGTTGCCATACTAAAGGGCATACAATTTCAGTTTGTATCGCTGTGCTTAGTTGTGAAATTTGCTTTGGAGATCATGTTAAAAAAGTTTGCCCCAATTTGAAGAATTTATAATCTGTTGCTATACCATGTGGATATGTTGTTGAAGGGTTAGGTTTCTATTTCATACCTGTTGCAGAAAACCCAAAAACAGTTTCAGATGAAAAGTCCGCGGTGGTACGTGTTTTGGAGGGTTCTCTTACTGCAGATCAATTAGCAGTGGAACTCGACAAACTTCTGCCCGGTAACAGTTGGGTAATTGATGAGAAAGGTAACGACGCCATTATCACTAATTTCCCTTCCTCTGAATTGCTCAATCACATGGTGAATTGGGGTCCGATGGATACCAAGAGAGTGAAAGGAAAAATTCGATTTGAGAAAGGGACTGAAAACGAGATTTTTAAGTACTATATTGACAAGGTGTGGGTCCAATTCCGGGGACTTCCAAAGGAACTACGAGAATTTCCTATCATTTGGGCAATAGGCTCAATTCTAGGTGTTTCTCGGGCCATTGACACAAAATTTACAAAGAAGTTTGGCAGACCCAAAATGAAAGTAGCCGTGCTGAATCCCAATCTCATCCCAAACCTGGTGGATGTTGTCATTGGGAATTTTGTTTATGAGCTACAATTCAGAGTAGAGAAGGCATATGCCCGATGGTGAGCCCCAAGTCATTGACATGGACTCTACCATGGATGAGGACAAAGCCCCAGAGGACAAACAAGCGGAGAATACAGATCTCTATGATAACAAGATGGTAGACCCACCATCTGGTCCTACAACCGACACACAGCCTAATACCTCAGTTGAGCCGAGCGGATAGCACAAGAGCGGGGCTGCCGCTGACACACTTATTGAGCAGCATGTGGAACAGGTTGTGATGGCTCACCAAGACTTGATAGGGAATGCTGTGGTCCAGCAACCTGCTGCAGGTCACGCAGAAGAAAACGACTTGGTAGGCAAAGGGTCTGACTCTGCGAGAAAGAAAAATGTAGTGAAGCCTGTGGTGGTACTCACTCAAACTGGGATGACTCCAGATGGAGCTGCACAGTGGAAGGCTAGTCCGATGCAGTCCAAGAATGATTCTGGTCTTCTGAATAAGACCAAGGCACTGGGTGCTACAGGAGTGTCGCCGGTGCGAGCTAGTAAAAGGAATGCGTTTACTTTGGAGCAAGACTCATTGGAGAAGGCAACGAAGTTAAAGGCGCGCAAGAATTTGGAATCCTCTTCGATCAAAGGTAAAGAATCACAGCCACTTTCTTTTGATGCTATTGATGATTCCATATTGCTTGCGTCTACTAGTGCACTAGGAATTTCACTCGGGGCTAATGAGCATGAGGTTTCTTGTTCCTTAAAAACTTTTGTGGAGTCACTTAGAAAATCTGAGTTTTCTAATTTAGGAAGTCCTAGCAAGAACATAGTGGATGACGTCTTATCTGTTTGCTCGATAGATGAAAATTTGGATTTAGATGCTTTAAACCTTATTTGTGCGGTGATCACTGAAGACATTGGTGATGGGCGCTGTGATTCCTTGTGTTTACAGACTCCTTTATCACGTTTCAAAAAATCTAGGTCCAAAAGTAATAATAAAAAAACTAAATGTCGTTCGAAATGAAAGGAATTTTTGGAATTGCAACGGTTTTGCTGATCATAAAAAATATAGATTTCTATCTGACCTCACAAAAGAGAAGAACCTAGATTTCATTGCCTTATCGGAGACCGGGAGAGCCAATTTTCCGCAATCAACTCTGAATAATATCTGCACTGGCAGAGATTTTCTTTGGCATTGCATGGCTCCAAGGGGTCGGTCAGGTGGCATGATGCTAGGTATAAACCCTTTAATTTTTGACATAGGCCAGATAGAAGAAGAGGATTTTTTTATTCGGTTCAAGCTGAGACACAAGGAGGATGACTTTAAATTTAATTTGATTTCAGTTTATGGCCCTACTCAATTAGATCTAAAAACAGAATTCTTATCCGAGCTGGTTAGAGTATGTTCAAAAGACACATTACCTATTATTATAGGTGGTGATTTTAACATTACGTAGTCCGGATGATAAAAACAATGAAAACTTTAATTATAGATGGCCTCTTTTATTTAATGCAGTCATTGATACGCTAAATCTTAGAGAGTTAGAGCTGACAGGAAGAAAATTTACTTTGGCCAATCGCTTACAAAATCAGACCTTTGAGAAACTAGACAGGATTCTAGTTTGTACAGATTTTCAGTCCAAGTATCCGATTTCAACTGTGGTGGCTCTGAGCCGAGACATCTCTGACCATACTCCACTTTTATTTAGCACAAATACCTCATCTTCGGCTTATCAACCCCAATTTAAATTTGAATTGGGTTGGTTGCTCAGGGATGGTTTTTGAGACATGGTGCGAGATGTCTGGCTTAACGTGAATATAGAGGGTACCCCATTAGAGAGAGGTGGCAGGCGAAGATCAGGAGGCTTCGCTAGTACCTTAGAGGCTGGGCAAAAAGTATGAGTGGGGCTTATAAGAAGGAAAAAAAAGGAGTTGTTAGACAAATTCGACGAGCTAGACGAAAAAGCAGAAATCGCTATGCTTAATCAGACGGAGCTTAATCTTAAACATGTGCTAAACGAGAGATTGGCTGAATTGCTGCGTGAATAGGAAATTAAATGGTACCGAAGAGCAAAGGTAAAACACCTCTTGGAGGGTGATGCTAATACTAAATATTATCATTTGCTAGCTAATGGCAGACATCGTAAAACTCGTATTTTCTAATTGGAGGATGGGAATAATATAATAGAAGGTGATGCTGAACTAAAACAACATATTACCATCTATTATAAAAACCGGTTTGGCCCCCCGGAGAGCTCTTCCATAGTGTTGGACGAGCACCAGGTCCAAGACATACCTCAAGTCTCTAATCTGGAAAATGAGTTTCTAACTGATATCTTCCCTGAGTCTGAGGTCAGAGCAGCAGTTTTCCAAATGGAACACAATAAGGCACCTGGACCGGATGGCTTTCCATCAGAGTTCTATCAGGTCTTCTGGGATTTAGTAAAAGACGATCTGATGGTCCTATTTGTGGAATTTCATATGGGAACACTGCCGTTGAATAGTCTCAACTTTGGTACCATAATTTTATTACCGAAGAAGAAAGATGCAAAAGTCATTCAACAATATAGACCGATATGTGTGTTGAATGTTTCTTTTAAGATCTTTACTAAGGTTGCGACCAATAGACTATCCACTATTGCACAGAAGATTATCAGACCAACACAAACGGCTTTTCTACTAGGCAGAAACATCATGGAGGGCGCAATGATTCTCCATGAAACGATTCATGAACTCCACTCGAAAAAGCAAGATGGAATAATCTTTAAGATAGACTGTGAAAAGGCTTATGATAAAGTTAAATGGAACTTTTTACAACAAACATTAGGGATGAAAGGATTCTCAGAAGTGGCGTTCTTGGGTAAAACAGTTTACACAGGGAGGAAATGTAAACATTAAAGTGAATGACCAACTTAGTTCCTACTTTCAAACAAAAAAAGGACTAAGGCAAGGTGACCCAATGTCTCCAATACTATTTAATATAGTGGCAGACATGTTGGCTATACTAATTGCCAGGGCCAAGGAAGCAGGCCAGATAGAAGGGGTCATTCCTCATCTTGTCCAGGATGGTTTGTCTATTCTACAATATGCAGATGATACAGTGATCTTTATGAGCCATGACGTTGAGAAGGCGGTAAACATGAAATTGTTATTAAGCACATTTCAGCAACTTTCGGGGCTCAAAATTAATTTCCATAAAAGTGAAATATTTTGTATTGGTAAAGCACGAGAGCAGGAGGTCTTCTACTCGCAGTTGTTTGGGTGTGGGGTGGGCAGGTTCCCCTTTCGGTACCTTGGTTTACGTATGCACACTAGGAAACTGAGTAACAAAGATTGGCAGTTAATAGAGAACATGATTGAAAATAAGCTTAGCGGTTGGAAAGGAAAGTTGCTTTCTGTAGGAGGTCGCTTGGTCTTAATAAACTCGGTGCTTTCTAGCTTACCGATGTTTATGATGTCTTTGTTTGAACTCCCAAAAGGGGTACAAGCAAAGATTGATAGCTTCAGATCAAGATTTTTTTGGCAAAATGTCCAGCACAAGAGAGTATAGACTGGCCAAATGGGAAATTATGTGCCAACCAAAAATATAGGATGGTTTAGGTATACATAATTTGCTTTTACAAAATAAGTGCCTAATGAGTAAATGGCTTTTCAAGTTGTTAAACGAGGATGGCATGTGGCAAGAACTATTGAGAAATTAAAAGATAAAACTCTAGTGAGTTGTACCAAAAGGCCAACTGACTCTCACTTCTAGAAAGGACTGATGAATATAAAGGATAGTTTCTTAACTTTTGGTTCATTCAAAATAAAAGACGGGTCACAAACTCGTTTTTGGATGGACACCTGGTTGGGAAACCAACCGTTAAAGGATAAATTTCCCTCGTTGTTCAACATCGTGAGAAGAAAGCAGGATGCTGTGGCAACTGTGCTTGCATCAATCCCACTGAACATTTCCATCCGCCGAAATTTGGGGGGTACAAATCTAAGGGATTGGCATAGAATTGTTGCCTCTCTATAAGATGTGCACTTACAAGGGGGAAGTGATGTGTTTGTTTGGGCGTTACATTCATTTGGTACATTCTCTGTTAAATCTATGTATGTTGCATTAATTAATAATGGGGTCAAAGTGTCACAGGACTTATGGCAGATCAAAATTCCTTCAAGAATAAAAATATTCTTGTGGTATTTAAAAAGAGGTGTAATTTTAACCAAGGACAATCTTGCATGACGAAACTGGGATGGTGATACAAAATGCTGCTTCTGTCATCATGAAAAAACTATTCAACACCTTTTTTTTTCAATTGTTATTATGCTAAGTTCCTGTGGCGAGCTGTATATGTAATGTTTGGGATATCACCTCCCCTCAGTATACACGATTAATTGGTCTAAGGCGGGTGGTACCTTACATAATTCATTGTTATTAATTACAGCGTCAGCTTTATGTTGGACAATATGGTTAACAAGGAATGAAGTAGTTTTTGACAAATGCAGACCGAAAACTTTTTTGCAGGTGCTAGCCAATGGGCAAAGCTGCAGCGGCGTTTTGATCAATAGGATCAGCTGATCCTTATTGGGCGGCATCTGGAGACATCGACTTTGCAGTTCTTTTGCTCCAATGGATGGTTACCGACTAGGTTTATTGGTCTTCATTAGTCAGAACTTTACTTTCCGCTTTGTTTTCCTTGTGTTCTTTTGTAAAGCGTGTGATAAATGTGGCCTTTGTGCTAGTCACTGGACCAAACTCTGTAATAATTGGCCTGATTCTACCTGAGGTAGATGAAGCCGGATATAAACTATCCTTTATTAAAAAAAACTAACCACCTCGGCACCTCCTAACAATGAACTGCCATTCAGTGTTCCAAAATTACAAAAGACTCCACTAGTTTTTAAAATAAAATGGATCTCTTAGTAGAATATCTGAAATATCGAGGCTGGAAACAATGGTACGGCATTTCCTACTGGTGTTGGTTCTTCAAAAATTTTATATACTTTCAGCAGTACCAGTTCTTAACTATAGCCAAGGCAAAGCAGCAATAACAATGGTAACTTTGTCATTGTTGACGAGCGAGGAGCATTGAAGCTACACAATCCACAGAATGCTGCATTACATCTCGGTACCACTAACTTATGCCGCACTACACAAACACAAGGCACAATCTTGTATAAAGATGGAAAGAGGTGGAGCCGAAAGTGTTGTGCAAAAACATCCATTGTTATCCTCTTGAGCAAAACGCTCTTCTCCTGAACCCATTCATTCCTATTGTATAGCTGCCCTAGCATCTCAAATTCATATGGATGTTGTAGAAGAATACAGAGCGAGGGCTTAATAAGCTTAACTGGAAGGCTTGTGGCACTATATATAACAGCCCAGAATACATGGTAGCTGCATTTATGGCAAAGTGGACCAGCACTTCTGCTCACACATGTTGCCCTTTAAGTTGAGACATAAATTGAAAAGAGTGAATTCGAAAAGAAAGAACTAAAACTACTAGAGCTTGAAATTTTTCTTAAACCGAACTAAGTGAGCCACATGTAGCATATTGCACATACCATACAACGGATAACACAGGGCAAAATCAATATAGATGTAAACAAGAGGGTTGTTTATAGACAAAGCAACTTTATACTTGCAGTTTAGTACATGATATATATCCTACAAATAGAAAAGGTCCTCCGTGATTTTGCCTCAGCTATAGGACTTAAGATCAATTTCTCCAAGAGTTCAGTGGTCCCTGTACATGTATACCTCTGCTAGGCATAGAGAAGGATTATTTGTATATATACACCAATACCAGGAAGGCATTTTTCCTCAGAGTTACCTTGAGATGCCACTTCGAAATGTCAAACTCAACCTCTGTGCCTTCACTCAACAAAATAAGGGGTGTTGGGCGCAGAGTGCTGGTGAACCCCGTAGTGGACGGCCTTATTACCTACATTATGCAACCTAACCTGGAATCATTATTGAAAAATCGAATTGCATGCTGGGCTCTTTCCTCTAGAGTGCAACAGACAGAACCTCGGGCGCCAAATGCCTGGTAGCTAGGAATAATGCATGTCATGAGAAGTTTGTCACAGTTCAAGAGGTCTGCTCTACCGGGTTATCCAACATTCTTGACCCAAGACTTTCTGTCTTGCTTTCCCCTCAACTATACGAGGATGTCTTGCTATTTCGTTGGAGTAGAAAAAAAGTTGGCGGTTGGCCAGATTTACCTGCATACAAAGAGCATTGTGCCTTTAGATCCATCTGAGCTTTGTAACAGCGCGCCAAAGTGTAATGCTCAACCTTCAGTTTCACTGCCCATTTGCCATCACCTTCTGGAATCTCGTTGACTAGTCTGGAGTGTTGTTCCCACCAGTCTCCCAACTCTGGGCCATCAATCCCCCAATCGATGTGCCAACTGATTACCGATCCACCTTGATGCTGCTCTACTGATGGGATATTTGGAAGCACCAGCACAACATTGTTTTCCGCAGAGAAGCTGCCTTGAGTCCTAGATTCGTTTGGGCATGCCACAAGGACGGTCTCCTCTGGAGATTCGAGCTCCCATATACAAACGTTCCAGCATCTTCCGAGGTGGGCCATATAGGAGGTCCGTTAGGAGGTGGCTATTTTTTAACCACCTCCATATATTGATTTTGTCAGGTGGTTAGGAGGCCTCCTGAGTCTCAGCTAATAAAAAAATGTGTCTCAATTAATCCGATGCATGAACTGTGGTGGTTTAAAATCTTACTGGCCTCAGAGGTGTTTTGAAAAGGTTGCAGTTTTTTTAGTAGTGAACATAAATATTTACACTGATGGTTGTTAAATGACACTAGTGGAATACGCTGATTTTCACTAGTCATTCATTGTGGGTTCGTAAAAGCACCAATACTAAGAAAAAAACTGAGTTACGCGGACGCATTTATGTAACCATGAGCATATTGTCAACAGGTTGTAGTATCTGTTTTTTAAATTCACTCTTTTCAATTTGTGGATCAACTTTTGAGGGCTGCATGCATGTATGGGCAAATAAAAACTGCTGACCCAACAACTATAAATGTAACAAAAAATCACACGCTCACCATTCTGGGCACTCTTTTATATATATAGCCTCAAGCTCGTCAACTTATTTAGCCTTGTCCTATATAAACTCTTTTAGTGTATTCTTCTGCAACAGCCATATGAAGTTGCAATGCAGTAGTCTTCAGTACAGTTTTACAATATGAATGTGTGGTATCAGGAGAAGACCATTTATATATCAAGGGGATGGGAAATCTGAGGGCAATGCTTCATGTGCCTCTCCTAGGTCCACAATGCCGTGGCCTATCGTTATCTGCCCAGGTGCTTGTGCTGCAAATGCATGGAGCATTTCTCCATTGCTTGCCAGAACAACACCGCCTCAGCAACTCTGTTCAGGAGCGGCTATGCTTCTCCGTTGAGGTCTAGCCACTGGTTACGACGAATCGTACAGCTTGACCACATGAGCTAGCTTCATCGCAAGGACGACAACAATTAAGTCCAGCATTGCCTAGATCAGCGCCAATTTTCTGTGTAGTTGACTTGCTGTTATTGTGTCACCCTCCTAGGACGTATTAGTGTCCCAACTATATTGTTATGACTTATTGATCAATTCCATGGACAAGCTTAAGTCATCGTCTCCGGTGTCTGAAAAATATATATGGCCCTATGCTATGGGAGGCATATCCTGGTAACAATAATTAGTAAAGCCATGTTGAAACTCCGAGGCATTAACCGTGACTGTTTAAAATCCTGCCCATCTCTGTGGTGTTTTGAAAAGGTCATGGTTAATCTTCTTTTAGTAGTGAATAGAAATATTTACACTGACGGTTGTTAAATGACACTAGTGGAATACGCTGATTTTTACTAGTCATTTACTGTTGGTTCGTAAAAGCACCAATAAAAAGAAAAAAACTGTCGATATTATATGTTTTCTCTACTAGTGCTTTAGCATTTGAAGTTACACGGCTGCATTTTTGTAACCATGAGCATAATGTCAAATTCTTATGTGCGGCCGGAGTAAGCATCGATCGTTTGATGTTAATCAGGCTATAGTAGGCTGGTATTGATCACACGATGTACTTTATTAGGACAAACTATTTAATTTTGCCTATACAAGAATGGAATTAGTTACTTTTTAATTTTTTTACACTTGTGCTGACGTGCATCACCATGCTCTGTCGTGCTATGATTTGAGCATGGACTCCGGAAAGCAGGTGTCACCTTGCTGCTCCAGTGTTGTGTGTTGTATAGCAGAGAGTGCTATGAAGTTCCTGTTCCAGATACGGGTATACTTGGTCCCCCAACCTTCTTCGCACAACACAAACCGCTATACAACACAAGTAATCTGAGCCAATTAATTTTGATACGGCAACTTGTTCCAGTTTTGTGTGACGTCCGTCCAAGTTAACACCATGTCTCCTGTGCCGCACTACAAACCTCACCTACAATGGCTGACTCAAGTAATCTGAGCCAGCGACACTACAGCATATGTCTGCATGTGAGTACGTGCATATTCTCTGGCTGTCCTTGCAATCTCATCGTCTAGCCAGCACCAAAGCCTCCACCAGACCATTGAAACAGGGACAAACCATCATTCCTAGCTACGTTTGTTGCCTCTCTTCGTGATGCATCCCAATCCTGTAATGACCAAACTTGTACAGCAGAACCTACCAGACTTCTATAAATGGTAATATTTGCATTGTCGTACAGGATTTGTTTTCCAGATGGAATGTTCAACAAAGAGCGTGTGATCGATGTATAGAGCAGGGGATGAAAGGAGCGATCCTATGTGTGCATATGGCCCGGCTATATATAGTGAGAAGTGACAGGACACATAATAGTTAAACCAACTACTTACAAGGACGTGCCATTGATGCAGAGGCAGGACCAAAGCTCTGCTTATATAATAAATAACAATGTACGATTTTTATTTATTGATGTCCCACCTTCCCCAGCGGAGTAAGTCCTTCTCCTACTTTATACTCAATAAATATATCCAGAAGGACATGAATATATACAATCATAATTTACCAATATACGAATCTGACTTACTTTGCACATGTTAACAACGGAGAGGATAGATTAATGTCCTGTACGTTAGGTTAGCTCTTTTCCTGGTTTGCCTGATGGAAATACCATATCCCTAGGCATCTGATTATTCACATCTGGCGTTAAGATGTTATGACACAAAATACCAGGAACACGCTCTCTGGATGCTGGATTTCAGTGTTCCTCGTCATAATTAACCGTATCGAAGGCTTTTGTGCTTTTATTCTTATATTTGAATAGTTTACAAATTAAGTGCCTTGTCTCTGCAGCATATAGTTGGTACGTGCATATGTACCAAATTGTGAGCAGCCCTAATAAAGTATGCCTTCTTATCAACTAATTAATAATACTACACATTCTCCTTCTTTATTTTATTTTCTCTGTTTCCTCAGCGCTTTTTTTGTTATTTGTTGTAGTTAGTCGTTGTAAGTTTCAGTTTCAGTGCCAAACTCTACTTTATTTTCTTTCAGTTCCTATTTTTTTTTAATAAGTTAACTGTAGGGGCTTCGGCTCCTCCAGACTCTTCCAAAAAAAACTAATTAATATTACTTAATGGCAGCAAAACTGACATAGTTGAAAAAATAAATACATGCCTCAATATATAAATAGTATGTCCAACGGACACTAGCAGGGCAAACTAGCTTGGTGCTTTGAGGATGTGATTCCTCTTCAACATCGATCCAAATACTTCATACACAATATTTGGTTATTCCAATTTCCCCGCTTAAATTAATTACTAGGAATCAATCCCGAATTACAATTGCAGTGGGGATTAGAAGATGGATTGTATCTAAAATGAAGATTGATGCATTACATCTACTATGTTCGTAACTGATCGATTGTACTGTAAAATCAAGGTCGGTATGTGTGAATTGATCGTTTCATGAATCAATTGTCGTATACGACATACAAGTGGCGAGAGAGTTGGATAATATGCATGGATGGAAAAAAATGAAATGGTTGGATTATGGTAAACAAAAAAGTACTGATCATATGATGGATGACCATACATTACTACACAAATCTTTTCCATGGTGGGCAAAATTGATTTTCCGAGGCGGTTATTACAACTGCCTTGAAGGTAATGTCACAGTAAATCAAATGTTTCCCAAGGTGGTTATAAGGCCCACCTCGATAAATCAAAATGAAAAAAAAGAATTAAAAACCTGCTGATGAGCCCACTGAGCCCATTCACGGGCCCGGCGAGCCCGTCAACGGGCCGCCGCCGCCGCACCGCCCCCTCAGCTCGTCGGAGCCAGGTCATGGAGGGACTGAGAGGAGCGCCGCAGCCTAGCTCGTGCCCGGATTCGCCTCTCCGCCGCTGGATCCAGGCTTTCCTCGCCGGATCCAGGCCATCGATGGAGGGGGACGGAGCATTCGACATGTCTGTGACTTTATTCGGCCTCAAGGTTAAGATAGTGAACAAGCATTCGACATGCCTATGACTTATACAATATCATGTACAAGACTGCACGTGTTTTTGTTGCACTTTGCTGTATACAAATGTCGCTCTAGTTTATCATGTAAATGGATATTGCTTTGTGGGTTATCCACTTCATGTGCAAGTGCAAGCAATATGATGCATGTGGTTCACTCAGATCGGTTTACAAAAGTGTCAAGCTGGTCGTAGTATCTGTTTTCTGAATTCACTCTTTTCAATTTGTGGATCAACTTTTAAGTGCTGCGTGTATGGGCAAATAAAAAGTGCTGACCCACCAACTGCAAATGTAATAAGAAATCACGCACTCACCATTATGGGCATTCTGTTATATATATAGCCTCAAGCCTGACAGCTTCTTTACGCTTGCCCTATATAAACTCTCTCAGTGTATTCTTCTGCAACATCCATATGAAGTTGCAATGCAGTAGTCTTCGGTACAGTTTTACAATATGAATGAGTGGTATCAGGAGAAGACCCTAATTTATATGTCAAGGAGATGGAAAATTTCCCATCCGCTTCTGAGGGCAACGCTTCATGTGCCTCTCTTAGGTCCACAGTGTTGCGGCCTATCGTTATCTGCCCACGTGCTTGTGCTCCAATTGCATGGCGCACTTCTCCAAGCATTGCTTGCCCGGAACGACACCGCCTCGGCAACTCTGTTCAGGAGCGGCTATGCTTCTCCGATGAGGCCTAGTTACTCATTGCGTAGCTTGCTAAAGCATGACCACGAGAGCTGGCTTCATCGCAAGGATGACAACAATTAAGTCCAGCATTGCCAAGATCAGCGCCATTTTGCCGTGTCGTTGACTTCTGTTACTGTGTGAATCTCCTCGGACGTATCAGTTTCGCAAGTATGTTGTTATGACTTATCGATTGATTCCATGGACAAGCTTGAGTTATCGTCTCTATTGTCTGAAAAATATATGGCCCTATGCTATGCGAGGCATGTCTTGGTAACAAGCTGAATTTGGCTACGACTGAATTCTATGGCTTAATTGTTGTGAGAGGAAAATATTGTTCTGTGGTTGAAAATAAGCTGAATCTCACTCAAGCGAACAAAGTGATATTACCAAAGCCATGTTGAGCCAAACACAATCAGCTTCATGGAGACAAGAATCTTGTTCACACCAGATTTTGGACGAGGCAACAGGCAGCCGCCGCAAGAAGGAGATGTCCGATCGGGAGTTCTGAATCGGATATCTAGTGACGGCAGCAGGGCGCGTTGAATGCTGAAGATCAGATCGGGTAAGATAGACCCTGCGACAGCGGCGATGAAGCGATCATGGAAAGGGGCCCACAAGAAAGGCAAGGCTGGGTTATGAGTTATCTTAGAATTAGTAAGTTATATTGTTTCCTTATTTTTAGCTAGGGTTTCATTCGGTTGAGATTTTTCCTCTAGCTGCTGGTATAAATATAAACCCAAATGCATTGTAAAAACACACGTCAATCAATACAACAACAGTTTCTTTTTTCCAGTCCCCCCGGCCAGAACCCTAGGAGTAGGAGTAACGTAGAACCGGCGAGTTCTTCGACAAGTTGGGTGTCATCCGGTGGACGCCAGGCTTGCTGTAAGTACCATCACACTTGTGTTTATCATGTATTGCTAGTACGATTCTGGCTTGTGCCGCACTACTGATGGATTCGAGTAGTTATCGATTCACGTTTGATCTAAGCCATGTTTAGATTGGATTGAGGGTTAGTTATCGGCTCTAATTGAATTGACATGTTTAGTTAGATTCATTAGGTTACTGATGTTGCTTATGATCATTTATTGTTTTATTTATTTTAAACATCATCAATATGCCCAATCTTGATCTGTTTCTTGTCGACTTAAATCTTTTATATCTGTCTTGCTTAAATAAGCATTAATTAAATATCATGTTTAGGAGAGTAGATCTATTTATCATTAGCAGGTTAGTCCAGATCTTGATTGTGTATAGGTCGCACTCAAGTAATAAAGTACGTTGTGTTGAGAGTCTTTAGTTAATAGATCTAATAATTAGCTTACATCATGGGCTGCAACGATCCGGTCGATCCCCTTGACGTAAGCGACGGGTTAGGTAGATTGGTTAAGGAGTCAAAGCAACGTTTACTTTATAGGCTTGTATGTTGCCCATACTCCAGATCGGTTGTTCAGCCAATACTGTTTGTGCTTGCTTGCTGCACGTTGTATTTTCCCGATATCCTTTATATGTTGCTTTATGTTCCGGATCATGTCAGGATTGAGTCAAGTGCGTTAATTAGCTGTAGCGATTCAGTCGATCCTAATTAATGGATGTGATAAATTGAGATATGTTTTGGCACATAAAACAATGTATAAATTAGATCTGTTTAATACTACTTGCTTTCGTTCATGTTATCCGTGAATCGGTCAAAATATGCATTGGATGTTTCTATTATATTCATATAGTCGATTCATGCTATCGGGAATCGGTTCTCTAGCCGATGGCCCAATGAGAAGGCCTATTGGATCGGATATCCAAACAACTCGGGACACACCAGTGGTTTCGCACTGTGTTACTGATCAATCCTTTTTTCTTGTTAATTGCAGGTCAAATTGACTGGTACGCTTGTAGATTCATCGGTGCTCATTCAAGCCGATTGTCGAAGCTAGCTGGGTCTGTTCGCTCCGTGCTTCGCAAGACCGTTCCGGCTTCGCTGGTTTGCTGAGTGCAAACCAGATTTCGCCCCAACGCACTTTTTGGCACGCCCGGTGGGTCCACTTTGCTGAATCATGGCTGTCGACAACGACGGTGAGCAGCACAGGTGGTGGAGATGCATGTCTCCGAATTCCCGGAGGCCTGCTTCGGATGCTTTTCCAAGAGCTGTGACAAGCATGTGTACCAAAGAACACGGCTTCCCTGATACCTTCTGAGTGGGCAGTCTGACACGGTGGAAGAAGAAGAACGCAAAGAGATTGAGAAGGTGATCTACGCGGCCACCCAGTGCGCGGTGGTCAACAATCAGAAGTGCTTCTTGGAAACCTTTCTTGAGCATATGAAGACCCTATTCGGGCTGTACATGCCGAACGAGCAACACATGCCGAGTGGGCACATCTACAGTACCGTGCCACCAGCAGAATTAGCAGAAGCGGCAGGGACATCGACCCAGCCTGTAACAGCCGAAGGGACAAACAGAGAACTTTGCCCCCACAAGCACAGTCCCTCAATCAGCTGCAAAAATATCTCCATATGACCAGAAGCTAGGCAGAGGCACCGATCCCAATGCGCCTAGGGGAGGAGCACCTGGGTATGGCACTATACCTCCGGGGGCAGTAGGCTATTATTACTACCCCGACCCCAGCTACGCGGGCATGCGTCCGAATCCAGGCTATCAGGGGGCTCCAAGCTACAATACATATGTCAACCATCAGCTCCCAAGGCAGAATGACGACCTGTTGCAGAAGATGACCAATGTGCTCAAGGAGCAATTTGGTCTGAAGACCAAGGGGACGACAGTCGCCTACAGGTGCCCTTACCCGGATTGGTTTGATCTGGTGGCTTTGCCGTCATGCTACAGGATCCTAGACTTCTCCAAGTTCAGTGGGCAGGACAACACTACCACTCTAGAGCATGTGAGTCGATACCTCACTCAGTTAGGCAAGGCTTCAGTTGAGGATGCTCACAGGGTACGTTTCTTCTCACTCTTGTTGACCGGGCCGGCCTTCACCAGGTTTACATCACTGGCGCCTAACTCGGTCATCAACTGGGCTGATTTGGAGAGGAAATTCCATGCATATTTCCATACCGGGATCGAAGAGAGGACCATCGCCGACTTGGCTGATATGAAACACAAGCCAAATGAGTTGGGTGTTGACTTCATCAAGAGATTCAGGGAAGTCAAGTACCTCTGCTACTCGCTAGAGCTATCTGACAGCAGTTTGGCACAGCTGTCTATTGTGGGATTGCCTTCAGCAGTCAAGGAGAAGTAGGCAGGCCTGGAGTTTGAAAATCTGAGCTAGCTCTCTCAGAAAGTAGCCACAATGGAGGCGTAATTGCAGAGTCATCGCAAGGAGAGCCGATTCAAGGGCAGCGCCTTCGTCAGCAATGATTATTCTGATGAATCCAAAGAAGTCGATGATGACATCACTGCAGTCAAGCTGAACTGGGGCAGGAACACAATGGTTGTTCCCAAATCCTGGTGCAGTGAAGAAAAATACGACTTCGAGGTCCAGAAGCTCGATCAGTTGTTCAACTACCTGCTGGAGAACGGCCAGATTAAACTGCTTGTGGATCATGTCATGCCAAATGCTGAGCAGTTGAAAGGGAAGAATTTCTGCAAATTCCATGCAAGAGATTCTCATCATACCAACAAGTGCAGAGTCTTCAGGCAGCTCATCCAGAAAGCTATACATAGGGGAGATTTGAAGTTTGAGAACTCTAAGAAGATGTGCATAGAAGACAACCCTTTCCCGAAAGATCAGAATATGGTCCAGGCGGTGCTCCCAAAGGCTAAGGTCAGGGTTCTAACCTCAGAAGAAGCCAAGAAAGAGTCGTCAGTCGACCCCGATCTTCAGATCACCATTGGGGAAACAGAGCAGGGGGAGATGTCCAAAAAGGGGTCCAGCAAGTGGAAAGTGACATCCCAGATCCTACTGAATAAGTGGCGATGGAACAGAGAGAAAAACTACCAGAGACAACTTGAAGAAGAGGACTATCATAGAAGGGCCAGAGAGGAAGAAGAGGCTTATTACCAAGAGAGAGCAAAAGAGCACTGGCACTGCCCTTTCTTTAGGCACTGCTGGAACGAAGGTCTACAGTTGCTGACCATTGACAATTGTCCTGAATGCAGTGATCAGTATCAGGATTACAGGAGGCATCAGACCAACCGCTAATCCGTACATGATCGCATAAGGACCAAAGTGCTGATCGGCGTGAAAAAAGAGACGCATACGAGGAATGCAAGTACAAAGACTACCATCATGGTGAGCTAGAGTGGCACGAAGGACAGTGGTGCCCCGGCTACCTGAGACACAGCCAGAGGAGGTGCATCCAGCGTCTGAGGAACAGGGAGCTGGAAGAAGAATCCCGCGCAAGGCGAGTCTGGCGTAGGAAAGAAGCTAACGACAAAGGCAAGGAGAAAGCCGATGTCCAGATGGTCGTCATATTACCTGCAGAATTCAGGGCACCAGCAGCGCACAGGGTAGAGACTCCGCCGGAGTCTGATGAAGATTAACTCGAGGAACTGGCACTCAAGCTGGTGATCGCGCAGCAGGCCACCTTTGACGGACCCTCCAAGCATCGGCACCTAAAGGCACTATATTTAAAAGGATACGTTGACGGAGTGCCGATGACCAAAATGCTGGTGGATAGTGGCGCGTCTATCAATTTGATGCCCTATACTACATTCTGAAAGCTTGGCAAGGGCCCTAATGACTTGATCGAGACAGATTTAATACTTAGGGATTTTGGTGGCAACTCGTCTCCGACTCGGGGGGCAATCAATGTGGAATTGAAGATTGGAAAGAAAACACTGCTCACAACTTTCTTTGTCATTGACGGCAAGGGTTCATACTGTTTACTCCTTGGCCGCAACTGGATCCACGCCAACTGTTGCATTCCATCAACAATGCATCAGTGCATCATCCAATGGCGCGGAGATGAAGTTGAGACTGTTCCTGCCGATGATTCTGTGAGCATAGCTACTGCAGATGCCCCTTATTGGGAGTTGGTAGACTTTGATTGTTCCTCAGGGAAGACATGGGAAGGAGGCGTCATTAAGGTTACTACCGACGACCAACAACCGATCCAGTCAAATCGGCTACGAGACTTTATTCTGAACTTCTAAAACAAGAATGAGGCCGATCGGGTAGATCAGGCTGGAACAACCGATTCTATAATAGGATCGCCTTTAGCATAAAAATGCTGGCTCTAAGCGCAACAGCCGGTTCTGATGAGAATCGCCTTTAGAACAAAAAATGTAAACAACCCACGATGGAGTGCAACAGCCAATGCGAGAGGCATCGCCTTTAGAGCAAAAAATAAAATCAACAAAGTTAATATTACTGATATATTTGCATTGTGCCCCATTACATTCTAGATT
Source organism: Eremochloa ophiuroides (assembly GCA_038502445.1). Taxonomy (NCBI): domain Eukaryota; kingdom Viridiplantae; phylum Streptophyta; class Magnoliopsida; order Poales; family Poaceae; genus Eremochloa; species Eremochloa ophiuroides. Next base: position 95,820,007 of record JAHLJS010000007.1, on the reverse strand, counting down.
TCTTCATCAAAAACTGCACTAATGATCTCTTCGACGTCGGTGACGACGGCAACTCCTTCGCCGTGAGGAAGGAATGTCCCCAGCTGAGCGTGGGCCTGTCCCATGTCCTGCCCTCCGGGGACCCTGGCTCGATGGCCTCGAGGGCTATGCCGGAGCGGAGTTGCGTGGTGGCAAGGGCTGTGATGGCGCCATGACAGACGCCGGACATGGCCACCTAACGAACTCGGTGGTGAATGTCCTGGAGCCTCTGCGTGGGCGTATCGCCACGGGCGTTGACGACGTTGGTGGCGTCCTCGGCGGCGACACGCAGTTCGTTGAGCTACGTGGTGAGAGCTGCAAGAAGATGAATGGGTCAATGTCTGAGTCACCATTGGCAACTCCAAAATGATTTCGGGAGTTCACCTGCCACCGTGGCGTATGACTCGGCGAGGTGAGCCCTCACGGCCACCGTTTCCATTTCGGTGGCCCCGAGCGCGGCTGTTTGGGCATCAACGATACCCTGCAGCCGGCCATTCTCCTTCGTAGCCTCTGAGTAGAGGTTACGATACTCCACCACCTACCGGTGGAATTTGTTGGTATAAATTAACTGCACTCTATTAAAGATTAATAATATCAAGGTATCCACAAGCGCACAGATAAAACAACCCGATGTAGCACTTCACCAGACAATCCTGGTTTTAATATCGAACCCAAAGGAATAGTAGGTGATACTGACTAAGTCTATTGGCTTTTAACCCGATAATACAATCAATCCAGAGAATATTAAGAATGAGGAGATAACAAATGATTATCTTGATCCGACAGCCAATAAACTTTGAATAATATCGTTCTAATCGGGCAGTGACATGAATAAGAGGCGAAATCAGAGTTCCCTCCTACCAGACACTTATACACCTATCGATCCTATCAACGGGAAGTGGACTACAGAGGACTCAACGCAGCTATCACCTACGCGATCTTCCACTATCCAGCCAATCAGGGGACATTCATAAGTAATTATAGCCCAGACACCACGTCTACACTACAAACTACTACTTCAACCAAGGAGCTACCAAGATCAAAGCACTCAAATAGAGTTGTAAACTTAAGAACGAATAAGAACAAATGCTTACTTGAATCAGGATGTTGAATACAAAAGTACCTCCGAACGCAACTAATGCTTACTTGAATCAGGATGTTGAATACAAAAGTGCCTCATAACGCAACTCCGGGCGAGGGAGCTGAATCCAGACGAACACAGCTATGAAGAAGCTCCGACAGGCCGGGACTCCTCCGAATCTCTACTCATCTACTCTATCTCTCTAATTTCTCTCTTGATTGCTAGCCTAGATCTAATGGATATCTATCTAATTCTTCAGGGTCTTCATCTCTTGATCTGGCTCTCCTCTAGGGGGTATGCCTCTCTATTTATAGGCCGGTTGGATGCACGCATGCCGTCGGATCAAACCGACTTGAAACAAGGGCCTAGATGACTTCTAATAGGCGGTGGTAGAAGACTCCAGAAGGCTGGCGCGGGGGAAACCCTAGGGGGCGCCGGCCGGCTCCACCCTGGCGCCGGCCGGCCCCACCCTGTGGGGTTTCGGGCTCCGGTGCTTCGGGTGTGTTCCAGATGCTTCTAGCGTTCTCGTGAAGATGTTTCCTTCGCGGTTAAGTTTCGTGGTAATTATGCTCTCTAATCCTTCTTTTAAGCTTTTCTGGAAAATCTCCTGGAAAATAGACAATTCACCAAAACTCGTGGAATCTGTCAGTAATAACCCTATTCTATTGGATATTCATGTTTAATACAGGGATAATTGATAATAAAATTTGGATGATAACAGGTGTCAACAATTACCCCCACACTTAGCCTTTTGCTCGTCCCGAGAAAAAGGTTGGTTTTAAGATGTAAGATTCTTAGAGAGAATGGAGCATTTAAAACATAACTTGAGAGTACATTATATAAAACTAGTCTAGTCATGCATGTACTATGGAATTCAAAGTGTCTACCATGAATCTTTGAGTAGTTGAAGAATAGAATAGCTTGAAACCAGACCACTCTCTTCCTTTAGTTAAGTCAACTGGAGGGTATACATAATTTTGTAAATAAACTTAGCTTTACCTTCTCCTTTTGTAGTACTCTTAAATCACTGATATATCTGGTATTTTTGTATCTTTACCAAGGCTGTTAATTGAAATTGCCTTCTTTATCCTACTTCTAAAAAGCTTATGTGGATCTCAGGTAGGTAAAATGTGAAAACATACTTGCATTGTATTTATTGTAAAGTCAAACAATGAATCCACAGAGAAATAAGGCATATAATCGAATCAAGCTTTATTTGGTGGAACCTAATTCTACCTTGCTCCTTTAGAAAATAAATAAATCTCTCTTTTATACAATTTGAGCTTATTTAGAGAGTATGAGCTATCTCTTTCTTTTCTCTTTCTTTTTTTCAAGGGAGGCGAGCATCTAAGTACTCATTGTTTTAATTTCTTTGGACACTTGTCCATTTTTTATACTCCCTTATTCTTTTGCATAGCTCATACCTTTTTTGAATTTAGTAGTTGAGAGACTTTAAAAAAACATGGAGCAATTATTTGGTAACTATGCTATATAATTATTTTTGGTGTTTTCTCCCAGTGTAGGAGAGAAACATTTTCAATAGAATGACTTGCTATTACTCTGGATTAGAGTAATGCTTATGTGGAATTGGCACTTGATTCGAAAATATGACAAATTTCTTCAAAGGGTTACAAAGGTTGACCGAACTCAATACAAAGACAAGTATTATATGTAGCAGGCTTCTATCCTATATATGGCTCTGGTAGGACAATATTTTTACCACAAAGGAGAGGTATAAATAATCATTTAAATTTTCGAAATAAAATCTCCAAAGACAAAACATCAGGGATTGAGTTCTCATTATTCAACTATGTCATGTTTTACAACGACTTAAACAATCATGGGGTCCCTATAAATAGTTTCCAATAGTAACATGATTCCTAGAAAAGTGTTATATCATTTATTCTTAAGCTATGAATTAAACAATCATCTTCTTCTCTTTTTAAAAGTAACTTTGCATGTGAACTTTAATTCGGATTGAAAACAGAAATCAAAACATATGCAATTAAATTATATGGGGATCAAACCTGACCATGACCGAGAGGGGGATGCAAAGGATGCAGAGGGGGGCCGGCTGGCCTAGGTAGGGCGCCGGGCGGCGCTGCCTCTATGGCCCCACGAGGTCCACTTCGGTGTGCGAGGTCCTCGTTTGGTTATCTTCCGAATTACGTAATTTTCCCGAGCGAATTGATTTCCTTAGTCGCGATGTGCCTCCCCTACACTTATTTTCCTGCATACTTTTCTGTGCAACATGTGGAGACAACATGTGTACCAAAAATATAGAGAGTAGAGTAAACTTAAACATTAATATTGATAAAAAGAATAAGGCACTTTATTCATTAATAATACTAGATAACTTTGATAGCTGATTGAGCTAACGACTGACCTAGCTCCATGGACTTACCTAACACACTTAATATTATAAATCAAACCTAGCACACTCGACAATATAATTAAACCTAACACACTTGTGCCTTATTACATAGATAACTAGGGCAACTTAAGGCTGCCCCTGCTTTGCGAACTTCCTAATTTCTTCCTTAAGATCACTAATTTCTTCTTTCAGCTGATCCTTTTCGCGCTTGGGACTACGAATTAACTTGACATTGACTTCTATCTACTTAGTCATGTCGCTCATAATCTTGCTCCTTAAGTCTTCATTCCTCTCTATACCCCTAACGGTGTTAGAGAGAGCTTCCATCTTCTCATTAAGGATGCGTAGAGAGAGCTGGGGCTGTCTAGAGACTTTCTCTAGTGCTGATGTAGATGTAGCCCATTGTCTTTTGGGCGGAGGTGGTATGAACTCGGTGTAGCGGACTTGGCCTGGACGTGCACGAACTCCTTGGATGGTAGGGCGAGCAGTGGTGTACTTCGCACATACCAGTGTTCCGTTCTTGTCGGTCTTGACCGACAGGAGTCGCTCATTATCTCTAGGTGGAAGAAGTGGAGTGCCTCGAGGAATAGCGATCTGCTTCCCCCTGGTACCATCTTCTAGTAGTAGTCTCTTAGGTGGAGATGGCAGAGCAGGCTGAGCATGCGTACAGTAGACTTGCTCGAACTGCTGGGGCACCGTAGCAAGATGCTTCGGTGGCACGACGGCGAGGTGCTTCGGGGGCACGATGGCAAGGGGCTTCGGCTGTGCGAGGACGATGGCCTTCAAGTCGCCGCCTTGGAGCTTGCCGGAGTCAGCGCCGACGACCGCTTTGCTTGCCATTGCTACTAGATCTAAACTAGAGTTTCTTTGGAGGAGAAGAAGGCAATGATGATGGGATGGCATTCAAGGGTGGTATAAGTGCGTATTTATATGGTTTTTAGGAGACAGGATAAGATCAAATCTAGGTTCTACAGGATTCGTACGAAAGATTATCCGTATGCATTGGGAAAGGGAACTTGAGTCGGGACGAGAGGGGACAAGGGGGCGCCGCCCGGCCCCACTAGGGCGCTGCCCAGCCCCACTAGGGCATCGGCTGGCCCCACCAGGTGTCTTTCTAGGCTCGGCCGAGCTCATGAAGCTTCTACACTCTTCCTACTTCTTGTTAGTTGCGATGCGCGATAATTTTTCGTAACGGATAATGACGGGCCTAAAAAGTGGGTAATTGGATAAAATCTAGTCCGTCAACAACTTCTAAATTAAATGGTTCTAAAAATAATTTAAGTCGGTGACCATTTACCTTGAATAACGTACCTTCGTGTGATTGTAGAGTTACCTCTCCATGTGGTGATGCATTCATAACCGTAAATGGTCCTTCCCATTTGCTTCGTAGTTTTCCAAGCCCGAATAATTTGAACCTGGAATTAAAAAGTAATACCTTATCTCCTGGTGCAAACTCCTTCTTCTTGATCTTCTTGTCATGCCATCTTTTTGTTCTTTCTTTATAGATCTTTGAATTGTGATAAGCCTTTTCTCTCCATTCTTCTAATTCTGATAATTGCATTTTTCACTTTTCTATAGCGGCTTCAAAGTTCATATTCCATCTCTTAATAGCCCAGTGAGCTTTATGCTCTAATTCCACTGGTAAATGACAGGTCTTACCATATCCTAGCTGGTAAGGTGACATACCCAAAGGTGTCTTGTATGCGGTCCGATATGCCCAAAGTGCTTCATGTAATCGGTCCTTCCATGCAGTACCCATTTCATTTACTGTTTTCTGTAGAATATTCTTGATTTATTTGTTTGATGTTTCTGCCTGGCCACTTGTCTGAGGATGGTATGGACTAGCTACATTGTGACGGATGCCATGAGCTTGCAAGTATCGGTGAAACTTTTTATCAGTGAAGTGTGTTCCTCCGTCACTAATGACCATCCTTGGTGTTCCAAACCTTGAAAATATAATCTCTTTGAACATCTTCTTAGAATGTTTGGAATCAGCATTCATGCATGGCATAGCTTCTACCCACTTGGATACATAGTCAACTGCCACTAGAATGTATTCGCAATTTCTTGATTTCACAAATGGTCCCATGTAATCAATTCCCCAGACATCAAAGAGCTCAATCTGGAGATTGTTAGTTGTTGACACTTCTTAGCGCAACCACCAGAGACAGGGTGTTAGGCTATCTCTGATAACGACGCCAGAAGTGCCTGAGGGTATTTCTTATGTCTGTTGGATAATTACACAAGCGCACAGAATATACCACTGTAGCACTTCACCCGGGAGTATTCCAAGGTATCGTTATTTATTTTTATCCCAAGGGAAAGCGGTTGCTAGGAATAATTAATAAAAAGAGAGAGATCCTTAAGTCTATAGCAACTTAGTAGTCAACTAGTGATAGGGGTAAATCGATATGTAGAGGAAAGGGTAATGACACCAAAACACGACAAGGTTTTGAGATAACTAAAGATAACTAGTAGAGTATAGCTAGGTGGGAGGACAACGAGTGAGTATAAGACTCCTATGACACTTACTTTACTCTTGTGAACTATCTTATCAAATAGAAGAAGTATATCAAGACAGCTACCTTACTTCCGGTGTGTAGGGGATAGGCGAGACAGTAGGGGATATAACCTCTACCCGAAGCGGCTATTCTCTTATGGGAGCCTACCTTTTAAGAACTTGCCTAAAACACGTGGAGGGATACTAAGACTAGACAGGGCTGTCACCACCTGCTAGCACCCACAAATAATCCGTGCGACAAGCGGCATTCAAAGGCAAGATCTAGTCAAAGCACCACGCTTACACTAAGTCTTACTACTCTAGTTGCGTACCAACAACTAAAGTACCCTATGACAGGCGATGAACTGCACACGTGAGCTGGTTACAGGATCACTATCCAATATAACTCAACTATAAGTTAAGGTAAAACACAACAATACTATAAAGGATAGTAATGCACTAAGTAGAGACTTAGTAGAGTAAAGTAAAGACAATATATTGATAAAGGTAAAGTCTTACAGAAGGGAAAGGTACAAGCGCTATACCAGACTCTCCAGCAGACGACTCCGGAGACTCCGAGCGTAGCTCGACTCGACTCTAACTCCCGCACTAGACTAATACTACTACTAAAGAGTAGAACTCTTGTGACTTGTGACTTGTCTTGTGTTGTGTTGTGTCTTGAAGAGGAATGGGCAGCCTCTATTTATAGTGGAGAGTGTGGGGATGCCACGTCAGCGATCCGTGTGCTCCTTAACTCTCCACCCTTGGATCCACCGCCTTGTAACCACCTCAAAATGGACGGTCTTGGCAATTTGAGCACATGGGAAGCATGCTTGGAGTCGGTAGGGGAACGTCGGTAGCCGGGGGCCACACCACCTGGTTCGGCTGACCCCTATGATGGGTGGGGCCAGGCCAAGTGTGGTCCCCACCAGTCATAGGGTCTCCCCTGGTAGTTGTCCTGTCTTGATTGCTTCGTTTCATGCCTCAATCCGTGTGCCTTTGATCTCCACCGTTGAATGAAAGCACAAGTTGATCCGATGGATGAAATGACTTAGTTGGAATGTCACACGGATCCTACCACATCACCAGAGCCAGGTGGGCCCCATGGGTAGTTCGGCCGACCCATGGGTGGGCCCACCCTTGGCTCTGATCTCTTCCATTTGATGTTGTATGCACTGTGTTGAAAGGTGGTGGCCTGGGGCAACAAGACATGGTTCGGCCGAACCATGTAGTTGGCCCCTAGCTGGTCACTTTTGCACTGTTTTGGTGTTCTCCTGTGTTCACAAGCTTAAGAGTACATGTGGAACTAGTTATTGATAAAATATGCTCATGATATGTTTATCTTCTCTTGAATCCGAGGCCTGTTGATGGTGTTTGAATGTGGAGTTTTAGGGTGCATCCACCGTCAACAAGATCCCCCAAGCTTAACCTTTGCTCGTCCCGAGGAAATGATTAAACTTAGCCTCGGTGGATCAGGAGTTGCTACAATGTTCATGTTTCAATAATACCATGTGTACAGCTAAGTACTTCTCTTTTGAATGGAAAAGTTGGCTATAAAAATTCACCCATTTCACCTTAGTTCTTTATGGAGCTAATGACCTTTCCTTTTGCCTTAGGTGGTTGACAGATAGAACAGTTTAACTAGAGCACTACTTTTCTCATTCTTTGCAAGTTTCATACTGGAGATTTTAGCAATGTTTTGCAAAAGACAACTTAATGTTCCTCATATGGTTCTCTCATGTCGCTCAAATGGTGTATGATTCCTTACCAAGGCATAGAGTAAATGTTGCCTTCTCTTTACCAACCTACTTCTAAAAGTGGCTTATGTGGAGCTTAAGGTAGGAAAGAAAGAATATAGCATACTTACTTTGCATATGTTGTAGAGTCAAAGCTTGGATCCAAAGAGAGAAGTGTCATGCCCTTAGATCAAGATGTGTAAGTGTGTGGATGATGATGGAATATAATGCTCCTCTATTTGAATTATATCTCTCTCTAATAAATTTAGAGACATGGCTATCATTTTTCTCTTTTATTTATGAGCCTAAACTTGCTCAAATATTTTTCTTTTCTTTTCTGTAGGACTTTCTTGTGCCCATCTCTTCTTTTCATTTTGCATAGCCTTTTGTCTCTTCTAGCATAATAAATAAGAGAGATTTTCTATGAATTTAACACATGGAGCATTTATTTGGTGAAAATGAAAGGCATGTGGTTGCGTACTTCCAGTGTAGAAGCAGCATTTATATATGTGTGGTGTGTACATGATCTTGATCTTGGGAGCATGATAAGACTCTCAATAAGGTTCAACAAGACTTGACAACACTCAATACAAAGCAAATAGCTTAAGTGGAAGGTTTTAGACATGTGTAACATATATGGACTGTGGTAGGAATTTATCACCATTGAGGAACAATAAGGTTTTGATTGATTTAAGAAATAAATCTCCAGTAATCATGCATGCTCAGAACAATATTATAGTAGCTCTTGTTTCACTATATTATATCTCACAACAACTTAGACTTAGTTCTAGCACTTAGCATCCATAAAGTTTTCAGGTTCATGATGATTTAAATGAGCCAAGTAATCCATACTGAAAGAAATACTAAGTTGTAAATTAGGCATTAAAGAAACATTGACAGAGCAACTATTCATCATTTCCATGCGGAAGACAAATATTCATGAGACATATGGAAATAAGGGAAATATTTTTAGCATTTTTATCTTATGCATTTTTTAAATGCAATAAATTAAAATAATGTAAATAGCTAGGATAGAATACTTACCTTGGTGGGGGAGAGGATCTCCCTCAAGCTTGTCCTTTTGCTCATTGTGGTGGCCGGTAGTATTGGAACAATCCTGCCCAACGTTGTGCTTCTTCGTCTTGGATAGTTTGCAATAGTTGGGCATTTTGTTGTGCCATATTCAGAGTTGCAGTCTTGCTCAACTTGCATTGCACCCCATGTCATTGATGAGTTGATCCATTTCCGATCCTTGGCTTCGACGGCCCCTCTCCCGTGTGGACGGACGGGGAGTGCGCACTCTTGGAGTGTGCTGTTGAGGTGGTTCCGTGGACCTTGAAATGTCCATGGAACTTGCCTCATCGCCTTCTTCTTCATATCTCCCTGCAGCTCGTGATGTGCCACCTTGCTCATATTGAGGGGCTTGTGACATGCTCCTTGTCACCCTTCTTGGTCCTTGTAACACCCAAAAAATTGCATTCTTTTAAATAGTGGGAATTTATTTAATTATGCAATCAGTTGATCATTCCAATATAGGGAAATAATAATTTTTCTCAAATATAAAATCAAACCTAGGTCATACACATGTATGATGCATTCATGCTGGAGCATTTCTTCTTTGTACTGTTGTAGCTTATTTGAATTTTTTCAAATATTTCAAAACCCAAATTGAAAATCCTTTTGGAAAATGGAAAAGGAAATAGAGAAGAGCCCTTCCCCTCTCCTTTCTGGGCCTGTTTTCCACACCCTGGCCCCAGCCGGCCCAGGTCGGATGGCCCGAGGCCAGCTCGGCCGACCTGCTCCCTCCCTTCCCCTTACCCCCTCTGACTGACGACCGGGCCCCACCGGGCAGCCCCTTCCCCCTCCCCTCTGCTTCTTCCATGGACGAGAGGCAGAGCACCGCCGCGGCCGAGCACGTGCGCGCGGAGCGTTCCTCTGCCGTGACTGCCAACCGGGCCCAGCGCCTTGACCCGCTACTGTGGAGGACCCACAGGACAGCCCCTCCCCTATTTCCCTCTGCTGCTCGCCGAGAGTCCGACGCGGGCAAGAAAGAAAACGGCCGAAGCCGAGTTCGTCGCCGCGCCGAGAAGTCTGAAGCAGAGAAGAAACGGCCGAAGCCGATTTCTCCGCTCGCCGAGTTTGTTTCAATCTCCGAGATTGTCGTCACACCTTGGGAGTACTTAAGCAGCGCCACAGCCCCTCGTAGCCGTCACCTAACCCTAGCCGCCTCTTCTCGCCGCCACTGCCGAGCTCCCGCGAGAACCGAGCAGCCGCCGCCGCGAGCAATTAGCTCGATTCGCCACCAATTTTCTCTCGGTAAGCCTTTGAGGAGCTTCGCTGTGATCTTGTGAAGTTCCCGAGCACTTTCCCCCTTTGATTTGTGCACTGACACGCCTCCGCCGCCGTTGCAGAGAGCCACCGTCCGCCGGGTCACGCCGCGAGCTATCTCCGAGTCGATTCCGACCATCCCATCACCCTAGGTGTGCTTGCGATGCTCTTCCCGATCTATGGGTACCCTTCCCGACCTATTTCATGCACTGCAGCGCCGAATCGCCTTCTCCGGCGATGTGCCGGCCATGGCGCCGCCACGGTCGGCTCTGTTCCTGGCCGGGAGCACCGCCACCCCTCCTCTCTTTTAATTTGATCCGCCGATTTTGAATCGGACGGCCGAGAGCAGCCCATACCGATTCGGCCGGCGTTTTTGCGGATAACCCCCTGCAGTTTTTAATGCTTAACCCGCAGCCCTTAGTGTATTCAGTAGATTATGTTTTCTGTATTTGAAGGCGTATTTATTTTCGGTTTATATGAAAATGTGTTTTCAGATTTGAAATCAGAACTGTTTTGTTTGTAGTTTCTCCGTTTTAATTCCGATTTGAACGACTCAAATTGCGTTAGATTCGTAATTTGATGATCTACCAGTTAGTACCACTGTTTCATATGTTATTAACTTTTAAAATTCGAGATTATATTTAATCTATTATTATTCTATTATAAATCTTGTAAAATTCATATCTTCCTCGTTTTAAATCCGATTTGCGCAAACTTTATATCGATGTGATCGTAGCAACGTGTAGATTTGTTTTATAACCTTTTTAATTTATTTTCTCTCTATTGGTGTACTGTTCTAATGAAAACTCTTGTTTGTATGCATGATTGCCCCTGTATGCGTGTGTGTTGTTATGATGGATCGAGTATAGACGGTGAGCCTTACGTGGGTGATCAAGATCAGTACTTCGACAACCCGGATCACCAGAAGTTTGCTGATCAAGGCAAGTATTAGTATGGATCATCCTTGTTGTCCTATTCACCAAATAAATAATTGCATTTGCATGTGTCTTCCTTGTTAACCATAGTTACTTCCTAGTTTTGTTATCCTGTTCCTTGCAACCTATGGGATTATGCATATGGTAGTTGATGCTAGTGCGTTATTGATATCATGATCATGTAAACTGATTAATTGAATATGCAATAAGGATTTAAAAGGTGCCTTTTTAGCAACATGGAACTAGGGGATTGGAGCATAGTTTTGTGATGCTCCATATCCTTTCCCCTTGGTAATGATCTGTCAGCAAAAGCTGGGACTTACAGTGCAACTATGAGGGCTACATGGCTCTGGTTTTAGTCAAGTATAGGTCCTTTTTCTAGCTTGTTAGAGGTTACCGAAAGGCGTGATGGGACCTGACGACTCGGGTATAGTGCGGCTCCTGTCCGAGTGTGTATAACCTGCGTGACCTTGTGCCACGAAGAAGGGGGGCTCTACATCTGCTTGCCGGGTCCCTAGCGGCCCTAACTTGTTAGACGAAGTATTTTGAAAGACTTCATAGTGAAACCCTGCTCTCTCACCTTGGTAGTGTTATGGGAGTAATTAACACGAGCAAATGGGAATCACGGCTCATAGTGAAAGTGCACAACCTCTGCAGAGTGTAAAATTGGTATACTAGCCGCGCTCACGGTCACGAGTGGCCCGGAAAACTCACGGAGTAGTTATCTTTCGGGGTGATGTTTACTTGTTGCTAGTCTATTTATTGCTACTCATTAATTGTGTTTACTATGATCATGAGAATGGGCTTATTAACTTGTTGCTATTCAATTGCATAAAGGTGATTAATTAAAAGCAAACAACTGTTAAACTCGTGTCAACCTTTTGAGCCTCATGAACCCATGCTAGTCTTGTTGAGTACGACATGTACTTACGCTTGTTTATTTTTCATTACTTGGTTAAAAATCCCGGATGGGTAACAGATGGTGATAGTGATGAGGACTACCCAGAGGACTACTAGACTTGTGCTTCACCAGTCGACGTTCCTAGTGCTATGGAGCTACCGCGAGAGTTATCTTTATTTTTCGCTGTGTAATGACTTTGATATTATTCGCTATGTATTAAACATTGGTTATGATACAATTTATGCAATTTATTGGCTTATGTGTGTGACTGATCTCTGGGCGCACATAAGATTATGCATCCCATTTTATCCTTAAAATTAGGTGTGACAGATTGGTATCAGAGCTATGTTGACTGTAGGACGCAAGCCTAGTTAGCACTGGATAGCCCTTAACTTTATTATCTCTTTTTACTTGTTATATTAATTTGTTACAAGTTTTTGCTGATATCCTACCCTTGTCCATTGCAAAATTTTGACTTAACCTTAATTCTTGTAGATGGCCAACCTTAAGCGCACTGCTCGCAAGCGTGTCATGCCACCTAAGAGGTACCTGTAGCGCTTCATCTCTGGAGGACGTGTATCCCGACCGGAGGTACCCGTGGAAGACGTACCAGTGGAGGAGCCCCAGCAGGAGGTGCCCGCAGAGGAGCCCAGTGAAGAGCCCTTGGAAGACAGCTATGAAGACGTACCTATGGAGGACCCTCAGGAAGATGAACCCGAGAAGGTGGAGCCGCAGGGTGACCAGGATTGTGCTGGCGACCCTAATGACGAAGATGATGAAGGCGACTCGGATGACTCCGACGACCCCGATGACGATGGCGATGATGTTGGAGACCAAGGTGGAAAACCCTGGGTGGGAATGATTCACTATGATCATCATGGTGATGACTACTACCACCCGCTGCTTCTCGACTTGGTGCGCCGCTTCTACCCCAACGCCTCGGTGCTGTACAAGACGGAGCACTGGAAGCACCCTGACTACGCCGACTACTATGAGACGAGGGTGTACATCAAGGAGGGAAGCCAGGTGAAGAATATCCACTATGCTGTCTCCATTAGACTCTCCAAAGCTGCCGCCATCAAGGATGCCGCACGACAAGCTCTTATGGTGCACCGCCATGAGAATTGGGACATCATCAAGTGGGAGATGCACCGCTACCTTCCCCGCCGTCAGAGTGGCCAAGCTAACTGCAGCATCGCCGGTCCACTTGGAGAAGTGAATGACCGAATCCACGCTGCCTTGGAATGTTTGGCCCAGACCAACACTTTTCTGGACCAGACATTAGATGAGCTGAACACCAGGACTGAAGCTAACTACAAGCTCAGCCGGGCGGTGGATGAGTTGAACAGGCAACTCGGTGTTGGACCCCCTCCGCCATCACCAAGGTGCCCAGCTGAATCGCCAGCTAAGGAACCGAGGTGACCATGGAGATGCTCACACCCGCACCGACATCGACCCCTAGAGGAGTTACCCCCAGTTAGTAGCAAAAGACGCTAGTAGCGCGAGTTGAGTCAAGTCGAGTCTAGTTCGTGTCTTGTGAACTTTTGTGCTAGATTGCTTTTCTTATGAACAATGCTTGATTTGGAGTTTGTAATGAGTGCTGAGATTGTGGGCATGTCCGCAAAATCTCTTTATATAGGTTTGAATTAATGTATAATAGTTTGGGTTGATTATCTCAGTTTCCAGCAGTGCTGTTTTTCAGACCTCTTTGCCTCAGTTATTTTTCCTATTCAATTATATATGACCCAAAATCGTGAATTTTTTTTTGAAAAACTAGACTTCTATAGTTTTCTTTGGCCGCAAGAATCATCCCAATATCAAGTTACGGTTTGGGAGAAACAAATGTCACAAGTCAAAGTTTCTGCGCTGTCTGTTACTCTGAAACTAGTTTCGAATCAAATCTGTTTTTGATAAACTTAACGACAGAATCTGGAGAGATGGTCTGAATAAAAGTTGTTGAGTTTTTCTCATGCTTTCCAACCATGTATAGCATGTCTCTATTTGACTTCGGGAACTCCAGATATGACTATTTTTCTACTCTACCGTTGTTGGATCGCGCCCAGAATTTCCTGTTCTAGTCTTTTAAGTGTTATTTTAATAGAAAAGAATTCTAAACCTCACTTCAATGATTTGAACAGCAGATGGCCCACACCAGGAGGAACCCAAGGGGTGGTGGTACCTCTGAAGAAAATGCTAATCCACCACCACCTCCGCCACAGCCTAATATGGAGCAGCTGATGATGATGCAAACACAGCTAATGCAGCAGATGGCCCAGAACATTCAACTGCTGCAGCGAAACAATGGCAATGGGAACCCACTTCCACCACCCCGTGACAAGAGAAGCGAATTCTTGAAGGGACGCCCGCCCACCTTTGATCATTCCAGTGATCCTCTCCAAGCTGATGATTGGCTGCGTGCAATAGAAAGGCAGCTGGAGATCGCCCAATGCAACGACGTCGAGAAGGTTCCCTATGCATCCGGGCAGTTGCAGGGAGCTGCTCTGGATTGGTGGGAGTCTTTCCGTTTTGGACGTGCCGACCCCATCTCTTGGCAGCAATTCCGTGAGGGGTTCCGTAATCATCATGTGCCTGCAGGGTTGATGAAGCTGAAGAAGAAGGAGTTTCTTTCTCTGAAGCAGGGAGGTATGCTAGTTGCCGAGTACCGTGACAGGTTCATCCAATTGTCGCGGTATGCTCCAAAAGAGGTTGAAGATGATGCCAAGAAGCAAGAGCTCTTCTTGGAGGGACTGAATGATCGTCTCCAGTACCAGTTGCTCTCCCACACTTTCGCCAACTTCCAACAGTTGGTGGACAAAGCTTTGATCATCGAGAGCAAGCGCCGTGAGATAGATGAGAAGAAGAAGAAGAGGAAGTTTCAAGCGCAGTCGTTTGGAAGCAACAGCCGCTTTCCGTAACAACCAGCAACAGCCTCAGCAGCAACAACGTTTCCAGGGACAGTCTGGATTCAAGAACAATTTCCAGAATCAACAACGTTCCCAGAACCAGCAGCGTTCCCAGTACTAGCAACAAGGTGGCAACCAGGCGCCACAACTGACTGCTCCCAACAACATCCCAGTGAAGAATGGTGCCCCCAACAAGTGTTTCCGTTGTGGCAAGGAAGGACACTTGTCCTATAATTGTCCTGAGAAGCAGAATCCCCAAGCCTCCCAGAAGCAGAACAACCAGCAGAGAGTGCCACCTCGCACCGGGAAGGTGAACCATGTGTCGGTTGATACGGCACAAGAGACTCCAGAGGTCATGATGGGTACGTTCAATATCGACTCCATCCCCGCTACAGTTCTTTTTGACTCTGGTGCTTCGCATACTTTCATTTCGCACACATTTGTTAGAAAGCATGGTATTCCCATTAGTGTCATGAAACATCCTATTATGGTTTCTTCTCCGGGTGGTGTTATGCAAGCTACTCTTCAGTGTCTCCCGATTACTGTCTCATTAAGGGAGGTAGAATTTGAGATAACCCCTACTGTGTTAAATACTGCCGGAATTGATCTTATCCTGGGTATGGATTGGATGATGAAGAACGACATCAATATAAAGTGCAAGGAGAAGGTCGTGACTATCACTACCCAGAAGGGAGATGAGGTCAGAGTTGAGGTTGCTCTGCAAGTGCAACAACAAGCCACAGTACATCAGCTCAGAGAAGAAGTGCAGCCGGATAACTCAGTGGTGGATGAGTTTGAAGATGTGTTTCCAGATGAGTTGCCAGGTATGCCGCCTGACCGTGACATTGAATTTATCATTGAGTTGTTACCTGGTACAGCACCTATAGCTAAACGTCCATATAGAATGGGAGTTAAAGAATTAGAAGAACTTAAGAAACAAATTAAAGAACTGTCAGAAAAAGGTTTCATTCGTCCTAGTTCTTCACCTTGGGGAGCCCCGGTTATTTTTGTTGATAAGAAAGATGGTAGTCAAAGGATGTGTGTTGATTATCGGTCACTGAATGAGGTCACCATTAAGAACAAGTATCCGTTACCTAGAATTGATGACTTATTTGATCAGTTGGGAGGTGCTTGTGTATTTTCCAAGATTGATCTCCGTTCAGGTTATCATCAGTTGAAGATTCGTGACTCTGACATACCTAAGACTGCATTCACTACTCGGTATGGATTGTATGAGTATACGGTAATATCCTTTGGTTTGACTAATGCACCTGCCTACTTCATGTATCTAATGAACAAGGTATTCGTGGAATTCTTGGATAAGTTTGTTGTGGTGTTCATTGATGATATCTTGATCTACTCCAAGAATGAAGAAGAGCATGCCGAACATCTGACATTGGTTTTGCAGAAGCTCAGAGAACACAAGCTGTATGCCAAGCGAAGTAAGTGTGAGTTCTGGTTGAGAGAAGTTGCTTTTCTAGGACATATTGTGTCCAATGGTGGAATTTCTGTAGACCCAAGCAAGGTGGCAGACGTGTTGAATTGGAAGCCGCCAACTGATGTGACTGGCATTCGTAGTTTTCTTGGTTTAGCTGGTTACTACCGAAGGTTCATTGAAGGATTCTCCAAACTTGCGAAGCTAATGACTTCCTTGCTAGAGAAGAATGCCAAGTTTGTGTGGTCTGAGAAGTGTCAAGCTAGTTTCGAAGAATTGAAGAAGAGATTGACAACAGCGCCAGTGTTTGTTTTGCCGGACCTAAGTAAGAAGTTCTCTATCTATTGTGATGCTTCCCGCCTAGGTCTTGGTTGTGTACTCATGCAAGAAGGAAGAGTCGTAGCATATGCATCGAGACAGTTGAGGAAGCATGAGTTGAATTATCCTACCCATGATTTGGAGCTAGCAGCTGTGGTTCACGCTCTGAAGTTATGGAGGCATTATCTGATTGGTCATAAGTGTGACATCTATACAGATCATAAGAGCTTGAAGTATATCTTCACCCAGTCAGAGTTGAATTTGAGGCAACGTCGTTGGTTGGAATTGATAAAGGATTATGATTTGGAAGTGCACTATCATCCTGGCAAAGCAAATGTTGTAGCAGATGCTCTTAGTAGAAAGAGTTATGCTAATGGGATTCAAGCAACCACTATACCCGCAGAGTTGTGTGCAGAGATGGAGCGTCTCAACTTGGGAATTGTGATCAATGCTGTTGCGATGGAGGTTGAACCCACACTAGAGCAAGAGATACGAAAGGCTCAGTTGGAAGATGAGAAGCTCAAAGAAATAGCAGAGAACATTGTGGTTGGAAAATCACCCGGATTCAGGCTAGATGAGAATGGAACCTTATGGTTTGGGAAGAGACTCTGTGTACCTAAAGTGAAATCCATCCGAGACGCTATACTGCGTGAAGCTCATGAGTCAGCATATTCTATACACCCAGGAAGTACCAAGATGTATTTGGATCTGAAGGAAAAATATTGGTGGGTTGGACTGAAGCGTGATGTAGCAGAATATGTGGCTATCTGTGATACCTGTCAGAGAGTTAAAGCTGAACACCAGAGGCCTACAGGATTGCTACAACCACTAAAGATACCTGAGTGGAAGTGGGAAGAAGTAGGTATGGACTTCATAGTTGGATCGCCACGTACTCAGAGAGGTTATGATTCAATCTGGGTAATTGTGGATCGACTGACTAAAGTTGCTCATTTCCTCCCCGTCAAGACCACCTATACCGGAGCAAGACTTGCAGAGTTGTATATGGAAAGGATTGTGTGTCTACATGGAGTTCCAAAGAAGATAGTGTCCGATAGGGGTACGCAGTACACCTCACTGTTTTGGCAACAAGTGCATAGATCATTGGGAACACGGTTGAATTTCAGTTCTGCATATCACCCTCAAACTGACGGTCAAACTGAACGGATTAATCAGATTTTGGAAGATATATTGAGAGCTTGTGCTTTACAGTATGGAACGAGTTGGGATAAGAGTCTGCCGTATGCGGAGTTCTCTTATAATAATAGTTACCAGAAAAGTCTCAAGATGGCACCCTTCGAAGCATTGTATGGACGCAAGTGCAGGACACCCTTGTTTTGGAATCAAACTGGAGAAAGTCAAGTGTTTGGACCGGATGTGTTGAGAGACGCAGAGGAGCAAGTCCAGACAATAAGAGTGAACTTGAGAATAGCACAATCTAGACAGAAGAGCTATGCGGATACACGGAGAAGAGAACTTGCTTCTAATGTAGGAGACTATGTATATCTTAAAGTGTCCCCGATGAGAAGTGTGAAGAGGTTCAACAGCAAAGGAAAATTGGCACCAAGGTATATTGGTCCTTTCAAGATCCTAGAGAGACGTGGAGAAGTGGCATATCAGCTAGAACTTCCGGAAAGTTTGTCCGGTGTGCATGATGTGTTCCACATATCTCAGTTGAGAAAGTGTTTGAGAGTACCGGAAGAGCGGGTTCCCGTCGAGGAAATAGTTTTCAACGAGGGTCTCACTTATGAGGAACATCCAGTGAAAATTTTGGAAACCGCAGAAGGAGTTACAAGAAGTCGAGTTATAAAGATGTGCAAGGTGCAGTGGCATCGGTACTCTGAGGAAGAAGCTACTTGGGAAAGAGAGGAAGATCTCAGAGAAAAGTACCCGGAGTTGTTTGAGTAAGCACCAACTGAATCTCGAGGACGAGATTATTTTTAAGGGGGGTAGAATTGTAACACCCGACAAATTGCATTCTTTTAAATAGTGGGAATTTATTTAATTATGCAATTAGTTGATCATTCCAATATAGGGAAATAATAATTTTTCTCAAATATAAAATCAAACCTAGGTCATACACATGTATGATGCATTCATGCTGGAGCATTTCTTCTTTGTACTGTTGTAGCTTATTTGAATTTTTTCAAATATTTCAAAACCCAATTTGAAAATCCTTTTGGAAAATGGAAAAGGAAATAGAGAAGAGCCCTTCCCCTCTCCTTTCTAGCCCAAGAAGCAGCTTGGCCTGTTTTCCACTCCCTGGCCCCAGCCGGCCCAGGTCGGATGGCCCGAGGCCAGCTCGGCCGACCTGCTCCCTCCCTTCCCCTTACCCCCTCTGACTGACGACCGGGCCCCACCGGGCAGCCCCTTCCCCCTCCCTCTGCTTCTTCCATGGACGAGAGGCAGAGCACCGCCGCGGCCGAGCACGCGCGCGCGGAGCGTTCCTCTGCCGTGACTGCCAACCGGGCCCAGCGCCTTGACCCGCTACCGTGGAGGACCCACAGGACAGCCCCTCCCCTGTTTCCCTCTGCTGCTCGCCGAGAGTCCGACGCGGGCAAGAAAGAAAACGGCCGAAGCCGAGTTCGTCACCGCGCCGAGAAGTCCGAAGCAGAGAAGAAATGGCCGAAGCCGATTTCTCCGCTCGCCGAGTTTGTTTCAATCTCCGAGATTGTCGTCACACCTCGGGAGTACTTAAGCAGCGCCACAGCCCCTCGTAGCCGTCACCTAACCCTAGCCGCCTCTTCTCGCCGCCACTGCCGAGCTCCCGCGAGAACCGAGCAGCCGCCGCCGCGAGCAATTAGCTCGATTCGCCACCAATTTCCTCTCGGTAAGCCTTTGAGGAGCTTCGCTGTGATCTTGTGAAGTTCCCGAGCACTTTCCCCCTTCGATTTGTGCACTGACACGCCTCCGTCGCCGTTGCAGAGAGCCACCGTCCGCCGGGTCACGCCGCGAGCTATCTCCGATTCGATTTCCGACCATCCCATCACCCTAGGTGAGCTTGCGATGCTCTTCCCGATCTATGGGTACCCTTCCCGACCTATTTCATGCACTGCAGCGCCGAATCGCCTTCTCCGGCGATGTGCCGGCCATGGGGCCGCCGCGGTCGGCTCTGTTCCGGCCGGGAGCACCGCCATACCGATTCGGCCGGCGTTTTTGCGGATAACCCCCTGCAGTTTTTAATGCTTAACCCGCAGCCCTTAGCGTATTCAGTAGATTACGTTTTCTGTATTTGAAGGCGTATTTATTTTCGGTTTATATGAAAATGTGTTTTCAGATTTGAAATCAGAACTGTTTTGTTCGTAGTTTCTCTGTTTTAATTCCGATTTGAACGACTCAAATTGTGTTAGATTCGTAATTTGATGATCTACCAGTTAGTACCTCTGTTTCATATTTTATTAACTTTTAAAATTCGAGATTATATTTAATCTATTATTATTCTATTATAAATCTTGTAAAATTCATATCTTCCTCGTTTTAAATCCGATTTGTGCAAACTTTATATCGATGTGATCGTAGCAACGTGTAGATTTGTTTTATAACCTTTTTAATTTATTTTCTCTCTATTGGTGTACTGTTTTAATGAAAACTCTTGTTTGTATGCATGATTGCCCCTGTATGCGTGTATGTTGTTATGATGGATCGAGTATAGACGGTGAGCCTTACGTGGGTGATCAAGATCAGTACTTCAACAACCCGGATCACCAGGAGTTTGCTGATCAAGGCAAGTATTAGTATGGATCATCCTTGTTGTCCTATTCACCAAATAAATAATTGCATTTGCATGTGTCTTCCTTGTTAACCATAGTTACTTCCTAGTTTTGTTATCCTGTTCCTTGCAACCTATGCGATTATGCATATGGTAGTTGATGCTAGTGCGTTATTGATATCATGATCATGTAAACTGATTAATTGAATATGCAATAAGGATTTAAAAGGTGCCTTTTTAGCAACATGGAACTAGGTGATTGGAGCATAGTTTTGTGATGCTCCATATCCTTTCCCCTTGGTAATGATCTGTCAGCAAAAGCTGGGACTTACAGTGCAACTATGAGGGCTACATGGCTCTGGTTTTAGTCAAGTATAGGTCCTTTTTCTAGCTTGTTAGAGGTTACCGAAAGGCGTGATGGGACCTGACGACTCGGGTATAGTGCGGCTCCTGTCCGAGTGTGTATAACCTGCGTGACCTTGTGCCACGAAGAAGGGGGGCTCTACATCTGCTTGCCGGGTCCTAGCGGCCCTAACTTGTTAGACGAAGTATTTTGAAAGACTTCATAGTGAAACCCTGCTCTCTCACCTTGGTAGTGTTATGGGAGTAATTAACCCGAGCAAATGGGAATCACGGCTCATAGTGAAAGTGCACAACCTCTGCAGAGTGTAAAACTGGTATACTAGCCGCGCTCACGGTCACGAGTGGCCCGGAAAACTCACGGAGTAGTTATCTTTCGGGGTGATGTTTACTTGTTGCTAGTCTATTTATTGCTACTCATTAATTGTGTTTACTATGATCATGAGAATGGGCTTATTAACTTATTGCTATTCAATTGCATAAAGGTGATTAATTAAAAGCAAACAGCTGTTAAACCCGTGTCAACCTTTTGAGCCTCATGAACCCATGCTAGTCTTGTTGAGTACGACATGTACTTACGCTTGTTTATTTTTCATTACTTGGTTAAAAATCCCGGATGGGTAACAGATGGTGATAGTGATGAGGACTACCCAGAGGACTACTAGACTTGTGCTTCACCAGTCGACGTCCCTGTGCTATGGAGCTACCACGAGAGTTATCTTTATTTTCCGCTGTGTAATGACTTTGATATTATTCGCTATCTATTAAACATTGGTTATGATACAATTTATGCAATTTGTTGGCTTATGTGTGTGACTGATCTCTGGGCGCACATAAGATTATGCATCCCATTTTATCCTTAAAATTGGGTGTGACAGTCCTGCAACATTTTGGCTTCTTGCCTCTCGGTCCCAATTTATGGTTAGTGTGCGCAGCGCATACAACCGACGCCTCTCACAAGGAAGAGAGATTTCGGCTATATGGCCGGGATAAATCATTTTTATATCACCATTTTCATCTCTTTTTAGGACTTGAGTACCCATGAAGAAATCTCCGGTCACAATATCTCTAGGAGAAGCAATGTATTCAATGTAATGTTTTCCATCTAGCAAGTCCATTGTTTCAGCAATGCGCGTGATAAAAGAAGTGAAGAATAAGGGCTCGCTTCTACGGAAAATACCAAGCCAAAAGTGGAATAACATCTTAGCAGGTAAAACTTTTATTTTCTTTGTCATGGCATAGAGCAGTCTTAATTCATCATTATAAAGAACTTACACATTAGAGCCAGGAAGAAAAGTTATAGCCATCCAATAGCGGATCAAGCGTAAAGTAGGATTATGGATTTCATTGGTTTTAGGGTCAGAGCAATCATTAGATCCTGTTATAGTTTTCCAAAATTCAGCTTTATCAAATCTTCTTGTTGCATTAACAAGGTCTAGATGACAGTCATTATCAAAACCAAGTGCCATACTGAAAACTCTCCATGTTAAATTATACTCTTCATTGAATATGCAAAAGTAGACATTATTTTTAGTGGCTTATAAAGAGCATAGAAATTCAATGTTGAGCTTTTCTATTCCAAGTTCTTGCACTTCCCAAAAACTTCCCAAGCCGATTGTATTGAAAATAGTATGAAATTCCATGGTCATACCTGTGCTGTCCAAAAGGACAGGGTCGATGATGCCGGTATGTTCATACCCTCGGTGTCGGATGGAGGTGTACCTTTGGTACTCTTCTTGATTTAGCATGAGGCCGCTCTCAGGGTTGAACGTCCTCTCGGAAGGCACTCCAAAGCTTCGTCTTGGTGGAGCTTCTCTTCCTTCATCTTCATCATGGCGGGGTCGTCGGGAGGAACTCCCTACGACACTCTTGGCCTTCTTGAGTGCGGAGTAGAACTTCATCCTGCAACAATGAGCTCACACAAGAACACACTACAACAACAGGGATTAGTGTTAGCATTAGCGTTAGCTATCCCACTGTTAGTAGTCCTTGTGGGGTATGGCTACCTCCACAAACAAGAATTTGAGAGCAAAGATGAGAGTGAGACAAGCTTCTACTACTATAATATTTTTGGGTTTTTGGTTTGAGTGACTAAACTTAAACTAAACTTGAGAAAGACCATGCTCAAATGGAGAGAAGAAGGGAGATTGTGTGCTCCGTAGGAATCAGCAGGTTTGGGTGTGGATTTGAGCACACAATGCAAGGGTATTTATAGGGGGAGAAGGGCTGGTGGTCGGGCCACTAGGCCCAGTTCGGCCGACCCCTCCCCATTTCCAAATTTTTGTTTTTTCAACTTTGGACAGGCAATATATTTGAATTCAAACTTGACCTTACTGACAGCTCTCAATTGATGGGTCGGCCGAACCCATTATGATAAGATTAGGGTTGCTTTTGCCTTTGGACAGGGAATCTATTTGAATTCAAATGCAACTCCGCAGAGAGGACCCAAACAGTGGGTCGGCCGAACCAAAAATTACAGGTTTAGTGTTGCTTTTACCTTTTCACAGGGAATCTATTTGAATTCAAACACCACTTTCTTGGGGAGAGCCAAAACATGGTTTGGCCGAACCAGGTTTTCTCCCCTTTTAGCTCTAAACAGTGTGTCCAAGAAAGTAGAGACTAGTGGTGGACCAAAAGTTTTGAAATTTTCAGAGATTCCCTTGTCTAGTGTTTTGTGAAGGTAAAAGGTGTATGACGAAAGTGGGGACATGTTTAAAGTGATTCCCATGGACCATGGGAACACTCATGCATGCCAAAGTGTCCACTTTTGAAATTTTGGATGGATGTGGGTGTTGGATTCTCCTTGAAGCATATGAGAGTGGTCATGACAAAAGAATGGTCGACCAAAATTCAAAAGGAGCTAGTGTTCAAATTTTAGGAGAATGATCAGGACACCAGGCCAACACCACCAGAGGTGGGTGGGCCCCATGGTGGGGTCGGCCAACCCCACCTAGGTGGTCCCACCACCTCAGGTGTGAGCAAAAATAATCTTTTTCAAGTTTTATTCATCTACTTGTTTTATTTTGCAAAATTTAAATATGAAATGCAATGAAGAAAATGCAAAAATTGAAATGCAGGAATTAAATATGAGATAAATACTGATTTACCTTACCAGCAAGGGCTCCATGTTTTAGGTCCATAGAGCAGGACCTCTCCATTTCGAGTTCATTCTTCGGGTGCTTGATCGGTCCGGGAGATGGAGACCGTGATGATCGCACCTCTTTCTTCCGTCATTCTTTCTTGGTTGATGCTTGTAATTTGGCGGAGTCAGCCTTGTTTATCACCTCAGCCTTACTTACTAGTTCGGCCTTTTTGGACCTTGGCGGTTGATTCTTTCGGTGGGGTGCATATTATGGCTTGTTTCTCCACAGATTCTTCCTTGCCTGTTGCATCGATTTATAACCATTGAAAGGACATTTAATTCTCTTACCTGAGAGTTGGAAGTGGACTTGGCCGGATCCCATGTTGATGATGGCATTCACGGTGTTGAGGAATGGCCTTCCCAGGATGACGGGGACTTCGTCATCGGCCCCCATGTCAAGAATGATGAAGTCGGCGGGGATGTATTCGTCTTGAACTTTGACAAGGATGTCCCTTAACAATCCCTCGGGGAAACGGATGGATTGATCGGCCATCTGCAATTGGACAAAAGTGGGGTACAGAGGCCCCCCTAGCTGGTTCTCATACATTACCTTGGACATGATGTTCACTCTAGTTCCAAGGTCGCAGAAGGCGTTGTCGAAGGTGTGTGGCCCGATCTCGCAGGTGATGGTAGGATGGCTGGGGTCACTCTTCTTGGCCATGAATGGCAGATCAAGAAGACAACCCGAGTTTTGCCTAACCAAAGGCTTACCCAACCTCGTAGAAATTAACTTAACACCCTCAATTGGTTCCTCAGGTTTTCCTGGGATCTTACCTTGTTCGAAGGATGGAACAGCTGCTGCTATTTGAGCTAATTGGGTTTCCAACATTTTATTAAAGCTCAATTGGTTTTTCATAGTAGTGTTAAAGCTATCCATTTTCTCACTAAGATTTTCAAGAGTCTTATCATTAGCCATGATTTTCTTGTTTATACTATCATTGATTTTAGATTGGCCTAAGACAAGATCTTTAAGAGAAGGTTGGTTACCATAAGAATTATTAAAATTATTGCTGTAACCATTACCTTGATTTCCTTGGTAGAAGGGGCACAAGTTCCATCCTCCTTGTTGTTGAGGTCGATAACCGTTGTTGTTGTTATTGATGAAGCTCACTTCCTCCTTCGTCTCGGGATAGTTGTTGCCCGAATGATCTTCTCCACCACATACCTCGCACCATGGATCAGCTTCAATTGCTCGTGCGGTGGCAGTGGGTCTAATGGCCTCTTGTTCCTTGTTGGAACTTTCTTCAATCTTTTTCATCAAGAGGTCCATTTTTGCTGAGAGCATGTCCACCTCATGAACGGTGTGCATACCCCTTTTCTTGGGCTGGAGACGCTCCTCATTCCATCCTTGGTTGATAACCATCTTTTCAATGAAGACTTTGGCGTCTTTGACATTGTGTTGCAGGAATGCTCCTCCAGCGGCAGCATCAAGGTGACTACGGGCTAATCCAGTCAGCCCATGGTAGAAACCTTGGATTAGGAGCCATTCTTCAATCCCATGATGAGGACAGGCACGAATGTACTCCTGGAGACATTCCCATGCTTCGGGAATCGTCTCGTCCACTTGTTGTTGGAAGCTTAAAGTTTTGCCATGGAGAGCGCTTATTTTGCCCATTGGGAAGAACTTCTTGAGAAAAGCGTTGGCACATTTCTCCCAGGTGGTGACTTCACTCTTGTTGGCATAGAACCATTGCTTCACCTTCCCAAGCAGTGAGAACGGGAACAGGTGAAGACGGATGGCGTCAGCTGAGACATTCTTGATGGTGAAAGTCCCACACACCTCTAGAAAGTGCTGGAGATGGGCGTTGGCGTCTTCGTGTGGCTTTCCACAGAATGGATTAGCTTGCACCATGTTGATGAGTGCAGGCTTGAGCTCAAAGGTAGTATCTCCAAAGTTGAGCTGTGGTCCAGTGGCAATGTTGTCAGCGGACGGCACAGAGAACTCAGAGATGGTCTTTTGGACCATAGCTTCCTTGACTGATAATGTAGAGCCTCTTTCCTCGAACGGATTCAGGTTTGAAATGAACCTTTGAGGTGGAACTTGATGGCGTCTAGTTCTTCTCAACAATTGCTCGGGATCTTCAATATAATTCGATGGCAATTGGAAACCGCTCATACACTGTCTAGCTTCACAGTAACGAGAAACATAGATAGGGGGTAAGCCCCTAACACTACTCGATAACCAAATTGATAGTAGACTCCGGATTCAATTTTTTTATTAATATTCCTAAACTGATGCTTTCCCCGGCAACGGCGCCAGAAATGCTTGTTGACACTTCTTAGGGCAACCACCAGAGACAGGGTGTTAGGCTATCTCTGATAACAGCACCAGAAGTGCCTGAGGGTATTTCTTCTGTCTATTGGATAATTCCGCAAGCGCACAGAATATACCACTGTAGCACTTCACCTGGGAGTATACCAATGTATCGTTATTTATTTTTATCCCAAGGAAAAGCGGTTACTAGGAATAATTAATAAAAAGAGAGATCCTTAAGTCTATAGCAACTTAGTATCAACTAGTGATAGGGGGTAAATCGATATGTAGAGGAAACGGTAATGACACCAAAACACGACAAGGTATTGAGATAACTAAAGATAACTAGTAGAGTATAGCTAGGTGGGAGGACAACGAGTGAGTATAAGACTCCTATGACACTTACTTTACTCTTGTGAACTATCTTATCAAATAGAAGAAGTATATCAAGACAGCTACCTTAATTTCGGTGTGCAGGGGATAGGCGAGACAGTAGGGGATATAACCTCTACCCGAAGCGGCTATTCTCTTATGGGAGCCTACCTTTTAAGAACTTGACTAAAACATGTGGAGGGATACTAAGACTAGATAGGGCTGTCACCACCTGCTAGCACCCACAAACAATCCGTGCGACAAGCGGCATTCAAAGGCAAGATCTAGTCTAAGCACCACGCTTACACTAAGTCTTACTACTCTAGTTGCATACCAACAACTAAAGTAACCTATGACAGGCGATGAACTACACACGTGAGCTGGTTACAGGATCACTATCCAATATAACTCAACTATAAGTTAAGATAAAACACAACAATACTATAAAGGATAGTAATGCACTAAGTAGAGATATAGTAGAGTAAAGTAAAGATAATATATTGATAAAGGTAAAGTCTTACAGAAGGGAAAGGTACAAGCGCTATACCAGACTCTCTAGTAGACGACTTCGGAGACTCCAAGCGTAGCTCGACTCGATTCTAACTCCCACACTAGACTAATACTACTACTAAAGAGTAGAACTCTTGTGACTTGTGACTTGTCTTGTGTTGTGTTGTGTCTTGAAGAGGAATGGGCAGCCTCTATTTATATTGGAGAGTGTGGGGATGCCACGTCAGCGATCCGTGTGCTCCTCAACTCTCCACCCTTGGATCCACCGCCTTGTAACCGCCTCAAAATAGACGGTCTTGGTAATTTGAGCACATGGGAAGCATGCTTGGAGTCGGTGGGGAACGTCGGTGGCCGGGGGCCACACCACCTGGTACGGCTGACCCCTATGATGGGTGGGGCCAGGCCAAGTATGGTCCCCACCAGTCATAGGGTCTCCCCTGGTACTTGTCCTGTCTTGATTGCTTCATTTCATGCCTCAATCCGTGTGCCTTTGATCTCCACCGTTGAATGAAAGCACAAGTTGATCCGATGGATGAAATGACTTGGTTGGAATGTCACACGGATCCTGCCATGTCACCAGAGCCAGGTGGGCCCCATGGGTGTTCGGCCGACCCATGGGTGGGCCTACCCTTGGCTCTGATCTCCCATTTGATGTTGTATGCACTGTGTGGAAAGGTGGTGGCCTGGGGCAACAAGACATGGTTCGGCCGAACCATGTAGTTCGCCCCTAGCTGGTCACTTTTGCACTGTTTTGGTGTTCCCTGCGTTCAAAAGCTTAAGAGTACATGTGGAACTAGTTATTGATAAAATATGCTCATGATATGTTTATCTTCCCTTGAATCCGAGGCCTGTTGGCGGTGTTTGAATGTGGAGTTTTAGGGTGTATCCACCGTCAACATTGGTGAGTGGCATAGCATCTCTTGCATTGATATTTCCGTGCCTCTGACATGATCCACATCTCCGGACAAAATCTTTGGTGTCTTCATACATAGTTGGCCAAAAGAACCCACTCTGCCAGATTTTAGCATGAGTGCGGAATGCTACAGAATGACCTCCATATGGTGATGCATGGCACTGAATGATCGGCATGCCCTCTTCTACTGGTACACATCTTCTAAGTAATCCATCTGAACAAATTCTGAAGAGGTATGGCGGATCCCATATGTGGAGACGATTTTCATAAATATGCTTCTTTTTATTTTCCCCTGGTGGTACATAACCTGCAACCATAAAGTTGACAATATTCATGTAGCAAGGGTCTGACTTGGTCACTTTAAACAACATGTCATCTCTCAATGAGTCATTAATAGGCAATTCCTGAGGTTTCTCAAAGTGTATTCTAGACAAGTGATCAGTAACAGGATTTTCTATTCCTCTTCTATCTTTAATTACTAAGTCAAATTCTTGGAGTAACAAAATCCATCTTATCAAATGAGGTTTAGCATCTTTCTTAGTGAGCAAATATTTTAAAGCAGCATGATCAGAATAAACAATTACTTTTGCTCCTACTAGGTAAGATCTAAATTTATCAATAGCAAATACAACAGCCAGGAGTTCTTTTTCAGTTGTTGCATAATTTAATTGTGCTCCTGTCATAGTTTTACTAGCATAAGAAATTGCATGATGCTTCTTATCTTTTGTTTGTCCTAATACTGCCCCTACAGCATAATCACTTGCATCACACATAATTTCAAAAGGTAAAGACCAATCAGGGGGTTGAATGATTGGTGCTGATGTAAGTGCTTCTTTAAGAATATTAAAAGATTTTAAACATGCATCATCAAATTCAAAAGGAACATCCTTAGCTAGCAACTTAGTCAGTGGTCTAGGAATATGTGAAAAATCTTTTATAAATCTGCGATAAAAACAACAGTGACCAAGAAAACTTCAGATTCCTTTTATATTAACAGGTGGAGGTAGTTGTTCAATTACTTCAATTTTTGCCTTATCTACCTCTATACCTCTTTCAGACACTAAATGTCCTAACACTATTCCTTCTCTAACCATAAAATGACATTTTTTTCTAATTAAGGACTAAGTGCTTTTCTTCACATCTCTGCAAAACCTTATCTAGATTTTCTAGACAATCATCAAAAGTTTTTCTATAAACTGAAAAATCATCCATAAAAACTTCCATGATTTCTTCTATCATTTCATAAAATATAGACATCATACATCTTTGAAAAGAAGTAGGTGCATTACATAATCCAAAAGACATTCTACGATAAGCATAAGTTCCATAAAGACATGTAAAAGTGGTTTTGCTTTGATCATCAGGGTCGATAGGAATTTGGTGATATCCAGAATAACCATCAAGGAAACAAAAGAAAGCATTATTTGCCAAACGCTCTAACATCTCATCAATAAAGGGCAGCGGAAAATGATCTTTCTTTGTCGCTTTATTGAGTTTTCTATAATCTATGCACATTCGCCATCCTGTAACAGTTCTCTGGGGTAGCAATTCATTTTTATCATTTTTAACTACGGTCATACCACCCTTTTTAGGTACAACTTGAACAAGGCTTACCCACTCACTATGCGAAACAGGATAAATAATTCCAGCATGCAAAAGTTTCAAGACCTCTTTCTTAACAACTTCCCTCATCGTATTTTGAAGCCTACGTTGGGGCTCTCTAGAAGGTGTAATCTCTGGGTTGGTTGGAATACGATGGGTGCATAAAACAGAACTAATCCCCTTAAGGTCTTGGAGTGAATAATCAAAAGCAGCACGATGTTTTTCTAAAATAGTTATTAATCTAAAAGACTCTTCTTCAGAAAGTTTATCATTAATAATCACGGGAGAATTTTGATCATCATTCAGAAAAACATATTTAAAGCCAGAAGGTAGTTGCTTAAACTCAATAGAAGGCTTAGGTGGCTCTAATAATTCATCCAGAGGTTCAGGATCAATTGGATCCTCTTCCTCTTTATTAATGAAGAACTGAGTATCATCCTCTAAATTAGGTTCAATAAATTTCTCAAATGACACAGCCTTAATTTCTTCTATCGGATCTAACTCAGGAGGTGGCTCTGCCTTATCTTTTAATGCATGACTTATAGGCACTGAGAGGTTTAATCCCTTCCCAAGTTTAATTTCTAAATTGCCCGTACAACCTTCTCGCAAAAGTTTTCCTATTAGTAACCCAATCATTACATCAAAATCCCAAACATCAAAGACATAGAAATTTAGCAAAATTCAGAATTCATTAATCACAATAGGAAGAGAACATAAAACACCTGAACTAGGAATAATATGCCCTGAATGATTTTTCAATAATTTATTTGTAGGAATTAATGGCATATCTTTCAAGAATTTTTCAGCAAATGTAAAAGACATAATATTGACACCTACTACTGGATTATAAAAGGCATCAAAAAAATATGCATCAATTTGACATTTAATAGTAATGGCAGGAGAATTTAAATGAATTATATCATTTGAAAGCTCAGATTCTATCAACCACTCATTACTCATAAAAAAATTAATTCTCTAGTTATCTCTCTAAGGAATTTTAAATCAGCAGGATATGAAACATTAAAGCTTTTAAAATTCATAGACTCTTGTGGTTTTATAATTATATGATAGCGTGAAGTGTTTCCATAATCATCAAAAAGTTCATCCTCAAATTCAAGCATAAAATCAGAAATAGGAGTTATCTCCTCATTAGATAGTTCAGGTAAAGGTTGAGATGAATCAGACAAAAGTTTAGAATCAAACGACAAAAATTCATCTTCTAACAACTTTTCTTTTTCTTCAGGAAGATCAATTAAGATATTAGTAAGAATATTTTTAGCATGTGAAGCAGTAATATGCATAAATGCTCCTCCTGCAGCCAAATTAAGGTATTCTTTATTTTTATCATCAAGGCCTAAAAAGAAATGTTGCAAAACCATAGGTTCTGGCAAAGCAAGATTAGGTCCAGAATTTATAAATCCATCAAAGCGTTCCCATGCCTTGCCTAATGATTTGTTATCTAATTGTTTAAATCCAATAATTTCAAAACGAAATTTAGCGACCTTTTCAATTGGAAAAAATTTAAGACAAAAATTAGCACGCAATACTTCCAAATCTCCTTGACTACTCCCAACATGGCGATTATACCATTTCTTTGCTTTTCCTGTTAATGAAAATGGAATGAGTTTCCATATTAAAGTTTCATCTGCCATGCCCTTAATGTGCAAACATGAACATGTCGGCTCAAAATCAGCTAAATGGGAATAGGGGTTTTCGTTAGAACTACCAGAAAAAATGTGATCCTGAACTAACTTAATTAATCCCGGGCATAACTCATAGCCAGATGATGTAATAGGTAAAGATGATTCTTTTGGCTAGAGATACCATCCCGATGGTGCTCCCTATTGATATAAAAGTTGGGACGTGGGTTCCATACTTTAAAAGATAAAAGATAAAAGTATAATACAAGATTAAGATAGACTAAGCTAAAATCAGCAAACCGTTCCCCGGCAACGGCGCCAGAAATGCTTGTTGGTATAAATTAACTGCACTCTATTAAACATTAATAATATCAAGGTATCCGCAAGCACACAGATAAAACAACCCGATGTAGCACTTCACCAGACAATCCCGGTTTTAATATCGAACCCAAAGGAACAGTAGGTGATACTGACTAAGTCTATTGGCTCTTAACCCGATAAAACAATCAATCCAGAGAATATCAAGAATGAGGAGATAACAAATGATTATCTAGATCCGACAACCGGTAAACTTTGAATAATATCGTTCTAATCGGGCAGTGACATGAATAATATCGTTCTAACCGACTTGAAACAAGGGCCTAGATGACTTCTAATAGGTGGTGGTAGAAGACTCCAGAAGACAACGCGGGGGAAACCCTAGGGGGCGCCGGCCGGCCCTACCCTGTGGGGTTTCGGGCTCCGGTGCTTCGGGTGTGTTCCAGATGCTTCTAGCGTTCTCGTGAAGATGTTTCCTTGGCGGTGAAGTTTCGTAGCAATTATGCTCTCTAATCCTTCTTTTAAGCTTTTCTAGAAAATCCCCTGGAAAATAGACAATTCACCAAAACTCGTGGAATCTGTCAGTAATAACCCTATTCTACTGGATATTCATGTTTAATGCAGGGATAATTGATAATAAAATTTGGATGATACCAAGTGTCAACAGAAGCTTCGGCTGTTGGCGCGGTGTAGGAGTCAGCCAAGCTTGAAGAGGACTCAGAGCCAGACCTTTCCCGAGAAGCGATGCTGGAAGCCGGGCCTTGGCGAAGGTTCAGTTGCGGCGCAGTGCGGCGCACTGGTGGAGCATCGCCTATCGGCGTGCCTAGAGGAAGAGGCCGCTACTAACTGAAGATTACAAGGGGAAAGACGTATCAAAACAAGAAAGCCGAAGACAATATTCGGGGCATGACTCGGCTTACCTACTATGGACGCGCAGCAACTGGAGCATCAACGCCCGCGCTGCAGCGTGAGGAGGGCCAGCAGCTTCCCAAGCCGCCTGAGCGGCTCGAGATGGTCCGGCGTCGGCTCCGGAGCCCCCAGTGGATCAGCCAGGGGTGTTGCTGCGGCAGCAATGGTAGTCAGATGGGGGATTCAATCAGGTGCGTCGGGATGAACAGTGATCTTACCTCAAGAAGGTTTGGAGCAAGTGAGCCTGTGACCTGAGGGCACGAAGTCGCCGACCGAGCTCGTCGCCCTCGGCAGGGTCCGTTGCCGGGCGCTTGCCGTGGTCTCCATGGCCAGCCATTGGTCGGGTCAAGAAGAGGAGATGCGAAAGAGAAAGGGCTGAGCAAATTGAAACTGTCGAGTGTGCGGTTCTCGGCCAAGTCTCTACCTTTTTATGAGGCGGAGGTGTCAAGGGCGGTTCCCTCGAAAGACGAGACGGCGCAGAGGATTTTATGCTAGAATTAAGGTGTGGTTCTTGAATCCGGAAAGGACGCGGCGCTTGGGGAACGAAGCGTCCCGATCGGCTATTCTAATCAGCAACCGTCTCGATCAGCTATTCTAGTCGGTGACCCAGAATCGACTATCAGATCGGCTTTGTGTGCCGGTGCCAGGAGATCGGCTGTTTTAATTGATTTGGAACAGACAGTTGAAAATAGCTGATTCGAGTCTAAATAAGGGTGTTTGGTGTTTTCGCATGCAGGGCAAAATGTTCACAGCATCAAACAAAAAAGATTACAATCCCCGCAGTGACCAAATGGAATAAATGACTTCGGCGTGCAGGGTATGGCCGGCCTAGATGGATTGTTGATCTTCGTCAGCCATTGCTTTTAGACAACTCAAGCGTTGGTGAATCATTCTCTCATCGGCGACCATAGCGCTGATCTGTTTTCTCTTCTGGGCAATGTCAGCGGTGCCGGTTGATGCAATTACCTCATGGTGAGTGATGGCCGAATTCACCTCTTCAAGCTCTTTCTTCAATTGCTCACGTCTGGCTTTCAGTGTCTCCAACTCCGATTCAGCTGTATGAATAGAGCTCTTGAGAATCTTGACCTGCTCGGCCAGCTCAGCGGCCCCTTGTTTGTTCATCAGTTTGCTGTTGCTCAGCTTCTCGAGTTCTGTCAAATTTCAGTGAGCAGATACAATCTTTGGGACTGCATTCTTGAGTTTGGTTAGTTGCTTCAGGGAGTTGAGGGCCTCTGAGTGAGTCTGTTGCTGAATAAGTTGGATAGCTTGATCGATTGGCTCGGTGTGTAGAGTTAGGTCGATCAAATCTTTTTCCAGCAGAGGAAGAAGCTCGCTTAGCCGGTTTTTGAAATCTGGCTCTGGCAGTGTTGAGAGTTTGGAGCTGAGCTCTTCTTCATCGCAGAATTCTTCTAAATTGAAGGAGTAGCTAGGCGATGAGGTCTGTGGCACCTACATTTATGCATGATGTGGATGGAGAATGAGATCTTTTTAAGATAATCGATTGGTTATGGGAGATGGTTAAGTATTTTACCTTCTCAGAGCCGGTGACAGGTGCTGCTAATGAGCGAGTCTGCAGTTCCAGGTTCGGTCTTTGCATAATTGACCGAGTGTCTGAGAAAGGGAATGGTCGGAATGAGCAAGGGAAATGCAGTGACAGCATTAACAGCCAAAGCAGCTTACCAGGGTGTGAAGGAAGAGTTGAGTCTTGATCACCTCCCAACACTGGACTATTTGGCTGCATTTTTAGAAATTCAAGCATAAGATGTCGCAAATGAAAGACTCCAAGGAAGATAATGTGACAAACCTGAGTACGATTAGGAGATGCAGTGACGACCAACTGTTGACGGTCGCTAACACCCTATTTTACCATCAACATTTCACCCATAATCAAGGTAAAACCACATGAAAAGCAAAGAACTCACTTTGAAACTTAACTAGTTCCACATATCCTTGGAGAAATCTTGTGTATGTAGCAAAAATTGTGAAACAAGGCAAAAATGAAGCATACCAAGACAGCTTGACGCCTCAGCTGCCACTTGGGAGCCAGAGGGGGTGCGCCCGCCCTGTCAAAAGTGCCAAATGGCACTTGCCACCTCACTGATCCGTGTGCCAACCTCCCAAATGGCCTATGGCACATTGAAACAACATCAACGACTCAGATACAAGGCACGAGGATCCAGTGGCCCTATCAACAGAGCGCCCGCCCTATCCAAGTTGTAACACGTCCACAATCCGAGGGAAGGTGTCCAGGAGTCATCTACACCATCAAATGAAGTCGGTTTTCATCCAACGGTGATCAAGTGATGTGCCATTGATTGAAGGACCCACATGTCATCCTCCCAGGGTTGCAAACCGCCATTTCAGGGCACCAACCGACCTTGCAACCTCCATAGGGGAGGAAGGAGAGCTGTAAGATGCAAGGCGATGCATCCAAGGCGGTGCCCGCCCTCCTAGGAGGGCACCCGCCCTGCTTCTTCGCGCCACTGACCTCCAGGACCTCTACAAGTACCCCTGGAGCACTGTTACACTATAAATAGGACTTGGATCCTCACTTGTAAGCAGAAACACACTAGAAAACACTAGGGATCCACTTGAGATTCAGCTCATAGTCAGTAGTAGCTCCTCTCTCTCTCTAGCGAAGCTCTGCTCTTAGGAATAGTGCTAGCTAGAGAAGAGTAGAGTGGTGGAGAGAAGTCGGGAGAACGAGGATGTCTGTGGAGGAGCCGGGACTGTCGGCGACCTCCTCTGCGGTGTTCTTCACTCTTATCGGTAATAAAGATCCCCTTCCTCATTTATTTATTGTTATACTTTAAGCAGTTGCATACTTGCTCATTGCTTGGTTAGAGTACTCTAATTCTTGAGCTCGAGTTAGAGTAGTAAGTTTTATAGATTAAGCACGGTGCTTAGGCTATAGCTTACCCTCGAGTGCGGCTAGACCCACGGATAGTAGTGGTAGGTTCTAGGTAGTGACAGCCCTAGAATCCTCTAGATTCCACGATGTTCGGTCTAGTTTTATCATCGTAGGACTTTGGGACGTACGGTGCCTAATCAGTCGAACCCCAGCGAGTTTAGGACTTTGCGTGTCCTGGGTACAGCAGTCTCTTTGGTATGACAATCATTTGATCTTTTACTGAGATAGAGTTCTCCCCCAAAACTCCAGAGCTACCTAGCGTGTTTCCACCTTAGTTATACTTCATTGATTTATCCATACTAAGGTTATTACCCCATTTATCCATATCTAGATCCTTGACTATCAGATCTTTGGAATCACAAAACCCAGCCTTCCTTTAGGAAATTATAAATTTGACACCTGGTACTCCCAGGTAAAGAGCTACATGATAGTTCTGTGCGCTTGCAGAATCCCATCACCTATCCTATAGAGCTACCCATAGCATTTTTGGCCAACAATCACATACTTTGAGCATAGGGATTGACAACCCCGTTGATTGCGTTGAGAAGTATTATTACCATTGCTAGAGGATAGATTTGGCTACATTTGATAGCGTTAGTGTCTGTCAAAAAGCATTTTTGGCGCCGTTGCCGGGGAAGGCAACTGTTGAATTCCTTTGATTTGAGTCAAGTCTAAATAGTTATCCTTAGAATCACGAATATGGCCGAAAGGATCATCCGTGAATTCTCTGCTCCTTCTGCTGCTAATATAGCAACAGGCCCTAGTGTCATCGAGGTGAACACTCAGTTCGAGTTAAAGCCCGCATTGATCACAATGGTTCAAGCTAGCCCATTTTGTGGCAAAGCTCACGAAGATGCTAATGCACACCTCCAACATTTCTTGGAGATATGCAGCACCTTTACCATTAAAGGAGTAACCCCAGACGCAATTCATTTGCGACTCTTTCCTTTCTCCTTGTTAGGAAAAGCCAAGCAATGGTTCTATGCGAACCGAAATGATGTGGACACATGGAAAAAGTGTTCCAACTCTTCCTAGTGAAATTATTTCCACTAGGCAAGGCCAATGCACTTCGCAATAAGATCTCTAGCTTCCAACAACAACCCGATAATCGATTCCCAAGGCTTGGGAACGAATGCTAGAGTATGTCGCTGCCTGTCCACACCATGTTATGGAGGATTGACTTTTGATCCAAAACTTCTACCATGGATTAACCCCTCTTGATAGAAGCCATCTAGATGCTGCGCCGGTGGAGCATTCTTTTCTCTTAAAGTTTTAGATGCGAAGGCTTTGATCAGGAAGATGGTGCCCAATGAAGAATGGAACGAGGAACGTCTGCAACCACGCAAGCGAGGTATGCACTCTTTAAAGGAAGCTGACATGATTGCAGCTAAAGTGGACCTACTGGCCAAAAGGCTAGAAAATTGCGAGAGGATGCGTACACCTGAGACCGTGCAAGCCATGGAGACTCACATGACGTGTGAAGTCTGTGGAGAAGTTGGCCATTCTGGACACCATTGTCCTGGGACACATGAAGACCTCAACTTCATCAACAATGATAGCAATTTTAGTTCTTCAAACCAAGGATGGACTCAGCGCTCCAATTTTCAAGGTAACACCTTCAATTCTTCGCAACGTCCAAACAACCAAGGTAATAATTACACTTCTCTTAAAGATCTTGTCTATGGTCAAGGTAGAATGACTGATAGTATATACAAGAAACTCCATGGTAATGATAGGATGCTAGACAGCATAAATGCTAAATTGGATGATTTCTCTTCTGCAATTAAGAAATAGTTTACATAAGATGCTTGAAACCCAATTAGCACAACTGGCAGCTGCAATTCCATCTTTTGAAAAGATAGAATACCAAGAAAGCCTGAAACAGCCATGGAATCTGCTAATCTTGTTACTATTAGTTATAATGGCTATGAACTAGATGGATGGAATTTTTCAACTAAAAAGGGAGATCCTGGAACCCCTGTCATATCTTGCTCTATTCAATTTCAAAAGTTCTATAATGCTATATGTGATTTAGGATCTAGCATTAACATCATGTCTAAAGAACATTATGAAAAGCTGTTTTACACTGAACTAGTGCCAACTTCTGCATATGTGCAATTAGCTGATCAAACAACTTGCTACATAGAAGGAGTACTTTGTGATGTTCTGGTAAAAGTAAGAAACAACTTTGTGCCTACCGATTTCATGATTTTAGACATGGGTAATAGGGACAACTTACCCCTCATTCTTGGTCGACCTTTCTTGAATACTGTGAATGCATACATATTTGTTGCTAGTGGTAGCATGGATTTCTATATAAATGGGAAGAAAGAAAGATTTATTTTCTCTTGTGCACCGCACCATGCAACTAACATGCAGGAAAATAAGAGTCGATCCATGAGGAGGAGAAAACCAAGAATCTAGAGAAACAAGAAAGACAGAGATGTGGTTAAGAAGGAACCATCATCTACAGCCTCTACACCAGACCCCGCTACCGTCGAAGAAGGACAAGATGAGAAGAAGACATCAGTCAAGGAAGAACCTCCTTCCGAGGAAGGACATCTATGGGAGTAAGTATTCTATCTCTCTCTTTAATTATTACATTGGCATATTTCCCTTCTTCGTGCATTAAATCAATTAATTGTTAGAAGCATGTTTAAATTTATGTCTTGCATTTAATAAGACCATTTTAAAAGAGAGATTAAAAATATATAAAATAATAAAAAATAATAATAATAAAATAAAATATAAATTTGGTTTATCATAGTATCAACAAATAAAAAAAGGGGTAGAATAAAAAGCAAAGCCTAGTGATCATAATAAGATGCAAAAGAGGAAACAACCCGACCAAGAGGAGAATCTGATCCTAGAGAAGAAGCTAGCTTGGGGGAACTGTCATCCTCACCAAGGTATGGTTTCTAACCCCAGCTCATTTTTCTTAATTACTGTGAGTTATAATATGAAAAGCAATTCTAAATTCTTGCATAACAATAAATAAACAAAAATAATGATAAGATGAGAAAAATATTATGATATGTCTTTGTTGGAAATAATGAACAAATTGCTCTATGATGATTTGCAAAATCTTGTTATACAATCCTTACTATGAAAGTTTTGAGTGCGATATCTGAATTCGGTCTTAAGTCAAACACTATTGTGGGTTGCACATGCTAATAACCTAAGTTATGCTCTTGCAAGATTGAAATTTGTATAAGTAGAACTTTTGCCTGACCTAAGGAATGAGTGAGAACGAACTAGAGATTTTGATTTATAAAATTCAAACTCTTACTCATGGTTCCTTTATCGAATTAAATACCTACCATCAAGCCATACATCCACAGCCAACTAAAACCACCAAAAGAAAGAGCTCTTGTCTGTTTTGAGCTTGCTTAGACCTTATTTGATCTAGGTAGAGAAACTAGTCATATTCTTTGATAAGATCACGTACACATTCCGCCTATGTATTACTTCTACACTGGAAGTATACATCTATGCTCCACACACCAATTGAAACAACCAACCACAATCAACTTTTGTCCTTTTGATAGATGGGGAGTATAGATTACTGAAAAAAAGAGAGAGCAAGTGCTCAAGGAAAACAAAAGAGGACTAATGTCCCATGGGCAGGTGCCCATATATCTATTCCTCAAAAAAATGTATTCAGTAACCATGCTCTCCCCTATCTAAGGCTAAGGAATAAGTCTCAAGGAGCCCACCAAATAATTTACACTTGCACTTCTTCATCATTTTATATGACTTGTTGCTTCCTGTGATCTAAGAGTCTAATCTTGCAATACATTCAATTCAAGTATGCTTTTGCTCCAATCCTATAACCCCACATAAGCTTTAGGATAGACATGAAAAGCTCTTTTGAGCTCTTGTGAGGTCCATCACACTAAGGAGTGGTTGAGAGTACCATTAAAGGAACCAAAGCAAGATTTTCTTTTTCAAAAGAATAAAAACTCTCTACTAAATGGTTTCACTCTACCAAAGTAAGGGATGAAGTATCTACTTATCTATGCTATCTTGTTTTTGCATGACCCATGGTGAAAAAGCTATAAGCCCCATATAGTTAAGACATAAGATGAATTTTTGAATCATGGTCAATACAAGAAAAGTGTTGGTTTGTATGCAAGATCTTTGTGAATTATTACATTAAAGAAATTCCTGATCCAACATTGCCATGTTAAACCACATCTTTGCTTGAGGACAAGCAAACGGTTAGCTTGGGGGAGTTTGTTGACGGTCACTAAAACCCTATTTTACCGTCAACATTCCACCCATAATCAAGGTAAAACCACATGAAAAACAAAGAACTCAATTTGAAACTTACCTAGTTCCACATGTCCTTAGAGAAATCTTGTGTATGCAGGAAAAATGGTGAAACAAGGCAAAAATGAAGCATACCAAGACAGCTTGACACCTGAGCTGACACGTGGGAGGCAGAGGGGGGCGCCCGCCCTGTCAAAAGTGCCAAATGGCACTTGCCACCTCACTGATCCATGTGCCAACCTCCCAAATGGCCTATGGCACATTGAAACAACAACAACGGCTCAGATACAAGGCACGAGGATCCGATGGCCCTATCAACAGGGCGCCCGCCCTGTCCAAGTTGAGTGACACATCCACAATCCGAGGGAAGGTTTCCAGGAGTCATCTACACCATCAAACGAAGTTGGTTTTCATCCAACGGTGATCAAGTGATGTGCCATGGATTGAAGGACCCACATGTCATCCTCCCAGGGGTTGCAAACCGCCATTTCAGGGCACCAACCGACCTTGCAACCGAAATAGGGGAGGAAGGAGAGCCGTAGGATGCAAGACAGTGCATCCAAGGGGGCGCCCGCCACCCTAGGAGGGCACCCACCCTGCTCCTTCGTGCCACCAACCTCCACGACCTCTACAAGTACCCCTGGAACACTCCTACACTATAAATAGGACTTGGATCAACACTTGTAAGCAGAAACACACTAGAAAACACTAGAGGATCCACTTGAGGTTTAGCTCATAGTCTTAAGTAGCTCCTCTCTCTCTCTCTCTCTAGCGAAGCTCTGCTATTAGGAATAGTGCTAGCTAGAGAAGAGTAGAGTGGTGGAGAGAAGTCGGGAGAAGGAGGAAGTCTGAGGAGAAGCCGGGACTGTCGGCGACCTCCTCTGCGGTGTTCTTCACTCTTATCGGTAATAAAGATCCCCTTCCTCATTTATTTATTGTTATACTTTAAGTAGTTGCATACTTGCTCATTGCTTGGTTAGAGTGCTCTAATTCTTGAGCTCGAGTTAGAGTAGTAAGTTTTATAGATTAAGCGCGGTGCTTAGGCTATAGCTTACCCTTGAGTGCGGCTAGACCCACGGATAGTAGTGGTAGGTTCTAGGTGGTGACAGCCCTAGAATCCTCTAGATTCCATCATGTTCAGGTCTAGTTTTATCATCGTAGGACTTTGGGACGTACGGTGCCTAATCAGTCGAACCTCGGCGAGTTTAGGACTTTGCGTGTCCCGGGTATAGCATTCTATTTGGTATAAACAATCATTTGATCTTTTACTGAGATAGAGTTCTCCCCCAAAATTCCAGAGCTACCTAGCATGTTTCCACCTTAGTTATACTTCATTGATTTATCCTTACTAAGGTTATTACCCCATTTATCCGTATCTAGATCCTTGACTATCAGATCCTTGGAATCACAAAACCACACCTTCCTTTGGGGAAATATAAATTCGACACCTGGTACTCCCAGGTAAAGTGCTACACGATAGTTCTGTGCGCTTGCAGAATCTCCTCACCTATTCTATAGAGCTACCCATAGCATTTTTGGCCAACAATCACATACTTTGAGCATAGGGATTGACAACCCTGTTGATTGCGTTGAGAAGTATTGTTACCATTGCTAGATGATAGATTTGGCTACATTCTTTTGATAGCGTTAGTATCTGTCAACACCAA
Source organism: Eremochloa ophiuroides (assembly GCA_038502445.1). Taxonomy (NCBI): domain Eukaryota; kingdom Viridiplantae; phylum Streptophyta; class Magnoliopsida; order Poales; family Poaceae; genus Eremochloa; species Eremochloa ophiuroides. The sequence goes on along the minus strand of JAHLJS010000007.1, from coordinate 95,778,902 downwards.
CAGGCTTTTCAGGGGCAGTGTCCTGGATTGGCATTTCAACCTGCTGCTCAGGTTCTTTCTCTGGAGAAGGGTTTGGTTCGGCCATTTCAACCGAAGGATGTTCCGTTTGTGCCTGGGGTGGTAGTTGAATATTTTGTCATAATAATAATGCAACAAGTGGGGAAAATTAGATTGTGATAATATCATACTCGGGTATGAGGTCTTTGTGATCTCGGCTTCTTGATGACCGTTTTCATGGAAGCGATGGCTTTTCTTTTAAACACAGAAGTCACTGAAGTCAGAGCCGAGGTTTTCATCATCTGGTTTAGAGATGGTGCTTCAGAGCCCATCCTTGTTGCCGGGCATGGAGGAAAGTACTCGATGACTGTTGGTGGGATTGTTTCGGGATCCTGCAGGAGATTGTCTGTTAAATGCTAATGATTAACAGGAATCGGCAATTTGGTGAATGGTTTACCTCAACATCCGAAGAAAAGCTTGCGTCCAGGGCAACTGTTGGCATTTCTTAACGTCGTTACAAAATATAGACTAAAAGTCCATCCCCGGCAACGGCACCAGAAATGCTTGTTGGCGTTTCTTAGCATTACTACTAAAGATAGACTAAAGGTCCGTCCTTAATAATAATACTTAGAAACATAAGTTGACATTCCCAACTACCATTACTTCAGAAAGGTAATCCTTGGCCCTTAGTGGTGCCGGCCTAGGTAATGCAGTCTGGTAATAGCAGTTAGAAGTGCCGGATTGGCCTTCCTAGCCTGTCATTACTTATGATATGCAAAACTGTGGCACGGCACCGTGGGATGCAACAAGAATTACAATCCTTAAGTAACGGTACTTAGGTACGCCAATCGATAGCTCAGTAAGGAATAAGATTACTCTGCAAGCGCACAGAACTATCATTGTATCATTTCAACCCGTGAATAGGGTGTCGTATTTATAATTTCCCGTAGGAGGGCAATATGCATCAAGCGTGGTGTAAACATGATCACTTATTGAGTGCAATGGTAGGCATAGAGTAAACAAGAATAAGACATGATTTCAAGATAGTGGACACACTTATGGATCAACCTCAAGGAATAAAAAGAAAATAAAGAATAAAAGAATATATCTAACTGAGCAGGCATTGGTCATATATAATTATGCAAAGAACTGTTAGCAAATCATCTAATTAGGAGTTCTAGTATCAGGACTAAGTCTGGGGTGATAGGAAGATCGTCGTAGCTGGTCTGCCAGCTGATAGAGACTTTACGAACTCCTACTCAATATCCGAACGTGGGGGAATGCTAGGGATGGACAGGGCTGTCACCACCTGTCCACCTACCCCTCTGCCCGTGGGATACCGACATATCCGCCGATCTCCGCATACCTGAGCACCATGCTCACGTACTTGAAAACAACTCCTAACCCCCGCGGACCCCAACCCTACGGATTGATAGGATAGGTTAAGAGCAACCATGACAGCACGACGAACCATCACCTCATTCCTAGTTCTTCCTCTATTCATGCTAATTTGATGAACAATGAAGAACGATGATGAACAAGTCAAGAACATGATACATAAACTATGTTCTACCTCATATACTATGCTCATAACAAGATCATAACTAGACTCCAGTTCACATGCATAATCATATAAGTATGATAAGAACTTGCTCATGGAAGAAGACCGAATTATATTCATACCAAGATGATCCTTTTCTTCCAAGGAGACAAGCTCTCCTTGACAGCTCTTGCCTTGCTCACAAATTACTAATACTACTCTAAAGATACAAGTGAGAGGTGTGAGATAGATGACTCCAAATGATGTGTGTCTTGAAGGGGATGGAGCACCCTCTATTTATATTGAAACTATGACAGTTTGGGCGTTCTAAACATGGAAGCAGGTGAAACCGCCATCATCAAACCACCTTGAATACTGTGGCTGAAGATGGGCCCGGGAAGTGCCATCTAGGGGGCGGCCGCCCCCGGGGGCGGTCGGTCCCTGGGAGGCGGCAACTGGCCACCGCCTTCGGGTGGTCGGTTGCTCCCTGGGCCTGGGCCTCTCCCTTGGTTGCGGATGGATCCAGTTACGCTTTGAAGGTGGACTTCTTTAGTATTCTCTGGTTGCACATTTGTTGGATTCGTCTTTTGATTTTGCGCTTTCTTCATGTTGATGCGTATTTCCACTTGTTATGCCGTAAAACCTGTAAACCATGAAAGCTAGGGATACAAGTGGAACTTGTTAGTAGTAAAGGCATATGTGCTAGAATATGATTGTTAATTCTCTTTTTAGTCTAAGTTAGTGGTATAAAATTTATCCATAAGGACCACCAACAAGACCCCCAAGCTTAACCTTCGCTCGTCCCGAGGAAATAGCCAAGTATGGCTGTTGATCAGGAGTTGCTACAATGCCGATATAATTCATAAGTGTCATGCCTATAACATAGCATTCATTCGTAATTTAAATAAGTTGGCATTCTATCCATTCTTTACCTTGATTTCTTATGGGCTTGTAGTTTCTTCAATTTCTTGGGCGGTTGCAAGATAGAATGGTTATAATAGACTCACCAATCATTCATTCTTTGATAGACCTTTTATCCGGAGGTTTTATGAATTTTTGCAAAATAAACCAAGTTCCTCAAATGATTCTCTCAATTGTTCAATGTGTATGGTTTACCTTACCAAAGGCATTGTAGTGTTGCCATTTCATCCTACTACTAAGGCTGAGAGTGGAGTTTTGGGTAGGTATGAAGGTGGGCATACTTACATTACTTATATTGCTGAGTCAAAGACCGGACCATAAGGAGATACAAGTCATATACCTTGATTGAGACGTGCAAGTGTGTGGAATGGTGAAAACCTATCTCTAATCTTTTTGGCGCTCCATGCATCATGATTCTCTTTTTATTGGATGGAATAAAACTCTTGGGAGAAATATGGGCTATAAAAATATCATCCTCTTTTTCTCTTTTTTTTGAACTGGTTATCTAGTTTTTGAAATTTTGAATCGGGGCTAAATTGGTCATTTGAATTGAGATTTGCAATTCAAATTTTTATTTAACAACTTCAAAATCTCCAAATATAAAAGTTTCTCAAAATAATGAGATCTACAACTTTTATTTAAGTCTTAATTGAAAGTTGTAGATCTCATTATTTTGAGAAACTTTTATATTTGGTGATTCTTAAGTTGTTAAATAAAAATTTGAATTGCAAACCTCAATTCAAAAGACCTATTTAGCCCTAATTCAAAATTTCAAAAAATAGATAGAATCTAAAAATAGTTTAAAAAGCAAAGTTGTAGAGCATAAAATTTGGAACAACTTTTTATTTTGGGAGTTTTTGAAGTTATTACATAAATTTGGGAGAAATTTGGAAAAAACAAAAAGGTGATGTCACTGCTACAATATAAATGGACTACCGGTGAACTGCATACAAAGGTTAGGAACGTAAAACTGCACTTTGAAAGATGATGGACCTAGATGACGCACAGAACAAAGGTTAGGGACCTAAAACTGCACTTTCAAAGGTGATGGACCTAGATGACACACCGGCCAAAGGTGAGGGACCTATGGTGCATTTTGCTCTATCCAGTAATATTGTAAGGTCCTGCTGCTATCCAATCACGAACAGTGCTGATACTGCAATTCAATTTTAAGTTCATCGACATATAAGCTGCCTGTCGAGCTGTTGTCCAAAACAGCTCAGTAGCTTTGCACCAATTAGAGGATCACTGCATATTGTCGGTTATCAATTTTATTTTCATCAGAAACTGCAATTGACAATATTCGCAATTTATCTGAATTAAAAAATGCATATAATAGCTGGTTTCTTTCACTATAGATATTTAAATTAGCTCCTAGAACCATTGAGCACAGACAATTATAGTCATCTTCATCTAGAGTCAAACTCTGCATGCTGTATAGACTCGTGAATCATGAAAATTAAACTTCCCATAGACAAAAAGCAACAGACGTTTTTTCATGTAGTGTATTTAGATTGGTCACACCAACAATAATGAAGCAGTGAGATATATGGTATAAACAGATGTAGGGATGGACTCAAAAACCATGTCCTGCAAAAGCAGCAAGATAACGCAAGCAACCTTGAAAACAGCTCAGGGCTGTATGCTTTAGTTTAGATACATGCAAGGATAAAACACTAAAATTAGAGATAAACAAATATAAACAAAAACTCATGCCAACCAAATACACATAGTTAATGGTGAATCATCTTCTGCCAATTGCCGCACCAAATTGGTCCATAAACTGAAATATAACCTGTAATAAAGTATGTCTAAGTCATCACAGCTTGGGTCATAAACCTTTCAGACCCACTTACATGTTCGCTAAAATAGTTTTTTTTTTACGTAAAGTATGTGAGGCCAGCCTATTATAATTTTCCTCCTAAATAAATGCAGCTTGCAGAAAGTAAACACACAGTTTTACACACAGTCCTTTTTGAGATCCCAATTGAACTATATACTTGTCTCACACACTATTTCATATGCGTAAATTCAGTAGTCATAGTGGTGAGAGCAAAGCATTTGGCAAAAAATAACGATAAATGATGCTGCATATATCTCACAACTAATACTAACGTAGTTGCTCTATTTTTTAGGCATCGCTCTGAGAGAACATGACATGCATGGCTAATTCCAGCAGTAGCAATAAGCAACAAATATTTGTGAGAAAAAATTAAATATCTCGAACCTATTTAATGCAATAGCAATACAATGGTGCATAGGTGTGAGGCAAGTACTCTGGATACAAGCTGAGCACCAAACATTATCCAATAATGGCACCAATATAAGGAGCTGAAATGCAATTGAGGAGCTGAAGCTCAATATGAAATACCCATCATAATCTTTCCAGCTAAAACTCCATTTCCAATCAGGTTGTGACCAACTGACTCGGAACTATTAGTTCGTTTGACAACCACCCAATGCCTACACGTGCAATTTTGAAACCCAGGCACCAAAAAATTGACAAGACTAAATATACAGATGCAAAGAGAAGACATATTACCTGCCTCCTCTTGGTGGGGTAGAGCGAGGATGGCAAGTGAGGAAAATAGCGGCAGAGGTGTTTGCCGGACTCCCTGCACAAAACGTGATCCTACAATTAAAATAAAATCATTGACGGCACAATAAAATTAAAGATCCTATCCTGCAATTAAAATTTACCATTCCAATAACCAATTGACATGGTCTTAAATTCACACACATAATTTAATATGGAATGGCATGGTCTCAAATTTGCATACAAAGTACGTGGTCTAGACGTTCCTGATCCTTACTAATGCTCAAAATCCAAAGCTTCTGTTTGTATGAAAATCAGAGAGGACCTCAGTTTTAGATTGGAGCAGTGTTTGAATGTGTTATTTGGTTAGGAAGGAAAACAAGGCGCAGGCTGATAGCTTCTTGTTTGTTATTCCTATGAGGTTACAAATGCAGCAACAAACTACTTCAGTTAGTGCCTTCATGTGTGCAAAAAAGGACGAAGTTGATGATGGCAGATTAGGACCAAGTTGCTGAACCCGAGTTCAACAAGGTCGCAGCCCAAAACCATTATCAAAATATGGGGCACCAAGTTGCAGGCCTACTGATCACTATTTTATCAGAAAACCAGCCCAAATTATCAAGAGTCGATGCTTTTATTTGCCTAACAACAAACTCAACAATGCTAGCATTCTACATTTTTCACCAAAACTCAATGTGAGAAGATAGTAAGAATTCATGAAAAGTCCACACAAAATTATAAAAATTAAAGAAGTGGGGAGTCACCAGTAGTTGAACTTTTATTGTGAGACAACACCCTTGCTGATCAAACATTGCATAATCAAATGAAGCCAAATCATTCAGCAGAAATACCACAGCTCTACCCCAGCCAGGGAAGTTTTCAAATAGACTGTACTGAATAATAGTTAGCCCTTTGAGTCATTACCCAATTCAGAAGAAAAAAAAATTCAGGCACCACAACCCTACATACTCAACATAGAAGCAAAAAACTGTGGCAAACTGAAATTACAGGTGTGTTGAACAACCATTTGAAACCCAAATCCTAATCAATTTTTAGAACAAAAAGTCCTGGAGGCTTTCATCTGCACATATAACTTACAGAACAATAAGAAGCAAATAATATCCTCCCGAATCACAGTCTATCCATAAAAAAATGCTCTGTAAACAGATTATATTCTTATTTTAGTTCTCCCAACAGCATCCTCCTAGTCTACACCTCAAGTCACTCTCGGTTTCCACACAACAACATGTTTTGATTCAGAAAGAGAATTGCTTGTGCATTGCCCTTTCAATTTTCCTAAGTGTCATCATCAAACATTAGTTGACTCAGCTACTCTGAGTTCAGAAGATTGCAAACAAGCTCCTTTTTATATTAATATGTTCTATTAGTTGACTGACAATGTGAGATAATTAGTGATGGCAATGGGAAAAAAAATGCTATCTCATGTTTACAAAGCCTAAAAGGTGGGCATACAACCAGTTTAAAGCTATGTTAGATTTTCAGAAAAAATCCAGTGCGCTTCGCATGAGCACCACATCATATGAGCTACTACATGACCTAAATATCAAAGCATCAAAAAAGTTAACCCATATCAAACTTTTAATCGGACTGAAATACAACTTACTGATAGTCTAGGTACACACCACATCCTACAGGTATAGGAGAGAACACCCTCTAAGAGGCATTTCCTCAAACACGCGGTGCGCATGATATATATATATATATATACACGTGCTGGATCCTAATGACCTCGTTCCGCCGATGGGAAGAATCAAGTGGAGGATGGAGGAAATCTAAATAGCAGCAGTGAGGATAGGGAGAGGTTTGGTGGCTCACCGTAGGTCACGACGCGGGGGGCATGTGCTGCTTGACTTGCGAATGGCTTCGTCGTCGTGGCGATGCAGCAGGCCACCTCAGTTGCAGGTATCGGCGGTCATGGCCTTTGCGGGCGGTTTCGGAGCATGCGGCGTCGCAGGTAGAGGGCCTCGCTGTGGCCGAGACGGTCGATGGATTGCCGGCGGCGCGGGGCCAGTGGCACGTTTCCGGCGGTTGTGGTCTTCGTCGGCAGTTCCGGCGCGTGCGGAGTCGCAGGAATAGGGCCTCGCTGCGGCCACGACGGCCGAGGGACCGGCGGCGGCGCGTGGCCGTGAGGGCGCAGGAACGTGTGGCGATGGCGAGGTCTGCTGCTGGCGAGACGCGAGAGGGAGAACGCAGGGATAGCGAGGGTTTCGCAGGAGGTTCTGCGAGAGGAAGAGGGCACGCGGGTTTCGGATGAGAGGCGGACGGACGACCCCAAAACAATTGTCACACCAAAACTTTGCCTCCGCTTTAGTCTTATTAGTTGTAGAGATAACTTAGGCACAAACGAATTATAGACAGAGCAACTATTCATCATTTCAACAGAAGAGAAACTAACATATGTTAGCAATATGGGAGTGGAATATTTTATTTATTATTATTTTTTTTTCTTTTTTTAATAGGAAATAAAATTGCAGAATTTAAAAGTGCGAGAATTAAAATGCAAGAAATTGAAAGATACATGTTACCTCTTGTGGGGTCTCCTCCCCCAAGCTAGTTAAAGGCCTAGGTCCTGGGAATTTTCCCATAGACTGAAGGTAGGCCATCTGTGCCTCATGCCGCCACCAGTTCGCATCTTCGAGGTTCATGAACTGCTGCTAGTACCGCTCATGCTATTGGGTAGAAGTCTGGATGTGAGCATTGAGCGTACCTCGGATTTCTCTGTTTTGCAGTTCTAGTCCTCCCATGCGTGTGTTGAGGACTTCTAATGTGACCAGCTGTGGGCGTATCGGAGGTGGCATGCCTTCAGAATCTGGAGAATGCTCGTGCTCGGGCTGCCTTGACCCCCCTGCCTCCTGCGAGTGTTGCCACCCTAACCCTCCAGTGTAACACCCTAAAAATTCATTTGCAATTTAGTAATTAAATTGGGCATTCATTTAATTTAATTCAAAAATGGTTCCAGCTATTTATAGATTTGCCATTGCAACTTATTTTGGCTATAACTTTTGTGTTTTAAATCCGATTTGAGTGATTTTCGCGCTCACGTGATCGTAAAAATGCGTAGAATAGTTTTATAAACTTATTATCTTCTGATTATACTGTTTGGTGTACTGTTCTAATAGAAGTTCATTTGTTTGCATGTATGGCTTGGATTGGATGCTTGTATGGTTAATTTATATTCGATTAGGAGGTGATCAAGTTGAGTTTGTTGACGATCAAGGTGATAACCAGCAGTACCAGGATAACAACTTTGTGGAAGGCAAGTGTTACAAAGGCTCCTTGTACCTATTTATAATTAATCATTCATATATGCATGTGTTAATTTGATGAACCATAGGGATTTACCTACTTTATTTTTGTACCACATATCCTTGTTACCTATGGGGTTGATATGTATGTTGGATAGTTGCTGCCACGCAAAACCAAGATTTATTATTTAACTTGATTAATGGTATATGCAATATGATAAAAGATGCCTTTTAGCAACAAGGTATTAGAGGCTTAATCCTGAAGCGGCCACCCAGGAGATTCCGTATAACCCCGAGGACTATATGGCTCTGGTCTTAACCATATAACTAGTGCGTCTCTAGCTTGTTAGTGGTTATCGAAAGGCGCAAGAGGGGGGTGCCTCGTGGGGTCACATATGTTCCTGCCTCGTGTATAGTGCTGCGACCACTTACACATGTTTTGGTTTCTGAGGAGGATACGTCTGTGCACACTTGCCATTGAAACCTCGCGGCCACTAACTTGTTAGGGTGCCTAGTGAAAGATTTCGTAGTGAAACCCTACCATACTTCCAGAGAGGAGGTCTAGTGGGGCTGGCTACCCCCGGCATATGGGAATCACGACTCGGCGGGTAAAGTTGTACAAATTCTGCAGAATTCTTTCATCTGATATATCAGCCGTGCTCACGGACACGAGCGGCCTGGATCCTTCATGATTAATGTTCTTGTTTACCTTAAAGAATGGATGTGATAAATGTTGATTCAATTATGTTTTCAACTGGTATGGGTTACTCATTAAAAGTAGAATTAAGATAAATAAAACTTGATCAACATAAAATTGCTAACCGCAACAGTGTCAAGCCTTTGAGCCTTCATCACCTCTTTGTTATACTTGTTAAGCATGGAGCACTTATGCTTGCTTTACAATCAACAAAAAATCCCGGATGGGTACCAGATGATGGATCAAGTGATGAGTTTGCAAAGGAGTTTTCATGAGTACTAGGCGAGTGCTCCCCCAGACAACTGTCCCTGTGGAGTTTGGAGACCCAAAGGGAAGATTAAGAATAGTTTCCGCTATGCTTTTGTAATAGATGTAAGCTCTGTTGTAACTATGTTTCGATATGTAATAAAGCATTGTTCTTTGATAATCTCCATATTTGTCACTATATGTCTTGTGGACATCCTGGACACATATATAGTTAGCGCTTGGTATTCTTTAGAAAACCGGGTGCGACATCCAACCGCATAAGGATGAGGAACATGTCCCATACCATATCCATACCCGAGGGTGAACCCAAGTGTAGATATGACCGGGGACCATTCCATCCTTGGTATCGTGGTAGGCATGGCCGGGTGTGGTGCAGGTTGCGCAGGCTCTTCCTCCTGTACTTCTCTCCTCCGTGATCTCCTGTCTGCTGGAGGAAGTGTGGGTCGAAAGCCGGTGTTCGCGTCCCTTGAGGAGGTTGTATGCTTGCATTTCCCGCTCGCACTCCAAGTCGATGAAGGGAGCGTCGGCTTCGTCGATAGCGTGGCCTCTTGGCGCCTCCTCTTCTTCATGTAGCGGGCTCTCCCCACGTGTGGGAGTACTTTGACTAGACTCCCTACGGGAGCGACGGCCTTTCCAGAACATGCCAGAAATCCAACCTCCGATCCCAGTCATGGTGAGCTTGGCACAAGAACTTGACTTGTGATGGGAGTGGAAGAGGTGTGTGCAGGATTTCCTTGCACTTGAACTTTGTGGAGAATTGCTTGGAGAATGGTGGAGTAAGAGAGTGATGGAGGGAGTGAAAAATGAGAAAATGAGAGGGGTGAGGAGCTCCACCCGAATGCTCTGGTATTTATATAGCTGATCGCAAGCGGGAGAGTGCTCCTTGCAATGGCTAGTGACCGTTGGCAAAAGGCTGTGCCGCAGAGCCGTTGGCCAGGGGGCCGTCGCCCCTGGGACCGGCCGATCCCCTGACAGGGCCGGTTTGGTCCAACTTTTTTCCAGCCCCTTCTAACGGCTATTTCTAATGTGTAGCTGGTTACGAATGACTCCCATTCGAAATTTTGCTCCAGTTTTTTTGATTCTCCACAAGTTTTATTTGAATTTTCAAAAATTATTTAAAAATATTTAGACTTAACAAAATTTATTTTTTCAGAAAATTATTTTTTTATAGAATTTTTGGAGAAGAATTTATTTTGGACTAAAAATAAAATTTTGTAATTTTTAGAAGGAAATCCTTTTTGAATGCAACAAAATAATTTTATGAAATATATATATTTTTATTATATAAATATGTATATAAATATTCATTTATTATATACCTTTTTCAAAAAGATAAGTTACAATACCTGAGTGGGGACACCTCCCCCAAGCTTGAATGATGGTGTGGGCCCCTTCAGATAATTATTTATTTATTTAGATAATTACCGATGACCTTCGGCAAGGGCTCAACATTTACAGTCTGTTGGCAATACTCTTTTTCCTTTATTGATCTGTAGCTGCATGAACAAACTCGGGAGAAGTCTCGGGTTGCCCCGGGATCTTTCCCACATTGTTGACAGGAATAGAAGCAGCTATTTGTGCCATTTGTGTTTCAATCATTTTGTTAAAACTTACTTGGTTTTGAATAGAAGAAGACAAAGTTTCAAAGCTTGGCATTTATGTTTTCAAACATTTTATCGTTGAAGGATAGCTTTTTGGTCAAATTTTCATTGATTTTAGCTTGTCCTAGAACGAGATCTTTTAAGGAAGGTTGGTTTGAATTGTAATTTGAATTGAAATTATTACCTTGCGGGCGGTGTTGGTTGTTCCACCCGTTATTACCTTACTAGTGGTTGGCGAAACCATTGTTGACATATGAAGCTTCTTCTTGGGTTTCGGGGCAGTTGTTCCCCGAGTGGCCAACGTTCCCATAGACTTCACACGTCATATGTGAGTCCATGGCCTGGACGGTACTCATGGTAGGGTTGGTAGCACGATCGTCTAGCTTTTGCATCAGCAAGTCTAATTTTGCGGCTAGCAAGTCCGTTTCCTTCACGGTATGCGAGCCTTTTTGTGTTTTTCTTCCTTCTCCCCAACTCTGATTGGCCACCATCTTCTCAATGAGTGCAGTTGCATCCGCGATGGTGAGAGAGAGGAATGCACCTCCAGCTGCGGCATCTACGTGCCCTTTTGACATGGCCGTGAGGCCTTTATAGAAGTTTTGGAGCACGAGCCAATCTTCCATTCCATGATGAGGGCAGGCTCGGATGTACTCTTGAAGCCTTTCCCATGCTTTGGGGATAGGATTCAAGGGAAGATTACTGGAAATTTGAGATCTTTCCCCTTAGAGCGCTGGTCTTGCTCATGGGGAAGAACTTGGCGAGGAATGCTGCGGAACACTTGTCCCACTTGTTGACGGCTTCCTTATTTTGATAGAACCATTGTTTCGCTTTCCCCGTGAGGGAGAAATGAAACAAGCGGAGCCTGATACTGTCTTGTGCGACGTCTTTGATGACAATGGTGTCGCACAGCTCAAGAAAGTGTTGCAAATGAGCGTTTGCATCCTCGCTTGGCAAGCCACAGAATTGGCTTACCTGCACCATCAAGATAAGGCCTGTACGGATCTCGAAATTTCCATTTCCGATGTTGACAGCGGGCCCAACGGGCATGTTGGCAACAGTGGGGATGGAGTAGTCACGGAGTGTCTTGGCCATAATGGTAGTAGCGGATGGTGCGGGAATGAACGATTCGTCTGCCGACGGAGTAGCAGAAGAAGAAACAGTACGAGACCTTTCCTTCCTTAGGAGTGCTTCCGGATTAGCTGATGAAATTGTTCGGCAGAGCAAAACCGCTCATACACTATCCTGTTTTCATTCCAATAAAAAGAGGAAGAAAATAGCAAAGTTAACCAGCTTAAACTATGGCTACCAATGCTTATTTTGTAATCGATGTTTATGTCAGCTTAGATGTTTTTGCCCTCCCCGGCAACGGCGCCAGAAATGCTTGTTGGCATTTCTTAACGTCGTTACAAAAGATAGACTAAAAGTCCATCCCCGGCAACGGCACCAGAAATGCTTGTTGGCGTTTCTTAGCATTACTACTAAAGATAGACTAAAGGTCCATCCTTAATAATAATACTTAGAAACATAAGTTGACATTCCCAACTACCATTACTTCAGAAAGGTAATCCTTGGCCCTTAGTGGCGCCAGCCTAGGTAATGCAGTCTGGTAATAGCAGTTAGAAGTGCCGGATTGGCCTTCCTAGCCGTCATTACTTACGATATGCAAAAATGTGGCACGACACCATGGGGTGCAACAAGAATTACAATCCTTAAGTAACGGTACTTAGGTACGCCAATCGATAGCTCAGTAAGGAATAAGATTACTCTGCAAGCGCACAGAACTATCATTGTAGCATTTCAACCCGTGAGTAGGGTGTCGTATTTATAATTTCCCGTAGGAGGGCAATATGCATCAAGCGTGGTGTAAACATGATCACTTATTGAGTGCAATGGTAGGCATAGAGTAAACAGGAATAAGACATGATTTCAAGATAGCGGACACACATATGGATCAACCTCAAGGAATAAAAAGAAAATAAAGAATAAAAGAATATATCTAACTGAGTAGGCATTGGTCATATATAATTATGCAAAGAACTGTTAGCAAATCATCTAATTAGTAGTTCTAGTATCAGGACTAAGTCTGGGGTGATAGGTAGATCCCCGCAGCTGGTCTGCCAGCTGATAGAGACTTTACGAACTCCTACTCAATATCCGAAAGTGGGGGAATGCTAGGGATGGACAGGGCTGTCACCACCTGTCCACCTACCCCTCTGCCCGTGGGATACCGACATATCCGCCGATCTCCACATACCTGGGCACCATGCTCACGTACTTGGAAACAACTCCTAAACCCCGTGGACCCCAACCCTATGGATTGACAGGCTAGGTTAAGAGCAACCATGACAGCACGACGAACCATCACCTCATTCCTAGTTCTTCCTCTATTCATACTAATTTGATGAACAATGAAGAACGATGATGAACAAGTCAAGAACATGATACATAAACTATGTCTCATATACTATGCTCATAACAAGATCATAACTAGACTCTAGTTCATATGCATAATCATATAAGTATGATAAGGACTTGCTCATGGAAGAAGACCGAATTGTATTCATACCAAGATGATCCTTTTCTTCCAAGGAGACAAGCTCTCCTTGATAGCTCTTGCCTTGCTCACAAACTACTAATACTACTCTAAAGATACAAGTGAGAGGTGTGAGGTAGATGACTCCAAATGATGTGTGTCTTGAAGGGGATGGAGCACCCTCTATTTATATTGAAACTATGACGGCTTGGGCGTTCTAAACAGTAGAAGCAGGTGAAACCGCCTTGAATACTGTGGCTGAAGATGGGCTCGGGATGTGCCATCTGGGGGGCGGTCGGTCCCTGGGAGGCGGCAACTGGCCACCGCCTTCGGGTGGTCGGTTGCTCCCTGGGCCTGGGCCTCTCCCTTGGTTGCAGATGGATCCAGTTACGCTTTGAAGGTGGGCTTCTTTAGTATTCTTTGGTTGCGCATTTGTTGGATTCGTCTTTTGATTTTGCGCTTTCTTCATGTTGATGCGTATTTCCACTTGTTATGCCATAAAACCTGTAAAACATGAATGCTAGGGGTACAAGTGGAACTTGTTAGTAGTAAAGGCATATGTGCTAGAACATGATTTTAATCCTCTTTTTAGTCTAAGTTGGTGGTATAAAATTTATCCATAAGGACCACCAACAGCAAGGCATTTGTCATGGATTCTTTTGTTAAACAGATGAGGGTGCCATTGCTGCCACCAAGTGTTGAAAGATGCATGAGTGAAGCATGATGTTGCCAAAATTGGGGGAGCATATGTTGGGAGATCTAATCCTAATTGGAATACCCTGGCACTGGTCAACGCATCTTTTATGCTTTTCCTAGGCTTCAGGATGTCAGCGAAGAAAAGCCTGGGGGCAAGCTGACCCAATTTGGACTGTCTGGCCATGAAGTTGGGATTGTAAAATTCATAAGAAGGCCAGACAGGTTGCTGAACATTATTGCTACGAAGGTGTTTGAAATCAACAGGCAGAACGCAAGGTTTGATGATGCTGTTAAAAATTTCGATTGCCTATTGATCTGAGCAGCCTGACACAAATCTGAAGCTGTAAGGGAAAGACAATTCAGCATTCTCTTCATAAGGGAACAAAACAAGGGTATCTGGGTCGAGGCCTCTGTAGAATTGTTTGGAAAGATGCCCTCGGCTGATAGTAATTGTGATAGCCGATGCAGCTTCGCCGTAAGATTGGCAGCTTCTACGGACTTCATCTTCTCCTTCTGCGAAGTCTGATGATGGGAAGTTAAGGCTGGACAGGTCAGGTTTTGCCAATTTGTACAAGTACAGATTCAACCAAAACTGAATCAGCAACCAGGGTCCTGAGCGACAGGGGACCGGTTCATTTTTCAGCAGAAAGGAGGTCACTTGATTCATCATGTTGTAAGCGGCCCCAAGAAGCAGTTTTCCCAGAGGTACTGATTTCCCAGCAGCTAGTTTCTCTGCTAATGCTCTGTAGGGTATGCTGGACCAAAGGAAGAGTCGCAGAAGATGAACTTCTCCAGCCACATGATCAGAAAGGCTATATATTCTTTGTTGCTGATTGTTGGTATAAATTAACTGCACTCTACTAAATATTATTATTATCAGATTATACGCAAGCGCACAGATGTAATACCGATGTAGCACTTCACCCGGAGGTTTTAAATATCGAATCCACAAGGAACAGTAGGTGATAGTGACCAAGCTGATGAACTTAACCCTATAATTAGGCTAGATAATATCAAGAAAGAGGAAATAGCTAATGATTATCTAGTTCCAACAATCGGTAAGCTTTGAATAATATTGTTCTAACTAGGCAGTGAAATGAATAAGAGTGGAAATCAGAGTTCCCTCCTACCAAACACTTATACACCTATCAATCCTATCAATGGGAAGTGGACTACAGAGGAATCAACGTAGCTGTCACCTACGTGAACTACCACTATCCGGCCAATCAGGGGACATTCACAAGTAAACCTAGCCGAGGAACCACGCCTACACTACGAAACACTACTTCAATCAAGTAATGACCAAGATCAAAGCACTCAATATGAGTTGCAAACTGAACAACGAATAAGAAGAAATGCTTACTTGAATTAGAAATTGAATACAAAAGTACCTCAGAATGCAGCTCCGGACGAGAAAGCTGAATCTAGAAGAATACAGCTACAAAGAAGCGCCGACAGGCCGGAACTCCTCCGAATCTCTACTCCTCTACTCTATCTCTCTACTTCTCTAAATAAAACAAGATCTAGAAGAACTAGTCTCTCCTAATTGCTACATCTAACCCTAATTGGAGATATTGAATTGAAGCTCAGGAATAGGGATGCCTCCAGGGGGGTCTGCCCCTTTATTTATAGCCTGGTGGGATGAATACGCACTGTTGGATCAAACCGACTTAACCAAGGGCCGAGATGACTCCTCAAAGGTGGTGGAGGAAGACTCCAAAAGGCAGGGCCCGCAGTGTAGCAGGGGGGCGCCGGCCGGCCCCACCCTAGGGCCAGCTGGCCAACTTTGGGGGATCCGGGGCCCCGGTTGCTCGGGTGTCTTCTAGATCCTTCCCACATCCTAATGACGATGTTTCCTTCGCGGTTAAGTTTCGTGTCTTTTACGCACTTTAATCCCTCTTTTACGCTTTTCTGGAATACACCCTTGAAAATACAGAATATGCAAAACTCATGAAAATTGTCAGTTAAAACCCTAGTCTAGTGTGTATTCATGTGTCCTTTCATGTCTAAAGTTCTAATAAAAGTTGACGTTATCCACCGTCAACAACTCCCCCAAGCATACCTTTTGCCTATCCCTTGGCAAACAACCTAAGCCTAATTACTAATATATTTGGATCAGGAGTTGCTACAATGCTTTCATGCCTTCCAAGTACACATGCTTTCAAACAGAAATTCTCCACCGCATTAGACAAAACTGCTCTAACTTTTAAATTTACCCATTTTACCTTTAACTATGGGCCTTTATAGCTTTTGCATAAGTCTTGAGCAATCGAAAGACAGAACAATCAAGTCAAGCACTATGTCTCAAATTCTTCACAGTACCAGTATTCCGGAGTTTTGCAAGTTTTCAAAATAAAACTCAGAGCTTAATTGTATGACACCCTCAAGTCTCCTAATATATGTGGTATTTATGGATCTTACTGAGGCATTAATGATGTTATGCCTTCCTACAACTAAGGATTATAGTGGAGCTTATAGGAGTGGCAATAACAAGGATGAGCATACTTGCAATTTGTATATTGTAAACTCAAACAATGGATCCACAGAAAGTCAAGTCATACAATCAGACCAAGATGTGCATGTGTATGGAATATGGTGGATGGGTGTATGTAAGGTGGCTAATTCTAATTCTACTTTTGCTCTTTGAAGATGACCCACTCTTCTTTTTAGAACTTAGAACTTTCGCGGGAAAACATGGGCTATCTTTATTTTCTTTTTCTTCTTTTCTTTCTCTCTCTCTCTCTTTTTCAGGGAGGCGGGCATCTCAGTACCCATTGTTTTAATTGTTGGGACACTTGTCCATCTTTTACTCCCTTTTCTTTTTTTCTTTTTTTCATTACTTTTGCGTAGCCACATGCATCCTTTGAATATAAATAATTGGAGAGATAATGATAAGAACTTAGAGCAATTAAACATGGCCTGCCCTATAGGGTATATTTTTTGGTCTTTACTCCCAGTGTAGGAGAAAAACATTTTTAAGGTGGATCTGGTTGGAAGTGGAAAATGATTGCGCTTACTCCCAGAGTAGGAGTAATGCATATGTGGGTGGAGTGTGCAAGTGATCTTGATTTTAAAAACATGACAAGACTCACATAAGGTATACAACAAAGGTTGACTAAACTCAATGCAAAGCAAGCACCATAAATGTGCAAAGGTTTTCCTATCTCTAAATGTATCATATATGGCTTTGGTAGGAATTCACACTTTGTCATACAAGAGCTCATCATGTAAGATTTTAAATTTAAAATAAATCTCTAGAACTTAGTATTGGTAGGAATAAGATAAATAGTAGCTCAACCTTCATGTATCATATCAATCAATCACCTAGACTTAGCTCAAGCATATGCCTCCACAAGTTTCAGGTTCAGAGTAAATTCTTAAGCCAAAACAATAGTATCCAAAACTTGGGAGAATTTAAGGTTAAAAACTAGACACTTGAAAGGAATTACGGAAGAGCAACTATTCATCATCTCCAAGATAAAATTTTAATGTTCTCCAGTTCTTATTTGACTCTAACCTTGACTGACTATAGACACACTCCAAGACCACTCTAATATATAGCTAAGTTTTATTTGGTTTTCAAAATTTATTTTACTAGCTAACTCACACGAAAAAAACGATATGGTACAATAATAATAAGGTGGGAAACTTATTCTTAGCTGGATTTTAAATGGAGGGTGCCCTCCCCCAAGCTAGATGTTTGACAGGGTTTTTGATATTGCAAGTTGAGTGATCCTTCTAGGAGTAAGTGTATCAGCAGTGTAAGGGCGTCAGATTGACTAGATCTTTGATCTTGTATTTTCCTGTGAAACTCAATTGCCAACAAAAATACCAAATCTCATGGAGAGGGGTTAGGTTTAGTACCACTCCATGATAAGTGATTGATTTTAAATTTTCAGCAGAAGTTTCCTAATTGGGTGGACCTTCATGTGCCCACATATTTTTTGGGTTTTTCTAAAAAGTGTGGACCTTCATGTTTCCACATATTTTTGATATGTTTAGATATTCCTATGATACTATTGTGAACCTTCATGTGCTCACATATTTTTGGTATTTTATGACTTTATAAAACAGACTCGATAATCGCATAGGTATAGTTACCTGATAACTAGGGGATGCTCCTTCCCCAAGCTTGATGTTTGCAATACTTGGTGTTGATGATCTTTTAGAGCAAGCCTGTCAGCAACAGTCCTAGTGGGCCCCACTGATGGACTCACTCCTCAGTCATAGTGTCACTCCTCCAGAATTATACTCCAACAAGAAAACCGAAACTCGAGGTTCGAATTTAATAATAGGTTAGCGATCAGCCAATAAATAATTGATTATTCTTTTGAGTTGATTTTAAATTGATAGGTTCTAGCAGGATTCTTTTTAGGATTTTCTGATTTTCTTATGCAGAAAAGTAAATATGTATGCATGATGTATATTTTATTTTTATGCCACCACTGAGAATATTTATTCTCATGGAGCTTAGGATTTTCATAATGCGAGAAAGTAAATACAGATGCTATTATCATTTTTTTTATGCCATCACAGTAAATACTCCTACAGGGTTACCATAAGTTTATTCACGTGGAGCTTTAATATTTTGTGATGCAGTAAATAAGACAATAAAGATTTTATTTTTTCTTTTTCGTTTTGATATGCATAAAGATGAATATGCTAAAGTGAAATTACTAATGTAGATAGAAATACTAATTAATTAGATAACTACCATATTACCTTATGGCAAAGGTGCAGGATTTAAAGTCTACCGTTAGGACTTTTTCTTCCACTCTTGTGTATCCCTCCGTCTTAGAGATGGAGGTCTTGATGGTTGCACCCCTTGTGATGATGATGTCACTTTTATCCTTTGTTTGGCCAGCAGGTTGGAGTAGAGCATTAATAGTTGGATCTGGCAGCATCTTTCTCAATGTGCATGTTCACAGAACTTCCACTTGTGGAATTTTGGGAATTAACAAACTTTGCTCGAAATGTTGTCCTGTTTGCAAAACCATGATAGAGATCAAGTGCATGGGTTCTGCTGGTGGAAAAACACCAACAGAACCAAATCTCTCTCTTTATTTTCTCTATCCTTAGGCGCATTGAAGAAGACGAAATTGGTGTTGCATAATTTGTTTACTTATGACATGAGTGGTAAGATCAGAAGATTAAGCATTTATGTTGCGTTTAAGTTCTTATGGCAGAAAAGATTTAAATTGCTTAACCAATGGAAGGGTTGTCCATCTCTACATAATATATAAGTTTTCACATGAGTATGACTATCATCTTCCAAAGATAGAATACAATGTTGAGCACATTTGTTTAAGACTGAGATCAAAAGAATGATGCCATGAACAATCTTAAAGGACAAAGGATGTTTAGTTAATTAGGTTAATCCATTAAAGCTGTAACTCTAGTATGTTTGCATCTTCATTTATGTGCATACCAAGATCAAGAGGAGAATAGTGACCACTTACCTTAAAATATTACCTTCATTATAAGAGCGTGATGGCACTAAGTAACGAAGGGTAGATGACTGGTGGTCCTTTCCTTCTCTTGCATCTTGAGTTGTTTATGAGCATCTTGTCTCTTTATTGCTTATCCCCTTTGCCGTCTTTTGCTTCTTTGATTTTATGACACCTTGTCACGCCATTCATTATTATGCCTACAACAGATTAGTGGACAACACATACCCGAAGGAATGTATAACTTTGGAACAGGTTGTTTGTCCATAATTTTATCATGTTCCATCTATGTTACTAAGAAGATGGGGTTGATATTACGTTAGTATAGATCATGTTCTATATAGGCATGGCTTGAGGTAAAGTAACTTGCAGCAGAAGATGAAGTGAATGAATCATTAATACTCACAGTTCTTCCATTCATGATGAATGAGCTGTGTCTTCCTCTGCAAAGTTGTTGAAGTTCAGCATGTGCCCTGTCTTATCCTCTGATTTGAATTTGTCTCGTGACTTACCCAAATTAATTGTGAAAGTTTCTTGCAGGGGTTAGTCCAACAAAATATCCAATGTCTACTACAGCATACGAGCGGCTCAAAAATCAACCTAGACACCACGTCTAATTTGACTTAGAAAGGCATTTTAACCAAAGCACCACGCTTAATTCAAAAATCCTTTTGAAAATAAGATCACCACTCCTAAACTAAGCGCCGTGCTTCAATTAAGAGATGTATGAAAGTACTTCAAATCCTAAACATACACAATAGCAAATAAAGATGGCATGAAAGTATTATAGAGTTTTATTCAAACCGAGATGAAAGAGCATGATTATTAATTAACAATTTGAACATGGATTAAAATGGTAGAGACAACCAATATTAGCAACATAAGATTGTCTAAATAAGCCCATTCCCCCAAGCATGAATTTTGCAAAGAAAAGTTATGTTTGGATGGATTAATGTTGCATCAAAATTGGTTGGACATACCTGATGATGTCATCCTTCTGCTTCAAGCCTGGAATGGTTAGTGACAAAAATACCCGAGGGAATATTTTCATAATTATAATTCTACGCTCAATTCATAAGGGCATTATAGTAAAATTAAAGGTGCAAGCTCAATTCATTTTTCAAGAGTGGTTATTTTAGGACACAAAGTCGTTCTTGGGAAACCTTCGTTCATGGGGTGGTTTCCTCTAGAACTTTGTGCACCTATATCAAGATTACAATGAGATCTACAATATTTATGATAAACATATGCATCTACAACCACCCTTTCGAAAAATTTATGAACAGGTAGAATGAGGGGGTTGAAGATCTCGTGTGTGATAATGTTAGAGAGACCAATTGATCCAGGAGATTTCTCATATGAGCATGGATTCGATGAGGTGTTAATGAAATAATTCTCATGCTCATTGATTTGATCTCCCTTTTTAAACTTCAAGGGTGTTTCTTCATAGATGTCTATAGGCAACAAGTTTGTGTCTATTATTTCATGTCTACGACATTCATTGGATGTTTTATTTTCTAGGATTTTCCATGGATTGGTGTCTCTAAGTTTGGTCTCGTCTAAGGCTTTCTCTAAACTTGGATGAGTCATGTTTACTACAGAAATTGATTTAAGCTCACCATTTGAATCTAGACCAAGTTTAGATGCTAGTACTAAGGCTTCGTCCTCTTCCATCCATTCTTTGACAATAGCGTATGTGTTTCTAGTATATTCTATGCATTCCTGCCATTGCCGTAGCTCTTCTTGGTCATTCTAATAATCTTCATGACTCCTATTCTTGGGATGTCTTAATGGGATCCTAGGGTCATTATGAGTCTTAGGAGAGAGAGCATAAGAAGGATCATCATGGTCAAGGATGGGTTTAGATTTGGGTTCAGATGAGACATTTAATGTGAGCATAGAAGGCCAGAAGATTGAATTAATTCCTAAGTGGCTTGGCTCTCCTTCTATGGCGTCACTAGACATGCCATCCTTGCATTTTTCCCCATGTCTTTCAGGGGGAAAGGAAGTTGACGACACTTTTTCCAAGATGCTCTTCTAAGAAGATCTGATTTACATTGATTTACGAGCATCTTAGCTAATTGGAAGTCTAAATCATCAAAGTGGGGTTTCGACGGTTTAGGATTGACAGCTAAATCTTAGGATTGGAGTGGTTGTATTTTAGCTACCAAAACTTCCTCTTCTAATTCGGGGTGTGATTCCTTCTCTTCCTTGGGGAGCTCGGAATTAGCTAGAGCAATCATGTTAATCATTGCTCTTGCTTTACTTATAGGCAAATAAGGAAAGGCACCTCCAGAAGATAAATCAAGGGATTCCCTAGAATTCTTGGTAAGACCCAAATAAAAATGTTGAATAAGTACGGGGTCCGGAAAACCAAGGTCAGGGCCAATGTAACAAGTTCATTAAAACGATCCCATGATGTACTAAGAGATTCTTGTTCTAGTTGCCTAAAAGTTAGAACCTCTTTTTAAAGGTTAACTACTCTATGGATGGGAAAGAAATATAAACAAAATTCAGAGCATAAAGTTTCCCAATCCCCCTGCATACTTTCTACGGCTCGATTATACTAACGTTTAGCTCTTCCGATCAAAGAGAACGGGAAAAGCTTCCACCTTAAAATCTTATCAGACATGCTAGCAATGTGCAAGCATGCACAGGTCTGCTCGAATTCTCGTAGGTGTAAGTATGGATTTTCGTTACCTTCTCCCAAGAAGAGTTTATCCTGAATCATATTAATTAGGCATGGACGCAGCTCATAGTCAGGTGTTATGATAGGCTCTACAGATTTTGGTGGCTCAAAGCTTTTGCGCATGACATAAAGACAGATAGGCGTGGAATTTAAAGCATCCATAAGGATGAACATAAAATGATGAAAAGGTAGGGATAAAATAGAAAAGATAAAAGTATAATATAAGATTAAGCTAAACTAAGTCAAAATCAGCAAACCGTTCCCCGGCAACGGTGCCAAAAATGCTTGTTGGTATAAATTAACTGCACTCTACTAAATATTATTATTATCAGATTATCCGCAAGTGCACAGATGTAATACCGATGTAGCACTTCACCCGGAGGTTTTAAATATCGAATTCACAAGGAACAGTAGGTGATAGTGACCAAGCTGATGAACTTAACCCTACAATTAGGCTAGATAATATCAAGAAAGAGGAAATAGCTAATGATTATCTAGTTCCAACAATCGGTAAGCTTTGAATAATATTGTTCTAACTAGGCAGTAAAATGAATAAGAGTGGAAATCAGAGTTCCCTCCTACCAAACACTTATACACCTATCGATCCTATCAATGGGAAGTGGACTACAGAGGAATCAACGTAGGTGTCACCTACGTGAACTACCACTATCCGGCCAATCAGGGGACATTCACAAGTAAACCTAGCCGAGGAACCACGCCTACACTATGAAACACTACTTCAATCAAGTAATGACCAAGATCAAAGCACTCAATATGAGTTGCAAAATTGACAACGAATAAGAAGAAATGCTTACTTGAATTAGAGATTGAATACAAAAGTACCTCAGAATGCAGCTTCGGACGAGAATGCTGAATCTAGAAGAATACAGCTACAAAGAAGCGCCGACAGGCCAGAACTCCTCCGAATCTCTACTCCTCTACTCTATCTCTATACTTTTCTAAACATGACTAGATCTAGAAGAACTAGTCTCTCCTAATTTCTACATCTAACCCAAACTGGAGATATTGAATTGAAGCTCAGGAATAGGGATGCCTCCAGGGGGTCTGCCCCTTTATTTATAGCCTGGTGGGATGAATACGCGCCCTTGAATCAAACCGACTAAACCAAGGGCCGAGATGACTCCTCAAAGGCGGTGGAGGAAGACTCCAGAAGACGGGGCCCGTAGGCCAGCAAGGGGCGCCGGCCGGCCCCACCCTAGGGTCGTCCGGCCCCACTTTGTGGGATCCAGGGCATGGTTGCTCAGGTGTCTTTTAGATCCTTCCCATGTCCTGATGATGATGTTTCCTTCGCGGTTAAGTTTCGTGTCTTTTACGCACTTTAATCCCACTTTTACGCTTTTCTGGAATACTCCCTGGAAAATACGGAATATGCAAAACTCGTGGAAATTGTCAGTTAAAACCCTAGACTAGTGTGTATTCATATGTCCTTTCATGTCTAAAGTTCTAATAAAAGTTGACATCATCCACCGTCGACACTGATGTTGGGGCCAGAGCCTTGGTTGATAGTGATATAGCTGGTCCAGCCATTATAGAGACTTTGGGGAGTTTCGGCTCACCTTTGGAAAGAAGGTCCCAGAGTTGGTCAGAGCCTGTGACTTTAAGGCCAATAAGCATGTGAAAGTCCCCCAAGGTGATTGACATTGGGCGATGATAAAAGATGAACGCGTTGATGGAATTCGACCAGAAATAACAGGCTGCACTAAGGAGGGATTCATTCTTCCCCAAGGTGATTGACATTGGGCGATGACCAAAGATGAACGCATTGATGGAATTCGACCAGAAATAACAGGCTGCACTAAGGAGGGATTCATTCTTCTCCAACTGGGCAAGAGAAAGGTTGAGGCATTGCTTCAGGCCATACATTTCCCAGTCAGTACCTTTCTTTTCTGAAATCCTGCGTTACCAATCTCTCCAGCTGGTTGGTATGTTGGGCCAGTTCTGAAAGGTTTGCTTAGTCCAAGACAATGCACTGACCAGCGAAGATTTGAATGAAAGCTGATTGGTCTCCTTCAAATTAAAATCGGCTGAATCGGAGTTGCCCATAGGTCCCAGGTAATAAGCAGAGGGGACACTGGCCGATTGAATGAGGATTTCGCTCTTCATTCCCTGAAAAGATAGAGGAGTTTCAAGCTAGGCGGAATATCAAAAGGGAGGAAGAGTTGAAAATGAAGTTGCATACCTCCGGAATCTCAGATGGGTCGCCATGAAGAACTAGCCTCAACGGAAGCAAGTAGCTGCGGTTAGGGTTTCAATCTGAAGCGCGAGGGATGCAAGGGCGATTCGAAAGCAGAGGAGCAGGAGTACCGTCGAGGAAGTTATATGAAGGCGATGTTTTGAAATCTGATCGAAGATGTTAAGGAAACCGTCTAGGATTTGAAGCTAATTTTGAAATAAAATCAATTTTATCCCAAAATTGAGGGCATGTGTTCACACCGGATTTCGGACGAGGCAACAGGCAGCCGCCGCAAGAAGGAGATGGCCAATCGGGAGTTTTGAATCGGATATCTGGTGACAATAGTAGGGCGCGTTGAAGGCTGAAGATCGGATCGGGTAAGATAGACCCTGCGACGGCGGCGATGAAGCGATCATGAAAAGGGGCCCACAAGAAAGACAAGGCTGGGTTCCGAGTTATCTTAGAATTAGGAAGTTATATTGTTTCCTTATTTTTAGCTAGGGTTTCATTCGGTTGAGATTTTTCTTCTAGCTGCTGGGTATAAATATAAACCCAAACGCATTGTAAAAACACACGTCAATCAATACAACAACAGTTCCTTTTTTCCGCCCCTCGGCCAAAACCCTAGGAGTAGGAGTAACGTAGAACCGATGAGTTCTTCGACAAGTTGGGTGTCATCCAGTGGATGCCAGGCTTGCTGTAAGTAACGTCACGTTCGTGTTTATCATGTATTGCTAGTACAATTCTGGCTCGTGCTGCACTACTGATGGATTCGAGTAGTTATCGATTCTCGTTTGATCTAAGCCATGCTTAGATTGGATTAAGGTTTAGTTATCGGCTCTAACTGAGTTGGCATGTTTACATAGATTCATTAAGTTACCGATGTTGCTTATGATCATTTATTGTTTATTAATTTTAAACATCATCAATATGCCGAATCTTGATCTGTTTCTTGTCGGCTTAAATCTTTTATATCTGTCTTACTTAAACAAGCATTAATTGAATATCATGTTTAGATGAGTAGATCTGCTTATCATTAGCCAGTTAATCCAGATCTTGATTGTGTCTAGGTCGCACTCAAGTAATAAAGTAAGTTATGTTGAGAGTCTTTAATTAATAGATCTAATCATTAGCTTACATCATCGGCTGCAACGATCCGGTCGATCCCCTTGACGTAAGCGACAGGTTAGGTAGATTGGTTAAGGAGTCAAAACATCGTTTACTTTATAGGCTTGTATGTTGCCTATACTCCAGATCGGTTGTTCAGCCGATACTGTTTGTGCTTGCTTGCTGCACGTTGTATTTTCCCGATCTTCTTTATATGTTGCTTTATGTTCCGGATCATGTCAAGATTGATTCAAGTGCGTTAATTAGCTGTAGCGATTCAGTCAATCCTAATTAATGGATGTGATAGATTGAGATATGTTTTGGCGCATAAAAACAATGTATAAATTAGATCCGTTTAATGCAACTTGCTTTGATTCACGTTATCCTTCAATCGGTTAAAATATGCATCGGATGTTTCTATTATATTCATACAGTCGATTCATGCGAGGATTGGTTCTCTAGCCGATGGCCCAATGAGAAGGCCTATTGGGCCGGATATCCGAAACCACTCGGAACACACCAGTGGTTCCGCACTGTGTTACTGATCAATCCTTTTTTCCTTGTCAATTGCCAGTCAAATTGACTGGCACGCTTGGAGATTCATCGGTGCTCATTCAACCCGATTGTTGTAGCTAGCTGGGTCTGTTCAGTCCGTGCTTCGCAAGACCGTTCCGGCTTCACTGGTGTGTTGAGTGTGAACCAGATTTCGCGCCAACAAATCTAATTGATTTGAGTCCTATCCATCTACTCACATGCTTGATGCTCATTTGGAAGAGTTAGAACAGGATGGTGAGACCTTGTCTTGCATGCAGGGATGACCCTTCATGCGTGAAGGATCGCATCAGCCAGGCTGCTACTATGCTGCGCACAATGAAGCAACGGACCAGTATCATAGGTCTGCAAGGACCCACAACTGGCCCGGTTGACCCATAATTATCATCCATCGCAACACTAACAAAACCTGTACGATGTCGAAAGGTTATATTGGCACAGTGACATAGTGCATGGTTGGCAGTTAGGCCTTCCTTACTGCTCGTCTTCGGCGTGACATTGGCATAGTCCTGTTCATACCCTTCAGGATTGGCTATCTTGAACCATCATCTCTTCTGCACAAAAACCATATTGTGATCTGCTCCAGCATCCATTGTTATCGTTTTACGTGGAAAACCCTTACGGAAAAAACCATGGGTGCCAACCGTGATCTTGACTATATAGAGAGAGTTTACAGAACGCAAGGAATACAATGAGTTACATCAACTCTTCCCGTGCGGCTTACAAGATGTATTTATAGGTTAGACTAACTCTAGTCAAATATGGAAACAAATCCGCTAATAAATATAACCCAGACCGTGGGCCCTCTTGGCGTCCCCGTTGGACTCACGTTAGAATTCGGATCATATTCCAACAAACTCCACCTTGAGACGAATTCCATTTTGTAGCCAATGAAGTATCAACAATCAACTCACTTCAATAATAAATAATCACCGACGCCAAAAGTCGCTAGGACTTAAACTGTAATACCAACTAAGCCTGTGCATAGCTCAAACTTAGCTCCAGGAAGTGGCTTTGTCAACATATCAGTGGGATTATCACAAGTATTTATCTTGCATACCTTAACATCACCTTCAGCAATGACACCTCGAATAAAATGATATCTATTATCAATATGCTTGGTCCTTTCATGGAACATCTGATCTTAAGTCAGACAAATAGCACTCTGGCTATCACAATGTATAGTAGTGCAAGAAGTAACCCCGCAAAGTTCAGAGTATAAACCTCTCAACCAAGTAGCTTCTCTACAAGCTCCAGAAATGGCCATATATTCAGCTTCTGTAATAGACAGAGCAACAGTAGCTTTCAAACATGCTTTCTAGCTAACAGCACAACCACCAATGGTGAAAACATAACCTGTGGGAGATCTCCTCTTATCCAAATCACCAGCATAATCAAAATCAACATAACCAATAAGTCCGTCTCTAGATTTCCCAAATTGCAAACAGGCATTAGAAGTACCTCGCAAATATCTGAAAATCCACTGAACAGCTCTCCAATGCTCCTCACTAGGATTATCCACGAATCTACTGACAACACTCAATGCATGAGATAAATCAGGACAAGAACAGACCATGGCATACATAAGAGAACCAACTGCACTGGAATATGGAACTCTAGACATGTACTCAATATCTCTATCTGACTTTGGACGTAAAGCTGAGGATAATTTGAAATGTCCAGCTAAAGGAGTACTCACTGGTTTTGCATTATGCATATTGAAACGACAAAGAACCTTTTTGTTGGTATAAATTAACTGCACTCTACTTAAGTAAGATTGTATTCAGATTATCGGCAAGCGCACAGATATAATACCGTTGTCACATTTCACCCGGAGGTTTTAAATATCGTATCCACAAGGAACAGTAGGTGATAATGACTAAGCCGATGAACTTAACCCTACAATTAGGCTAAATAATATCAAGAAAGAGAAAATAGCTAATGATTATCTAGTTCCAACAACTGGTAAACTTTGAATAATATCGTTCTAACTGGGCAGTGACATGAATAAGAGGCCAAATCAGAGTTCCCTCCTACCAGACACTTATACATCTATCGGTCTTGTCAATGGGAAGTGGACTACAGGGGACTCAACGCAGCTGTCACCTATGCGATCTACCACTATCCGGCCAATCAGGGGACATTCACGAGTAAACCTAGCCTAGGCACCACGTCTACACTATGAAATACTACATCAATCAAGTAATGACCAAGATCAAAGCACTTAATATGAGTTGCAAACTTAAGAACGAATAAGAACAAATGCTTACTTGAATTAGAAGTTGAATACAAAAGTACCTCAGAACGCAGCTCCAGGCGAGGAAGCTGAATCCAGAAGAATATAGCCACGAAGAAGCACCGACAGGCCGGAACTCCTCCAGAATCTCAACTCTCCTACTCTATCTCTCTAATCTCTAAACAAGACTAGATCTAGATGAACTAGTCTCTCCTAACAGTTACAACTAGATGAACTAGAACTAGATGAATTAGAACTAGATCAACTAGAGGGACCCTAACCCTAATTTATGTAGAGAATATGAAGCACCAGGGGTGTAGAATGCCTTCTGGAGGGGCCTGGGGCGTCCTTATAAAGTCCGAGTTGGAGTAGGGGCAAGGAACCGCCACGTCATCGATCCGCGTCTCATGTTACATGCATCGTCGGATCAAACCGACTTTAGATCGACGGATGGATGCTTTACTTGGGTGCCAAGGAAGCGTGGGAGGAAGATTCCAGAAGGCGGGGCCCGAGACCTGGCAGGGGGCGCCGGCCGGCCCCACCTGGTGGGGTCCGGGGCCCCGGTTGCTCAGGTGTGTTCCAGAGGCTTCTAGTGTTCTCTTGATGATGTTTCCTTCGCGGTTAAGTTTCGTGTCTTTTATGCTCTTTAACGCTTCTTTTATGCTTTTCTGGAATGGCCCCTGGAAAAAACAGAATATGCAAAACTCATGGAAAATTGTCAGTTAAAACCCTAGACTAGTATGTATTCATGTGTCCTTTCATGTCTAAAGTTCTAATAAAAGTTGACGTTATTCACCGTCAACAACTCCCTCAAGCTTACCTTTTGCCAGTCTCTTGGCAAACGACCTAAGCCTAATGACTATTATATTTGGATCAGGAGTTGCTACAATGCTTTCATGCCTTCCTAGTACATGTGCTTTCAAGCAGAAATTCTCCTCCGGATTAGACAAAACTGCTCTAACTTTCAAATTTACCCATTTTACCTTTAATTATGGAGCTTCTCAGCTTTTGTATAAGTCTTGAGAAGCCGAAAAATAGAACAATCAAGTCAAGCACTACGTATCAAATTCTTCACAGTACCAATATTTCAGAGTTTTGTAAGTTTTTGAAATAAAACTCAGAGCTTAATTGTATGACACCCTCAAATCTCTTAGTATATGTGGTATTTATGGATCTCACTGAGGCATTAATGATGTTATGCCTTCCAACAACTAAGGATTATAGTGGAGCTTATAGGAGTGGCAATAATAAGGATGAGCATACTTGCAATTCATATATTGTAAAGTCAAACAATGGATCCACAAAGAGTCAAGTCATACAATCAAACCAAGATGTGCATGTGTATGGAATATGGTGGATAGGTGTATATATGGTGGCTAATCCTAATTCTACTTTTACTCTTTAAAAATAGATCTCTCTCTTGGAACTTAGAACTTTCGCGAGAAAACATGGGCTATCTTTATTTTCTCTTTCTTCTTTCCTTTCTCTTTTTTTCTCTTTTTTTCATAGGGAGCCAGGCATCTAAGTACCCATTGTTTTAATTGTCGGGACACTTGTCCATCTTTTACTCCTATTTTCTCTTTTTTTAATACTTTTGCATAGCCACATGCGTCCTTTGAATATAAATAATTGGAGAGATAATGATAAGAACTTAGAGCAATTAAACAGGGGCTGTCCTATAGGGTATATTTTTGGATGTTTACTCCCAGTCTAGGAGAAAAACATTTTTAAGGTGGATCTGGTTGGAAGTTAAAAATGATTGCGCTTACTCCCAGAGTAGGAGTAATGCATATGTGGGTGGAGTGTGTAAGTGATCTTGAGTTTAAAAGCATGACAAGACTCTCATAAGGTATACAACAAAGGTTGACTAAACTCAATGCAAAGCAAGCAGCATAAGTGTGCAAAGGTTTTCCTATATCTAAATGTATCATATATCGCTTTGGTCAGGAATTTACACTTTGTCATACAAGAGCTCATCATGTAAGATTTTAAATTTAAAATAAATATCCAGAACTTAGTATTGTTAGAAATAAGATAAATAGCAGCTCAACCTTCATGTATCATATCAATCAATCACCTAGACTTAGCTTAAGCATATGCCTCCACAAGTTTCAGGTTCAGAGTAAATTCTTATGCCAAAACAGTAGTATCCAAAACTCGGGAGAATTTAAGGTTGAAAGCTAGACCCTTGAAAGGAATTATGGCAGAGCAACTATTCATCATCTCCAAGATAAAATTTTAATGTTCTCTAGTTTTTATTTGACTCTAATCTAGACTGACTATAGACACACTCTAAGACCACTCTAATATATAGCTAAGTATTTATTTGGTTTTCAAATTTTATCTTACTACCTAACTCACACGAAAAAGCAATATGGTACAATAATAAAAAGGTGGGAAACTTATACTTAGCTGGATTTTAAATGGAGGGTGCCCTCCCCCAAGCTTGACGTTTGATAGGGTCTTTGATGTTGCAAATTGAGTGATGCTTCTGGGAGTGTTGACGGTGGATATACCATAAAATTCCACATTCAAACACTGTCAACAGGCGTCGGATTCAAAGGAGAATAAACATATCATGAGCATATTTTATCAATAACTAGTTCCACATGTACTCTTCAGCTTGTGAATGCAGGGAAGATGAAACAGAGAAGAAATGAACACTTGGAGCCCAATAATGTGGTTCGGCCGAACCATGTATTTGGGAACCAAGTTATCACACATCAAGACATGGTGCAAAACATCACTTGGAAGAGAGGAGAGCCAAGGGTGGGCCCACCCATGGGTCGGCCGAACTGCCCATGGGGCCCACCTGGCTCTGGTGATGTGGCAGGATCCGTGTGACCTTCCACTCAGTTCATTTCAGCCTTCAGATCAACATGTGTTTCCATTCAACGGTTGAGAAGCAACGCACAAGGATTCAACGTGACAACATGCAAACAAAGTGGAACCAACACAAGCGGACAGTCTATGATAGATGGGGACCACGGTGGTGGACCCAACCCATCAGGTGTGGGTCGGCCAAACCACTATTGGTGGGCCTAGGCGACCTACACCTTCCCTGACAGGTGGGGACTCCTTCTAGAAGACCCTGGCTGGGCCCACCTGTCATAGGGGGGTCAACCGAACCCCCTGGTGCCCAGCCAAGTCGGTTGGCCTCCACCGTCTTACAGCATGTTTCCCATGTGATGGAATTACCTTTGCCATCCATCTTGAGGTGGTTCATCCAAGGGGAGAGAGGCATGGAGCACACGGATCGCTGACGTGGCACCCCCTCACTCTCCCCTATAAATAGAGGCTGCCCACTCTCTCCAAGACACACAAGACACCCAAGAGTTACAAGTCACAAGAGTTCCACTCTTTAGTAGTAGTAGTAGTATTAGTTTAGTGTGGGAGTTAGAGTCGAGTCGAGCTACGCTCGAAGTCTCCGGAGTCATCTGCTGGAGAGTCTGGTATAGCTCTTGTACCGTTCCTTCTGTAAGACTTTACCTTTATCAATATATTATCTTTACTTTACTTTACTAAGTCTTTTCTTAGTGCATTACTATTCTTTATAGTATTGTTGTGTTTTGTCTTAACTTATAGTTGAGTT
Source organism: Eremochloa ophiuroides (assembly GCA_038502445.1). NCBI lineage: Eukaryota > Viridiplantae > Streptophyta > Magnoliopsida > Poales > Poaceae > Eremochloa > Eremochloa ophiuroides. The sequence goes on along the minus strand of JAHLJS010000007.1, from coordinate 95,747,031 downwards.
ATATTGGATAGTGATCTTGTAACCCGCTCACGTGTGTAGTTCATCGCCTGTCATAGGGTGCTTTAGTTGTTGGTACGCAACTAGAGTAGTAAGGCTTAGTGTAAGCGTGATGCTTAGGCTAGATCTTGCCTTTGAATGCCGCTTGTCGCACGGATTGTTTGTGGGTGCTAGCAGGTGGTGACAGCCCTGTCTAGTCTTAGTATCCCTCCACGTGTTTTAAGCAAGTTCTTAAAAGGTAGGCTCCCATAAGAGAATAGCCGCTTCGGGTAGAGGTTATATCCCCTACTGTCTCGCCTATCCCCTACACACCGGAAGTAAGGTAGCTGTGTTAGTATAGTTCATCTATTTGATAAGATAGTTTACAAGAGTAAAGTAAGTGTCATAGGAGTCTTATACTCACTCGTTGTCCTCCCACCTAGCTATACTCTACTAGTTATCATTAGTTATCCAAAAACCTTGTCGTGTCTTGGTGTGATTACCCTTTCCTCTATATATCGATTTACCCCCTATCACTTGTTGATACTAAGTTGTTATAGACTTAAGGATCTCTCTCTCTTTTATTAATTATTCCTATCAACCGCTTTCCCTTGGGATAAAAATAAATAACGATACCTTGGAATACTCCCGAGTGAAGTGCTACAGCGGTATATTTTGTGCGCTTGCGGAATTATCCAATAGACATAGGAAATACCACAGGCACTTCTGGCGCCGTTATCAGAGATAGCCTAACACCTTGTCTCTGGTGGTTGCGCTAAGAAGTGTCAACAAGCATTTCTGGCGCCGTTACCGGGGAAAGCATCAGTCTAGGAATATTAATAAAAAAATTAAATCCGGAGTCTACTATCAATTTAGTTATCGATTAGTGTTAGGGGCTTACCCCTGTCTGTGTTTCTTGCTATCGTGAAGCTAGACAGTGCATGAACGGTTTCCAATTGTCGTCAAATTTCATTGAAGATTCTGAGCAATTGTTGAGGAGAATTAGACGCCGTCAAGTTTCACCTCAAAGGTTCATCTCAAACCTGAATCCATTCGAGGAAAGAGGCTCTGCACTATTAAACGAGGAAGCTATGGCCCAAAAGACCATCTCTGAGTTCTCTGCACCGTCGGCTGACAACATTGCCATCGGTCCATAGCTCAACTTGGGGGATGCTACCTTTGAGCTCAAGCCAGCGCTTATCAACATGGTGCAAGCCAATCCATTCTGTGGGAAGCCACATGAAGACGCCAATGCCCATCTCCAGCACTTCCTGGAGGTGTGTGGTACCTTCACTATCAAGAATGTCCCGGCTGACGCCATCCGTCTTCGCTTGTTCCCATTCTCACTGCTTGGGAAGGCGAAGCAATGGTTTTATGCCAACAAGAATGAAGCTACCACCTGGGAGAAGTGTGCCAATGCATTTCTCAAGAAATTCTTCCCAATGGGCAAAACTAATGCTCTCCGTGGAAAAATCTCAAGCTTCCAACAGCAAGCTGATGAGACAATTCCTGAAGCATGGGAACGCCTCCAGGAGTACATTCATGCTTGTCCTCATCATGGGATTGAAGAATGGCTCCTAATCCAAGGTTTCTACCATGGGCTAACTGGATTAGCCCGTAGTCACCTTGATGCTACCACTGGAGGAGCATTCCTGCAACACAATGTCAAGGATGCCAAAGACCTCATCGAAAAGATGGTTATCAACCAAGGATGGAATGAGGAGCATCTCCAGCCCAAGAAAAGGGGTATGTACACCGTTCATGAGGTGGCCATGCTCTCAGCAAAAATGGACCTCTTGATGAAAAAGATTGAGGAAGGTTCCAAAAAGGAACAAGAGGCCATTCGAACCACTGCCACCGCACGAGCAATCGAAGTTGACCCATGGTGCGAGGTATGTGGTGGAGAAGATGACTCGAGCAACAACTGTCCCGAGACGAAGGAGGAAGTGAGCTTCATCAACAACAACAACAACAATGGGTATCGACCCCAGCAATAAGGAGGATGGAACTCACGCCCCTTCTACCAAGGAAACCAAGGTAATGGTTACAGCAATAATTTTAATAATTCTTATGGTAACCAACCTTCTCTTAAAGATCTTATCTTAGGCCAATCTAAAATCAATGATAGTATAAACAAGAAAATAATGGATAATGATAAGATTCTTGAAAATCTTAGTGAGAAAATGGATAGCTTTAACACTGCTAAGAAAAATCAATTAAGCTTCAATAAAATGCTAGAAACCCAATTAACTCAAATAGCAGCAGCTGTCCCATCATTCGAACAAGGTAAAATCCTAGGAAAACCTGAGGAACCAATTGAAGGTGTTAAGTTAATTTCCATGAGGTTTGGTAAGCCTCCGGTTAGGCAAAACCCGGGTTGCCTTCTTGACCCGCCATTCATGGCCAAGAAGAGTGACCCCGGCCATCCTACCATCACCTGCGAAATCGGGCCGCACACCTTCAACAATGCCTTCTGCGACCTTGGATCTGGAGTGAACATCATGTCCAAGGTAATGTATGAAAATTTGCTAGGGGGACCTTTGTACTCCACTTTTGTCAAATTGCAGATGGCCGATCAATCAATCCGGTTCCCCGAGGGATTGGCAAGGGACATCCTTGTCAAAGTTCAAGATGAGTACATCCCCGCCGACTTCATCATTCTTGACATGGGGGCCGATGACGAAGTCCCCGTCATCCTGGGAAGGCCGTTCCTCAACACCATGAATGCCATCATCTACGTGGGATCCGGCCAAGTCCACTTCCAACTCCTAGTTAAGAGAATCAAATGTCCTTTCAATGGTTATAAATCGATGCAACAGGCAACGAAGAATCTGTGGAGAAACAAGCCACAATATGCACCCCGCCGAAAGAATCAACCATCAAGGGCCAAAAAGGCCGAATTGGTAAGGAAGGCTGAGGTGATAAATAAGGCTGACTCTGCTGAATCACAAGCATCAACCAAGAAGGAATGGCGGAAGAAGGAGGCGCGATCATCACAGTCACCATCTCTGGGACCGATCGAAGCACCCGAAGAATGAACCCGAAATGGAGAGGTCCTGCTCTACGGACCTAAAACATGGAGCCCCTGCTATTAAGGTAAATCAGTATTTATCTCATATTTAATTCCTGCATTTCAATTTTTGCATTTTCTTCATTGCATTTCATATTTAAATTTTGCAAGAATTTATTTCGACAAAATAAAATACTTAGATGAATAAAACTTGAGAATGAACAATAGTGCTCACACCTGAGGTGGTAGGACCACCTAGGTGGGGTCAGCCGACCCCACCTTAGGGCCCACCCACCTCTGTGGTGTTGGCCTGGTGTAGTGATTCACTTTCTGAATTTTGAACACATCTCCTTTTGAATTTAGCCGACCACATTTGGTTATGACCACTTTCACTTGCTCCAAGGAGAATCCAACATCCACTGCCATCCAATTCTGAAAAGTGGACACTTTGGCATGCATTAGTGTTCCCATGGTCCACGGGAATCACTTTAAACATGTCCCCACTTTTGTCATACACCTTTTCTCTTTCATCAAACACTAGACAAGGGAATCTCTGAAAATTTCAAAACTTATTGGTCCACCACTAGTCTCTACTTTCCTGGACACACTGTTTAAAGCTGAAAGGGGACATGACATGGTTCGGCCGAAGCATGTTTTGGCTTCCCTCAAGAAAGTGGTGTTTGAATTCAAATAGATTCCATGTCCAAAGGTAAAAGCAACACTGAACCTGTCATAAGTGGTTCAGTCGACCCATAATTGAGGTCTTCTCTGCAGAGTTGCATTTGAATTCAAATAGATTCCCTGTATAGAGGCAAAAGCAACTCTGATCATGTCATAATGGGTTCGGCCGACCCATCAATAAAGAGCTGACAGCAAAGTTGAATTTGAATTCAAATAGATTCCCCGTCCAAAGATGAAAACAACAAAGACCTGTCCTTGGGGGGGTCGACCGAACTGGCCATGGTGGCCTGGCCACCAGCCCTTCTCCCCCTATAAATACCGTTGCATTGTGTGCTCAATTCCACACCCAAACCAGCTGAATTCTTCCGAGCACACAATCTTCCTTCTTCTCTCCATTTGAGCAAGTTCTTTTCAAGTTTAGTTTAAGTTTAGCCACTCAAACCAAAAACCCAAAAATATTGTAGTAGTAGAAGCTTGTCTCACTCTCATCTTTGCTCTCAATATCTTGTTTGAGGAGGTAACCATACCCCGCAAGGACTACTAACAGTGGGATAGCTAACGCTAATCTCGGTTGTTGTAGTGTGTTCTTGTGTTAGCTTATTGTTGCAGGATGAAGAAGTTCTCCTCCGTACTCAAGAAGACCAAAAGTGTCGTAGGGAGTTCCTCCCGACGACCCCACCATGATGAAGGAAGAGAAGCTCCACCAAGACGATGCTTTGGAGTGCCTTCTGAGAGGACGTTCGACCCCGAGAGTGGCCTCATGCTAAATCAAGAAGAGTGCCAAAGATACACCTCCATCCGACACCGAGGGTATGAACATACCAGTATCATCGACCCTGTCCTTTTGGACAGCACAGGTATGACCGTGGAATTTAATACTGTTTTCAATACAATCGGGTGGGGAAGTTTTTGGGAAGTGCAAGAACTTAGAATAGAAAAGCTCACCAATGAATTTCTATGCTCTTTACAAACCACTAAAAATAATGTCTACTTTCCCATGTTCAACCAAGAGTATAATTTAACATGGGGAGTTTTTAGCATGGCACTTGGTTTTGATAATGACTGTCATCTAGACCTTGTTAATGCAACAAGAAGATTTGATAAAGCTGAATTTTGGAAAGCTATAACAGGATCTAATGATTGCTCTGATCCTAAAACTGATGAAATCCATAATCCTACTTTGCGCTTGATCCATTGTTGGATGGCCATAACTTTTCTTCCTGCCTCTAATGTGCAAGTTCTTTATAATGATGAATTAAAACTGCTCTATGCCATGACAAAGAAAATAAAAGTTTCACCTGCTAAGATGCTAGTCCACTTTTGGCTTGGTATTTTCTATAGAAGCGAGCCCATATTCTTTACTTCTTTTAGTCACGCGCATTGCTGAAACAATGGACTTCCTAGACGGAAAACATTACTTTGAATACATTGCTTCTCCTAGAGATATTGTAACCGAAGATTTCTTCATAAGTACTCAAGTCCTAAAAAGAGATGAAAATGGTGATATAAAAATGATTTATCCCGGCCATACAGCCGAAATCTCTCTCCCATGTGAGAGGCGTCGGTTCTATGCGCTGCGCACACTAACCATAAATTGGGGACAGAGAGGCAAGAAGCCAAAATATTGCAGGATCAAGAAGGGTGACAACGAGCATGTCATAAGCTGTTCAATTTGAGCAAGACGGCACATCACGAGCTGCAGGAAGATATGAAGAAGAAGGTGACGATGCAAGTTCCATGGACATTTCACGGTCCACAGAACGGCATCAACAGCACACTCCAAGAGTCGCACTCCCCATCCGTCCACACGGGCGAGGGGCCGTCGAAGCCAAGGATCGAAAATGGACCAACTCATCAATGACATGGGCGCAATACAAGTTGAGTAAGATGCAACTCTGAATATGGCGCAACTCTGAAAATGGACCATGTCATTTGAGGAATTTATTGAACCTAATTTAGATGATGATACTCAGTTCTTCATTAATAAAGAGGAGGATCCGATTGATCCTGAACCTATGGATGAATTACTAGAGCCACCTAAGCCTTCTATTGAGATTAAGCAACTACCTTCTGGTCTTAAGTATGTTTTTCTGAAAAATGATCAAAATTATCCTATGATTATTAGTGATAAACTTTCTGATAAAGAGTCTTTTAGATTAATAACTGACTTAGAAAAACATCCTGCTGCTTCTGGTTATTCACTCCAAGACCTCAAGGGGATTAGTCTTGTTTTATGCACCCATCATATTCCAACCAACCCAGAGATTACACCTTCTAGAGAGCCCCAACGTAGGCTTCAAAATGCGATGAGGGAGGTTGTTAAGAAAGAGGTCTTCAAACTTTTGCATGCTGGAATTATTTATCCTATTCCGCATAGTGAGTGGTAAGCCCTGTTCAAGTTGTACCTAAAAAGGGTGGTATGACCGTAGTTAAAAATGATAAAAATGAATTGATACCCCAGAGAACTGTTACAAGATGGCAAATGTGCATAGATTATAGAAAACTCAATAAAGCAACCAAGAAAGATCATTTTCCGATGCCTTTCATTGATGAGATGTTAGAGCGTTTAGCAAATAATTCTTTCTTTTGTTTCCTTGATGGTTATTCTGGATATCACCAAATTCCTATCCACCCTGATGATCAAAGCAAAACCACTTTTACATGTCCTTATGAAACTTATGCTTATCGTAGAATGTCCTTTAGATTATGTAATGCACCTGCTTCTTTTCAAAGATGTATAATGTCTATATTTTCTGAATTGATAGAAGAAATCATGGAAGTTTTTATGGATGATTTTTCAGTTTATGGAAAAACTTTTGATGATTGTCTAGAAAATCTAGATAAGGTTTTGCAGAGAATGTGAAGAAAAGCACTTAGTCCTTAATTGGGAAAAATGTCATTTTATGGTTAGAGAAGGAATAGTGTTAGGACATTTAGTGTCTGAAAGAGGTATAGAGGTGGATAAGGCAAAAATTGAAGTAATTGAACAACTACGTCCACCTGTTAATATAAAAGGAATCCGAAGTTTTCTTGGTCACTGTGGTTTTTATCGCAAATTTATAAAAGATTTTTCACATATTGCTAGACCACTGACTAACTTGCTAGCTAAGGATGTTCCTTTTGAATTTGATGATGCATGTTTAAAATCTTTTAATATTCTTAAAGAAGGACTTACATCAGCACCAATCATTCAACCCCCTGATCGGTCTTTTTAACTTTTGAAATTATGTGTGATGCTAGTGATTATGCTGAAGGTGCAGTATTAGGACAAACAAAAGATAAGAAGTATCATGCAATTGGTTATGCTAGTAAAACTATGACAGGAGCACAATTAAATTATGCAACAACTGAAAAAGAACTCCTAGCTGTTGTTTTTGCCATTGATAAATTTAGATCTTACTTAGTGGGAGCAAAAGTAATTGTTTATTCTGATCATGCTACTTTAAAATATTTGCTCACTAAGAAAGATGCTAAACCTCGTTTGATAAGATGGATTTTGTTACTCCAAGAATTTGACTTAGAAATTAAAGATAGAAGAGGAATAGAAAATCCAGTTGCTGATCATTTGTCTAGAATACACTTTGAGAAACCTCAGGAATTACCTATTAATGACTCATTGAGAGATGACATGTTGTTTAAAGTGACCAAGTTAGACCCTTGGTACTGCAAATATTGTCGACTTTATGGTTGCAGGTTATGTACCACCAAGGGAAAATAAAAAGAAGCTTATTTATGAAAGTCGTCTCCACATATGGGATCCGCCATACCTCTTCAGAATTTGTTCAGATGGATTACTTAGAAGATGTGTACCAGTAGAAGAGGGCATGCAGATCATTCAGAAATGCCATGCATCACCATATGGAGGTAACTATGGAGCATTCCGCACTCATGCTAAAATCTGGTAGAGTGGGTTCTCTTGGCCAACTATGTATGAAGACACCAAGGATTTTGTCCAGGAGATGTGGATCATGTCAGAGGCACTGGAAATATCAATGCAAGAGATGCTATGCCACTCACCAACAATTTCCAGATCGAGCTATTTGATGTCTAGGGAATTGATTATATGCGACCATTTGTGAAATCAAGAAATTGTGAATACATTCTGGTGGCAATTGACTATGTATCCAAGTTGGTAGAAGCTATGCCATGTATGGATGCTGATTCCAAACATTCAAAGAAGATGTTCGAAGAGATTATATTGCCAAGGTTTGGAACACAAAGGATGGTCATTAGTGACGGAGAGACGCACTTCACAGATAAAAAGTTTCACCGATACTTGCAAGCTCATGGCATCCGTCACAATGTAGCTACTCCATACCATCCTCAGACAAGTGGCCAGGCAGAAACATCAAACAAACAAATCAAGAATATTCTATAGAAAACAGTAAATGAAATGGGTACTGCATGGAAGGACCGATTACCCGAAAGCACTTTGGGCATATCGGACCGCATACAAGACACCTTTGGGTATGTCACCTTACTAGCTAGTATATGGTAAGACCTATCATTTACCAGTGGAGTTAGAGCATAAAGCTTACTGGGCTATTAAGAGATGGAACATGAACTTTGAAGCCGCTGGAGAAAAGAGAAAAATGCAATTATCAGAATTAGAAGAATGGAGAGAAAAGGCTTATCACAATTCAAAGATCTATAAAGAAAGAACAAAAAGATGGCATGATAAGTGGATCAAGAAGGTGTTTGCATCAGAAGATAAGGTATTACATTTTAATTCCGGGTTTAAATTATTCGAGCTTGGAAAACTACGAAGCAAATGGGAAGGACCATTTATGGTTGTGAATGCATCACCACATGGAGCGGTAACTCTACAATCACACGAAGGTACGTTATTCAAGGTAAATGGTCACCGACTTAAATTATTTTTAGAACCATTTAATTTAGAAGTTGTTGACGGGCTGGACTTTGTCCAATTACCCACTTTCTAGTCCCGTCATTATCCGTTATGAAAAATTATCGCGCATCACAACTAACAGGAAGTAGGAAGAGTGTAGAAGCTTCACGAGCTCGGCTAGCTAGGAAAGACACCTGGTGGGGCCGGCCGGCGCCCTAGTGGGGCTGGGCGACGCCCCCTGACCCCTCTCGTCCCGACTCAAGTTCCCTTTTCTTTCTCTATCTTTCCTAAGTACAATCCCATAGATTCCCAACGCGTACGAATAATCTTTCGTACGAATCCTGAAGAACATAGATTTGATCTTATCCTATCTCCTGAAAACCATATAAATACGCACCTATACCACCCTTGAATGCCATCCCATCATCATTGCCTTCTTCTCCTCCAAAGAAACTCTCTAGTTTAGATCTAGTAGCAATGGCAAGCAAAGCGGTAGTCGGCGCTGACTCCGGCAAGCTCCAAAGCGAAGCCCCTTGCCATCGTGGTGCCAAAGCACCTCACTGTCGTGCCATCAAAGCATCTTGCTACGGTGCCCCAGCAGTTCGAGCAAGTCTACTACACGCATGCTCAGCCTGCTCTGCCATCGCCACCTGAGAGACTGCTGCTAGAAGATGGTATTAGGGGGAAGAAGATCGCTATTCCCCGAGGCACCCCACTTCTTCCATATAGAGATAATGAGCGACTCCTGTCGGTCAAGACCGACACGAACGGAACGCTGGTATGTGAAGTACACCACTGCTCGCCTTGCCATCCAAGGAGTTTCGTGCACGTCCAGGCCAAGTCCGCTACACCGAGTTCATACCACCTCTGCCCAAGAGACAGCGGGGTACATCTACATCAGCACTAGAGAAAGTCCCTAGATAGCCCCCGTTATTTCTATGAATTCTTAATGGAAAGATGGAAGCTCTCTCTAACACCGTTAGGGGTATAGAGAGGAACGAAGACTTAAGGAGCAAGATTATGAGCAACATGACTAAGCAGATAGAAGTCAATGTCAAGTTAATTCAGTAGTCTCAAGCGCGAAAAAGATCAGCTGAAAGAAGAGATTGGTAATCTTAAGGAAGAAATTAGGAAGCTCGCAAAGAAAGGGCGGCCTTAAGTTGCCCTCGTTATCTATGTAATAAGGCACAAGTGTGTTAGATTTGATTATATTATCAAGTGTGCTAGGTTTTGATTTATAAAATTAAGTGTGTTAGGTAAGCCTATTGAGCTAGGGTAGTCGTTAGCTTAGTCAGTTATCAGAGTTATCTAGTATTATTAATGAATAAAGTGCCTTATTCTTTTTATCAATATTAATGTTTTAGTTTACTCTACTCTCTATATTTTTGGTACACATGTTGTCTCCACATGTTGCACTAGAAAAGTATGCAGGCAAATAAGTGTGGGGGAGGCACATCGCGACTATGGAAATCAATTCGCTCAGGAAAATCACGTAATTCGGAAGATAATCGAACCAGGACCTCGCACACTGAAGTGGACCTCGTGGGGCCATAGAGGCACGCCGCCCGGTGCCTTACCTGGGCCGGCCGGCCCCCCTCTACACCCTCTACATCCCCTTCTCGGTCATGGTCTGGTTTGATCCTCATATAATTTAATTGCATATGTTTTGATTTCTATTTCAATCCGAATTAAAATTCACATGCTAAATTACTTTTAAAAGAGAAGAAGAGATTGTTTAATTCATAGCTTAAGAATAAATTATATAACACTTTTCTAGGACCCCATGATTGCTTAAGTCAGTTGTGAAACATGATATAGTTGAATAATGAGAACTCAATCCCTGATGTTTTGTCTTTGGAGATTTTATTTCGAAAATTTAAATGATTAGTTATACCTCTCCTTTGTGGTAAAAATATTGTCCTACCAGAGGCATATAAGGATAGAAGCCTGCTACACATAATACTTGTCTTTGTATTGAGTTTGGTCAACCTTTGTAATCCTTTGAAGAAATTTGTCATGTTTTCGAATCAAGTGCCAATTCCACATAAGCGTTACTCTAATCCGGAGTAATAGCGAGTCATTCTATTGAAAATGTTGCTCTCCTACACTGGGAGAAAACACCAAAAATAATTATATAGCATAGTTACAAAATAATTGCTCCATGTTTTGTTAAAGTCTCTCAACTACTAAATTCAAAAGAGTTATGTGCTATGCAAAAGAAGAATGGAGTATAAAAAATGGACAAGTGTCCGAAGAAATTAAAATAATGGGTACTTAGATGCTTGCCTTCCTTAAAAAAGAGAGAGAGAAAGAGATAGCTCATACTCTCTGATTAAGCTTAGTTGTATAAAAGAGAGACTTATTTTCTCAAGGAGCAAGGTAGAATTAGGTTTCACCATATTCCACCAAATAAAGCTTGATTCGATTGTATGCCACATTTCTCTGTGGATTCATTGTTTGACATTACGACAAATACAATGCAAGTATGTTTTCATATTTTACCTACCTGAGATCCTCATAAGCTTTTTAGAAGTAGGATAAAGAAGGCAATTTCATTAATGCCTTGGTAAGGATACAAAAATACCAGATATATATCAGCGATTCAAGAGTACTACAAAAGGAGAAGGTAAAGCTAAGTTTATTTGCAAAATTACATACCCTCCAATTGACTTAACTAAAGGAAGTGAGTGATCTGTTTTCAAGCTATTCTGTTCTTCAACTACTCAAAGATTCATGGTAGACACTTTGAATTTCATAGTACATGCATGACTAGACTAGTTTTATATAATGTACTCTCAAGTTATGTTTTAAATGCTCCATTCTCTCTAAGAATCTTACATCTTAAAACCAATCTTTTTTCTCGAGACGAGCAAAAGCCTAAGTGTGGGGGTAATTGTTGACACTTGTTATCATCCAAATTTTATCATCAATTATCCCTGCATTAAATATGAATATCCAGTAGAATAGGGTTATTACTAACAGATTCCACGAGTTTTGGTGAATTGTCTATTTTCCAGGGGATTTTCCAGAAAAGCTTAAAATAAGGATTAAAGAGCATAATTACCATGAAACTTAACCGCCAAGGAAACATCATCACGAGAACACTAGAAGCATCTGGAACACACCCGAAGCACCAGAGCCCGAAACCCCACAGGGTGGGGCCGGCCGGCGCCAGGGTGGGACCGGCCGGCGCCCCCTAGGGTTTCCCCCGCGCTGCCTTCTAGAGTCTTCTACCACCGCCTATTAGAAGTAATCTTGCCCCTTGGTTAAGTTGGTTTGATCTAACGGCGCGCATGCATCCCACCGGCCTATAAATAGAGGGCCAGACCCCCCCTGGAGGAGAGCCAGATTAAGAGATGAAGACCCTGAAGCATTAGATAGATATTCACTAGATCTAGGCTAGCAATCAAGAGAGAGATTAGAGAGATAGAGTAGATGAGTAGAGATTCGGAGGAGTCCCGGCCTGTCGGAGCTTCTTCGTAGCTGTGTCCGTCTGGATTCAGCTCCCTCGCCCGGAGTTGCGTTCTGAGGTACTTTTGTATTCAACATCCTGATTCAAGTAAGGATTTGTTCTTATTTGTTCTTAAGTTTACAACTCTATTTGAGTGCTTTGATCTTGGTAGCTCCTGGGTTGAAGTAGTAGTTTGTAGTTTAGACGTGGTGTCTGGGCTATAATAACTTGTGAATGTCCCCTGTGGCCGGATAGTGGTAGATCGCGTAGATGACAGCTGCATTGTGTCCTCTATGGTCTACTTCCCGTTGATAGGATCGATAGGTGTATAAGTGTCTGGTAGGAGGGAACTCTGATTTTGCCTCTTATTCATGTCACTGCCCAATTAGAACGATATTATTCGAAGTTTACCGGTTGTTGGATCTAGATAATCATTTGTTATCTCCTCATTCTTGATATTCTCTGGATTGATTGTATTATTGGGTTAAGAGCCAATAGACTTAGTCAGTATCACCTACTGTTCCTTTGGGTTCGATATTAAAACCGGGATTGTCTGGTGAAGTGCTATATCGGTTGTCTTATCTGTGCGCTTACGGATACCTTGATAATAATAATCTTTAATAGAGTGCAGTTAATTTATACCAACAAAGTGCTCAAGGGAATCAAAAAGAGGACAAATGTCCCACGGGCAGGTGCCCATATATCCCTGCTTCATTTAAAAAAAAGCTATGTATTCAGTAACCATGCTCTCCCCTGCCTATGGCAAAGAAATAAGTCTCATGGAGCCCACCAAATAATTTACACATGCACTTCTTGATCATCTTATATGACTTGTTGCTCCTTGTGATCTAGGAGTCTAACCTTGCAATACATCCAATTCAAGTATGCTTTTGCTCCAATCCTATAAACCCCACATAAGCTTTAGGATAGATATGAAAAGCTCTCTTGAGCCCTTGTGAGGTTCATCACACAAATGAGTGGTTGAGAGTGCCATTAAGGGAACCAAGATTTACTTTTCAAAAGGATAAAAACTCTCTAGTTAAATGGTCTCACTCTACCAAAGTAAGGGATGAAGTATCTGCTTATCTATTCTATCTTGTTTTTGTATAACCCAAGGTGAAAAAGCTAAAAGCCCCATATAGTTAAGACACAAGATAAGTTTCTGAACCATGCTCAATACTAGAATAGTGTTGGTTTGTATATAAGATCTTTGCAAATTATTACATGGAAGAAATTCCTGATCCAACATTGCCATGTTAAAACCACATCTTTGCTTGAGGACAAGCAAAAGGTTAGCTTGGGGAGTTTGTTGACGGTCGCTAACACCCTGTTTTACTGTCAACATTTCACCCATAATCAAGGTAAAACCACATGAAATGCAAAGAACTCACTTTGAAACTCACCTAGTTCCACATGTCCTTGGAGAAATATTGTGTATGCAGGAAAAATGGTGAAAACAGGCAAAAACGAAGCATATCAAGGCAACTTGGCACCTCAGCTGCCACATGGGAGCCAGAGGGGGGCGCCCGCCCTATGAAAGCTGCCAAATTGCACTTGCCACCTCACGGATCCTTGTGCCATCCTCCCAAATGGCCTATGGAAGATTGAATCAACATCAACGGCTCAGAATCAAGTCATGAGGATCCGGTGGCCCTACCAACAGGGCGCCCACCCTGTCACTATTGAGTGCCACGTTCACAATCCGAGGCAAAGACCCCAGGTGTCATCCAAGCCATCAAATGAAGTCGGTTTTCATCCAATGGTGATGAAGTGATGTGCCATGGATCAAAGGACCCACTTGTCATCCTCCCGAGGGTTGCAAACCGGCAAACCAGGGCATCAACCGATCTTGCAACCGCCTTTGAGGAGGAAGAAGGGCCGTAGGATACAAGATGGTGCATCCAAGGGGGCGCTCGCCCCCTTAGGAGGGCGCCTGCCCTGCCTCTTCACGCCACCGACCTCCAGCACCCCTACAAGTACCCCTGGTGCTCTCCTACACTATAAATAGGACCAGTTTCCACACTTGTAAGTGAAACACAACTAGAAACACCACTAGAAGCCACTAGAAAAACACTGGTCAGTAGTAGCTCCTCTCTCTCTAGCGAAGCTCTGCTCTTACGAATAGTGCTAGCTAGAGAGTAGAGTAGTGGGAGAAGTCGGGAGGAGGAGGAAGTTTGTGGAGGGGCCGGGCTTGTCGGCGACCTCCTCTGTGGTGTTCTTCACTCTTACTGGTAATAAAGATCCCCTGCTTCATTTACTTATTGTTATACTTTAAGTAGCTGTATACTTGCTCATTGCTTGGTTAGAGTGCTCTAATTCTTAGGCCCGAGTTAGAGTAGTAAGCTTTGTAGATTAAGCGCGATGCTTTGGCTATAATCATACCCTTGAGGACCGCTAGGCCCATGGATAGTAGTGGTAGGTTCTAGGTGGTGACAGCCCTAGAATCCTCTGGATTCCACCACGTTCGGTCTAGCCTCGGCATAAGCGTAGGGCTTGTAGACATACGGGGCCTAATCAGTTGAACCTCGGTGAGTTTAAGACTTTGCGTGCCCCGGGTATAGCAGACTCTTTGGTATAACAATCATTTGAACTTTTACTGAGTTAGAGTTCTCCCATAAACTCTAGAGCTACTTGTTGACGGTGGACATATCATAAAATTCCACATTCAAACACCATCAACAGGCCTCGGATTCAAGGGAAAATAAACATATTTTATCAATAATTAGTTCCACTTGTACTTTTAGCTTTTGAATACAGAGAAGATCAAACAGGCCATAAAACATCCAGATATGGTGCACAACATCACATGGAAGAGAACAGAGCTTGAGGTAGGGCCCATGCATGGGTTGACCGACCCATGTATGGGGCCCACATGGCTCTGATGACGTGGCATGATCCGTGTGACACTCCACCCAGATCATTTCCACCTTTGGATCAAGGGGAAATTATTTCCTCGGCCCTGAAAAAAGTTCGGCTTAGTTTCTTGGTCCTATTTTCATCGAACTTTGTTATTTGGCCCTAAAACGAAATTTGCTTATTTTCTTGGCCCTTCCGTCCACTTTGAAAGATCATAACTCTTCGAAACGATATCGGATGAAGCTGATTTTTACATGAAAATTACAGGTCTCGACGAGATCTACAACTTTATAGTTTTGAGTTTTTTCAATTGAGAAAGTTCAGATGCCTAAAAACATGAATATATAATATTAATGTTTTTGGGCATCTGAACTTCATCAAGTGAAAAAACTCAAAACTATAAAGTTATAGATCTCGTCGAGACCTACAATTTTCATATAAAAATCTTCTTCATCCGATATCGTATCGAAGAGTTATGATCTTTCAAAGTGGATGGAAGGGGCAAGAAAATAAGCAAATTTCGTTTTAGGGCCAAATAATAAAGTTCCATGAAAACCGGGCCAAGAAACTAAGTCGTACTTTTTTCAGGGCCGAGAAAATAATTTTCTCTTGGATCAAAGGTGTGTTTCCATTCAACGGTGGAAGATCAAAGCACATGGATCAAGGCGTGAACCGACAAGTGCCAAGCAAATCAAGCACACAGCCATGCTCTATGACTGGTGGGGACAACCCCTGGTGGGCCCACCATGTCATAGGGGTCGGCCGACCCCCTGGTGGGTCCAGGCCACCGACGTCCTCCACCGACCTCCTGCATGCTTCCCACGTGCTAGGTTTAGCCACTGCCGTCCATCCTAAGGCAGTTTTGAGGCGGTTCATCCAAGCGTGGAGAGGCAAGGAGCACACGGATCGCTGACGTGGCATCCCTCCACTCTCCTCTATAAATAGAGGCTGCCATCACCCTCTTCAACACACAAGAGACAAGAGAAGCAAGCTAGAGTCAAGTTCCACTCTTTAGTAGTAGTATTAGTCTAGTGTGGGAGTTAGAGTCGAGTCGAGCTACGCTCGGGGTCTCCGGAGTCGTCTGCTAGAGAGTCTGGTATAGCTCTTGTACCTTTCCTTCTGTAAGACTTTACTTTTATCAATATATTATCTTTGCTTTACTTTACTAGGTGTTTACTTAGTGCTTTACTATTCATTATAGTATTGTTGTGACTTCTCTTATCTTATAGTTGACTTACACTAGATTGTGATCCTGTAACTAGCTCACGTGTGTAGTTCATCGCTTGTCATAGGATGCTCTAGTTGTTTGGTACCCAGCTAGAGTAGTGAGAATTAGTGTAAGCGTAGTGCTTAGGCTAGATCTTGTCTTTGAATGCCGCTTGTCACACGGATTGTTAGTGGGTGCTAGCAGGTGGTCACAGCCCTGTATAGTCTTAGCATCCCTCCACGTGTTTTAGGCAAGTTCTTAAAACGTAGGCTCCCATAAGAGCATAGCCGCTTCGGGTAGAGGTTATATCCTCTACTGTCTCGGACTATCCCCTACACACCGGAAGTAAGGTAGCCATCTTAGTGTACCTCGTCCATTTGATAAGATAGTTCATAAGAGTAAAGTAAGAGTCATAGGAGTCCTATACTCACTCGCTGTCCTCCCACCTAGCTATACTCTACTAGTTATCTTAGTTATCTTAAACCTTGTCGTGTCTCTGCGTCACTACCCTTTCCTCTGTTTATCGATTTACCCCCTACCACTAGTTGGTACTAAGTTGCTATAGACTTAAGGATCTCTCTCTTTTATTAATCATTCCTAGCACCGCTTTTCCTTGGGATAAAATAAATAACGATACCTTCGAATACTCCCGGGTGAAGTGCTACAGCGGTATATTCTGTGCGCTTGCGGAATTACCCAATAGACATAAGAAATACCCCACAGGCATTTCTAACGCCGTTGCCAGGGACAGAGTCTAACTATGTTTCTAGTAGCGATGCTAAGAAACACCAACAAGCATTTCTGGCACCGTTGCCAGGGAAAGCATCAATCTAGGAATATTAATAAAATTGAATCCGGAGTCTATTATCAATTTAGTTATCGATTAGTGTTAGGGGCTTACCCCCTGTCTGTGTTTCTCGTTATCGTGAAGCTAGACAGTGCTTGAGCAGTTTCCAATTGCCGTCAAATTTCATTGAAGATCCTGAGCAATTATTGAGGAGAACTAGACGTCGTCAAGTTCCCCCTCAAAGGTTCATCTCAAACCTAAATCCGTTCGAGAAAAGAAGTGTAACAACCCTAAAAAAATCCACACAACCTAAAAATTCCAACCAAATAAAATTTTTGATTTATTTATTGTGAAAACCCATTTTTCTTGTGCAAGCATATAGGTTTCATTATGAATTTGGTAAATAAAGGAGTATAGCTTGCATTTTAATTCCATTCACATAGAATAATAGCTTATGCATCACAATTGGGATTTATTGCAATTTATGTTTGTATTTACTCAATATTTAAAAAGGATAATATATGTATATAAATACACTTAAGTGAAAATAGAAAAGGAAAAAGAAAAGAGAAGAGCGGAAGAAAGGAAGCCAGCCTGTCGGCCCACGTTGCGGCCCGGCAACGCGCGCGCGACCGGCATACACGCGCTCGCGCTCGTGCTCGCTGCCAACCCGGGCCCGCATGTCAGCCGCCTTCCCCTTCCACTGTTTCTCTTCCTCACGAAGGTGACGCGCCTGCCGGGGGTGTCACGCGAATGGCGTGACCCCGGACCCACGGCCGACAGCACCACGCCCCGCAGAGTTGTCCCCCTCCTGTCCCCTCCTTTCTTGGCCGCCAAGCGAGCCCGCGTGCACCCTGAAACCCTAGCTCAAGCGCACGGATGAGCTCCACGTACACCCACCGAAACCCATCACCGTCCGCCGCTGTTCCGAGAACCGGCCGCCTATAAATTGGAGCACCCGAGGAGCCCTAGCCCATTCCCACTCGCAGCCGCCACGCTGCGGCTCCACAAGCCACCGCACCCCACCGCATAGCCGAGAGAGAGGGAGAAGGGCGGAGCAGAGGAGGAGGAGCTGCCGGAGCGTTGCCGCCGCGGAGCACGCCGAGCCGGACACGGAGGAGAAGCCGGAGCCCCGTCGCGGTTCGGCACGGCACTACGTACGCTCTGCACGGCTTCGACTCGCCACTGCACCGCCATCCTAGCTTCACCGACACCACGGTGAGCCACCGCACGCCATATCCGAACCTCGCCCTGCTTTTGCCATGGCGTTCCACCCACGGGACGCGCAGGCACGGGCCTTTAGCGGCTCAGGAAGATCACCTGCTCCATGCACCTCATACGATCTCGCCGTGCTACCGGTCATGGCGCTCGGCATCACGAGCGTGTAGGCCGCGGGCTGTTTCCGGCCCCTGAACATTTCGCACAACAAGCGCACAAGACCGGCCATCAAACCACTGGACATCGGCTATGGACGTCAGGCCACTTCCGACGGGCATCGCCGTCACATGTGGTCGGAGCACCGCCACATCGGCGGCGTTCCCGCGCACAAGCCGTGAAACCGCCGACGCGACCGGATAGCGTGACCACCAACTCACCGACCACCTCGGACAAGCTTAGTTGCGGAAGATCGAAGCTCCATAGCCCGGAACACCGAGAGGTGCGTTCTCGGGGAAACGTGATCGCCGCCGACACGTTCCGCCTCGCCTAAAATCCGTTCCGAGTACCCCCGATCGCCTCGCGCTGCGGAGAAAGGCCGACGAGGTTCGCCAAGTCTGCCTCGGCACCGCCGCGTAGATAGCCGAGCCCCGAATCATGTCTGTCGCCTTGGCTATGTGCGCCTCCACCTCGTCGGAGAACCGCCGTATGCCGTGGGAGAGAAGGAGGCCCACGACATCATTTCACTAATGACAGCCAACCCTCGGGAGAGCGGCACCCTCGGCGCCCAAAATTCCGATTCGCCCGAGCCTCCCCGGGAGAGCTCGGGAGAGCGGCACCCTCGGCGCACCAAATCTCCGATTCGCCCGAGCCTCCCCGGGAGAGCTCGGGAGAGCGGCACCCTCGGCGCCCAAAATTCCGATTCGCCCGAGCCTCCCCGGGAGAGCTCAGGAGAGCGGCACCCTCAGCGCACCAAATCTCCGATTCGCCTGAGCCTCCCCAGGAGAGCTCGGGAGAGCGGCACCCTCAGCGCCCAAATGTCCGATTCGCCCGAGCCTCCCAGGGAGAGCTCGGGAGAGCGGCACCCTCGGCGCCCTGAATCTCCAATTCGCCCGAGCTACACCGAGCTACGCCGACGCCCCCCCGACCTCTGAGAACCACCCCCGACCACTGAGAACCACCCCCGACCTCTGAGAACCACACACGACCTCTGAGAACCACCCCCGACCACTGAGAACCACCCCCGACCTCTGAGAACCACCCCCGACCACCGTCGAGCTCGCCCGACCAACCGCCGAGCTACGCCGACGCCGGCGACTCTCTGGGAACCAGCATCGAACACCTGGTGGGCGACCATCGGGTCTGAGTTCTGATGAAGCGCCACATGCCGCACTACTGGACCCGCGCGCCACGTGGACCAATCCCGAGCTGCCCCTGATTAATCGACCATTTTCCATTTTCAGAAAATAGGATAATCTTCGGAAATTCATAACTTATTCATACGATGTCCAAAAATTACGCACCATATATCAAAATTCTCAGAAAAATGAGATCTACAATCTAAGACTATGTTTGTGTGCATTTGGCTCTTTATTTTATTGGATTTTTCTGAAATACTCTATAGGAGTCGCTGACGCGACTATTTCGTGTTCGATTTTAGAGCCGGAGGAGGATCTGACTAAGGAAGACGACCACGAGTACCTTCAGGAGCTAGGAGACGACTACGAAGGTGCCACGTCCCACCAAATCCTTAGATCCTATTTACGCATTGCAAATGACATTGTTCCTATTGCTTTATGATTATGTATGGATTGGTTGCATGGTAGTATATTTGAATTCCCTGCCCTGATAAGACTATACCCTGCTATCCACTGCTAGGTTAGCTACTGCTTAATTTACTGTTACTCTTCCACTACTTTCTACTTGCTATATGCTATGTGGTGGAATTGGGACGGTGTATAACTGATTATAACCACTGGGAGAGAGTGTTGCGTGCGTCTTGGGTGCGTGGTAAGGGTTGATGTCGACCAAGTGGGATGTGAGACAAGCCCATGGGGCAAGTCATGCCGGGGGTGCAACCTGGGCATCCCCAAGCAAGATACCTGTGGCGGGTAAAGTTGTTGAGGAGGTTCCGGGTGGGATAGCCTTGGTGGTTTGAAGCCCGTGGACGGAGGTGCTGTGATGGCACGGGGAGAGTATCCCCTAAGTGAAGATGCCTGCTTGGTCAAACCTAAGACGGACTAGTTTCAGGTTCATGGGAATCCTTTTCTACTCACTCGCTTCTGATGGGCGGGAGACGGCTGGACTACTTGGTAGGACGGTGCCACTACTGCTAGGTTGAGAGGTGATAAGGGTGGGCGGAGACGGTCGACGGATTCCCGTTCCATTCTAGATGCGCAGTACCACTGGATGGGCCCGATACTGTGTCTCCCAGTCTCAGCATAACGGTGTAGGATCCGGAATATCCCAGGGCTAAGTGGTAGGGTCCAGTACCACTGGATGGGCCCGATACTGTGTCTCCCAGTCTCAGCATAACGGTGTAGGATCCGGAATATCCCAGGGCTAAGTGGTAGGGTGGCATCGACCTAGGCAAGCAAGCACCCGGAATTCTGCCTAGGTGTTTGCGCAACACCTATGATGGCTAATCTTGTGGGTAGTGAAACCTCTGCAGAGTGTACAATTGATCGATTGATACATATGCCAACCTGTTGGCTATGGACCTTTCCTGTGAAGCTTCTACTAGTGTAGTGAGTGTTCTCTTCTCCCCCTGGATGACATTTTTCTGGCAGTGTACCCGTTGTGGTAGTGTGCCGCTGAGATAGGCCCGAGAGGGAGTTGGGCCTATCGAATGAGAGCGAGGTGTGGGTAAGTGAGATGTGGTGATGGGAAAAGGGATGATGGTGTTAACTGGAGATAAAACTTGACTAATTAAACATTGATTACAGCTGCATAGGAAAACCTCAGCCTATAGGTCTGCTTGTATAGCCTTGCATCCACTTTCCACAAAGCAAATGCTGCATAGGTGGGCTCCGTGGCCAGTACAAATCGTACTGATAAATTTGCTGTCAGGTGACGAGAATGAGTACGACTTCGAGGAAGACGATGGCGAAGAATAGGGTCACGTGCTACACTCAAGTTGGCCGTGAAGGATGAAACGTTTCCACATCTTCTAAAGCTTCTCTGAATGTTGATTCCGCCAGTGTGGCGATGTAATAAATGTTTATGTAAGACTTAATTACCGTTGTATGGATCCTGGTGACAACTGAGATATGGGTAATTTCATGGATTATCCCAAGCAATCTGTTGAATTACAAATCGAGCCTATGGATTTCCCTTCACGAAAATCGAGGTCGTTTCAGTTGGTATCAGAGCCATACTTGACTGTAGGACGAGACCCATAGAAAATGGACGCTAGAATAGGAAGCCAGACTCTCTTTCGGTTATATTACCGACCTTGCATTCACTTTTTATGTAATGGCTTATCTAATACAAGGACCTGCTAATCCGTTTCTTGAAAAATTTGCAGATGACCAGCCTTGGACCACCTCTTCGTCCACTACACGATGGCACTATCGAGATCCCGATCAACGGAAGGAACCACGGTGGATTTGCCATGGTACTACGCCAGGTATTGGAGGAGCCGGGAGCACCGTCTGACCAGATCCAGTACTTCAGCCGAGGGAAGCTTGTCGAGGCTGAGAGGTTTGAAGGACCTGTCACTACCAGAGTTGAGACACCCGTCAGCCTGACCCTTGCAGGGATGCCCGTTTTTACTGACTACACTGCTGGAGAGACTGTGGAGGACGGAGTACAGTCCGTCTCCCGCAAGGTACTACGCGCAGTTGTATACACAGCATACGAGTACCTTAAGGGGACCCACTTCCGTCTGTTACCTCAGGCCTTGGAGCTGCACCCTGACCCCATCCAGAGGATTCTGTAAACCAGCCAGATCGTTCAGGCCGAGACTGACCCCTGCCTACGCACAGTGGCACACCACCTCCAGGAGCAGGATGAGTTCATTAGCTCATTGGAGCAAAGGAGGCAGCGTGACCGAGCACGCATGGCAGAGGTCGGGGACAGTTTGCAGAAAGGGACTCAGACCCTGGAGAGTTTGAGCAGAGCAGTCACTGACTTGCAGTTGGAGATGCAGCGCCGTGATGAGTTACACCGAGCCGAGATCGCCGACTTCGAGACAAGATCGGGGATTTTGGGCTATGCAATGACTACCTGAACAGCAGAGTATTGGGATTACAGAGGAGGCTGGACGGCAAGGAGAGAGCGCTTGCTGAGAGGGAGCAGAGAGCAGAGACAGAGGAGTCGAGATGAGCACGTTGCACTCCAGGATCAGGGAGTCGGAGAAGCAGTTGGAGAAAGCCGAGGAGAAGTCCACCCGCAACCAGGGGATTCTGATCGACCGCGTGAAGATGGTGGAGTTCCTAAAGGACAAGCTACGGAGGACAGAGACAGCTTGGAAGCAGTCCGATGCCAGGAGAGCTATTGAGGTCCGAAAGGTACAGAGTTCGCTTCCCCCACTGGAGATGGTGAAGCCCCGGGAGGGAGACTTCCGCGTACCACCCACTACGCTCAACTTGGGAGCATGTCCGTCTCTAAGGATGCAGGAGATTGAGGCCACCCTAGAGCTAGCTGTAGCTCTCGACTATGTCAAGCGCCTGACCATGATCGACGACGAGATCGAGGCAGAGGATAGCCGCATACCCGACGCCGTACTCGACCTTATGCACCAGTAGCTTATGGGACCCTGCGTGGCCCTTAGACTAGTGATACCATGAGTTGTCCTGTCATTGGCTATCTGCGCATAGCACGATCTTCTTAGCAGCTAGGAACATCCTTTATGTAATAATAACCATGTGATGAGTGACATTTGGATCTTATGCTTCTTATGGTTCTCCATGCTTCTTTGGTTGAGTGTAGGATAGCATGAAAAATGTTTTAATTCATTTAAATCGTTGGAAACATCTAACTCCTACTTAAACCACTACAAGATTATTACTGCACTGAGCACGTACCTAATAAATTCACATGTCGATGAGACGTTCCGCGCGTCTAGAAAACCGCCAGCCCTCCCCCGCGCCTACGCCAGGACGCGGGCGTGGTCGCAACTGTGGACGCCCAGCTGGCAGACGTGCTGGAGTTAACCTGGAAGAAGAACTACGCCGGGCAGAGGATGCACCGCCGGTGCACGATCCGCCACCACAGGGCGAGAACGTGCCTCCGCCACCGCCACCGCCGCCGCCACCGACGTTGGCAGAAGTGATGGCACAGCAGACCCAGCTGCTGAATGCCATAGCTACTGGGATGAACAGGTACCACGGGCCACCCCAGAATGACTTCCAAAGGAAACTGGAGGGTTTCCTGAAGCTGAGGCCACCTACCTTCGACGGGACCGACAGCGATCCCCTCGCTGCCGACGATTGGCTTAAAGAGATGGAGAAGAAGCTGGACCTGACCACTTGCTCCGACGAGGAGTGTGTTGGGATTGCTAGCCACCAGCTGACCGGTGCTGCACGAGCATGGTGGGACAACTACACCAGCGCTCACGAGGACCCAGCCCTCATTGACTGGGATGAGTTCACCGAGGCTTTCCGTGACCACCACATTCCTGAGGGAGTCATGGAGGCCAAGGAGAACGAGTTTCGCAACATCTCCCAGGGAGCTGACCGGATCCACGAGTACACCACCCGCTTCAACTGTTTGCTCCGCTACGCACCTGCGTCTTGCGTGACTTCCGAGAAGGAAAAGATGTACTACTACAGGAAGGGACTTTAGACCAAGATCAGGTTGGCTCTGTCAAGGAACAAGAGCTACACACTGCGTGAGCTGATTGACCGCTGTATTGAGATCGAGAAGGATCGCATGGAAGCACGTCTGGAATTCGAGGCCCAGAACAAGGGAAAGAAGCGCCGCTCTGAGGGACCCGCTCGCACTGCTCCACCCCAGAGACAGCGAACAGGTGCACCCCCGTCTTTTCGGACTTGCCAGGGACCTTCTTCGGGAACAAGCCGTGGTGGTACCAACAGCAGCAACTATCACCGCCCCGCTCAAACCTACCCTGCGCCGACTCGAGCTGTGCAGAACACACCCGCCCCCGCTACCAACACGCCAAGGACAAACAATTGGAAGGCTCCTGCGACAGCCACAGCAGGCAGTGCGCCCTTCACTTGCTTTGGATGCGGAAAGCCTGGACACCGTGTGGCTGTGTGCCCCGACCTCAACCGTGCACCAGCAGCTACACAGGGCACACCGAACCGGGGATCTGCTACCCGAGGAAGACTGAACCACATGACCGCTGAGGAAGCTGAAGCTGCACCTGATGCTGTGTATGGTACATTCCTAGTTCAGGGTAACATGGCTACAGTTCTGTTCGATTCGGGAGCTACATGTTCATATATTTCATCTGCATATGCACGTAAGCATAACATACTTGTAACCCCGAGAGCAAACCCCATCCTAACTAGCTCGCCCTTAGGAACCTTCAGAAGCGTTCACATATGTAGGGGAGAGATAATCACAATCGAGAGACTTGACTTTTGAGCTGACCTAACCCTACTACCCTCCAATAGCTTAGATGTCATCTTAGGCATGGACTGGCTAACCAAACACTGGGAAGTGATACCTTGTTCACCTAGATATGTTCAGGTAACCCACCCTTGGGGAACAGCCGTCCGATGTATACCCCAAACCAGGGGAATCCAAGCCCTCCTATGTGCTCTGGAGACTAAGGCAGATAAAATGGAGCCGACATTCAGAGATGTGCCAGTAGTCTGTGAATTCAATGACGTATTTCCAGAGGAGTTGCCAGGAATCCCACCAGATAGAGATGTGGAGTTTGTTATAGAGCTGATGCCAGGAACTGCACCGATTGCCAAAAGACCCTACAGAATGTCGGCTGATGAGTTGAAGGAACTCAAGAAGCAGCTGGGAGAATTACTGAAGAAGGGCTTCATTAGGCCTAGTGCCTCGCCCTGGGGATCTCCCGTTTTGTTTGTCAAGAAGAAGGATGGCACGATGAGGATGTGCATTGACTACCGGAATCTGAATGCGGTTACAGTCAAGAATAAGTACCCATTGCCCCGCATCGATGATCTGTTAGATCAACTGAGTAAGGCCAAGTACTTCTCAAAGATCGATCTCCGATCAGGGTACCATCAGATGAAGATCAGGGAAGAGGATATCCCGAAGACTGCATTTGTCACTAGATATGGACAATATGAGTGCACAGTAGTCTCATTTGGACTCACTAATGCTCCAGCATACTTCATGAACATGATGAACAAGATCTTCATGAATGAGCTAGACAAGTTTGTAGTGGTATTTATTGATGATATATTGGTTTATTCAGCCACAAAAGAGGAACATGAACATCATCTGAGGACCGTATTGGAGAGGTTGTCTCGCAACCAGCTATACGCCAAATTCTCCAAGTGTGAATTCTGGCTAGAGGAAGTTGCTTTCCTTGGACACGTACTGTCAGGAGAAGGAGTTGCAGTGGACCCAACCAAGATTAAAGCTGTGAAAGAGTGGGAACAACCCCGTAATGTGTCAGAAATCAGAAGCTTTTTGGGACTTGCAGGATACTATCGCAGATTTATTGAGAATTTCTCCAAGATTGCTAGACCCATGACCAACTTGCTGAAGAAAGAGAACACGTTTATATGGACTCCTGAATGTGAGAAGAGTTTTCAGACCTTGAAAGAGAAGCTCACTACTACACCTATTCTAGCCCTACCCGATATTCACAAAGATTTTGGTGTATATTGTGATGCCTCTCGGCAAGGTTTGGGCTGTGTACTAATGCAAAAAGGAAGGGTGATAGCTTATGCCTCAAGATAGTTGAAGGAACATGAGCAGCGATACCCAACTCATGACCTAGAACTTGCAGCCGTGGTACATGCACTCAAGATTTGGAGACACTACCTAATAAGCAACAAGTGTGACATCTACACTGACCACAAGAGCCTAAAATACTTCTTCACACAAGAAGATCTGAATATGAGGCAGCGCAGATGGCTAGAACTCATCAAGGACTATGATCTTGAGATCCATTACCACCCAGGGAAGGCTAATGTTGTCGCTGATGCACTTAGCCGCAAAAGCTACTACCATACCCTCATCACCAACTCTATTCCGCCTGAGCTCAGGAGAGAGTTCGACGCATTCCAGCTTGAGGTAGTCTCCTATGGCATGCTAAATGAGCTTCACGTCGAGTACAATCTCATCTCACGGATCCGTGAAGCACAAAAGAACTGTCCTAAGATAGACTATATCCGTGGTTTGATGAAACTGGGGAGAGGCCCCGAATACCGAGAAGATGAGCAGGGAACTGTATGGTACAAAGATAGAATCTGTGTACCGACGGATTCAGTGATACGAGAAGAGATCCTGTCGGAAGGGCATGACTCCAAATATTGCATTCACCCAGGGTCAGCCAAGATGTACCATGATTTAAGGAAGCACTTCTGGTGGGAGAATATGAAGACAGACATTGCAGGGCATGTAGCCCGATGTGATACATGCAATAGAATCAAGGCCGAGCATCAGAGACCAGCAGGGTTGCTACAACCAGTTGAGATACCAGAATGGAAGTGGGAATGCATATCTATGGACTTTATAATAGGACTGCCCCGATCCGAGCATGGGTATGATTCTATGTGGGTAATAGTGGACCGTCTAACCAAAGTTGCACATTTTATACCGGTCAAAAGGAAGTATAGAGTTGAAAAGCTAGCAGATCTGTATGTATCAAACATTTTGAAGTTACATGGGGCACCTCTGAGTATTATATCTGACCGAGGCTCACAGTTCGTATCACAGTTCTGGAAATCCTTGCACAAGTCCATCGGGACCAAGCTCGACTATAGCACCGCATACCACCCGCAAACGGATGGGCAAACAGAAAGAGTGAACCAGATTCTCGAGGACATGTTACGTGCTTGCGTATTGAGGTACAAGGAAGGATGGGAGAGCTGTCTACCCCACGCCGAGTTCTCATACAACAACAGTTATCAGACGAGCATTAAGATGTCTCCATTTGAAGCATTGTACGGAAGACCGTGCAGAACACCGCTAATGTGGTCAGAACCAGGTGAAAGGACATTCTTTGGTCCTGCTAAGATTGTGGAAGCAGAAGAAGGTGTTACCCAAGTAAGAGAGAATTTGAGGATTGCACAAAGTTGGCAAAAGAGCTATGCAGATAGAAGACGTAGAGAGCTTGAATTCAAGGTTGGGGATTATGTCTACCTCAAAGTATCTCCACTTCGTGGCACCGTCAGATTCCACGTAAAAGGGAAATTGGCACCAAGATATGTTGGGCCATACAAGATCTGTAAAAGGGTTGGAAAGCTTGCTTAAAAGCTGGAACTACCGGAGGAATTATCTGGAGTACACCCCGTGTTCCATGTCTCGCAATTAAGAAAGTGTCTGAAGCTTCCCGAGGAGCAAGTTCCTACGGATGCATTAGACCTGCAAGACACACTTGAATACAAGGAACATCCGATCAAGATCTTGGCACGGGATACCAAGGAGACGCGGAACAAGACTATTCCGATATGCATGGTATAGTGGAGCAATCACACTGAAAGAGAAACTACGTGGGAGAAAGAATCGGACTTGCGGATTATGTTTCCTTACCTCTTCGATGGGTACGTTATCTCTGAATCTCGAGGTCGAGATCCTAATGAGGGGGGAGGACTGTAACAACCCTAAAAAAAATCCACACAACCTAAAAATCCCAACCAAATAAAATTTTTGATTTATTTATTGTGAAAACCCATTTTTCTTGTGCAAGCATATAGGTTTCATTATGAATTTGGTAAATAAAGGAGTATAGCTTGCATTTTAATTCCATTCACATAGAATAATAGCTTATGCATCACAATTGGGATTTATTGCAATTTATGTTTGTATTTACTCAATATTTAAAAAGGGTAATAAATGTTTATAAATACACTTAAGTGAAAATAGAAAAGGAAAAAGAAAAGAGAAGAGAGGAAGAAAGGAAGCCAGCCTGTCGGCCCACGTTGCGGCCCGGCAACGCGCGCGCGACCGGCACACACGCGCTCGCTGCCAACCCGGGCCCGCATGTCAGCCGCCTTCCCCTTCCACTGTTTCTCTTCCTCACGAAGGTGACGCGCCTGCCGGGGGTGTCACGCGAATGGCGTGACCCCGGACCCACGGCCGACAGCACCACGCCCCACAGAGTTGTCCCCCTCCTGTCCCCTCCTTTCTTGGCCGCCAAGCGAGCCCGCGTGCACCCTGAAACCCTAGCTCAAGCGCACGGATGAGCTCCACGTACACCCACCGATACCCATCACCGTCCGCCGCTGTTCCGAGAACCGGCCGCCTATAAATTGGAGCACCCGAGGAGCCCTAGCCCATTCCCACTCGCAGCCGCCACGCTGCGGCTCCACAAGCCACCGCACCCCACCGCATAGCCGAGAGAGAGGGAGAAGGGCGGAGCAGAGGAGGAGGAGCTGCCGGAGCGTTGCCGCCGCGGAGCACGCCGAGCCGGACATGGAGGAGAAGCCAGAGCCCTGTCGCGGTTCGGCACGGCACTGCGTACGCTCTGCACGGCTCCGACTCGCCACTGCACCGCCATCCTAGCTTCACCGACACCACGGTGAGCCACCGCACACCATATCCGAACCTCGCCCTGCTTTTGCCATGGTGTTCCACCCACGGGACGTGCAGGCACGAGCCTTTACCGGCTCAGGAAGATCACCTGCTCCATGCACCTCATACGATCTCGCTGTGCTACCGGTCATGGCGCTCGGCATCACGAGCGTGTAGGCCGCGGGCTGTTTCCGGCCCCTGAACACTTCGCACAACACGCGCACAAGACCAGCCATCAAACCACTGGACATCGGCTATGGACGTCAGGCCACTTCTGATGGGCATCGCCGTCACATGTGCTCGAAGCACCGCCACCTTGGCGGCGTTCCCGCGCACAAGCCGTGAAACCGCCGACGCGACCGGCTAGCGTGACCACCAACTCACCGACCACCTCGGACAAGCTTAGTTGCGGAAGATCGAAGCTCCATAGCCCGGAACACCGAGAGGTGCGTTCTCGGGGAAACGTGATCGCCGCCGACACGCTCCGCCTAGCCTAAAATCCGTTCCGAGTACCCCCGATCGCCTCGCGCTGCGGAGAAAGGCCGACGAGGTTCACCAAGTCTGCCTCGGCACCGCCGCGTAGATAGCCGAGCCCCGAATCATGTCTGTCGCCTTGGCTACGTGCGCCTCCACCTCGTCGGAGAACCGCCGTATGCCGTGGGAGAGAAGGAGGCCCACGACATCATTTCACTAATGACAGCCAACCCTCGGGAGAGCGGCACCCTCAGTGCCCAAAATTCTGATTCGCCCGAGCCTCCCCGGGAGAGCTCGGGAGAGTGGCACCCTCGGCGCACCAAATCTCCGATTCGCCCGAGCCTCCCCGGGAGAGCTCGGGAGAGCGGCACCCTCGGCGCCCAAAATTCCGATTCGCCCGAGCCTCCCCGGGAGAGCTCGGGAGAGCGGCACCCTCGGCGCACCAAATCTCCGATTCGCCTGAGCCTCCCCGGGAGAGCTCGGGAGAGCGGCACCCTCGGCGCCCAAATGTCCGATTCGCCCGAGCCTCCCCGGGAGAGCGGCACCCTCGGCGCCCCGAATATCCGATTCGCCCGAGCTACACCGAGCTACGCCGATGCCCCCCCGACCTCTGAGAACCACCCCCGACCA
Source organism: Eremochloa ophiuroides (assembly GCA_038502445.1). Classification (NCBI taxonomy): domain Eukaryota; kingdom Viridiplantae; phylum Streptophyta; class Magnoliopsida; order Poales; family Poaceae; genus Eremochloa; species Eremochloa ophiuroides. Next base: position 95,717,326 of record JAHLJS010000007.1, on the reverse strand, counting down.
CTGAGAACCACCCCCGACCTCTGAGAACCACCCCCGACCTCTGAGAACCAACCCCGACCATTGAGAACCACCCCCGACCACCGTCGAGCTCGCCTGACCAACCGCCGAGCTACGCCGACGCCGGCGACTCTCTGGGAACCAGCATCGAACACCTGGTGGGCGACCATCGGGTCTGAGTTCTGATGAGGCGCCACATGCCGCACTAATGGACCCGCGCGCCACGTGGACCAATCCCGAGCTGCCCCTGATTAATCGACCATTTTCCATTTTCAGAAAATAGGATAATCTTCGGAAATTCATAACTTATTCATACGATGTCCAAAAATTGCGCACCATATATCAAAATTCTCAGAAAAATGACATCTACAATCTAAGACTATGTTTGTGTGCATTTGGCTCTTTATTTTATTGGATTTTTCTGAAATACTCTATGGGAGTCGCTGACGCGACTATTTCGTGTTCGATTTCAGAGCCGAAGGAGGATCTGACTAAGGAAGACGACCACGAGTACCTTCAGGAGCTAGGAGACGACTACGAAGGTGCCACGTCCCACCAAATCCTTAGATCCTATTTACGCATTGCAAATGACATTGCTGCTATTGCTTTATGATTATGTATGGATTGGTTGCATGGTAGTATATTTGAATTCCTTGCCTTGATAAGACTATACCCTGCTATCCGCTGCTAGGTTAGCTGCTGCTTAATTTACTGTTACTCTTCCACTACTTTCTACTTGCTATATGCTATGTGGTGGAATTGGGACGGTGTATAACTGATTATAACCACTGGGAGAGAGTGCTGCGTGCGTCTTGGGTGCGTGGTAAGGGTTGATGTCGACCAAGTGGGATGTGAGACAAGCCCATGGGGCAAGTCGTGCCGGGGGTGCAACCTGGGCATCCCCAAGCGAGATACCTTTGGCGGTAAAGTTGTTGAGGAGGTTCCGGGTGGGATAGCCTTGGTGGTTTGAAGCCCGTGGACGGAGGTGCTGTGATGGCACGGGGAGAGTATCCCCTAAGTGAAGATGCCTGCTTGGTCAAACTTAGGACGGACTAGTTTCAGGTTCATGGGAATCCTTTTCTACTCACTCGCTTCTGATGGGCGGGAGACGGCTGGACTACTTGGTAGGACGGTGCCACTACTCTTAGGTTGAGAGGTGATAAGGGTGGGCGGAGACGGTCGACGGATTCCCGTTCCGTTCTAGATGCGCAGTACCACTGGATGGGCCCGGTACTGTGTCTCCCAGTCTCAGCATAACGGTGTAGGATCTGGAATATCCCAGGGCTGAGTGGTAGGGTGGCATCGACCTAGGCAAGCAAGCACCCGGAATTCTGCCTAGGTGTTTGCGCAACACCTATGATGGCTAATCTTGTGGGTAGTGAAACCTCTGCAGAGTGTACGGTTGATCGATCGATACATATGCCAACCTGTTGGCTATGGACCTTTCCTGTGAAGCTTCTACTAGTGTAGTGAGTGTTCTCTTCTCCCCCTGGATGACATTTTTCCGGCAGTGTACCCGTTGTGGTAGTGTGCCGCTGAGATAGGCCCGAGAGGGAGTTGGGCCTGTCGAATGAGAGCGAGGTGTGGGTAAGTGAGATGTGGTGATGGGAAAAGGGATGATGGTGTTAACTGGAGATAAAACTTGACTAATTAAACATTGATTATAGCTGCATAGGAAAACCTCAGCCTATAGGTCTGCTTGTATAGCCTTGCATCCACTTTCCACAAAGCAAATGCTGCATAGGTGGGCTCCGTGGCCAGTACAAATCATACTGATAAATTTGCTGTCAGGTGACGAGAATGAGTACGACTTTGAGGAAGACGATGGCGAAGAATAGGGTCACGTGCTACACTCAAGTTGGCCATGAAGGATGAAACGTTTCCGCATCTTCTAAAGCTTCTCTGAATGTTGATTCCGCCAGTGTGGCGATGTAATAAATGTTTATGTAAGACTTAATTACCATTGTATGGATCCTGGTGACAACTGAGATATGGGTAATTTCATGGATTGTCCCAAGCAATCTGTTGAATTACAAATCGAGCCTGTGGATTTCCCTTTGTGGAAATCAAGGTCGTTTCAAGAAGCTTCGCACTATCAATCAAAGAAGATATGGCCCAAAAGACCATCTCTGAGTTCTTTGCACCGTCGGATGACACCATTGCCACCGGTCCGTAGCTTAACATGGGGGATGCTACTTTAGAGCTTGAGCCAGCACTTATCAACATGATTCAAGCCAATCCGTTCTGTGGGAAGCCGCATGAAGACGCTAATGCCCATCTCCGGCACTTCCTGGAGGTGTGTGGTACCTTCACTATTAAGAATGTCTCGACAAACGCCATCTGTCTTTGTCTGTTCCCATTCTCACTGCTTGGAAAGGTGAAGCAATGGTTTTATGCCAACAAAAATGAAGCTACCACTTGGGAGAGGTGCGCCAACGCATTTCTCAAGAAATTCTTGCCGACGGGCAAAACCAGCGCTCTCCATGGAAAGATCTCAAGCTTCTAATAGCAAGCGTATGAGACGATTCCCGAAACATGGGAACGTCTCCAGGAGTACATTCGTGCTTGTCCTCATCATGAAATTGAAGAATGGCTCCTAATCCAAGGTTTCTACCATGGGCTGACTGGATTGGCCTGTAGTCACCTTGATGCTGCCGCTGGAGGAGCATTCTTGCAACACAATGTCAAGGATGCCAAGGACCTCATTGAAAAGATGGTTATCAACCAAGGATGGAATGGGGAGCGTCTCCATCCCAAGAAAAGGGGTATGCACACCGTTCATGAGGTGGACATGCTCTCAGCTAAAATGGACCTCTTGATGAAAAAGATTGAGAAAGGTTCCAAAAAGAAACAAGAGGACATTCGAACCACTGCCACCGCACGAACCATTGAAGCTGATCCATGGTGCGAGGTATGCGGTGGAGAAGATCATTCGGGCAACAACTGTCCCGAGACGAATTAGGAGGTGAGCTTCATGATCAACAACAACAACAACAATGGATATCGACCCCAGCAACAAGGAGGATGGAATTTGCGCCCTTCTATCAAGGTAATCAAGGTAATGGTTACAGCAATAATTTCAATAATTCTTATGGTAACCAACCTTCTCTTAAAAATCTTGTCTTAGGCCAATCTAAAATTAATGATAGTATAAATAAGAAAATAATGGCTAATGATAAGATTCTTGAAAATCTTTGTGAGAAAATGGATAGCTTTGCAATTGCTATGAAAAATCAATTGAGCTTTAATAAAATGCTAGAAATACAATTAGCTCAAATAGTAGCAGCTGTCCCATCCTTCGAACAAGGTAAGATCCCAGGGAAACTTGAGGAACCGGTTGAGGGTGTCAGATTAATTTCTACGAGGTTTGATAAGCCTCCGGTCAAGTCAAATCCTGGTTGCCTTCTTGACCTACCTTTCATGGCCAAGAAGAGTGACCCCGGCCATCCAACCATCACCTGCGAGATCGGACCGCACACCTTCAACAACGCCTTCTGCGACCTTGGATCTGGAGTCAACATCATGTCCAAGGTAATGTATGAGAATTTGCTAGGGGGCCCTTGTACCCCACTTTCATCAAATTGCAGATGGCCGATCAATCTATCCAGATCCCCGAGGGATTGGCAAGGGATATCCTTGTCAAGGTTCAAGACGAGTACATTCCTGCTGACTTCATCATTCTCGATATGGGAGCCAATGACGAAGTCCCCATCATCCTGGGAAGGCCGTTTCTCAACACCGTTAACGCCATCATCTATGTGGGATCCGGCCAAGTCCACTTCTAACTCCCAGGTAAGAGAATTAAATGTCCTTTCAATGGTTATGAATTTATGCAGCAGGTAAGGAAGAACCTATGGAAGAACAAGCCTCAATATGCACCTCACCAGAAGAATCAATCATCAAAGGCCAAAAAGGCCGAGCTGGTAAGTAAAGCAGAGGCGGTAAACAAGGCTGACTCCGCTGAGTCGCAAGCATCAACCAAGAAGGAATGGCGAAAGAAAGAGGTGCGATCATCACGGTCCCAATCTCCTGGACCGACCGAAGCACCCGAAGAATGAACATGAAAAGGAGAGGTCCTGCTCTACGGACCTAAAACATGGAGCCCTTGCTGGTAAGGTAAATTAGTATTTATCTCATATTTCATTTTCGCATTTCAATTCTTGCATTTTTGCATTGCATCTTCATATTTAATTTTTGCAATAATTTATTTCGACAGAATAAAATACCTAGATAAATAAAACTTGGAAAGGAACTTAGTGCTCACACCTGAGGTGGTGGGACCACCCAAGGTAGGGTTGGCCGACCCCACCATGGGGCCCACCCACCTCTGGTGGTGTTGGCCTGGTGTGTTGATTCTTATCCTGAACTTTGAGCACCACCTCCTTTTTAAATTTGGTCGACCACTTTTGGTCATGATCACTTTCACATGCTCCAAGGAGAATTCAACACTCACTACCCTCCAAATTCTGCAAAGTGGTCACCAATGCATGCATTAGTGCTCTCATGATCCATGGGAATCACTTTAAAGCTTGTCTCCACTTTTGTCATGCACCTTTCTCTTTCACAAAGCACTAGGCAAGGGAATCTCTAAAAATTTCACCACTTTTGATCCACCACTAGTCTTTACTTTACTGGACAAGGCCGACCCATGTTTAAAGCCACCTTTGAAAAGTTGTGTTTGAATTCAAATAGATTCCCTGTCCAAAGGTGAAAGCAGCTCTGAACTTGTCAGAGTGGGGTTGGCCGACCTAGCCCTGGTGGCCTCGTCACCAGCCCTTCTCCCCCTATAAATACCCCTGCATTGTGTGCTCATTTCCACACCCAAACCAGCTAAATCATCTCGAGCACACAATCTCTCTTCTTCTCTCTAGTTGAGCAAGTTCTTTTCTCAAGTTTAGTTGTAGTTAGCCACTCAAAAGTAGAAGCTTCTCTTTGCTCTCAAAAACAAGTTTGTGGAGTATTCTTACCCACAAGAATGGTTTTGTGGAGGTGACCATACCCCGCAAGGACTACTAACATTGGGACAGCAAACGCTAACGCTAACGCTAATCCTTGTTGTCCTAGTGTGTTCTTGTGTTGTCTCATTTGCTGCAGGAAGATGAAGAAGTTCTTCTCCGCATTGAAGAAGGCCAAGGGTGTCGTAGGGAGTTCCTCCCGACGACCCCGCCATGACGTAGATGAAGGAAGAGAAGCTCCACCGAGACAAGGCCATGGAGTGCTAGACATGCCTCCCGAGAGGACACTCGATCCCGAGAGTGGCCTCATGCTGGATCAAGAAAAGTACCAAAGGTATCTCTCCATCTAACACCGTGGATATGAACATACTGGCACCATCGACCCTGTCCTTTTGGACAGTACAGGCCGCTCAATTTGAGCAAGGCGGCACTTCACGAGCTACAGGTGGGAACGAAGAAGAAGGTGATGAGGCAAGTTCCATGGGCATTTCAGGGTCCATGGAAAGGCCTCAACAGCACACTCCAAGAGTGTGCACTCCCCGTCCGTCCACACGGGCGAGGGGTCATCGGAATCAAAGGTCGGAAATGGATCAACTCATCGACGACATGGGCGCAATGCAAGTTGAGCAAGATGCAACTCTAAGTTTGGCACAACAAAATGCCCAACTGATGCAAGCTATACAAGATGAGAAAGCATAACTGCTGGGCGGGATGGTTCCAATACTATCCGCCACCACAATGAGCAAAAGCCAAGCTTGGGGGAGATCCTGTCTCCTACTAAGGTAAGTCTTCTATCCCATCTTATTGCATTATTTTCAATTTATCATCTTTACTTTAAAAAAATCCTTAATCCATATGTCTCATGAATATTTATCTTTCCTCATGGAAATGATGAATAGTTGCTCTGTTAATGTTTCTTTAATGCCTAGTTTACAACTTAAACTTTATGGATGCTAAGTCCTACAACAAAGTCTAAATTGTTGTGAGACATGATATGGTAAAACAAGAGCAGCTATAATATTGTTCTAAGCATGTATGATTACTGGAGATTTATTTCTTAAAAACAAACAAAACCTTATTGTTCCTCAAATGGTAATAAATTCCTACCACAGCCATATATGCTACACATGTCTTAACCCTTCCACTTAAGCTATTTGCTTTGTATTGAGTGTTGTTAAGTCTCGTTGACCCTTATTGAGAGACTTATCATGCTCCCAAGATCAAGATCACGTACACACCACATATATATGCTGCTTCTACACTGGAAGTACGCAACAACTTGCCTTTCATTTTCACTAAATAAATGCTCCATGTGTTAAAGTCATAGAATATCTCTCTTAATTGATTTGGTAGAAGAGACAAAAGGCTATGCAAAATGAAAGAAAAAGACAAAGATGGACACAAGTAAGTCTATAGAAAAGAAAAGAAAAGAAAAAGAAGTGAGCAAGTCTAAGCTCATGAATAAAAGAAAAATAAAAATAATAGCCATGTCTCTAAAATTTATTAGAGAGAGATACACTTTCAAATAGAGGAGTGTTGACTGGTCGTTAAATACTAATTTTATACCGTCAACTAATGCTTAGAAAAGGACAATAATAGAAGCATAGGGGTTATTACTGACAAATTCCACGAGTTTTGGTGAATTGTGTATTTTCCAGGGATTATTCCAGAAAGGCTTAAAAGAAGGATTAAAGTGCTTAATTACCACGAAACTTAACCGCGAAGGAAACATCGTCATCAGGACCCTGGAAGAGTGTAGAAAGCACCCGAAACAAGCGGGGACCCACCTGGTAGGTGGTGGGGCCAGCCGGCCCTAAGGGGGGCCGGGCGGCGCCCCCCCTAGGGTTTCGCCGCCGCCTTCTGGAGTCTTCTTCCACCGTCTCCAAGGATGCATCTCAGCCCTATGTTAAGTTAGTTTGATCCAACAGCGCACGTTCATCCCACCGGGCTATAAATAAAGGGGCAGACCCCCTCCCAGAGCATCAATTCGTTCCTCCTGCTTCAGTTGTCAAGAGTAGACAGAAGTTAGGGTTTCCAGAGATTAGAAATAGGGCTCTAGTTCTTCAAGTTCATAGTTTAGGCGTCTAGCAAGGTTCAAGTAGAGTTGGGCTGCTACACTCGGGATTCCAGATCTGTTCGTCTGGAGATCGGTAATATTATCTTGTATCTCATTATGACTTTGCTCTATTTTAATATATTGCTACATATTCAGTTCTTAGTTTATTCTAGTTGCATATTCGATATAGTTGTGATTGGTGATGATTATTATCATTTGATCATAAAGCACCTAATTCAGTACTAGAGTGAGTTAGGTGGTGTGTATTATATAGACGTGATGTCTAGATATATTACATACCTACGGAGGCACCCTGATGTGCCGGGTCGTGTGGATAGTCCGCGTAGGTGACAGCTACGTTGGTTCCTCTATAGTCCACCCCCCGTACGTAGGACGAGCAGAGCGCGGTCGCGAAGGAGGTGACCCTTGTGTCTTAATATCCTCATTAGATGATGCTCCTTATGATGTTTTCTGAGTTGATTATGCTATAAATGAAAATGTGTAATGTGGCGTAGGCTGTAGACTTTGTATTTAGTAATTACATAGGTATCCTTTACTTTAGCCGAATCTCGAGATTGTCTTACTACATTAGTGAGTCTCTATATTCTATCTCTGCAATACCATTTAGCTCATTTACTCAGTTATCATTTACCATTTATCATTGACTTATTTATCGCTAAAGCATTAGAGTTATGAGTTATCATAGGTCTGCACATTTATCTTTTCAATCACTATAGTAGATTATCCTAATGAGTAGATTGTTATTTATTCTTTTGGCATAAAACAAATCAACGATACTCGGAATACTTAACGGATGAAGTGCTACAATGGAAGAATTATCTGTGCGCTTGTGGATATATTCTATAGTATTATTTTTAGGAGGACAAGTGAAGATTATTTTACCATTGGTTTTTGGCATCATGTTAGGGATGACAACTTAACGTGAAGTCATGTTAAAAATACCAACAAGGAGCATTATAGTCCACCATTTTCCACACACTTGCACATCTTGATCTAAGGGCATGACACTTCTCTCTTTGGATACAGGCTTTGACTCTACAATACATGCAAAGTAAGTATGCTACATTCTTTCATTCCTACCTTAAGCTCCACATAAGCAATTTTTAGAGTAGGGTAACAAAGAGAAGGCAACATTTATTTTGTGCCTTGGTAAGGAATCATACACCATTTGAGCGACATGAGAGAACCATATGAGGAACATTAAGTTTTCTTTTACAAAACATTGCTAAAACCTCTAGTATAAAACTAGCAAAGAATAAGAAAATTAGTGCTTAAGTTAAACTGTTCTGTCTCTCAACCACCTAAGGCAAAGGAAAGGCTATTAGCCCCTATAAAGGACTAAGGTAACATGGGTGAATTTTTATAGCCAATTTTCCATTCAAAAGAGAAGTATTTTGTTGTACACATGGTATTATTGAAACATGAACATTGTAGCAACTCCTGATCCACCGAGGTTAAGTTTAATTATTTGCTCGGAACGAGCAAAGGTTAATTTTGGGGGATCTTGTTGAAGGTGGATATACCATAAAATTCCACACTCAAACACCGTCAACAGGCCTCAGATTCAAGGGAAAATAAACATAATATGAACATATTTTATCAATAAACATATTTTATCAATAACTAGTTCCACTTGTACTTTTAGCTTGTGAATACAGAGAAGATCAAACAGGCCATAAAACATCAAGATATGGTGCACAACATCACATGGAAGAGAACAGAGCTAGAGGTGGGCCCATGCATGGGTCGGCCGACCCATGTATTTGGCCCACATGGCTCTGGTGACATGACATGATCCGTGTGACACTCCACCTAGCTCATTTCCACCTTTGGATCAAAGGTGTGTTTCCATTCAACGGTGGAAGATCAAAGCACATGGATCAAGGCGTGAACCGACAAGTGCCAAGCAAATCAAGCAAACAGCCATGCTCTATGACTGGTGGGGACAACCCCTGGTGGGCCCACTATGTCATAGGGGGTCAGCCGACCCCCCTGGTGGGTCCAGGCCACCGACGTCCTCCACCGACCTCCTGCATGCTTCCCACGTGCTGGTTTATCCACTGCCGTCCATCCTAAGGTGGTTTTGAGGTGGTTCATCCAAGGGTGGAGAAGCAAGGAGCACACAGATCGCTGACGTGGCATCCCTCCACTCTCCCCTATAAATAGAGGCTGCCATCACCATCTTCAACACACAAGAGACAAGAGAAGCAAGCTAGAGTCAAGTTCCACTCTTTAGTAGTAGTATTAGTCTAGTGTGGGAGTTAGAGTCAAGTCGAGCTACGCACGGGGTCTCCGGAGTCATCTGCTGGAGAGTCTGGTATAGCGCTTGTACCTTTTCTTCTGTAAGACTTTACTTTTATCAATATATTATCTTTGCTTTACTTTACTAGGTCTTTACTTAGTGCTTTACGATTCATTATAGTATTGTTGTGTCTTGTCTTGTCTTATAGTTGACTTACACTAGATTGTGATCCTGTAACCAGCTCACATGTGTAGTTCATCGCCTGTCATAGGGTGCTCTAGTTGTTTGGTACCCAGCTAGAGTAGTGAGAATTAGTGTAAGCGTGGTGCTTAGGCTAGATCTTGCCTTTGAATGCCGCTTGTTGCACGGATTGTTAGTGGGTGCTAGCAGGTGGTGACAGCTCTGTCTAGTCTTAGTATCCCTCCACATGTTTTAGGCAAGTTCTTAAAAGGTAGGCTCCCATAAAAGCATAGCCGCTTCGGGTAGAGGTTATATCTCCTACTATCTCGGACTATCCTCTACACACTGGAGGTAAGGTAGCCATCTTAGTGTACCTCGTCCATTTGATAAGATAGTTCACAAGAGTAAAGTAAGAGTCATAGGAGTCCTATACTCACTCGTTGTCCTCCCACCTAGCTATACTCTACTAGTTATCTTAGTTATCTTAAACCTTGTCGTGTCTCAGTGTCACTACCCTTTCCTCTATTTATCGATTTACCCCCTATCACTAGTTAGTACTAAGTTGCTATAGACTTAAGGATCTGTCTCTTTTATTAATCATTCCTAGCACCGCTTTCCCTTGGAATAAAATAAATAACGATTCCTTGGAATACTCCCGGGTGAAGTGCTACAGCGGTATATTCTGTGCGCTTGCGGAATTATCCAATAGACATAAGAAATACCCCATAGGTATTTCTGACGCCTTTGCCAGGGATAGAGTCTAACTATTTTTCTAGTAGCGACGCTAAGAAACGCCAACACTACTATAATTTATCCTAGTGTGTTTCCACCTTAGTTATACTTCATTGATTTATCCTTACTAAGGTTATTACCCCATTTATCCATATCTAGATCCTTGATTATCAGATCCTAGGAATCACATACACAGCCTTCCTTTGGGAAAATATAAATTCGACACCTGGTACTCCCAGGTAAAGTGCTACACGATAGTTCTATGCGCTTGCAGAATCCCATCACCTATCCTATAGAGCTACCCATTAGCATTTTTGGCGCAGTTGCTAGAAATAACCTATTCCTATTAGCAACGTTAGAAGTGTCAACAACCACATACTTTGAGCATAGGGATTGACAACCCCCGTGATTGCATTGAGAAGTATTGTTACCACTGCTAAAGGATAGATTTGGCTATACTCTTTTGATAGCGTTAGTAACTATCAACACTTAACAACTGGGGAAAGACATCATTATAATCAATACCTGGAATCTGGTTATAACCTTTAGCAACCAATCTTGCTTTATACCTTGCTGGCTCACTTGGAGAAATACCCTCCTTTCTTTTATAAATCCATTTGCAATGGACAAACTTTTTATTCTTGGGTAACTTTACTAATTCCCAAGTACCATTCTTTTCAAGCGACTCCATCTCATCTTGCATAGCGGTCATCCAATTGTTGCAATCAGCAGAACAAAAAGCCTCAGAATAATTAGAAGGTTCTGAATTACCTTCAATCTCTTCTGCAACACTCATGGCATAGGCAACATTGCATTCTTCAATATATCTTTTAACTAGTTTTGGCATCCTTCTAGACCTATTAGCAGCAATAGACTATTGTGGAGACTGCACAACTCGAGAAGAATGCTCAATAGCAGAAGAATCATCAACAATTGGAGAAATTTCAGCAATGGATTCATTTTGGATAGCAAAATTATCAACATCTAGTGAATCAATTAAGTGCTCCATCTGCACACTTATTTTCTCTCCCTCAATGGGAGCATCAACCGAAGATAGGTTATCAACAAACATAACATTTTCATTAAAGATAACATTCCTGCTGAGCACAACCTTCTGAGTCTAGGGATTCCATAATTTATAACCTTTAACACCATGTTGATAACCAATAAAAATGCATTTAACAGCTCTAGGCTCCAACTTGCCATTATCAACGTGAGCAGTGGAAGCAGCTTCAGCCCAAAAACACCTATTCAAGCCAGCATTAGACAACATGCAACGGGCCCTGGAGATGATAGTTATGTTCATACGCTTAGCTACACCATGCTATTGAGGTGTATAAGGAATAGTGTAGTACCTGACAATGCCTTGAGACTTGCAATATTCATTATATTCATTAGAACAGAATTCCATCCCATTATCAGTGCGAAGCTTTTTAACCTTCTTCTCAGTTTGATTTTCAATCATAACCTCCCACTTTTTAAATGTTGAAAATGCTTCTTATTTATGCTTTAAGAAATAAGGCTATACCTTACAAGAATAATCATCAATGATTATCAACATATAACGAGAACCACCAAAAGAAGGCTTGCGAGATGGTCTCCATAAATCAGAATGCATATAATCAAGAATACCTTTACTTTTATGAGTAGAGATATTAAATGACACCCTCTTGTGTTTGCCAAACACACAATGCTCACAAAACTTCAACTTACTGATGCTATTTTCATCAAAAAGTCCTCTCTTGCACAATTCATGCAAGCCTTACTGACTCATATGTCCAAGACGCATATGCCAAATATTAGTAGCATCAGAATTGGAAGGTGAATTAGAAATTACAGCAGCATCACCTGTAATTGTAGTACCACGAAGAAAGTACAAATTTGGAGATTTCAATTCACCTTTGATCACAATAAGAGAACCTTTTGACACCTTTAAAACTCCATCTCCACCAGAATACTTGTACCCTTTAGCATCAAGAGTACTGAGAGAAATAAGATTCTTGCTCATGCTTGGAATATGTCTAATGTCAGTCAAAGTTCTGATAATGCCATCATGCATCTTAATCTGAATGGAACCAATGCCAACAATATCAAGTGGACTATCATCACCCAATCTAACAGAACCTCCACCTTGGAGAGAATCATGTGTGACAAACCAATCTCTATTAGAGCATATATGAAAAGAAGCAGCGGAATCAAGAATCCATTCATCATCACTATTTGCACATCCAGCAAAAGCAACAAGCGAATCACCATTGGAATAATCTGCCTTAGAAACAGCAACGGAAGCATTACCTTCTTCATTGGATTTACCTTTCTCTCTATATGTGCCAGCTCTCTTCTCTTTATTCTTCAATTTCAAACAATCCTCGATAAAGTGATTATCTTTCTTGCAATACTTGCAGAATTTATCTCCTCTACCTCGAGACTTCGATCGGCCTTTGAAACGATTGAACTTTTGCCTCTATTGCCATTGTTTGATTTATTTTCTGTCCTCCCACAAACAGACAATGCTTCTCCTTTGGAAGCAGAACCTTCAGAAGACACCATCAATTTTATCTTTTCCTTGGCATGCAATGCCTCAGAAACCTCATCAAGAATAAGAGTCTCATGGCTATATAACAATGTATCTCTGAAGTTTGCATAAGAACTAGGCAATGAGCACAAAAGAATCAGACCCAAATCCTCATCATCATATTTTACCTCCATAGCCTATAATTAGAAACGATCTCCTTGAAAACCGTCAGATGATTAATCACAGAACCATCTTCTTGCAATTTGTGGGTATACAGCTTCATCTTCATATGCTTCTTGGTTGTCAAATCCTTAGACATGCAAATTGACTCTAATTTGAGCCACAAAGCAGCTGCAGTTTTCTCCTGCAGACAATTTTGCAAAATATTATTTGAAAGATGAAGCTGAATTTGGGTCAAGGCCTTACTATCTTTTCTCTTCTCCTCCTCGGTCCAAGATTTAGAATCCTTGTTACCGAATTTATCAAGAGCATCATCCACATCAGCCTGCATAAGAATAGCCCGCATCTTGACTTGCCATAGAGCAAACCTTGTGTCGCGATCCAATTGAGGAATATCATACTTTACTGTAGACATGGTGAAGAAATAATAGCAATAACCAGAATAATAATAATCTGCAGAAATTTAGGTGTAACCCTAACTGAAAACCTGCAGCCTGGTACACTTGATGTGTACGATCAGCAATAAACTGAAGGAATAACTCTTCTGGTACGAACTACTGTGTGTACGTAGCAATAACACCAATTTTTCTTTCACCAAACAAAATAGCAGAGGATCTGCTACTTCCTTGATTCGCGTGCTGTGGGTTGGAAATCTCACCAGTGCCGAACACCTGCGTCCTTGAGTCCTACGCGAAGACGATAGCAGCATCACCAATCCTCGTGTGCACAGCCGAGACGGGAATTCCACGGACAGCTTCTGCAGATCGGACAGCTCGCAGTGGCAGGCCTCCATCTGCAGACCCGATCTCGACAGGAGCGGCGGCGGCGATGAACAGCAGATTAATTTCGACGGGCAGTGGCAGCGTGGACGAACAGGGACTGAACCCTAAATTTTTTTTCAATTCTGTGTCTGACTCCGATACCACTTGTTAGGAAATAACAGGAATAGATCGAACACGAGACATAGATTTTTACGTGGAAAACCCTTGCGGGAAAAAACACGGGCGCCAACCAGCGATCTTCACTATATAGAGAGTTTACAGAATGCAGGGAATACAATGAGTTGCATCAACTCTTCCCGTGCGGTTTACAAGATGTATTTATAGGGTGGACTAACTGTAGTCAAATACGGAAACAAATCCGTTAATAAATATAATCCAGACCGTGGGCTCTCTAAGCGTCCCCGCCGGACTCACATTAGAATTTGGATCATATTCCAACAGTGGGGGTGGGGGGCATTTCCCACCAAATTTCATTTCACGCCCCCACACCATTCCTCACATCCCAGAGCCACCATAGGATTGTTTGTAAGACAAAAGGCCAGAGCTTCGCATCCAGGAGCATAGAGACCGTGGCATTCCAATGCAAGCATAAACATCAAAAGGAGTTACGACGATGGCGAGGTTGAGCCTGATCCAAACTCCAGCACTTGTGGGGCAGCCGAATAAAGCTTCATAAGTCTTTGTTGTGATGGATATACATTCAAGCAAAAGCCTGGCTAATCACCTAGGAGTATATGTGATGATGTATTGACGATGTTGCAATAACAGCTATGCAACGAACAAAACTAAACTACAATTAGACAAAAGGGCTAATAATGAGCTCACAACCTCACTTCTATTGCAACATCAGAACTCAATATGCCATCTCAGTAGTTTTATATACCAAGAGCGAAGAATTCCCGTAGTGAAGCCTGTACGAAAATACAGTGCCTGGAGTCCACACGGAAAACAGCCCTGTGTAGGACCACCCAAGTAGACTGATATAAAATTAGTCAGTTAAATATCCTACTAAGGACTTCAACCAGCTACAGTGAAGCTGTCCATTAACAACAAAATGTAGTGCTACAAGTACCAGTTACATTCTGAATAAACTTTGCTGGCTTCTACATATATACTCTGCTGACCTCAACAAAACATTGTGGATTCTTCTACATAGGAACTTTTTCACTTTCGCTATCCTGCTCCATTTCTCCATTCGATTTTTGTATTCTTACTGCTGCTACTTTGTGTACATTAGTTGAGTAGTACAGTGAGCTGGGCTGGTGTCAATGCATCATTTTTTTGGAAGGCATTGTAATTTCCAGATGCCTCTGCAATTCCACATTCTACAACGACTATATCTTGGACGTCTTACTTTATATTATGCAACATGGTGAACAAAAACCGTATTCAACTATGATTTTCGCTAAGGGCATAACCTGTGTTTAGATTCTGCAATACAAAACATTCTAAACATGTGCAACAAATTTGCCTGGTGACCAGGGGTTTAATTTGTTATAGGATTACATGTCAAATAATTAAATGGGTGGAGACATACTACTGCTACATACTAATGAAACTATGCTTAGCATTAAGACAACTCAGAAGAACCTTGTTGTGCATGTGTGCCTATTGACAAGTTCATCTTGCCGCCATATAAGTTGGGAACATGCGTATTTACATAGGTCCTTAACCATCATTTTGAATTCTTTTTTCTTGTAGTCTGTCAAGTCCCTAGCAAGAACACCTGCCTTGATGAGGAAGATCTCTTAGGTTCCATTCAAAGCCCTCTGCAAGTTTATACTCTACGAATTAATTAGACACAAGATGCCTATTGGACCGCCAGTCATCCATGTTATCACAGGACAAAGACTATGCGTCTAAACTCAGAACATGCTATCACATGGGACAATAAATTCAAGCTCGAGGGTGACCTTTTGAAAGCAGCATTTACAGAAGAACAATTGATGGTTGCTCTAACTCGATGTCATACTATCATGTAGCAGATTGCACTAGGTTCCAGATCATTGAGTTTACGCCTTCAACTCATTTTTTTCTGTTAAGCATGCTGACATCTTCTAATTGTTGCATGATAAGCAACTAGGTATGAAGGCAGATGACATGATGACATAATCCTTATTCATACCCTCCATGACGCGCATGGAAGAACAATTCCAAGACCAAAAGATGTCGAACTATCCCCTCTTTGGAAGGGCACAAGGGTTCGACTTTAGCTTCTCTAGTTTTTTCTTGGGTGAAGCCCTACAAAATGCTAACTAGTATATAAAAGCTCTCCAAGAGAAATCATAGCGACATCTGTTTGGATTAATATTACCCTGCAGCATTTATTTGATGACAATTATGTGCGACAAAAGTGATCCAGTGAAGGCTGGGAAGCTCAGCTGGGACTGGGACATGTGTCAAGGTACAATAGTCGATGACGGTCGACGGAAATTAAACTACTAGCCAAGGCTAAAGGAAGCTGCTTCGTTCTCATGACCTCGAAACATTTTTTTTGTACACGCATCACGAGAACACAACTTGCTCTGTATACCTGTACGCATGTCAAAGCAAAACCCATGCCAAGGACGATGGATCCATTCAGCTGGGTCAGACCCACACAAATCGACTGTGGTCCAATCTGCTACCAAAGCGATTACAAACTAAATACAAAATCTTGGCCGCACTCGAACTACAAGCCCACTGATCCGTGGCACTAAAGTGCAGATCCAATGCATAAAACTTGGTTGTGCTGCTCATCTACATGACAATCACTTCCCCCCTGGGATAGCACCCTCTCAAAGTGAACCGTCGTTTCCAGTTCATCCATGCTCCATTTTCCTGTTGCCTCTCGTTCTCATCTATTTGGAATTTACAGCACAATATCCACATGGTCTAATGACACAGATTGACAAACATGGATGTACAGTAGCTACTATTGTGACTGCGGTGATCAAAACTATTATAGCAGTTGGTCCACAAGGCTAGTTAATTAACCAAGAGCTACTCGTTCATGATATCAGGAGCTGACAACTTCACCTCTCTTGCATGCAACCTGAGAGGATTCAGTTGTATATATATAGACTATAGTTGTGTAATAGATATGATGAAGTCAGCTGGGTCTGCGAATCTGCAATGGCCCAAAGCCCATATTGAATTCAGCCCCATCCGTGAGCAACTCCCCATGACCAGTGTACAACAACATATATAGTAGTACTCCCATGACCAGCCTCCATATGGTTTATTAGTAGAGCCACTCTGCTTCCTGCCGGATTAACAGCTAGTATGCAGATGAGCATGCTACATGCTATGCTGAGACACAACATCATCAAGATTATGAATTCTAACGTGCACCATATATGTAGCAACTAATACCTAGCTTTGGTACGTTGATATATAGATTATGAGATTGCAAGAAGCCAAGGAACAAAGCCCATTGTTTGGATGGTTTGTTTGTCGCCTCATTGTGTGATGCCTTGTATTTCCATAACAATAAAATTTGTAAAGCCGAGCAGCATAAGCATATCAGGTTTTTATTTTCTATATGTTTTATTTGATTCACCTTTGAAATCTTCTGACACGGACCAACTCTGGGAAGTGGTTGAGGGCTATTGGGAAAGATCAAAAGCACCACTGAGGATTCACGTAGACAGGAGAATATGCCAAGAATGTACTTGTAATGATGAGGGGCACAATTAGGTGTAAATATATCATGGTAGTAAACAGTGGTTTGTAAAAGATGGATTCATTACGTCATGTACAATTTAGTTTTTTCCTTCTTAGTCGAAAACACCTTTCTCTTCCTTGTGTGTGCTTAACTTTTGTAAACGTTGTTTTGTGCTTCTAACCAGTGGGTGAGACTCTATAATAATTGGCCTGATTCTACCGGTTGGTAGATCAAAACCAGGTGTGAATTATCCTTTAGCTGAACATAGCAAGTTGCTTATTCTGGCTGAATGACAATTCTACCATGGATGGCTTCCATCCTTGGTCGCATCACCTTCTTCAGTTGTCTAGTACTGCAACTGCCTCCACTACTATCATTTGTTATTGAGCAAACACGCACAGAAAACTGCTGTAGATATTGACAAACACGCAAAGAGGAAGCTAGGTTCGTGCTTTGAGCATGACTGCCCTTCATTATCCATCCAAGTGCTTCATGCACAGTATTTCTTTATTCCAATTGAAAACAGTCCCAAGTTCATCCTGCCAATAGAATCAAAATGGCAATGTTGTTGGGATGAAGACATATGAATCTACTATGTACATTAACTGATGGACTGTAAAATAAAGAATGGCAGAATTATGTCGAACACGGTTGTTATATGAAGAATCAATACGGAATAAAAACAAGTGCATGAGCAAGTGAATAACAATTAACAGGCCCTACAGATTTTACAAAAGGTATCTCTATTTGACACAATATAAGAAAAACATTATTTCTAAGGCAAAAAGCACATGTAGATCTTAAAGACCTCGAATAAAAAAAAAAACCAAAGTCTAAAAAACTTGTAGATCTATTTGGGATTTACAATTTTCATAAAAAGCTAATCTTCATACCACATCGTATGGAGGTGACCCAGTTACGGCCCTTTAAGAAGGCGAGTAGTCTATTACTCTCATCGAGTGCCGGCCCGGAATGAGCTCGTAACTGGGACGAGTATTTATTTACTCTCATCGAGAATGCCATTGCAGCCCGGATACAACTCTTGGAGAAGTCGAGTAGTCAATTACTCTCATCGGATCCCTGATCCGGAATGAGCTCATTTCTTCAGGAAATCTTCTTTATTAAAACCTAGATACGGCTCTTGAAGAAGGTGAGTAGTCTATTACTCTCATTGGGTCCCAGCCCGGAATGAGTTCATAACTGGGGCGAGTAATTATTTAGTCTCATCGGTGTTACTCTTGCAACCCGGATAGTCTTTGATCTTTGGAGATAAGTTCTTCTAATGAACGTCCATGTTGATGAGGGTGGACGAGAGCTGTGGCGATCTTGAGGCAGAATCAGTCAAAAAATATTGTGTCTGCTCACGGAAGAGGCGCTGCATCTCAGTCATTAGGAGTTGTCCGTCAGGACCCATGGCGCCGTGCTTGTTCTTCACGAATCTAGTGAAATGGGGGTGTGGTGGAGGTGGAGGTGGGGGTGGTGGACTCGCCAGATCGAATCGATCGAAGACGAACTGTCTCTAATACTAGATTGTTAGGATACAGGATAGAAGGAGCATCGGAAGAGGAAGAAGCATGGAGAAGGGGGAAGAACAACACGGGAATAGGTAACAAATAGATGTATTGTAGAGAGGTTTATCAGAGTTTACATCATGTTGCCATCGAAATTGCTCTCCTCACCTCTTATACATCCGGACTTGCCGGTGGCTAGCCCCAGCGGCGCAGCCGCTCTACTGCCTAGGGGTCAAGCCCATTCTGGACCATGGACGCGCACGTTAGGAAGTCGGGCGCGCGAGCTGCGTCTTGTCGGACCAGCTACAGTGGGCTGGCCTGCTCTTCTCGTGTCGCCTGGCTCGTGGGTGTCTTGGTCAGGAGTAGTCGTAACAAACACTACAGGGTGTTAGAACCTGCAGACACGCTGGCTGTCTGCAGCAGACCATTGATACAGGGACAAACCATCATTCCTAGCTTCGTTTGTCGCCTCTCTCCATGATGCGTCTCATTCCCGTCACCAAACTTGTACAGCAGAGCCTACCAGACATCAACAAATATTAATATTTGCGTTGTTCGTACAGGATTTGTTTTCCTGATGGAATGGTAAACAAGAGCGTATGATCAGTGTATAGGGCAGGGGATGAGGCTAGATCCTATGTGTTCATATGTCTGGGCTATAAATAGTGAGAAGTGAAAGGACAGATACTAGCTAAACCAACTACTTACAAACACGTGCAGCAGTTGATGCAAAGAGAGGGCCAAAGCTCTGCTTACAAATAAATAAACACGTTGAATCTTAGGTGAGCGTATATCCATTGTACAATGTTTATTTATTGATGTCCTGTTAGATCTAGTACACAAAAGCTCTACGCAGGCGTCACGCTTTTATTTCTATAGGCGGTTTTGATTATCGGACGTCACTGGAAATCAAATGATGGGCCCAAATCTAAAACCGTCTGTAGAAATCAATTTCTACAGGCGGTTTTGTTAAGAGAACCGCCTGTAGAAATGCACCATTTCTACAGACGGTTTTGTTAAGAAAACCGCCTGTAGAAAACCGATTTGTACAGGCGGTTGTTTTAAGAGAACCGTCTGTAGAAATGGGGGCATTTCTACAGGCCGTTCCTTAAGAAAACCGCATGTAGAAATCGATTTCTGCGGGCGGTTTCTTAAGTGAACCGCCTGTACAAATCGGTGCCAATTTTAAAAAATTTGATTTTTCAAATGACTTCAAATGAAAAAACTGTCTATATAAAAGTTGTAGATCTCGAAAAGTTATGAAACTTTGTAGTTGAAATTTTTTATTTGAAATCATCTTATCGACGTAAAATACGGTCAAAGTTTGAAATTTAAATTTTGACTTTTTGAAAAAAGCCTTGGATGAAAAAACTGTCTACATGAAAGTTATAGATCTCGAAAAGTTATGCAACTTTGTAGTTGACAACTTTTTATTTGACTTCGTTTAGGACCCCAAACAATCAGTTTTTTATCGGTCCTTAACCATCATTTTGAATTCTTTTTTCTTGTAGTCTGTCAAGTCCCTAGCAAGAACACCTGCCTTGATGAGGAAGATCTCTTAGGTTCCATTCAAAGCCCTCTGCAAGTTTATACTCTACGAATTAATTAGACACAAGATGCCTATTGGACCGCCAGTCATCCATGTTATCACAGGACAAAGACTATGCGTCTAAACTCAGAACATGCTATCACATGGGACAATAAATTCAAGCTCGAGGGTGACCTTTTGAAAGCAGCATTTACAGAAGAACAATTGATGGTTGCTCTAACTCGATGTCATACTATCATGTAGCAGATTGCACTAGGTTCCAGATCATTGAGTTTACGCCTTCAACTCATTTTTTTCTGTTAAGCATGCTGACATCTTCTAATTGTTGCATGATAAGCAACTAGGTATGAAGGCAGATGACATGATGACATAATCCTTATTCATACCCTCCATGACGCGCATGGAAGAACAATTCCAAGACCAAAAGATGTCGAACTATCCCCTCTTTGGAAGGGCACAAGGGTTCGACTTTAGCTTCTCTAGTTTTTTCTTGGGTGAAGCCCTACAAAATGCTAACTAGTATATAAAAGCTCTCCAAGAGAAATCATAGCGACATCTGTTTGGATTAATATTACCCTGCAGCATTTATTTGATGACAATTATGTGCGACAAAAGTGATCCAGTGAAGGCTGGGAAGCTCAGCTGGGACTGGGACATGTGTCAAGGTACAATAGTCGATGACGGTCGACGGAAATTAAACTACTAGCCAGGGCTAAAGGAAGCTGCTTCGTTCTCATGACCTCGAAACATTTTTTTGTACACGCATCACGAGAACACAACTTGCTCTGTATACCTGTACGCATGTCAAAGCAAAACCCATGTCAAGGACGATGGATCCATTCAGCTGGGTCAGACCCACACAAATCGACTGTGGTCCAATCTGCTACCAAAGCGATTACAAACTAAATACAAAATCTTGGCCGCACTCGAACTACAAGCCCACTGATCCGTGGCACTAAAGTGCAGATCCAATGCATAAAACTTGGTTGTGCTGCTCATCTACATGACAATCACTTCCCCCCTGGGATAGCACCCTCTCAAAGTGAACCGTCGTTTCCAGTTCATCCATGCTCCGTTTTCCTGTTGCCTCTCGTTCTCATCTATTTGGAATTTACAGCACAATATCCACATGGTCTAATGACACAGATTGACAAACATGGATGTACAGTAGCTACTATTGTGACTGCGGTGATCAAAACTATTATAGCAGTTGGTCCACAAGGCTAGTTAATTAACCAAGAGCTACTCGTTCATGATATCAGGAGCTGACAACTTCACCTCTCTTGCATGCAACCTGAGAGGATTCAGTTGTATATATATAGACTATAGTTGTGTAATAGATATGATGAAGTCAGCTGGGTCTGCGAATCTGCAATGGCCCAAAGCCCATATTGAATTCAGCCCCATCCGTGAGCAACTCCCCATGACCAGTGTACAACAACATATATAGTAGTACTCCCATGACCAGCCTCCATATGGTTTATTAGTAGAGCCACTCTGCTTCCTGCCGGATTAACAGCTAGTATGCAGATGAGCATGCTACATGCTATGCTGAGACACAACATCATCAAGATTATGAATTCTAACGTGCACCATATATGTAGCAACTAATACCTAGCTTTGGTACGTTGATATATAGATTATGAGATTGCAAGAAGCCAAGGAACAAAGCCCATTGTTTGGATGGTTTGTTTGTCGCCTCATTGTGTGATGCCTTGTATTTCCATAACAATAAAATTTGTAAAGCCGAGCAGCATAAGCATATCAGGTTTTTATTTTCTATATGTTTTATTTGATTCACCTTTGAAATCTTCTGACACGGACCAACTCTGGGAAGTGGTTGAGGGCTATTGGGAAAGATCAAAAGCACCACTGAGGATTCACGTAGACAGGAGAATATGCCAAGAATGTACTTGTAATGATGAGGGGCACAATTAGGTGTAAATATATCATGGTAGTAAACAGTGGTTTGTAAAAGATGGATTCATTACGTCATGTACAATTTAGTTTTTTCCTTCTTAGTCGAAAACACCTTTCTCTTCCTTGTGTGTGCTTAACTTTTGTAAACGTTGTTTTGTGCTTCTAACCAGTGGGTGAGACTCTATAATAATTGGCCTGATTCTACCGGTTGGTAGATCAAAACCAGGTGTGAATTATCCTTTAGCTGAACATAGCAAGTTGCTTATTCTGGCTGAATGACAATTCTACCATGGATGGCTTCCATCCTTGGTCGCATCACCTTCTTCAGTTGTCTAGTACTGCAACTGCCTCCACTACTATCATTTGTTATTGAGCAAACACGCACAGAAAACTGCTGTAGATATTGACAAACACGCAAAGAGGAAGCTAGGTTCGTGCTTTGAGCATGACTGCCCTTCATTATCCATCCAAGTGCTTCATGCACAGTATTTCTTTATTCCAATTGAAAACAGTCCCAAGTTCATCCTGCCAATAGAATCAAAATGGCAATGTTGTTGGGATGAAGACATATGAATCTACTATGTACATTAACTGATGGACTGTAAAATAAAGAATGGCAGAATTATGTCGAACACGGTTGTTATATGAAGAATCAATACGGAATAAAAACAAGTGCATGAGCAAGTGAATAACAATTAACAGGCCCTACAGATTTTACAAAAGGTATCTCTATTTGACACAATATAAGAAAAACATTTTTTTTCTAAGGCAAAAAGCACATGTAGATCTTAAAGACCTCGAATAAAAAAAAAACCAAAGTCTAAAAAACTTGTAGATCTATTTGGGATTTACAATTTTCATAAAAAGCTAATCTTCATACCACATCGTATGGAGGTGACCCAGTTACGGCCCTTTAAGAAGGCGAGTAGTCTATTACTCTCATCGAGTGCCGGCCCGGAATGAGCTCGTAACTGGGACGAGTATTTATTTACTCTCATCGAGACTGCCATTGCAGCCCGGATACGACTCTTGGAGAAGTCGAGTAGTCAATTACTCTCATCGGATCCCTGATCCGGAATGAGCTCATTTCTTCAGGAAATCTTCTTTATTAAAACCTAGATACGGCTCTTGAAGAAGGTGAGTAGTCTATTACTCTCATTGGGTCCCAGCCCGGAATGAGTTCATAACTGGGGCGAGTAATTATTTAGTCTCATCGGTGTTACTCTTGCAACCCGGATAGTCTTTGATCTTTGGAGATAAGTTCTTCTAATGAACGTCCATGTTGATGAGGGTGGACGAGAGCTGTGGCGATCTTGAGGCAGAATCAGTCAAAAAATATTGTGTCTGCTCACGGAAGAGGCGCTGCATCTCAGTCATTAGGAGTTGTCCGTCAGGACCCATGGCGCCGTGCTTGTTCTTCACGAATCTAGTGAAATGGGGGTGTGGTGGAGGTGGAGGTGGGGGTGGTGGACTCGCCAGATCGAATCGATCGAAGACGAACTGTCTCTAATACTAGATTGTTAGGATACAGGATAGAAGGAGCATCAGAAGAGGAAGAAGCATGGAGAAGGGGGAAGAACAACACGGGAATAGGTAGCAAATAGATGTATTGTAGAGAGGTTTATCAGAGTTTACATCATGTTGCCATCGAAATTGCTCTCCTCACCTCTTATACATCCGGACTTGCCGGTGGCTAGCCCCAGCGGCGCAGCCGCTCTACTGCCTAGGGGTCAAGCCCATTCTGGACCATGGACGCGCACGTTAGGAAGTCGGGCGCGCGAGCTGCGTCTTGTCGGACCAGCTACAGTGGGCTGGCCTGCTCTTCTCGTGTCGCCTGGCTCGTGGGTGTCTTGGTCAGGAGTAGTCGTAACAAACACTACAGGGTGTTAGAACCTGCAGACACGCTGGCTGTCTGCAGCAGACCATTGATACAGGGACAAACCATCATTCCTAGCTTCGTTTGTCGCCTCTCTCCATGATGCGTCTCATTCCCGTCACCAAACTTGTACAGCAGAGCCTACCAGACATCAACAAATATTAATATTTGCGTTGTTCGTACAGGATTTGTTTTCCTGATGGAATGGTAAACAAGAGCGTATGATCAGTGTATAGGGCAGGGGATGAGGCTAGATCCTATGTGTTCATATGTCTGGGCTATATATAGTGAGAAGTGAAAGGACAGATACTAGCTAAACCAACTACTTACAAACACGTGCAGCAGTTGATGCAAAGAGAGGGCCAAAGCTCTGCTTACAAATAAATAAACACGTTGAATCTTAGGTGAGCGTATATCCATTGTACAATGTTTATTTATTGATGTCCTGTTAGATCTAGTACACAAAAGCTCTACGCAGGCGTCACGCTTTTATTTCTATAGGCGGTTTTGATTATCGGACGTCACTGGAAATCAAATGATGGGCCCAAATCTAAAACCGTCTGTAGAAATCGATTTCTACAGGCGGTTTTGTTAAGAAAACCGCCTGTAGAAATGCACCATTTCTACAGACGGTTTTGTTAAGAAAACCGCCTGTAGAAAACCGATTTGTACAGGCGGTTGTTTTGAGAGAACCGCCTGTAGAAATGGGGGCAATTCTACAGGCCGTTCCTTAAGAAAACCGCCTGTAGAAATCGATTTCTGCAGGCGGTTTCTTTAAGTGAACCGCCTGTACAAATCGGTGCCAATTTTAAAAAATTTGATTTTTCAAATGACTTCAAATGAAAAATCTGTCTACATAAAAGTTGTAGATCTCGAAAAGTTATGAAACTTTGTAGTTGAAATTTTTTTATTTGAAATCATCTTATTGACGTAAAATACGGTCAAAGTTTGAAATTTAAATTTTGACTTTTTGAAAAAAGCCTTGGATGAAAAAACTGTCTACATGAAAGTTATAGATCTCGAAAAGTTATGCAACTTTGTAGTTAACAACTTTTTATTTGACTTCGTTTAGGACCCCAAACAATCAGTTTTCTATCGGTTTTTTAGCCCGATTTCTATTTTTTCGAAAAATATTTGTATTGGCGGTTTGCTAAGAAAACCGCCAGTACAACCGATTTATACTGACGGTTTGCTAAGAAAACCGCCAGTACAAACCTATTTGTACTGACGCTTTGGTTAAGATAACCGCCAGTATAAATCGATTTGTACTAGCGGTTTTCTAAACCACCGCCTGTGATTTGTAATGGCCTTTCTCACTGACGGTTTGAAAAAACGCCTCTAAAAATATCTTTGCAACCATCTGTATAGAGCTTTTCTGTACTAGTAGGTTAGCTCGTTTCCTCATCTGCCTGATGGAGATAGCATCCATATATAGGCGTCTGATTATACACGTTCGGCAGATTTTGTGACACAGGAAATACCACGAACACGCTCTCTGGATGTTGGATTTCAATGTTCCTCGTCATAACCGTATTGATGGCTTTTGTGCTTTTATTCTTATATTTGAATAGTTTACAATTAAGTGCCTGGTATCTCCAGCATAGTTGGTACGTGCATATGTACCATATTGTGAGGAGCCCTAATAATGTATTCCTTCTTACCAACTAATTAATAATACTACACATTCTCTTTCTTTATCTTATTTTCTTTGTTTCCTTAGCGCTTTCTTTGTTATTTGTTGTAGTTAGTCGTCGTAAGTTTCAGTTTCAGTCCCAAACTGTCTACTTTGTTTTTTTCTTTCAGTTCTTGTTTTTTTTTAATAAATTAACTATAGGGGCTTCGGCTTCTCCAGATTCTTCGAAAAAACAATTAATAATACATAATGGCTGAAAAACCAACATAGTTGAAAAAACAAATACATGCCTCAATATATAAGTAGTGTGTTCAACAGACACGAGCAGAGCAAACTAGCTTCGTGCTTTGAGGATGTGACTCCTCTTCAACATCGATCCAAATACTTTATACACAATATTTGGTTATTCCAATTTCCCCGCTTAATTACTAGGAATCAATCCCGAATTACAACGGCGGTGGGGATTAGAAGATGGATTGTATCTAAAATGAAGATGGACGCATTACATCTATTATGTTCATTAATTGATCGATTGTACCATAAAATCAAGATCGGCATGTGTGAGTTGATCCTTTCATGAATAAATTGTCATATACGACATACAAGTGGCGAGATAGTTGGATAATATGCATGGATGGAAAAAAATGAAATGGTTGGATTGTTTTATACAAAGTTAAATTCCAACAGTAGTGAGCACAGAGAAATAGGTCATGTGAGGGGTCTAATTACACTATCTTTGAATTTTAGCAGTGTGAACTACCTGATAAATGGAACCACAATGCATGCATCAGTTCCAGCTGTATAAATGGAAATCATGGTAATTAGTTTCATTTGTCATTAACGCTGAAAATAAAAGCACTACTTGGGCTAGAAAAAAAAAGATAAATACTAGACATTCTCGCAAAAATTAGAAAGATTTAGCCATCAATTATGTGGCTACCAAGGACCATTGATACTAGTAATCAGAAGATTCTTTCATGCCTTCAGATCTAACTTGACTCAATAGTTCACGTTTTACAAGACTTTGATACCATGAACATGATTGTACCACTCCAAAAAAATGTCAGGATTCTTAAATATACATAAGGGCTCTGCTCCAGGGGAGGTCCTTTAATTTTCGCAGAAAAGATTAATCGATTTTAATGTATTTCCATATGTAAAAGAAAAACAGTACTCACAGCCATGTGCATAAAACATAAAACAAGTGGAACTTTTATTAGTGTTCCTGCTGTATTATAAATATACCTCCTGGCACTAATTCTAAGGCATGATATGCTATTTTATTGAAACTCAATCACATTCTCTGTTCACGAGACAGTTCACTCTAGACATCAATAATTTAGGGAGTTGAGGCAGTTGGAATGAAGCACGTCCAATTCTATAAATTCCATTTTATTATTTGCTCAACGCACCTACATCAGCCTATTCATACTTTGCTGTGTGTTCTTGTAGATCTGAGCTACACTGAAAATGATGTAGGTCAGCAATCTCGTTGGATCATTGTGGATTTGGTTTCGGCTATTCTAATAATCCTCTAACTAGCCCTACTGTATGACAACATTATAATTCCAATGCAGTTAAAGATGTCAATTAATCCGTGGGACATTGGATATAGGTGGAATAATTGTCCATTTCACAACCCTAACAGCTAAGTTGGCTAACTAATAACTACCACTATAAAAGCATGGCTGCTTTCTACGTGGTACCGCTGTGATTGAAATGTTACTTTCTCCAGTTTGAGGATAACAAATGAGGTTTGTTACTGTACTTGAAAGAACGTATTGGTTCGTCTTTGTAGTTATTTTTTTCCGGTCACCGAAAACACTAAGTTCTTTTCCCATTAACGTGGACGTCTGCACGCTTGAATTGATGCAAGATTACTAGAAACCTGGCCGCTTGGCATGATGGATCATGCATGATCGCTGGCCACCTGGCCGCATGGACCCTGCTTTTCTGGACGCCGGACCAAAATAGTAGACGGCCGGCGCCACGAGAGGAGCGACCGCCACTCTTGATTGTTGAACAAATGAGGCTACGACCGAGCAGCGGGCGGTGGCAGGGCATCGAGCGGGCGGTGGCAGGGCATCGCTCACATTGCGCATGAGGGGCGGCCACCACGCTTGATTGGTGCCGGTAATTATAACTAATGGCGGCATCGACGTTTCACTTCTCAAAAAAATAAATCTAGAAAAATGGGAGGAAACCGCAGTCGGCACGGGCTGCACCTGTGCAAACTTATATATGAGTTATCAATTCATTGATCCATTCACGAATGGACATGTGGTCCAATGGTAGGACTTTATCCAGTGGGACCCTACCCATCATGGTTCAAATTCTGGTTGTCGTACCTTTTTTTCTGAATTTATTACAGGATTTAGCGGCGTTGTGCTTTAGTGCTAAGTGACATTCCGGTCGACAGCGAGTTCCGAGCGTCTGTGTCTGTCTGTACATGGCAGCGTCTGTGTCTATAAAGCAACGATTGTCGACTGTGAGACGTCAGTGCCACATATATCACGGGAGCAGGAGTAGTCCTCGATTGATGCCTAGCCTCCAAGGTCAAGGTCGATGTACGACCAAAGAGACACTGGTTGATCATCTGTCAATGAGCACCACCCATCAGTAGGGCACTTGGACTTTGGGGACAGAGAACGTGAGATTGCTTACCTAGGCTGACTAAACAGAACAGAACAAGACAATCTTTTTCAGGTTGCTCACTAGGTTTAATCATACGAGACAGAAAAAACAATAATTTTTCCAAAAATAAATGGATCAGATTATTACTTTTCTTTTGTTAAACTCTTAAGCTGATTGTACAATTATACCTGGAGAGATCAGGTGGCACTATGTACATTCTAGCTGCTTGGGTGATGTGTTCGATTGCTCTGCTATGCTTTTGGACACCCACTGGCACTGCTGAAAATGGTCCATGTCCTTACTTCATTATTAGTACTGTAGCTTGATAGCAAGTTTCATTGAGCATGCATTTATCTCTTCCCTGTTGGACAATTTAGAATGCTTGGAAACGAGTGGAAAATTCAGTATTCACTGCATTTTGGTTAGTGATTAGAGACTGAAAATAAAAGGACTATATTAATCCACACCATGTGCTCTGGACAAAGATAAATACTAGACATTCTTGCAAAATCCTGCAAAAAGTGTCCAGCCTCAGCAAGCGCACACAGCTAAGTTCTTGCAAAATATTCAGCAAACTGCTGCAAAAGTGGGAATGAGAACACAAGATCGATTTGTACTGGCAGCATCACTAAGAAAAATCTCCAATACAAATTTTTATTATGGTGATCCTTAGGTGATGCCAATAGAGTTACGCTAATTTTCCTTGCCCATGCACGGTGTGAGGTTCATAAAAACCCCACTAAAATTGAAAAAGTGCCAACAGTAAAGAAATTTTCTATATACTAGTGCATTGAGCATTTGATGTTTTACAGGTGTATGTATGTATGTGTGTGACTGTTTTTGTATTATGTGTATGCCACATGAGTAATAATCGATTGTCTGATGTTAATCCGGCTATAGGTTGGTATATATTGATCTCACAATGTTTTTTATTAGTACCATCTGAATGAAATTAGCTGCATGTTTTAGTATCTGTTTACACTTGTCCGGACGTGCATCCCGTTGCTTGGTGCTGCATGCCTGTTGTTCATGGACGGCATCCCGTTGCTTGGAGCAGACTCCGGAAAGCAGGTATTGCACACCATGGACGGCCGCTTCAACTCTATCTGTATCGTAGCACAGAGTGCTTTGAGGTTCCCGATCTTGGCATTTAGGCCATCCACCTTCTTAGAACAGCACTGATGACTTCCGTCCAAGTGCACACCGCGTGTCACCTGTGCCTTGCCTTGATCCTTGGCCACAAGACAATTCTCAGCATTTATAGGTGTCCATGAAAGAGGTCATGTCCTCTGCCTGCTGCAGACAATTGAAACAGGAAGTCAAACAGACAGTCACTCCAAGCTTCGATTGTCATTTGTTTCCATGATGTGTCCCATTCCCATATTTGCCAGACTTGATAAATTTAATGTTTGTCATGTCTACGTACTGTATATGTTTTCTAGATTGTACCGTCTCTTGATGGTAGAGGCTGGAACATTGTTTCTTCATCTAAAAAGTAAACAAGGGCGTCTGATGGATGCACAGGCAGGAGATGAGGCTCCTATATATATGCAAAGGGCCGGGCTATCCATGGAAGAGGAGGACGGAGTCCTACAAGCTAAACCAACCACCGATGCAGGGAGAGGACAAATGCTCAGCTTAAAATTAAATAAACACTTTGAATTTTTAGGTATTCGTATACCAATGTTTAAATTTTATTTACTGATGTCCGGCCATCCCCAGCAGCGTAAGTACTCCTCACCTATACATTAATGATGGCCATCCCCACCAGCAGCGTAAGTACTCCTCACCTATACATTAATGAAGATATACAATAACACGATGATACAACTATAACTTAACAGTATAAGAATCAGAATCAGTTTGTACGGAGTAGAACCTCCACTTACAAGGAAACTCGCGTGGCAACGGGCGACTTAGCCGCCACGCGAAAACCCCCCACCGTGCCTGCTCCTCGGCCGCCGCCGCCGCTCTCCCGCTAGCAGTGGCGGCGCGCTGCGGTGCCCAACAAGGCTCCCCGCAGCAATCCCAACTCCCTTCCTCCTCCACTCCACACCTCGTCCTCATTTCGGGCTACAGATTTTCAGTGAGAAGGATGGCCGACGGCAAGCACTTTGTCCTGCGAGAGGACGGATCCGTGTCCTCTGGTTTCGGATCCGGCGTTCCCTTCCCCAGATCTGATGACCCGGACGTTCGAGGACCCCACGAGACGTCAGCGGCGCAGCAACTCGAGCTGGTGGCGGCAGACGGGGAGCTGCTCTTGTTCTCTGTCTCTGGTGGCCTACGCTCAGGCTGGAGAGCTGCTCTTGCTTTCCACATGGTCGTCGAGCCTGGTGGAGCAGGGGTTCTGGTGGTGCGGAACACATGCTGGCGGCTATGGCTGCTAGCACCGTCACCGAGAGCCCCTGCGGCACTATGCAGGCCTCCAGCTTCACGCTGCAGTAGCCAATGATGAGCTGCCACTGCTGCACGCGCTCTGGCGCCGCACACGGACCTCGTTGGAGGTCTCTCAGCACATGTAACCTGCATATATGAGCCTCTGTGGTGTGGTGCGGCTGCCCTTTACGGCGCGACGTGTGCAGCGGGCCTGTTGCAGCTGCTGGTTGTGGCTGGCCATGTCCGGCGTGCTGGGTGGTTTGGAATCTTGGCGAAAGCCATACCTGGCTTTGCTCTGGTCCGGCAATGATGGCGCACCTACCAGTGATGTCCCTCCTTGGAGGAGTAGCTGAAGATTCTACTACTACTACTACCTGCTCGACAGGGCTGCGCCTCTGAGTGAGAGCCCTATCTGCTCCGAACTACGACGGTGGCGTCTATGGATGCCACTTCCTTGTTGAAGGTATCGTTTTCTGCGGCCATCCTTGACCTCGACGCCACTATGAGCTCTGTCTGTCCTGTCCACTCCCCACCTTTTATGCTCCCTGCTCCCCTCTTGGGTGAGACTGACCCTTCCTGTCGGTCGTTGCCAACGTTCCTGATGAGTGTCCTCCTCTAGGCGTCTCTGCTCCGTCAGGCGCTCTCCATGATGGTGCCTGAAAATCAAATGTCGGGTGGTGTTTCAACCACTGCCGCCATTCCCCTCCAAGGTTTCCTCCCCGTGGACGGCGTTGGATGGTGTTACGTGGGCCCGGATGTGTTGGAGGATGTCACCATCAGTTTCAAGGGAGGTCACTGTGTCCGATGATCCTGGGCTTGCGTATTCATCATCACTCTTAGTCCCTATTTCACTGGTTGGTCCTCAGATGGAGGGCGGCAGTGGATCAGCTATGAGGAGTGGTGATGGGAACAATGGTCATGGCGAAAACCAGCGAGTATGCTGATCGGCGGTGGCACAAATTGATGTTTGGTTGGCGTCCTTCGGCTGCTGTCTAGTCTTACCCTTGAGACCTCGTGTTGGTTTTTCTTCGTGTTGTTGCGTTGTTGACACCGTTATTGTTGCTGTTGTAATCTTCCTCTCCCCCATTGTACTTCTGGATTCGTTGTATCTGGATTGGCACCACGCCCTTCCACCTACCGCCCTGCCCATCATCTGTGGAAGTGAAAATTCAGGTGGGCAGGAACTTTCTCCCTCTCGGTGTTGACCTCAAAAGAAAAAGAATCAGTTTGTACATGTACAGTGAATATATAAAATGACATAAATACAGGCGTAACTCACTTTATACATGTTTAAAACGGAGAGGATAGATTAATGTCGTGTTTGGTTAGCTCTTGCCCCAGCTGTCGGATGCAGATAGCATTCCCAGGCATCTGAGTTTCGTGACACAAGAAATACGATGAAGGTGCTCAACCAAACACGCTCTATATGACTCTATATGGTTCCCCATGGTAACCATATTGATGGCTTTTGTACTATTATTCTTATGTTCAAATAGTTTATTAATTTCAAGTGGCAGCAGGTCTCTGCAGCATAGTTATTATGTGCTTATGGGGAGTTTTTTCCGTAATTTATTACCCCATCTAAAAATAGGATTCCTTCTTACTAACTAGTTAACTAATACTTTACTACAGAAAAACACGATTTACTTTAACTTGCCCATAGGTTTTGCCAAGACATTGTGTGGACAGCATGGATTCATCGGTGGAGGAGCCATAGTGAGAAGTCAGTTCACCAAGAGGAGCCATCAGTGGAGGAGCCATCGATATATACAACTCATGACTCTGATTCTGTATAGATTTTGTTGCCAGGTCACCTCGTTGTCTAAGAAGATACAAGAACCAAACAAGGCCGT
Organism: Eremochloa ophiuroides; assembly: GCA_038502445.1. Taxonomy (NCBI): domain Eukaryota; kingdom Viridiplantae; phylum Streptophyta; class Magnoliopsida; order Poales; family Poaceae; genus Eremochloa; species Eremochloa ophiuroides. The sequence continues at coordinate 95,684,668 of JAHLJS010000007.1, read as the reverse complement.
GCTGTTTGGTTGAACCCCATGCAACTTGCCTGATGTGCCGTGCGTAGAGAAATGCACGGGTAATTGCACAGATACAACCAATATGTATTTAAAAACGGAAAAGGGCATCACATTTCACATATTGGGTTTTAAAACATAATTGCTTCCTGTAAGAAATCAATTCATCAATCATAATGTTTTCTGACGCAACTAGTAGGTTGGAGTCTTCAAGAAGCATTTTAAGTTCAGTGAATGGGTGAGGACAGAGAAAACCGAAGAGAATGTACTCTTTTTTTTTTCTTTTTTTGGGGGGGGTACATTACAGGTAGAGCCCACATTATGCAAAAACGGAACTGAATCATCCGTGGTCGGCACATGGACAGAAGGTAAAGAAACTAAAGGTTGGGCATCTGCTGTTTTGCCCATAACATTGTCCACCATTTGGTGTAATAAATTAAGCCACAATGGAATACCCAACTATACGTGCAAACATATATATTGTTCAACAGCTAGCTAGCTGGACAAAGTAGGATTTTATTTTAGTTGGCCCAAACGTTCAAACAATTTGTGGTATTGACAGCACTGTACAGAGGATAAATGTTGAGAAGGAGAGGAACCAGGAGAAGGCTCAAGTTTTACCTCCATATGCAGTTCACCATGATGAACTACGTACTGAACTCCAACATATATGTAGCAAACAAGCATGTAACCCCGTGCTTCGCACGGGCTGCTTGGCACGAAGCTGATACCGCATCTGATAGTTATATGCTTGTCATTGCAGACATCATTTGTACACAGCATTTAGTTATATGCTTGTCTTGCAGAGGTGTGTTAATTAAATAAAACTTGAAGAACACAAGGTATGAAAAGAGAGGAATCAAATGAGGTACGCAAGTGTTTACATAATTGAAGGTATGTTTAATGATGTATAAACAAATTGCAGATAGCAACATATTCTGTCAGGGAGAATAGTAGGACTTTATAACAGGTTAAAAAGAAAATGAATACGCGTCCTAAAACACAGACAGTTCTATCTAGTGGTGTCTGAAACACTAAGCTCCGAATAAATAAAGGATTCTAATTAGCGGCAGCGTAAGTGGACAGCTTTGCTAGATGGAGGTGTTGAACGCCATTTGATCATCTGAAGCTGAAAATTTGAATGTTAATGGAACACAGGTGAACCTGCATCTGCAAATGAAACCGTTTGAATGCATTCTTGGTCAATGGAAAGCAAACGGAAAGGAAACCTGACCTGTTAATAATAGGTACTAACACCAAAGATCATGGAAGCATATAATCTGGAAATTTATGTATGTGTAACCTAGAAATATAAAGCTTGGCAACAAAAATTGCCAACAAATAAGGACAATTGGAATTAACAAATAAGAGGGAAGGTGGTTCATGTCGTTGATTTGGCAATAACATTTCAACAATGCAAGGTGTACAAACTTATACATTGTATGACCCTTCATAGGCCGTGGTATCTAAGAACATGGGAAAAATAAATTATATGGCAACCTGAACCCAAGGTCATAGAGCACCAGAGGCATGCAATTAATTTGGGAATGGCCTAACCATGGAAGGCATTTTAATTTTGTTTGGCGAGAACATGATTAAAGCCGTTCAAGGAATAGTTTTAAAAATGACAGTAACATGTCTGTATCTATGACCCCAGGTCCATAAGCAAGAGACAGAAAAGTATTACAAAACAAACTCAGAATTACACATTCTATACACCAATATCCCTGAGTTGACATTAGTTTATACCTTTTTCCATTTCATATTATGTTTTGGCTAGGTTTGATGCCAATCTTTGAAATAATAAAAATAACTGATAAGCTTCACGTCCTTATGTAACCTTTGAATTCCACGCTGAGTAAATAGCCTACAATCAGTATTCCCTGTTTAAACATCAGACAACGGAAACATAGTCAGAAGAAGATTCATGGTGCCGGTGAGGCATGAGACATTTATCCAACTTTTTTGGAATCTAACTTTTTCATGTTTTAAGCCAACATGGGAATCATGTACAACCACAAATTGAAGAAAAGAGATGCTTTGATCTAATCATATCACCAACCAGCGAAATAAAAGAACTAGGTCCAGTTATTTTTTTTCTCGAATACGCAAGAGAGCTACGTATCATTGTATTTATAGAAGAAAAAGAGTCCAACAGAGACCCGAACACAAACACACCTGACACGAACACTCACACTAGGAACAAACACACCAACACCACACCAACACCCCTCCCCTTACTCACTGAAACTAATCACCTGTGAAAAAACAAGAAGGACATGACCAGCTACCCTCTAAACCACATCAAGAGTTGTGTGTCGGGCTCAGCCCCGTAGCACCATCCAGAGACCATAGAAAGGCTTCCTCCCGAGCAAGGTTCAACACTGTTGACAATCTTGGGGCAGCCCCGTTGAAGACACAGTCATTCCGATGTTTCCAGATGGTCCAGGCTCCCAGGATAATGAGAGAATTCAGTCCCTTTCGCGCCTCCTCGTTTACTGTCAAGACCGCCTTATCCCACCACTCATCGAAGGAGGATACATCAGGCTGCGGGGCAAGAGCAGCAAGACCGATGCTATGCAGGATATCATACCAGAATTGTCTTGCAAATACACATCGAATGAGAAGGTGCTGAATGTTCTCTTCTTCCAGATCACACATCAAACAACGGTCCTGGATGTGGAAGCCCTCTTCTTGCCAACCTGTCTGCTGTCCAACAGCGATTGTGAGCAATCAACCACATGAAGAAACGACATTTAGGGGGATCCCAAGTTGTCCAGATGCGCTCAAATGGGGCAAAACTCAGCGATCCCACAAACAGCGCATCATAGGCTGATTTGGCTGTATATTCACCTGAGGCGGAAAGTCTCCAAATATGCCTATCAGGAATTCCCTCTTGTAACACCACATCCTCCAGCATATCCCATAACTCAAGATATTCCAATAAAGTTTGTACAGGTATCTCCCCCTGGATATCTTCTAGCCAGTTCATCCCCTCCATAGCTGGTCCAGTTATTTTACCTTTAAATTCAGAGGTTGTATGGAGGCATATCCTCTTTAGTTTGTTTTAGGAAGCCATATAACTTTTTGTTGCCATTGCTAATTATGAGGAGCGAAGAACAACACAGTGAAGGTTTGTAATTTTGGAATACATGGTGAAATACGTTTTTTCCTTTTTTGGTAAAAGTAAAACTTTACTTTTGGTTACACAGGGTTCATAAGACATTCTTCTTTACTGAAAAGGGAAAAAGCAAGTCTAAAATTTCAGGTGAACAGCAATGTTGTAGATGCATTAACTGTATAGCTGCAGTCCATAAGGAAGGTAAATGAGTAAGAAATTGCAAAGGAGCTGAACTAACTAAAGGATGTGAAAAATCATTGTACCTGACAATCTTTCTTTGTATACAGTGACTCAGCTTTGTAGTGTTTACGCCATCAGGAAAACCCCTTGTCCAGTATTATCCATGAGCATGGCCCAAAGCAATGTAATTGGGATCTGAAATGATCGTGGCTATAAACCAAGTGTCCTAATTACTGATTTTGTGCCATGGAGTATGTGTATAAATAACAAATATTTGATTACTGCTGAAAGAACTGAACCGATGAAGGTAAAAACAACAGTTAAAGAAAGACAAATGGCTATTAGGTAACTGGCACATAATGAAGTTCCATGTTTATTTTTATAAAAAGAAAAGGAACATATTTACTTGTCCAATTTGAAGAGCACAATAACTGATGTGACATAACAATTATATGGTCAAACAATCATAGCAGATGGATGAATAGTAAGCTGAGAACAAACCTTAAATTTCTTTGAGCAGATGAATACTGTACAAATTAATGCCATTTTGATCTATTTATTTGTTATATACAGAATAAAACTGAGTTGACTGCCCTTGTACCTGCGAACATGTGTATAAATACAAATAAGCTTGGCAGTCACTGGTGAAAAAGGTATGGATAGATAAAGGGAAAAAGGAGGAGTTATGAACCTTCATATATTCATATATTTGCCCAGCTGAAGTAGAGAAATCTATAGTGAGCCATTCTTATACACAGAATAAAATTGAGTGGACTGCCCTTGTACCTGCAAACATGTGTGTAAATATAAATTTGGCAGTTACTGATAAAGGAAAAAAAAAAAGGAGTTATAAACCTTCATACATAGAGATTTGTCCAGCTGAAGCGGAGAATTCTATAGTGAGCCATTCGATTTCATGAGCCTGGCATGAGTGGAGGAGGTGCCGCCGCCACATGTGGCCAGGACAGCAAACCCCGCTACTGCGAGGACCAAGAGCCCTGCCGGCGTTGGAAGAGGGAGAGTCGTCAGGGAAAGGTAAGGAGAGAAAGGGAGCGGCACCAAAGCAGTGAGCGGACGGCGGCGCCCCACTGCAAGCCGCCGGCCCCTGTGACCGGGGGAAAGGAAGAGGATGCTGAGGGGGATGACGCGGGAGGGTCGTCGCTGCTGGGGAGGCAGGCCGCGTTCGTTGGCGGCCGCAGGGCGGAGTCGCCGCAGTCCCGCGTCGGAAGCGCGAGGTGGCTCGATCTGCGGATGATGGAGTGGCAGGCGGTGGGCCTTGGCACCGCGGGTTGGCTCCGCGGCGTTGCTGCGGCGGGGCTGCGAAGCGGCCGAGGCGCGGTGGACGGGGAGGCAGGCCGCCGGAGTCGCGGCAGTGTGGCATCGGCCGCGCGCTGCGGCTGACGGAGGGCCAGCTGGAGGGAATTCGTGTCCGCGGTGCTGCTGCGGGGGGGCTGCGAGGCGGTGCGAGGAGGGGCAGGCGCTGGCGGCGTGCAGGGAAGGCTGGGTGCCGTCGCCATTTTTTTTCTTTTTTCGATGGGGAGGCCGGTGGCAAAAGTAGGGCTTTGGTGTCGCCGTCGTCTTATATAATGGGGAGAAGCGCGGTGGAGCCGTGACGCGTGGGGGGCAGTTTTTTTTTTTTTTTAATTTTTTTTAAGGGTCAAGACGTGACACGATGGGCAGGCAGCAGGGCGGCGAAGGCCACGCGTCCTTCATCTACTACGGTGCTGCTGGGTGGCCGGACGGTAACGGGCACGCTGATTGCAACGCTAATGGGTACACTGTAAATAAACAGGATACTGAGTCTAGGAAAAATCCATTACTGTAGACTGAACAGTAGGTTTCCTAAAAATAAAGGTCTTTATAGATAATAATAATGGCATTACTGTATGTAGTACATTCGTATGCTAGTACACCAACACATTCTTAACCGCTACAAGGCTTTCTTCTTCTGCAACACCACCGCCTTCGTCACCTCCCTGCTTCGCCATCATAGTCACTGTGGACTTTGAGAGGTCCAGCTCGAGTTGAAGATGGAAACAATGGTTATTGCCCATTATGGGCTCATCATCACATCGCTCTTGGGCCTCGGGGGCGCCTAGGCCGCCGGCAGCTGCAGGGACGGCAAGCACACCGGCTAAGTCGGTCGTCCTAGTTCTTCCAGTTGTAGCCAGCATGTACGTGGGACCTGCTCTTCATCGCATATTCTCCAAGCATTGTGGACTCACCAAAGGGTTCCGAGAGCCCAAGTTCATCATGTAAATTTGAATTCGTTTCCTAGCTAACTACATAGCTCTACGTCTTATTGCATGGCGTATATATCGCTTTGATGTGTGGGTAATCCTCCCCCTCGCTATCTGCTATTGTAAGAGCAACTCTAGCAGGGGGCACCCAAATCAGGGCCCCTACTTTTGACTTGGGTGCTCCCCCTATTTTTATTGGGTCAGTTTCTTTCTTTAGCTCCAACAGCAGCTTCCCAAATTTAAACCCCCAAATTCATTTCCATAGATAATGACAAACGGGGTCCACTCATCATTCTCTTTCTTGTTTCTTGTCCACAGATTGTGCAAGGCCGGGCGCATCCTGTCGGCGTCGGGAGAGAATCCAACCGCTTCCCTTGGGCAAGGTCGACTCCGGCCCTTGTTGGCACTCCCGCTGTGGCCCTCGTCGGCGCTCCGGTTGCTGCTAGCAGGGCAGCACGGGCACAGGCGAACGCGTGGCGGAGGGAGGCAGATGGCTGAGGGAAGTGCAGGGCGGAGGGCCGCTGGGTCGAGCGAGACGGTTGAGGCGGACACCGTGCGTGCGATCGGGGCGAGTCGAGCCACAGGAGGGAGGTGGAGGCAGGGTTTACAATTTCCGTGAAATATCGCCGAAATTTTCAAAATATCGTCTTTTTCGCCAAGGACCGAAAAAATTATTATATCGGTATTATCGCAACTCGACGTATTACCGCTGCTCTACTTATGTGAGATATTGTGTTATTTCATTGTTGTTATATAAATTCGTGATGGTTGATGGATTAGAGAGTTTTTTCTAATGAAATGATGCCAATTTTTTTAAAATGAATTTGAATTTATTTAAATTTGACCCGATATTTCTGAAATTTCCCAAATTTCGCATTTATCGCCAGGGACCGAAAAAATTTCTTACCGGTATTGTAAACCTTGGGTGGAGGTGCCGCCGCTTCCGCATCCAAGCCATGGTTGTCCGCGAGCAGGTGCTGCCACATCCGCGCGGGAATTGCACCACCGGGCATCGAGAAGGGAGGAGCCACCGCGTGGGGGAGCCACGGCAAGGAGCCATGGCGGGGGCCGGCGGCGCTGGTGGAGTGAGGGGGAGTGGCGGGGAGCCACAGCGCAGGTGGAGGGAGACGGCGCAGGTCGAGCGCGGGTGTGGAACGACGCAACCGTCGAATGGGGGCCAGGTATTGACCCAACAAGAATGGGGACTGTGGAGAAAATTTGGGTGTCCAGCCAAATTTCAGGGTCGTAGTAGGGACCCTGCTGGAGCATGATTTTTGGCCTAAGCCCCCATATTTAACTATGAGGGCTCAAGCAGTGGCCCTGCTGGAGTTGCTGTAACTCTTTATATATCTATGACACTGTTGGCAGGCTTGTAAGTTTTGTTCTAACATAACTGCCAATTATATTATTATATTGTTACTCTCGCCGATCCAAATTACGAGAGATGTTTTGGCTTTTCTAAATACCTCCTTTTTGTTATGCACTTAGATATAAATTAGTATATCTAAATAGATACTAAAAGTAATGTATGTAGAAAAACCAAAACACTATCTTATAATTGGCAGTCTCCTTGTCAGTGGAAGGGTTCATCGTGCCTGGCAAGGTTTTAAAAGGTCTAAATGTGATAGCTGTTTTGGTTTTTAAACCTTCCAAAAGTAAAAGATAGTAAAAGTAATGTATGTAGAAAAACCAAAACAGCCAGTAATGTATGGAAAATTTACATGATGAACTTGGGCTCTCGGAACCCTTTGGTGAGTCCACAATGCTTGGAGAATATGCGATGAAGAGCAGGTCCCACGTACATGCTGGCTACAACTGGAAGAACTAGGACGACGACATAGCCGGTGTGCTTGCCGTCCCTGCAGCTGACGGTGGCGTAGGCGCCCCCAGGCCCAAGAGCGATGTGATGATGAGCCCATAATGGGCAATAACCATTGTTTCCATCTTCAACTCGAGCTGGACCTCTCAAAGTCCACAGTGACTATGATGGCGAGCAGGGAGGTGTCGAAGGTGAAAGCTCATGTTTGGTTTTGGGTAATTGATGAAACCTAGTTTGCTATTAGTGTGCTCTAAATGTTTCATGAGAACAATTAGCAAACAAGATGGAGCAAAGTACCGGGTCCATGGAGGCCACAAGTGAAGGGCAATGACGGCATCCATTAAATGGTATAAGTCCATCATCAAAGGTGTCCACAAGATCCATCAAGAGATGAGAAGGAAGTTGATAAGAAACCGGGAGGTCAAGGCAAAGGTATAATCAATAGGAGCTCTTTTGGTTTTGGTGATCAAGAATCCATAGAAGGAGTGATCACATTTAGGATAGATAGGCGTACTATCAAGAGGAGCGAAATTGTTGATGAAATGCGGTTATCAAGTGCCACTAGGTGTTCATGATCATTGCATATGCATGTAGATGCTAGTGACACTAACTTGACCCGTGAAAAACTCTTTGAAAAGGCTAACACATGTGCACCTAAGTGAGAGACACTTTGGAGTGTTAGCACCTTTGGAAATGGTGTGAAGTTTGAGGGTTAGAGAGGGTTTGGTCCTCTCTTCCTCCTGCCGAGCTTGCGAGGCAGGACTCGGCGAATTTCGGAAACGTTACAATAGAAAAACTAGCGTCGGACCGTGCTGTCACAGAGCGTCGGACCATTAGTTTCGGTCCAACGGCTAACACTTGTCCTGTTTATTCTGAGAATGTCGGACGCTGTGTTTGAGGGCGTCGGACCATTGTCCTCAGGGTCCTACGGTGCAGAGCCTGCAGCAGGTCGACACGTGGAGAACAGAGGAGCGTCGGACGTTCGGTGTTAGTCCGACGGTGTCCGACGCGTTTTCAGCGTTCTGGAACCTCTCTGGAAACGTCGGACGCTGGCGAGTTTTAGTCCGACGGCCTGTTGTTTCGGAGTCCGACGGTGGTTTTCGGCGGAGCGTCGGACCGGAGGTTTGGTCTGATGGCCTACCGTCCGACGGTTGTTTTGGCGCGAGAATAGAGCCGTTGTGTTTCAACGGTCGACTTCAAACGTTGCCGGACACGTGGCGACCATCCGAGGCGTCGGACCATTGCGAATTAGTCCGAAGGTGTCGTTCGTTTCGGTCCGATGGTACGCAGTGAGACTCTAACGGCTACAATTTTGTGAGGGGCTTATAAATAGCCTTTGGCCGGTTTGGGGAGGTACTCTTGGCCACTCTAATCACTCCTACTTGCTTGTGAGCCTTCCCTACTCCACTCTCACTCATCCTACTTGATTGTGATCATCATTTGGTGAGTTTGGAGAGCATCAAGTGCATTGCATTGATTGAGATCATCTAGAAGCACTTGGTGAGTGTGTTTCGCAGCGATTTTTCTTGTTACTCTTGGAGTTTGCCGACTCCTAGACGGCTTGGAGCTGCGAGAATCGTTGAGGGGAGTTGGTGATTGTCTCCGCCTCCGATCGGTGAAGTTGTGAGGGGTTTTTGAGTCTTCCCTACGGGAGATCGCAAAAGGCTACTTTAGTGGATTGCTCGTAGCTTGTGGATCGCCATCTTGTGTTGGTTGTGCGGCACCCTTGAGAAGGGTTTGGTGTGTGATGCCAATTAGCGCGTGAACCTCCAAGTGGGTGTATCGCTACAACGAGGACGTAGCTTGCCGAATCAAATGAACCTCGGTAAAAATCATTGTGTCAATCTCTTGCCGAGGATTTCTTAATTATTGTGATTGTTCTTATTGGTACTCATCTCATCACTGCACCGGCGGTATAAAATTCACTCTCTCTACTCTTTACATTCTCGCACTTACTCTTGTTTAGCTTGTTAGCTTAAGTTGCTCACTTAGGAGTAGAGTAGAAGTAGCAACTTAGCCTCTCAGTGTATGAAATAGAGACTATAGCTTAGAACGGTTAGGTGGCTTGCATTTTTAGTAGGCTAACGCAAGAATTCGCTTCGCTTACTATTTATCTAACCTCTTGCTTGAGTTGTTGGTTGTAGAATTTTTATAGGCTATTCACCCCCCCTCTAGCCATTTAGGACCTTTCAGAAGGCGGTGGTGTTGCAGAAGAAGAAAGCCTTGTAGCGGTGGGGGTGGAGGTATCTCTTAGGATATGGGAGCGAGATGCACTGGCAATGAAGAGATGACTCTATCAATTCCATCATCTTTTTTCCTCTTCACAACCACAATAGATGTGTGATAATCCACGATATCTGCTTGCAGATCCGATGTTCACTAACCATGTGCTAGGTTAGCGATCTCATTTGAATGGTACTTGTGTATTTGCTGCGCCAAGAAATCTAGAATTGTGATTGTTTAATGAAGTCATTATTTTTATGTGAGTTTAGGTGTATTTCGAATTACTCGCAACTGAAATGGCTAAACTTGATAACTACCATCAAGCTTTCTTGTTAGTCCTGGGAAAACGAAACGATTATAACATTATTTTCTCTCTTGCGATGACAGAGGAAACAGGGGAATTGACCTTTTTCCGTCATATTAATCCTCTACTCCCATGTTCCACATATATGTGTGGGAAAGCAATGAAGCTTGCCTTATTGGATTAGATTGGTTGAGAGGCATATATACCTAAAGTAGATTTACGGGTATCAGGGCAACCAGCCCAAACAACGTCTTAGTAGACCACAAGATAGACTGTGGAGAAGCGCGTAGTATAGAGGTAACTAATACTTATTTAAAACTAAAATCAAATACTAAGGATAGACACATGTTTATGCATTCATGCTGGTGCATCGGAGTTTTTGTATTGACTGGTTTTGGCTAAAACTGAAAAGGAGCTCAAAGTCCTTTTAAAAATGGCTTTGAAAATCAGTTTAGAAACAGGAAAAAAAAAAACTTCTATTTTTCCTTCTCTCGCTTTCTCTCTTCTCGGCCCAAGGCCTGCTCCAACCCAGCTAGCCGGCCTGCTCTCTGTACCCTTTCCCGCCTTTTCCCCCCTTGCCACAGCCTAGTACATTGGGCCCTGATCGATCTGTTCCTGCTTCTGAAATATGACAAGTCCTTTGTGCGGTGAGCTTCTCGATCGCCAATAATGGTAGCGAGGATGTTCACCACCACACCCGATCATTGGCGTCCACACCATACATCCATATCACCTTCCACTCAAGCATCTCCACGTCCCTTGTGTCTGCTGTTCACGCAGGACGGCAGAAAGCCAACTTGATCAACAGCGTGCATGACTGCGGCGACGCGTTCTACCAGTTTGTCAAGTGCCCCGAGTACTTGCCCATGTTCATCATTGCGACACTGGCAGAGGTCATGGCGAGCTAGCTAGTCACTCAATTGGTTGGGCAAGGCGTGGTGCAGAAGAAGTTCCCAAGCATCCCCGTGGTGCACGATCTTCTCAGCAAACCTTGCCAGTAGTCTTCTTTCTTTAGACCATGAAAACAACAACAAAATGGATTTGTTGACAAAGCATGTAGCCTCTTTCCTTGACGCCTCATATTCCTATTTATAAATTATATATAATGATTTTTGTATATACATCCAATCTTAATGTCTTGAGGATATGCTATTGTGTAGCTTGGATGCAGAAAGCAGAGACTTCTCGATGGTGGCCTTATAACTAGCCCTTCCTACAATAAATAAGCCCTGTTGTTCTTTTAGCTGTGTCTATATTAAATAACTAAATTATTTCCATTGAAAGCTTACCTACACCGAGAATGGCTAAATTGTTCTTTTATCTCTGTTCATAGTAAATGCTAAATATTATAGGACAGTAACGACAGAGAGCATAGTAACAACCGGAACAAAAATCAATCTCAGAAAATTTGGCAAGTAAATATAGTAGTTCTGAAATGACTTCAAGGATTCTCTACTCCTACAGGGCAACCCATTCCTAAAACTTGAAAAGAGGGCATGCATTCAGCCAAAAATACAACACGCCATTATCCCATCCATGATAAACCGGCAACCACTACTAGAAAATTGGACTTTGCCAAGTGTAAAATTTTGGGGCACTCGGCAAAGCAATATTTTACCGAGTGCCGCGGTCGGCAAAACATTGCACTTGGCATAATGTGGCTGACCCGGCACGGCGTCCACCTGCCGTCAGATTTTGCCGAGTGCCTACAGTTAGGCACTCGATAATTTTTTTATTTTTTAAAACATATTTTGCCGAGTGTAATAGGTTCGCCACTCGGCAAAATTGTTTTTTTATTTTTTAAAAAATATATTTTGCCGAGGGCAATAGGTTAGGCACTCAGCAAAATTATTTTCTTATTTTTTGAAACATATTTTGACGAGTGCAATAGGTTAGGCAGTCGGCAATTTTTTTTATTTTTTTAAAACATATTTTGCCGAGTGCAATAGGTTAGGCACTTCGGCAAAATTGTTTTTTATTTTCTAAAACTTATTTTGCCGAGTGCAATAGGTTAGGCACTCGGCAATTTTTTTTAATTTTTTTAAAACATATTTTGCTGAGTGCAAGAGGTTAGGCACTCGGCAAAATTATTTTTTTATTTCTTAAAACATATTTTATCCTAGTGCAATGGGTTAGGCACTCGGCACATTTTTTTTATTTTTCTAAACATATTTTGCCGAGTGTTCCCCCGGCATCGGCACTCGGCAAAGAAAATGTTTGCCGAGGGCCAGCAATGGCACTCGACAAATTTTATTTTATTTTTTTATGTTTGGCCTGAATTTTTTTAGCCTTGTGACAGTATGTCAAACACTATTTTAAAATTTAAGGGCAATTTTGACTTTTTCATATATTTCATAAATTTATTTTGTATCATCGAATTTTTCAGGAATATTTCAAATTTGAACTGTAGGTATATAGAATAATGGAATTGGGTCATCTAAAAATTGATACTCATGATATTTAGGGTATGTTAAGATCGTATCCAGGAGCTCACATGAAATCGAGCATCACGTTGAAGTAACATGTCGAGTTACTTGCGGGAAAAGTGATTTTAAATTATATAAAATCCAAACGAAGTTCGAAAATCACAAAACTTATCGAGGCATCGTGTTATCGCGTGTGAAGGCTATGGTAAAAATTTGAGAAGGTTTCAAGCAAATAGTGATGTCAGATGCCAAAAACCTAGACATCTCCATATGCGATGTTTATGTGAAGATGTCTGGGTTTTTGGCATCCGACATCAATAGTTGCTCGAAACCTTCTCAATTTTTTACCATAGCCTTCACACGCGATAACACGATGCCTCAACAAGTTTCGTGATTTTCGGACTTCGTTTGGATTTTATATAATTTAAAATTACTTTTCCCGCAAGTATCTCGGTATGTTACTTCAACGTGATGCTCGAGATTTCTGAGCTCCTAGATACGACCTCAACATACCCTAAATATCATGAGTATCAATTTTTGGATGACCCAATTCCATTATTCCATGTACGTACAGTTTAAATTTGAAATATTTCGAGAAATTCGATGATACAAAATAAATTTATAAATATATGAAAAAAGTCGAGATTGCCCCAAATTTTAAAATAGAGTTTGACATACTGTCACAAGACTAAAAAAACAATTCAGGCTAAAAATAAATTTTTTTTTGCCGAGTGTCACTGTAGTCACTCGGCAAACATTTCTTTACGAGTGCCGGCACACGGGACACTCTGCAAAATACTTCTTAAAAAATAAAAGGCTGGCCCACCCGCCCCAACCCTAGCCGGCCACTTCCCACCCGGCCGCGCGCGCCCGATCCATCCCCAGCTGCGGCCGCGTCGCTTCTGCCGCCGCCGCCGCCCTCCCCGCCGGATCCGGGGAGGCCCGCGCCCCCGGCCGGCCTCCCGCCCCCGGCCAGGCCAGGCGGCCTCACACCCGCGCGCGCCCGACCCAGCCCTCCCCAGCCGCGGCCGTGCCACTTCCGCCGCCGCCGCCGCTGCGCCGCTTCCGCCGCCGGATCCGGCAACCCCCGCCCCCGGCCGCCACCCCCGGCCAGGCCCGCGCCCTTGGACAGGCCGCCGCCCCCGCCCAGGCCCGCCCCAGCACCGGCGGCGCCCCCCGCCGGCGGATCCGGCCGGTCCGGCACCCCGAGCTCCCTCGGCCTCCTCCCCTGCCACCCTGGCACTTGGCACGGCGAGGCCCCCTGCCACCGCGAGGCCACCAGCTGGGCGTCCAAGAAGTTCATGACCGGATGGTATGTGTGCTCGTTGGATTCTGAATTTCTAATCCTTGATTCATAGTATCGTGATTGTGATGGGACTCACATTTTGTTGGGATTTTATTTGTGCGACGAATCCAATGAATCTTTTGCCACTATAGCTTTATACTGTAAAAAGTTGGGTTTTTTAAGATTTAGTTTTTCGTTTGTAGGGATAAAATACCATTGAAACATGAAAATTGCAGGGTGTTGTGGTTGTACTGTCGGGTTCATATCCTAAGATTAAACACGGATGCATGCTGAAGCTGTTTGTTGTGTACATTGTATAATGTCAATGCAGTCTTGTGCTTTCAGTTAATTGCTATTGAAATTCTCGTGATGAATTATAAACTGAGTATACACTGCACCTGAAATTGCAATGGAATTCGGTATGTAATGTTGGCATGAACCGAAGTATTCTGTTGTTGGCTCATATTTTGTTTTATAACTCATAGTAGTTCTGATATATAATGCAAACAAAAGTACAGTAAGGTAACAAGGTGGTTAGATGGGACCATGGGATGGTTTCTTTTCTGTGCTTTTGATGATGGGTCTGGGAAATTTATTTTGTGTGTGCATAAAGGCAGGTCTGTTTCAAGAAATCTCTCTGATTAGTACGTCGGTAGTTTCATAACCTTGAAGTCCAGCTTGATGGATACATAGCTGGTTTATAATAGATGGTATGGAATAATGCCAGTCAACCTAGACTTCTAAATAGTAGACTGTTATGCACTAATGCATTATGTTCAAATATATGATGCCTTAGACTCTTAATAACGGGATGGTTTTCATAGATTGGTTCTGTTAACTTTTCTGTCATCCATACTTATCATTTGCACAGTGATTTAGTACCTATTTATGGTAATTCCTGGCAGGAGTAAGGTGAGGTCAAATATCGGGGTATACATATATGGCAAAACGAATGCTATGTAGTTTGGGTCTGGTGCTTGGATCAATACTTGCCGCATCCCTGTTCAGTGAACTATTCAGTGCAGTCCTATTTAAGTGCTCTATATAAAGTTATCTATTCCAATTCAGTTCTATACATATGGCAAAATAAGTGCTACATTGTAGCTCAATTAACTGCATAGGAGTTTCCTGGTGTTCTAATTCTTTCAGGGCCATACTGGACTTGCATTTTTTTCTTAATTCTTGGGCAACAGATTCCATCTGTTGTTTATAATTTTCAGGTATGATATGAGTGATATTTTCTGTTGCGTATTGGATGATTTCATGTTGGTCTACATTTAAGATAGTATCATATGCAACAAACATTGTCTGTTCGCTTACATACCACTCTTTGACAATTCCTTTTTGGACCATTTGTTGGTAGTTTAGCATGAACTAGAAACTGTCAACTCTTCAGTCTTTTAACTACAACAGAAAGGCCACTAGAATAAGTGGATGCTTCTTTTCCGGTGGAAAACAAGTCATGGATCAGTGGCAGTGGTGGCGGAGGAGGGAAGAGGAGAGTTCTGTGATGGGGTCAGCCATGGTATAGCATAAAGTCTGATTTTTCTATTTATGTCAGGGAAGGATCAGCATGTAATGAAATTGTGATGAACCAGAGTTTTTATCATATTCTCTTCACTGTAGTTTGGCATATTCACAAGCTATTGTACTGTTGTGTGCTTAAGTCTAGATTACTAGTTACCTTTGTCTATTTTATCTCTTAGTGGTCATTAGATTAATTTACTGCAGAATCTTAAATTCATAGTGTAAGAGTAATGTGCACCTATTGGGATGTTTGGTTGCCAGGCGAGCTTTGCCTTGCCTTCCCAGTTTGGGTGAGGCAAACCTTGCAAAGTATATATATTTTTTTAAAAAAATTCAGCAATACTTTGCCGAGTGCCTGCATAGGAGCACTCAGCAAAGTAATTTTTTTTAAAAAAATAAAAAACACTTTGCCGAGTGCCTGGACAAGGACACTCAGCAAAGTAATTTTTTAAAAAAATAAAAAAAACTTTGTCGAGTGCCTAGGGCAGGGGCGCTCGGCAAAGTAAATGTAAAAAAAATAAAATACTCTTTGCCGAGTGCCCATGTTGGAGGCAACTGGCAAAGTTTTTTTAAAAAAAATTAAAAAAAATTTGCCGAGTGCTGCGCCTGGCACTCGGCAAAATATCCTTTAACGGCCGTTGTCGTAACGTCCGGAAAAAAATTTGCCGAGTGTTTCTAAAAACACTCGGCAAATTTTTTTTTATATTTTGCCAAGTGCCCCGAAAAAAAGCACTCAGCAAAGCCACTTTGCCGAGAATAATTTTGTCGAGCGGACTTTGCCGAGCACTACACTCGGCAAAGAGTGTAAATGGCTCTTTGCCGAGTGTAAAAAAAATGTCCTTGTGGTGCTTTTAGCAGGCCAAAAAATGTCACTCCTGCAGACATGGCATGTCAAAAAAATCTAGCCTTGGACCTTGGTTCACTGCTGCAGGCCACGGCTTCGGCCAGTGTAAATGGCATGTCAAAAAATGTCATAAAATTAAAATAGGGCCTGTTAAGGTCCTTGTGGTGCGGGTTTTTAGCAGGCCAAAAAACAATGCAGCCCACTTGTTCTGTACTTTTCAGCCCATTTTGCTTTATAATATTTTATTTTTAGCTCACATTATGCCCACATGATTTTCCAGCCCATTTAGCTTTCGGTCCAGCAGCAAAGCAATTTTTATTTTGCTTGGGATAACTTATGAATAGCCCACGCAGATTAACAAAGAATCAAATTCAAATCACCACAGCCCAGCGTAATATATTCATATACATAAATTACATATCCCATTGCATTTCACATGGTAATCTACATAGATTTATACACGTATAAACATCATCAGCAACAGGTGCCCAGCAAAATACAACACGCATATCTTAGTAGCAAGAAGTAAATCTGTCACGTGATAGCTATAATAATAACTTGGCCATCTAGACTAGCAGATAAGAGATATCAACAGCAAAGATTTGTAAGGACCACCGGTAGCAGGTTAGTATCTGGTGGGAGGCAAGTCCGCCTTGGTAGCCAGCTTCCATTCAGAAGCTGCACTTATTCCCCTGGCAGTTAAAATACCTGCACAAATACATAAAAAAAAAATTAATACTGAATCAATTGCACCATTATGCGTACAAACATGACAAAAAAAAGTACTCGCAAAACAAACCGCAGCTGTTAGCGCTGTGGCTACCCGTACGTACTGAGATAATTTTGTTTTTTAATTTGATGGGGGCCGGGAGCCATCTCATCAGATATAACTACTGCTAGTAGTATAAGAAAAGACTGGAATGTGCAACGAAATGAAATAAACAAAGAAGAAAAACAACCTGTTTCAGTGAAATATTGCAAACTGGAACTAATAAACAATGTGAACAAAATGGACAAGGACAACAGAATAGTAATATCCTCTTTTCTCTTCAGCAGCACGATAAAATCCTTACAAATACTTCAATGGAAAAGGTAATTCACATAGAGAGGAAACTGAAAATCTTCCTGTATTTATCGTTGCC
The DNA here is from genome assembly GCA_038502445.1 of Eremochloa ophiuroides. Classification (NCBI taxonomy): domain Eukaryota; kingdom Viridiplantae; phylum Streptophyta; class Magnoliopsida; order Poales; family Poaceae; genus Eremochloa; species Eremochloa ophiuroides. The sequence goes on along the minus strand of JAHLJS010000007.1, from coordinate 95,667,560 downwards.
AGTTTAGCATTCATTCGTCCTATTATATTCCATTATCTACTTCTGGTTAACCCTTCTAGGTTAACACTGCCATCCTCCCTCCGGTCCAAAAAAAAAAAGAGAAATGCAGAGTGATTGCAATGTATTTGAAGTATCACAAATGGATTTTTGGAATGAATTTTGGTTTCCACAACATAGACTCCTTATCACACAACATTCAAAGAAAGGAAAACGAGAAGCTGAGGCAGCAGCACCACTAATCCAGCTTAGTTTCATCAAGCCTCACCTCTCCAATCAAGGAACAACAGCACGAGAAGTCGAGGCAGCAGCACCGCTTCTCCGGCTCGACGGTCTTTTTGGGATCTGCGAACATAGAAATTAGAACCGTTGAAAAGAATTAAGCGCAATGTATATCTGCTCACGAACAAGCAGAGTAGCATAAGATCCACCGCCGCCTGCACCTCTGTGCGGAAAGAGCCGGTGCGCCACGCCATGGACGGCCACCACCGCCATGAGGACGCCGCCCCGCACCACACGCCAAAGGGCTGGCGTCGCCGTGAGCGAGCTCAACCTGGATGTTGGTGGCGGCTGTGTGTAAGGAAGAGGAACAGAGGAGAGGGAGTGAAGAGAGTGAGGGCTTAGGGTTAGGTTGGGTTTTATATGAATTTGTTTTCAGCCGGTTAGATCTTAGCCAACCATTTTAGATCAACGGCTCACATCGTTGGTCAGTAGGGCTTCCCTGTTTGGGCTGTTGCTGGGCTACGGGGAGCCACACGGGCCTTAGCAGGCCTCGCGCATGGAGCGCTAATCATATGCTGTTTTAGGCTGTTTTTATGTTATATGACGGCAGAGATGTGTTTTATTTTCCAAATAGATAATTAGTTCTTTGGCCCTAAAAAAATGGCTTATTTTTTTGCCCTATTTTCATCGAACTTAGTTATTTGGCCTCAAAATGAATTTTTCTTAGTTTCTTGGCCTTCCGTCCATTATGTCAGTTAACCAGAACATGAGGGGCGGCATAAGGACCAAAATACACTTCAGACCAAAATACTTCAAAAAATCATTACTCTTCAATACAATATCGGTTGAAAATGAATTTTATATGAAAATTGTAGATCTTGATGAGATCTACGACTTTCTGGTTTTGAGTTTTTTTTTCAGGATATTCAAATGCTAAACAATTGTAGATACAAAAAGTGTAGACCTCTGCGGCTGGAGCCATGCGTGGGCAGGAGACGAAGGTAGAGGTGCACGCAGGCGGTAGGCCAGCGAGTCACCACCAGAGGTTTGCGTAGCAGGAGAGAGAAGACGCTTTTTTGCTTATCCTTCCACCTGGAAAAATGCAGCATGGGTTTGGGTCACTATTAGAGGTCATTTTGGATAGGCAAAGCACGGTTCATGCCCTATATTTTGGATTGAGTCTCCTTGTTGGAGTCCGACTTATGCAATGTTTGTTCTGGTAATAAATATTCGTACATCTTTCCTTGACCAGACAAATAATTGATCTCCTTTCCTATCTCAAATAATTGGTCGGATAAATATTTGGCTGAGCATCCTCCATGACTAAAAAGATTTCACGCCCACGCTAGTACTTCCTCCGTCCGGAAAATAATGCAGCTATAGGTTACTTGTCGTAAAAAATTGTTCATGTTTAACTAAGTTTCTAGTGAATATTGTTTATATTTATAACTTTAATTAATTTATTATGAAAATATATTTCATAATTGATCTAATGATATTTAAAGAAAAGAAAAGATGAAAAAACAAAAAATCTCTGCCCGTCCATCTCTTGGATTTATTTTATATTATAAATATTGATATTTTTTATCTATAATTTATCAAATTTAACATAGAAAATTACGACACTGTGCTAGAATTGCTTTCGCACTACACACTTGGACAGGCAGGTGGGCATCTTGTCATATAGTGTTGGCTGTAATAGACTTCGTAAAGCTCAAATAATTTAAGAAAAAGTGCATCATCGGTAGTCAAAAAACATGAAGTCGGTTCTCGCGTTCGAGTGTCCAGCCAACCTGTTTTAATTTTTTGTATTCGTATAATCGTATTTCAGCGAGCGTGGCACAAGGGAAAAATGGCCTTCGATGAGCCGTGGTCGTTGGGCCTGCACAGGGAAGGGAGGCCACGGGCACAGCGCTTGGAGATTAGGAGGAAGGGGAGTAGCGATGTGGCTGGGCTGGACCTGCCGAAAAGCCCACATGCCACATGTGCGTTTTTTAATTTTCCTTTCTTTCTTTTTTCTTTTTGGAATTTGCCGCTTTCTCTATTTTCAAGAAGAAATCTCTAAAACAAAATAAAAATACACATGGCTTACAATTTGTTTATATTTTTGTTGTAGTTATTCGGTGTATATATTAAACAAAGTGGCAACTTTAGCAATGTGAGTTGTGAAATAAAGTTAACGTGGCTAAAATGTGATGGTAAAAAAGATCAAATAAAAAATGTATATGGACTCACCTAACAAGTAGCTGTGGAACATGCCAACATGGACAACAACGCTTAGAAAAATTAATAAACTATTTTGTGACACACAAAGTATGTTATACATTGATGGCATTTGTAAATTAGATTTTGTGACACAGAAAATGTCTCTGTGATGTAGAAAATATCGTCATTGGTTGAAATTGGACTAGCTATATGACGTTTTTTTGTGACATACAACTTTTTATTGTCACTAAGTCGAAGTGCATAAAATATAATGTCATAAACCAGATGATATAGTGACATTATGACCCATTGTCATACTAAAAACGTCAAAAAATCACGCAATTGTTGTAGTGGGAGTCTGGACTTGAGTGGAGATGGGAGCGGCCATTGGATTTGAATAATATTTTGGGTCCAAGAGGACCTAGCTCTGTTACTCGTCTTCTTGTACCCAAGTCGTTGACACGAGCGCTTCTTACCAGTGACTTGTTTTTGTATAAAGGCAATGGGTAACACATAATATGTGTCGGGAAGAGTCACTGAGATGTCTACTTATTAGTGAAGCGCCTATGCAAAACACCACACTTTTGTTATGTTTTGTTGGGAAGAGTCATTGATACGACTATATATCAGTGATGCGTGTAGACAAAACGCATCATTGTTGTTACAAGTGACGTCTTTTGTTTGGGATGAGTCACTGATACCTTGTCATTAGTGACATGTCTTGTTTCTAGGGTATGCGTAGCAACTAATCAGCGGCGCGTGTTGTTTACCAGCGTCACTTATGTATTATTAGTGACGCACTTGAATTCTGAATCACTAATTGAGGTGTCTCCTTCGTGCTATTTTGGCATATTGCTTGTGCTGTTGTATGGCGTGTGCAATATGCGACATGTGGCTCACTCAGTTCAGTTTAAGAAAGTTTTAATGGCAGCATGTGTGAGCAAAAGTGCGGGTCCACTTTGGTGTAATTGTACAAATCAGCTCCCAACAATTTTTTGCCATTATATATATTGCCTCAAGCCTCCCACATAGCTTAAACCATCTTGTTTCTGTAGCTATGTACAACATCCATACGAATTTGTGACACGTTAGAGCAGCTATACAATGGGAATGAATAGTGTCGGGAGAAGAGCATTTTGCTCTAGAGGATGACTTCGGATATTTTCGCACAACTCTGCTTCTTGCCTACACAATAATCACACGTGCCATTAGGAAATTGTGCAGACACCTCGTTTTGGGAAGATTTTCGGATTCTAGTGGAAACACTGCCGTCCTCGTTTCCAATCAAAGGCGCAGCACTAAGAAGGTTGTCTCAGTTCAAGAGGTCTGCTCTACGGTGCTATCCAACACAAGACTCTCTGCGGCAGCCTTACAAGATAAATCAATCCTCTCAAGCCTCTTATTCTGTGTCTTCCTAACCCCTGAACTAGATGAAAGACGCCTTGCTGTTTTATTGGGGTAGAAAACAATCTGGTGGCTGGCCAGTTTTACGGGCCTCCTCTGAGTCTTATCCAAAGACCCATATTCAGTTTTGTGTGGAAATGCATTGAACCTCAAAAATTAAAATTCTTTGGATGGCTACTCGCATGTGAACATAATTTAACCTCACCATTTACATGGCCCTGCCAGCCTAATAGTTGACAATTGTACATCTTGCTTAGCTAGATGATTAAAAAAGTGGTAGATACATATTTTTTTTATTTTTTTTTGGAAAAATGCATCTGTTTGCTAACTTACGTTGGGCTGTTTTGATCCACTACCACTTATAGTATCATTATGACTATTACCTAGACCTTTATTTGTTGGATGTGCATAGCAAGCGGAGGTGTGTCGGACTCTCCACAAGATGTGCAGGATGCCAGCCTTTTGCCACTGTACAAGGAGCAATCGGCCATTCTGCTGCCTCTGGTCAAGAGATCGATTGTGTAGCCAGACGCCACGCGTTATCGATTTTGTGCGGCGACAAATGATCATCGGATCAAAATAGTCTTGAAATAATGCAATGAAAATCACTTATTGCATCAAAGTGTAGTACTATCAATCAATTGCAATAGTACTTTCTACTTACACCCATATTCTAAGTCAATGCAATAACTAGTCCATATTGCATCAAACATGTGTAATAACGCAACAAAATTTGTCCGATGCAATAATTGCTACCTATTGCATCTAGTGTCCCAAACCGGTGCGATTGGCCATACCTATAGCACCGACATGAATCAGTATCGCTTCAAATTCATTCCCGATGCAATAATGATCATATATTGCACCGATATTCCAAATTTGATGCAATAGTTGCCACCTATTGCATCAGATTTACATTTGATATGCAAGGTGAAGCAATGCGATAAGGAAAAAATTTAGTAGTGTACTCTCCCTTGTCCTATATAGTAGGTTAAGGAGTATTGTTTCATTTGTTTGTTTGCCATATCTACTGTTCACATTCATGACATTCATGACATAAACTAGGTGCTTGCCTATTAGCCACCATGCAAAGTCACTAGAGCATCCATGGAACCATGGGTTTTCTTATGGAACATATAGATCAGTCATTTGTTCCAATCTTTCCCAATTGGGAACCCTAACAGCAGGCTATGGTTTGGTTGAACTAAATTTCTTAGTATGTTGAATTTTTGTGTTATGTTTGTGGTATTCAAAATGCATGCACCAACAAATTTGTTGTTCATCAAATTTTGAGCACGAATTGCACATAAATGAATGAACGGTGGGTATCAGCCATCCTACCAGGACACACAATTTTCAGAGACAAATACTTAAGATAACCTCCCTAGAAATATTTGTGGGGGTGGTTCATGTAAGCAAATGTTCCTGAAAATATTCCTAAGGGAAGATTCAATAAGGAGCCTACTATGTAGACTAACACTGCAAATAATATAGTGTACTATAATTGATCTTAATAAACATGATAACCCTAGGGATATACAGGGTGAAAACTATGGTACACCAATGCATGAGTTTGCAGTAATTATTATATTTTGCCTACGATGTGTTAACATATAATTTACAGTTGTAGTTTATACAAAGAACTAGCACATAATGGCAAACACTAGCTATATCATTAACAGTTCATTTAATACAATGTAAGTACATGGCTAAGAGCTATGATGTCAATCCCACACATTTCATAAAGCAAATGACAATGTGGTAGAGCTTAGCTTGCCACAAAAGATGTTTGAGAGGATGCATTTATACTTCATTAGTATGCACAGATATCATAGACCTTGGGACATCTCCAACATTGAAACATTGTCAAAGTAATGACCTGAAATTAAAATGAGAGAATAAATTGCTACATTAATGATTTTAATATAGCAGGGCTATGATAGGATTTTGGTCCAACTAGGCAATGTTCTAGATACAGATGTATGCAGTGTATGTCTAATAATCTAAGTAAACTTCATTTATATGTGTTCCTAAGCCATATGAACGAGAAATATGTAGAACCAAATTAACACCATATTTCCTCTACATTATTTTAATCCATAGGATTTTTGTAAGTGCTAAGAAAAAAGTCATATACATTCCATTCACTAGCTAAATCATGTTTAGAGAGTCTATTGTTCATTAAATTTCCCATGAACATTTTATACATAAACTGAAACTTTGTATTTCAATTTGGTTCTTGTATCTAATACTATTTATTACATTAGCATCATGAATGTATACATTTGAGTGCTAATTTGTCAGGTTCAAGCATGCGACTTTCCTTATTGTGTAAATGATATAATGTACAAGAGGGTGGAAAATGTTAAAGTTTGTACCTTTATAATTTTCTGCTTAAGATGAAACACTGTCTCTCAAGCAGATATATGATTTGACTGCTATCCTCAGGCCATCCTAGATCATACATAAGTTAGAATAGTGTTATTATTTCAAATTAAAAGGAGATGTCTCAACAAAGATAAGTATTAAGATGAGAACACTGAAAGAGTTCAAGTTACGAACCATGAGTGTCACAATGGGTTTGTAGCCAATTTCTTCAACTGCCTTTTCACAACTAAATGTTCTGTTGAGTGTCAAATACTTAACCCTTGCCAATGTTAGCAATTGAGGATGTTGATGGATTCTGAAGTGGTGAAGTAACTTGTATATCAACTCTAAGACATATACTATTGGCATGATAACCAGTGAAGGTATTCGTATCTCAAACGGCCTGCATCAAAATTCAATATCTTAGAAATATAATTATATTAGAATAATTGAGTGGGCACATATCCCTTCCCCCAAAACTGATGACCTCCAACAAATCAAAGACTGCTCCCCAAAGAACGTTTTTTTAACCTATGGACTAGGCAGGGCAATCTTAAAAAATGAACTCCTTCAAGGTCAATAACAGAAACTCTATTAGATTCTACGACGTTATACTTAAGATTCATTTGTGCACCCGCTTCCATATCATTTATGCTATAATCTGGGTTTGCTCCATGTACGCTCATTGTTCTAAGGGTAAGGGGAGTTAACTATAGCTACCCTAAATTTTGATATAAAAAATGGCATATAAGTATGATTTAACAGTCAATATACATGTAAGAGGAAAATTCACCTCCGGTCCTCGAACTTGGCACTTAGGTCCCCAAACTTCCAAAGTTATATCTATGTGTCCCTAAACTTGGCAGAGTGTGTCACGTAGGTCCCAAACTTTTAAGTTGATCACCACAGGTCTCTAAACTTGGCAGAGGGTGTCATCCAGGTCCCAAATATTATAGCTAAGTTCGGCACAATTTTTTTAAAAAAATTAATTTTAGGTACTGTAGCTATAATCTGTAAAATGTTTAAAAAATTATATCTTTTTCATACAATCTCTGATGAAGATGATTTTTATATCAAAATTGTAGATCTGGATGAGATCTACAACTTTTTAGTTTTGAGTTTTCCAATTTGATGTCATTAAGATACTAAAAAAATAAATTCTCAGCAGTATATTAAACTGTTGATTTCGGTTTATGCATAGTGGTTTTGTATTTTAAATTTTTTTGGCATCTTAATAATCTCAAATTTAAAAACTCAAAACTTAAAAGTTGTAGATCTCCTCGAACGCTATAACTTTTATATAGAAAGTATCTCCATTTGATAGCGTATAATGAAGATTTGGTTTTTCCAGGGCGACAGTCTTGTACGCGATTAATATACTGCTAAAAATTTATTTAATTTTTTGAGCATTTTAATGACTTCAAATTAGAAAACTCAAAACAAGAAAGTTGTAGATCTCGTCAAGAGCTATAATTTTTATATAAAAATTATCTTCATCAGAGATCATATGAAAAAGATACAATTTTTTGAGTATTTTGCAGATTGTAGCTACTGTACCTAACATTAGATTTTCTTTTTAAATATTTTGTGCTGAAATTAGCTACAGTATTCAGGACCTAGATGACACCTTCTGGCAAGTTTAGGAACCTATGGTGATCACCTTGAACGTTTGGGACCTAAATGACACACTCTGCCAAGTTTAGAGACCCATAGATATAACTTTAAAAGTTCGGGGACCTAACTGACACCTCCTGCCAAGTTCGAGGACTGAAGGTGAATTTTCCTCTACATGTAAACATGTATATATGGGTTGAAATTGATAGTTATAAATAAGAAATATATAAGTATGGACAAGTTGTACCAAGATTACTTTGAAAGTGTCCTAGGTTTTGAAATATGTCAAACAAATACTACTACAGAAATGATTTTTAGAGATGGGCTCTTTTTTTTTAAAGATAACTTGTAGCATTTCATCCCATAACCTGTAGTAGGTAGCCCATATGGGCCATATGTGCTTTAGTTTGTTGTGTTTAGTGCCACCTTGAAAGTTTAGAAGGGTGAGGGTTAGCTTATAATTATTATCGCTCCAAATGTACCACATCCATATTAAACCTGACACGAAACGAGGACAAAAGAGTAAGGGAGGTGCTACGCTTATGTAGGCCTGTTGCACGTGATGAGCTAGGCCATGTAAGCAAATTTTGACATTGAGTGTTACTACATGATACTACCAAAAAAAAAAACTCTAGGAATCGATTTTTAGAGGCGGATGGTGTTTTCAGCTATCTCTAAAAATGCCCTGCCTCTAGACATCTATGTGTTTTCAGCTATCTCTAAAGATGTCCTACCACAATACACTTATTTACATAAGTGATGGGGAACATGACCGCTTCTAGAAATTGATTTCTAGCATCATTTGCAAATGTGACTCGCCTCTAAAAATACGTGCGGCATAAAAAATCATAACTTTTACAAGTAAAGGCAAATGAAACTACACATCTCTCAATATTGTAGATCTTGAAGACAACATCATTTAAGCTCTCAAAATTTTGATTTAATTTGTCATATAAAGAAAACCACTTTTTAATTTTTCAAATGATCTTGGATGGGAAAACACCCTAAACTAAGTGAGATCTAAAATATTACATCTCTTTTTTTTCCTTTAAAATAGTTTAAGGGCCAAAATAGATAATATAATCCTCATGAAAGTTAATACAAAAACGATGGTGTATGCAGGCCTATAAGTGGTTACAGGTGACTCAATGGTGTGGAGGCTTTCTGAAAGTCAATACAAAACAATTGCAACCTACACATGGTCATAGTGGCTGACCTAGTGGTTACATCCTGAAATACTTGTTCTATAGCTGTGTAAAGTTCATTGTTGTACCACCCCCATTTCTAACGCACATACTCTATCTCCACTATTGTTCAACTTCTTTGTAATCATACACATGGCCATAAACCTTAGGCATGGTCACCATGTCAGCCTTGGGTTTCATTATTATTTGAGACCACTATGATGATTCACCACATAATGCTCATGGCCTATAACATCCCATGTCCAAAATATGCTTATATGACCCAGCTGCTACCGTGGAACAAGCCCTCATAGCATCTCTCTTACATTTTTGTCCTCGCTTCATGTAAAAGGGTTCGCTCCACGGCCACATGCATCAAAGGGTTGTTTTACATTCACCCCCTTCCTTAAGGGCTCACGCCCTCAGTAGTTCACCACATACGTAGTAGAGGCCTAGGACTGCCCTTGCCACATCACTCCACAGGCACATGCAACAAGGGTTGATAATCTGAATACCATCTGTCCAACACCCCTCATATGCGTAGCACCTCTCTTACACTTTCATACTCACTACTAGTTGAAGAGATAAATTGGAGACGCCACGTTAGGACTGACAAGGATTATAAATTGGTCCTCACGCTCCTAAACTTCAAAAGTGGTACTCAGCCCACGAACTACAGCTACATATGTATCACATGGCCACATGGACTAACTCTAGAACTACTAGCAGGCTAAGGTGTTACATAGCCATATATATACAATTGTCTATTTGTTGTCATTCAAGATTAGGCAAATCTAAGCTTTTAGTGTTATAACAGTTTTACAGTAATATAGTCAAACAAATATGTCATAATGAGTGACATGAAGGTTATAACAATTTGACAATAATACAATGAAACAAACTCAAAATACCACATATCTCATTATCCTATCCTAATTTCTTGTTATCAAGATATTTGCTACAACCAATAAATTACTCTATGGAATTGCTGGATTCCTAAGTAGAGTACCTATCCCAACTAAAACACTATCATCAAAAATATTTTATAATATCTTTGTGAGATAAGTACTCTAGATATGCTTTGATTTTTATTCCAATAAACATTTTCAAAACACGATGCAATCATAATTCTATTGTCCAAACATAAAAATGCAATCCTCACAACGTTGTTCTACCTAGGATCCAAATCCTCACAATTAATTCTTGCTGAAATGGTGTACATCTCTGCCAGTATTTGAGGATGGAATGTTGTATGTACAAAGAAACATAAGGCTATGAGATCATGCTAACAACATGATTCATGGCACTCTAGAAATCATCAACAATGAATAATTATCTATCAGTAAATGTACTTTTTCTAGATTTTGGAATGAATAATCTAGAGAAAAGTTTACCTTTTGTACCCAAGTTCAGCCCGAGCCATATATGCATAACCCCACAGATTTACTGGTTCCATGTTAGTTATAAAGTATGCCTGCAAATGTTTTCATATGTCAATAAAATATATTATAAAAAATCACATTATGATATGGAGTGGTAACACATACTTTTCCTCCACTGATCTTGGCACCCTCTTCTGTAGAAACAGTCTTCTCGGCGCAGAGGTCACTATGAACCACATTTTCAACATAAACAAAATCATCATAGTTATTTCCTTCACCAAGAATAAACTGCAACCAATATAATCGGTTATCTCCACACAACATATATGGACATCCCAAGTCCAAAACTTTTATTAAAACTTATAAATTAAACTAACAACAAATACATTTACTAAAACTAACTTGACAACATATAGTGTAAGACCAAAAGCTCGTTAGAAGCATATAGTAGTTGTGTTGATGGCCCATGCAACCCATGAGGAATTGTAGTTGAGGCCTAGCTTATGATCCTTGTTGCTCCAAACATAACACATATGGGTTAACCCTTTATATAGGTAGGTGCCTTAAGAGGCTTGCCTTGAAAAGGCTTAGCTTTGGAAATGATTTCTACAAAACAAAAAGGTAAAATTCCAAAAATCAATTTTGAAACATGTCACAAATTTTGTATACTGCATGTCAACATCCATAGTTATTGTATAATTTTAAATTTTGAATTTGAAATCTAGAGAACATAAAACATATATTTGGGACTTTAAAATATTACCACTAAAAGACTTGTGAGCTAGTCCCTTCATTCCAAATTATAAGACGTTTTAGCTTTTCTAGATACATAGCTTTTGCTATATACTTAGTATACACTATGTCTTGATACATAGTAAAATTAATATATGTAGAAAAGACAAAACATCTTTTTATTTGGAAGAGAGAGTACAAAACTATGGATCATGTTTGTCTCAGTTTTAACACTGTGGACATAAATCATATGTCATTGTAATCGTCCATTGAGGCAAGCTTTGTGAGATGTCTATCTCTGTAATAGTGTGTTTGGTTTTCTTCTTAGCAAAGCCTAGCTCAATTATACCAAGTAGGCTGGGTGCATGGACAAGTTCAAGGAATCTAGAGAACTAGGCTAAGTATGATGACATTCCCATGTCGAAAAAAGAGGAAGGAGGCAGCTGTGCCCACACCGATGCCTGAGCCGACAGGAAGAAAACTCCAGTTTTGACGGGAATTTTTTTTTTTGACGGAAGGAAGAAAACTCCAGTTGTGCCAAGGGTTCCAGCGACGATGAGGTAGGGTTGCTTCTCCAAATCCAGCAGGCTTAGAAAAGGGTTCGTAGGCCAACCAGATGGTGAGGACTGTGGTCGGGCAGTGTTAGGGCCCTAGCGGTAATGGATGCAATCGGGCCAGGTCGGGTGGGGCGTTTCAAAGGTTCTCGTCGGCGAGCATGGACATGGTGGTAGGTGAGAGTGAGAAGGAGGGTCGCGGGTGTGGTAGGACCTTGCATGAGGTCCACTACCACGGCTGTGGTAGGACCTTGCATGAGGTTCACTGCCACGGTTGTGGCAGTGGAGCTCTGGCGAGACCGTACCACGTCATGGCTGGTCAGTGGGTGCGAGGGCAGGGACAAGGAAAAGGATGAAAGAGTTCGATGGGTGGGGGCGGGAGGTGCGCAAAGCATGGCGTCTGTGACGAGGAAGATGACCGGGCTCACGCGCAAACGAAGACGAGGCAATAGGATCAAGGTCACACTCCCGTATTGTGCAAGGGTCGTCCTTTAATGTTGTCAAATAAAGAACACTACAACTATTTATTGATTTCATTACATACGTACTAATCGATTCTAAAAATGCTAGGCTACATCAATGAAACATTAGTGACCAACCAAGTCACCGCTAATAGTAATATTAAATTGCAAACATGCCATATATACTTCCTTACGTGTATTCTTCCATAGCGATCAAGAATTGGTATCACATGATCACCAGGACCAAAAATGTTACCAGGACGTATGCAACAAGTTACAAGATCATTTAGGTTGTTCGCCTTCAAGACTAACTTCTCTGCTTCTGCCTTGGTTTGCCCATATGCATCAGGAAACTGCCACTAACAAAATTGCTTGTCAAAAAAATAGATTTTGACTGTACCTTGAAAAGTTTGTGTAGTAACAGCATGTTAAGAACCTGTCGTTTAGTTGTCTCTTTTCACAACTTATATATAGTTTTTCTATATGGGGATAGTATATTTGAAGAAGTAATATCCTTTAATTATTATTTGCAGTGTGCTTGAATTAATCTTAAAATCCAAACCTTATCTGGGTATGGCACTGATTCATTGACATTGAAAAGTCCATGAACTCCATCAAATACAACAGAACTAGAGCTGGTATATATAAGCCTTTTCACATTGCAGATCTTACAAGCATCGATCACATTTCTGGTCCCTGTGCATGTATAATATAAATCAAAAGCTAATTAATTAAGCACCCAAGGTTATGTCATGCTTAATTATATAAAAGAAAAAAATTAACCAATACATAATATCATCAGATGAGTTCAAAGTAGTAGTTATATAAGGGATCGGATTGGTTCACATTAAACTTTGTGAACACTAGTACAGAGATAATTTGTCTTGACGCTGTGATCTTTTTACTGGTGGTTTCGCTTGATGTCCGTAGGTACAAATCAAACGGAAGAAAACCGTATGTGAAAATCGATTTCTACATGCGGTTCCCTGTAAAAATGGCTCATTTCTAATGACGGTTTTCTTAAGCAATCGAATGTAGAAATCGATTTCTACTGGCTGTTTTCTTAAGGAACCACCAGTAGAAATAATCTGAAATTAATTTTTTTAGTTTTTCAAATGACGTCGTATGAAAAAACTATCAAAATAAAAGTTATAGAAATCGAAAAGTTATGAAACTTCGTAGTTGACAACTTTTTCAATTGAAATCATCTTGTCAATGAAAAATACGTTTGAATTTGTTAAATTTGAAATTTAAATTTTGTAAACAACTTCGAATGGAGGAACTATCAAAATAAAAGTTGTTGATCTGAAAAAGTAATGCAACAACTTTTTTATTTGAATTCGTTTGGGGCCTTAAATAGTCAATTTTCTATCGGTTCGTTATAATATAAGGGGAACCAAACTCTCTAGTATACACAATTGCCAGGGTGTAGTGGTACAGGAGGGACATGCTTAAGGGAGAGGTTGCTGGTTCAAATCCTACCGGCTGCGTAGCACCTTAATTTTGATCGAAAAATGCCGCAACTTGACATGGGCGGGCATTGGCCGGTTGGTCGATCTCTTCGTGGAATTAATTATTTCTTTTTGCTATTTTTAAAACCTGATTTTCGAAAAAAATTATTTAATTTCTACTGGCGATTCTCAAGCCACCATCTGTGAAAAATGTTGATTTTCACTTGCCTCTACTACTAGCAGTTGAGAAAAAGGCCAGTAAAAATGGATGTACAACCACCTCAGTGAGCTCCTAGTGGAAATGTCATAAATTTAAGGATAGAGTGAATACCATGTTAGAGAGAACGATTCTACACAGGGTACATAATAGCAATCAAATTTATTCTCATTATGCCACTGAAGGACAAACATGGACAATTGTGCTACTCACCCTCGACATTGACCTTGTAATGAAGTTCCAAGTTGTCTTTGCTAGGATCTGCAGCAGCCGTGTGGAAAACGACATCTATCCCTTTAAAAGCTGAATGCGAAAAAAAATGATCTTACAAAACAAAGATAAATGTACACTTGATAAATTGAGATATCGAAGAGTTAAAAGTGTTTACAAATACCTATGAAAACCTGTTTCTAGATACGGTTGGTTATTAGGTGGCTAAGCTCAGAAAATTGATTTTCTGGATTTTGTTTTCAAATGGCACTAAAATAAACACAATGCGATAAGTCTACTACTTAACCACTGTGGTTGCATGTCACAAGTGACCCATTTTTCCCACAAAATATCCCATATGGGTTCCTTATTATTCGGATTCGAACATGACTACATGAGTTCTCCACCGTCCAACCATTTTTTACTATCCCATTATATAATATAATACTATACTACTACTCCTTATGCGCAAATAAATTGAAGGCCGGAGAGGATCTCTGCCACTGTTCATACTGCATAACGTCAGCATGATGTCAGTGTTTTTTTTCTTTTTTTGCTGTCTAGAATTTTCCACCGGGGTTTTTTTGGCGTCCAAATTTGTTCATTGGGTGTTTTTTTCATTTTGCTGTCCAGATTTTTTTACCGGGTGCGCCGTTCAGCTCCAACGTGTCAGTAGCACGTATTTTTTCCTCCGTCCAGATTTTTTCACCAAGTCCGCCGTTCAGCACCGGCGCGGTGGTAGCGCGCCCACCATGCGGTGTTTTTTTGGTTTTCCTTTTGTCGTTCATATTTTTTTCACCGGATGCGACGCATCGGTAGCACATATTTTTTTCCCGTACAGATTTTTTCACCGGCTCCGTGGTTTAGCACCGGCGGCATAGTAGCACGCCTACCGTGCTAGTATACTTATCGGGAATCAGTTTACTCACTAGTACAAAAACGATTTTTCTTGACGCCGACATTTCATTTTTACACGCGGTTTCAGTTATCGGGCGCCTGTAAAAATGAATTGATGGGCCCCATAGAACGAACCGCCTGTAAAAATCTATTTCTACAGGCGGTTTTCATTACAAACCACCACTAGAAATAGGTGATTTCTACGGGCGGTTGGTAATGTAAACCGCCTGTAGAAATCGATTTCTATAGGCGGTTTTCATTACCAACCACTTGTAGAATTTTTTTTGAATTTTATTTTTTGAGTTTTGTAAACGATTTTGGATGAAGAAACTTTTAAAATAAAAGTTGTAGATCTCGAAAAGTTATGAAACTTTGTAGTTGACAACGTTTTCATTTGAAATCATCTTGTTGATGCAAATTACGGTCAAAGTTTGAAATTTGAATTTTGAATTTTTGCTACATGTCTCGAATGGAGAAACACTCTACATGAAAGTTGTAGATCTCAAAAATTTATGCAACTTTGTAGTTGATAACTTTTTCATTAGACTTCGTTTAGGGCTTTAAATAGTTAATTTTTTATTGTTTGTTATAATATGTGGAGAACCGAAAACTATGTTAGACGCATGTGATGGTGTAGTGCAGTGGTAGGGAGGGTTCTGTGTGAGCCCGAGGTCACAGGTTCGAATCCCATCGGCCGCTAGCAGGCAAATTTTGCGCGAAAAATACCGCGACTTGTGACCCGATGGGTCCATTTCTAAATTTAATTTTTTTTGTTTTACTATTTTTAAAACCCAATTTTTGAAAAAAGTTTTGTGCAGGCGGTTTTTTAAGTGAACTGCCTGTACAAATCAGATTTGTACTGGTGGTTCACAAGCAACCATCTGCACAAACGGCTGATTTCTACAGGCCTCGTGCACCACAGGCGGTTCGAAAAAACGTCTGTACAAATACGTTTAGAACCGCCTGTACAAATGCTTTGTGTACTAGTGGCTGGCGTAATGTAAATTCAGGTTTTAAATAGATCTTATTGCCTGTGAAACATGTGTTGTCACGTAAAAAGTTGTCAGATATGACAAATCGATTTCCAGAGACTAGTTCATGTAGCCTTTCAGCTCCTAATTTGTTTTTTGAGTTGGTCCGTCTCTTCTGAAAACTCCTCTTATAACTACATGTATTGTCTACATGATTAGATTTTGTAGTTGTGGGACTTGCTCGTTATATCAACCAATTTTTTTGCTTGTTAACACTTCAAGTTTAAGCACTTTCTATAAAGCTGGCCTATAAGCCTTTGCCCCTTGTTATAAATATTGTGTTTTAGTAATATAATTGAATATTTGAATGAAACTGTTGTTCAGTGTAATTTATACGTATTCAATCTGAATCATACAGATGTCCTTCTGTGTGCAAGGTATGGCAAAGTTGGGCTAAACAGTTTTTTTAAAGGAGTAATTAAATGCTTTTGAGTTTAAAATATCCTCAACGCCTTATATTTGGGTGCAAAAGTTTAAAGCTTTCCTTTCCTTATATACACGATGGGGCTAGTAACCCGGACGCCTTTAAAACACCCATATAATGTCACTCATGCACATATATTTCAAATCGAACTAGATTAATTGACTTAGAGTGCAGCCAACTGTTAATGGCGCCCAACACATCTCTATGGTTATATATTTTTGCCAAGAAAGTGGTAAGCCTTGAGGTATGAGCAATTCATGACCCTTATCCTAGTGATGACTATGCTCACCCCGCTCAGGAGATGAGCCAACTAGTTGATGATGTAATAAATCCATATCCCAGAACTCACTTATGGGCAAGTAGCCATATCGCCCGAAGCTATACTCGTGATAAAATGTTTTATTTCATAAAACCAAATCCGAATGTCATCAAGACAAAGAAAAAGTACCAAACAACTAAAGATTTTTTACCACAAGGGAACCCACTCAATTTTGAAGTGAAACACTTGTGCATGTGGTTTCAAGGCTTCAAAACAATGAGCATCTCTTGCATGATACTTACCATATCCCACGTAAGCTTCATTTCTGATAGCAAGGGATCTGTAACTTTTGACACAAGCTATCAAAATCTTATTTGTATCTAAATAACTATATATGAAAAGTTTTTAAAGCGGTAGGTACTTTTTATAGTTATACTAAACATATCAAAATGTTAATTTTGTGCTATTATTAATATGTTGTCTTTTTTTAAAAAAGTATGTCTATAATGTCAATTTCTTAGCTTCGTGTACATTATCATTGCATACATTATATCATCTAACTACTATCATACAGTGAGTATTTTAGCTATAAAATCTTAGAGATTAAAGTTACCTAACTACTTCATAAATTATCATTACATTATACTCCAGCCTGCCCATTGTATAAGTTGTAGTCTGACATGTAACCCAAACTACATTTTACCATTCATTTACTTTATATTACATTTTTATGGTTATAAAATTATGATTATTGGATAGTACATTTGGTTACAAATTAACGGTATCAAGTTTGTACTAGAACAGTTAAAAATGTTCCCTATATTATTAGTCAACAATTGTAAGGATTGAATCTTCATAAGCATCCGTGTCTTATAAACTGGTCTGGATGAATACATAATTGCGAATGTCAGAAATAAATCTAAGAAACTATTTCTTAAATATTATTATTTTCCTACCATCCATACTAAAATATGATGAATTCTATACATTAAATTTTCCTTCAACTATATTCGTACAATTTTAAAATTATGTCATATCCAAACAACTACTTTGTGAAAAGAAATGTTACCTTTATTATTGTTTGGCGCTGCAAAATGTACGATATGTGTCTCGTATAGTTCAAAATAGCAACGCTTGTGTCAGATGGTTCAAATAATAGTTGGTACACAAATTATTCATTTTGAGGGTATTTTAGCAGCCGTACAAGTGTAATTCTGGCTTCCTAATTGTCACCAAATATTATTTTAATACATTACTACAGAAACATTTTCTAGGGGCTGCTGGTAAGCCACGGTTTTACCAGCCGCCCCTAAGCAACTGTGGCTACAAATATGTAATTTGTAGAGGCCGTTGATCAGCCGCCCCTACAAATAGATTTAAAGGGACGACTGATGATTTGTAGGGGTGGTTATTTGTAGGGGCAGTTGAATATTGAGCCGTCCCTACAAATCATTTTTGGAAAATCACAAAATAATTATGAAAAATAGCAAAAATAATTTTTAAATTTCGGGAGGACCTTCACCGATCAGCCACGTGTCCACTCCACACTCTCAACATTTTTTCACGATTTTTGCACACTTTTTGCAAACTTTACGTCACCTGGGATTCGAATTTGAACCCATGACCTCTCGTTCGTGTGTGAGCGCCTCTACCACTGCACCTCATTGTCACTTGTGCCTAGAGAGCATTTTCTTTCCTCATATATTATCACAAACTGAGTGTAAACTGATTATTTTGAGGTTCTAAACGAATTTAAATGAAAAAGTTGTCAACTATAAAGTTTCATAACTTTTCAAGATCTATAACTTTCATTTTGATAGTTTCTCCATCCGAAGGTTATTTACGAAATTTGAATTTCAAATTTTAAAACTTCGAACAAACTTTTGCTTGATAAGATAATTTCAAATAAAAAAGTTGTCAACTACAAAATTTCATAACTTTTTGAGATATACAACTTTTATTTTGGTTGTTTGTCCATCCAAGATCATTTAAAAATTTCAAATTTCAAATTTTTGAATTTCAAACGTAGTTTTCCTTGAGAAGATGATTTCAAATCAAAAGGTTGTCAACTATAAAGTTTCATAACTTTTTGAGATCTACAACTTTTATTTTTATCATTTTCCCATCAGAAGTTGTTTTGGAAAATTCAAATTTTAGTCCTTAAGTTCTAATATTCTGCTCTATTTGTATGGGCGGCTGAATATAGAGCCGCCCTTACAAATCAGATTTGTAGGGGTGGCTAGATATTGAGCCACCCTTATAAATATGATGATTTGTAGGAGCGGCTCATAACACCAGCCGTCCTTACAAATAGATTTGTAGGAGCGGCTCGTTTAGAAACTATTTGTAGAGGCAGCTGAATATAGAGCCTCCTTAAAAAAAAAAAAAAAAGAGGTGGCGTTGCTGCAAATCTCTTTTGACGTAGTGATAACCTCAAATTTTGGTACAAATGCCTCGCTTGACGTATTTGATCAGTTAATCATATCATATATAAACAGTACAGTGATGGACCACCAAAGCATGTGGCATGGCCTACAGGAATGAGGAATGAGGAGGTTTTGACTGTAAAGTGGTGGACCAACAAGTAGGGGAAAAAAATCATAGTAGCAGTTTAAATAGGAGGAGGACCTGATGTATCTTTAACAGTAAGCTAGTTGGTATACACTTATATTACCTCTGGTCATAAAAAACATCTTAAAAACTTCAAACATATCATAGCTTTTTAAATTAGATTTAAGCATCTAGATATTGTATTAGAAGCTAGCATTGTATTTAAAAAAATAGAGTAAAAGGTCAACTCTCCAGTCTTATCATAGAGAAACAAATATCAGTTACAACATCTAGATAGGTTAAATTCAAAAACATTGTACTAAAATTTAAAGGACATATGCTTGCGTAATGCCATAAGTTTGGATAATTTTAGGCCCTTAAAATCAATCAAACTTATGAGATTATGCAATCATATATATATATATATATATATATATATATATATATATATATATATATATATATATATATATATATATATATATATATATATATATATATATATATCGCTGCCGTGTGATGGTGTGAGCCGACAGTAATAGGTGTTGCCACTATAGGGGTGATTAGAATCAGTTCCGATTAAATGGGCAAGTTCATGTTTCACATGTGTGGCTTTATTAAAAGAAGACAACTGATCAGCTAGCCAAATTGTCAGCAACACATTGCAGCTGGTCAAATCTGCATGCTTCGCAAGGCACGTACGTTATAAGGATATAATTTGTATCTATAATTGTACCAATCATGGAATACCAGCAAATCTTGCTAACCAATGACGGACGCCATCAGGGAGCATAAAAAACTAGCTATCCTGTAGGTCGACTAGCTTGGACGCCAGCTATGATTATCAGTTGAAGAGATGTACTAGTACAGCGTAAGTGTTGCATCCATTGGATAACTTTAGCAAGTGGGAAACAAAAAATAAAAAGTACATTGGTTGAGTCGATTTGAGCCTTTGAGGATATCCAATCAGCCACCACCCTTTTTATATACTCCCTCCGTCCCATAAAAGAATCGTTTTGCGTGTTCGTACCAGTAGTTTGACTAGATTTGTAGAAAATATGTGCAATATTACATATCCAAATAAATTTGTTAAAAAACTTGACTTAAAGATCTATTTAATGATACTAATTATGTATTATAAATATTAATAGTTTTTTATATAAATTTAGTCAAATATATTTTTTGAAAATCGAGAACAATACTTTTTTAGGACGAAGGGAGTATGTCCAACGAGGCTGCTCTTTCGTATTAGTTCTTTATCCAAATAGCAGCTTGATTGATTCCTTGACCTCGTAAGCTTTGCTACTAGATCTGACCAACTGCCTATCCTACCTCCTCTAAGTTTTTGCCCCCACGTCAAAAGTAGCACAAGGCATAGATATAGATAATGAGATGGCATATGATGCTCACGCTACCATGCATGATGCGTGTGAACTTATTGCATGGCATACGTGTTGGGTTCAATTTGGG
Source organism: Eremochloa ophiuroides (assembly GCA_038502445.1). Taxonomy (NCBI): domain Eukaryota; kingdom Viridiplantae; phylum Streptophyta; class Magnoliopsida; order Poales; family Poaceae; genus Eremochloa; species Eremochloa ophiuroides. The sequence continues at coordinate 95,646,929 of JAHLJS010000007.1, read as the reverse complement.
ATTGGCCAATTTTAATCTCATTAAATTAAATAAATCATAATTAATAAGGTCCATATTAAATGGTAGTAGAATAATGTTTTTATCATATATAGGATTCCGACAAAATGTTGATTTTACTTAAAGAGGTGGTTCAGGTGTGCACCTCTTGTGAAGATGAGAGAGGTGAATGCATGCCACATGCACGAGTATAGGCCGAGCCAAGCACGAGCCGGCTGGACAACATGGAGCAGGGTGGGCCTGAGTTTGTCCACTTTGGTCAACCGTTTGATGGAGTCGTTACGAGGAGCGCAATTACTTGTATCTGTTATTACATAGCTCATGCACACCGTGTTGCTCGGACCTTGGTCCTCTCACTCGACGGTGAGATGGAGATCGGCGGATAGCTCGACGGCAGGTCAGAGGTGGGTGGATAGCTCGATCCCCCTAGCCTGGGAATGCAAGATTGTCGATAATATCTTGAAAGTAGAGTTTACACCACAATCATTGATGGTTTCTCTAACTATGCGCGTTGTAGCAGAGGGCACTAGGATCGAGATCATTGAATTCATGCCTTCGCGTCATTTGTTTTCCTGTAAGACTATCTCCAACAACAATTCCCAAAATACAACACCTATTTCATGTTTGGGTTACGTTACAGTGAATAGATTCAATACCCATTTTTATTCTTCTCCGACAACTATGGTGAGGATGGTGATTGAGACCGTTGCTATTCCCCTCCTTGCATGATAAGCAAATATTGAAATATACATATGAAGGCAAATAACATGCTAATATAGTCCTGATCAAAGTTCATTTCATACAGTATGCACATGGGAGAACAATTTGAAGCCCAGAAATGTGTCACTGACAGTGAGTCATGAACCATCATCTTCTGCAGGAAAAGCTCTGTCCTATATATATCTACTCTGTTTTCCAGATGCCATTCATTCTTATCTACTTGGGTTATATGAATCACAGTCTTCGATGTCATGGATATACATATAAGCAAAAGCCTCACTAATCACCTAGGATTATATTTGACGTTGCTACAATAACAATTATGCAACTATCAAGACTACAATCAGACACAAGGGCCACAAGAGTATGATGAGCTCAGAACCTCAATTCTATGGCAACATAATGAAGACTCGACATGCCATCTCAATAGATGTACCTTGGGTGAAACCCGTACAAATATACAGTGGCTGGCTGGAGTTCACACTCGAAACAACCCTGTGTAACTATATATTGACAAGAGTCAAACATATAGGGGCAGGCGAACCCCTTAGGAATCGTGCTGGACTCCAACAGCCATGGCAGGGCAACGCTCGCTCATCCCAGCCACTCTTTTCCAAGAGGCTCAGGGGATCAGCATAGCCCCCTGGCCTTCCAAGCACCGATGGCCCAGGCCCAGCCTCAGCAGAATCCCGCTCAAACTAGTGGCCAAAACCACCCCCCCCTTAAATAGTGCAATGAGCGTTGGCAGGCACCCGAGCCTATGAGGCTCGGAGACTCCCCGGCGCCCACCTGATCCATGGGCACGAGGTGCTGTCCACCATTCCTACGACAGGGTCACGCAGGCAATGTGACACAGCTGGACAAATCATCCTGCCAGCTCCAAGGGCATAGGGCTCTGGGCCCACTCGTCAATGCCTAGGCAATAGAGCCTTTGACAAAAAGGAATCCTAGAGAAGGCTCACTGTGGGGGAGGACGAGGCGCAGCAAACAGCCCAGCGATGGCGCACGTCACCTGCACCTTCCCCAAGCTCCATGACAACGACGACATCCATGCATGCCGTAGCAGCACGCTTCTAGACCCGATGCATGAAGACTACAGACTACAGCACACAAACCTCCTTGTACCCAACCCTTCCCACAATATAAGGGGAGGATCGCCACCTCTTAGAGGTGAAGGACAAATTTTGTAGGCAACCGAAAACAGTCAGGGGTTAAGTGGACTCCTCCCTTAACTCTTGCATAGAAGTTGTGGTATCTAATATGGCCAAAATATTTATCAAGATATCACAAAAATAAGCTTGTTAATATAGCTATCACTAAAAAGTATTAAAAAAACATGAAGAGATGCAATGCAAGTGATGACAACAAATATTACTACGTTAGAAACTAAATGGAGAGAGTAAAGAATTGGTCTGGTTGTACATACAAAATTTGTTCATGATTTTTTTTATTAGTTGAGAAAATGCTGGGACTGGGAATATGTAATGTATGATTCATGCCATTAAAGGTTATTGTGTTAGTCCCCAAATCAAACATCCCCTAAGTAGTAATAGATCATAGCGCCTCTACTATACTTATGAAAAGACAACAAAGCATCACATGCTGCACAAAAATGGATATGCTTGGACTTGTTTGGCCACAAGGTTAAGGACACGATCGAACAAATGTTCGACATGCCTGTAACGTATAAAACATCATGTACTAGACTGCACATATTTTAATTGTGTTTTGCTGCTTAAAAACCTCGGTCTTGTTTACTTGTCAATGGACTTTGGCTTATGTTTTACCCGCTTCATGTGCAAGTGCAAACAAATATGCTGCATGTAGTTCAATCAGTTTAGCGAATGATAATGTCAAGCAGTAGTATCCATTAATGTTTTGGAAGTCACTCTTTTCAATTTGAGGATCAACTTTTATGGGCAGCATGTGGGAGCTAAAGTGTTGGCCCCACTTAGCTGTAAATGTAATAAGAAGTCACCCACCTACTATTTTCTGCACACCGTTATATATATAGCCTCAAGACTCTCGGCTTATCCCTATGAATTTGTGATGTTTCAGTCTTTGTAGCACCTTTACAATGTGAATGAGTGGTCTCTGAAGAAAATCATTTCCCTGAAAGGGATGGGCTGAGTTGTCCGTTGCACAATACTGTCCCGACCTAGTATGTCCATCTGTTTTGAGCTTGGCATCCATCGATCTCCAAAGACAGCTTTGTGTCTGTGTGGTAAGGCCACACTTAGTGGAACCTGGTTATAATGCAGCACTCTCTGTGGATTGTGTGGCCTCAATAATGCACCTCGACTATTGCAATGTCAGATTTGGCCTTGGTTAGGAACTACAATAATTTTGATGTTTTTTGACATGGTAGATAGCACTTAAAAGTAGGGTTACTACATGTTTCAATGATATCAACTTGTTGTAGTCGCAAAGGCATTTAGAGGCATAGAATCTAAGCGTGATAAGAGTTACCATATATCCTTGAACATCAGAACTATGTAATTACTAATGCCAGACCTGGAACCAACAAGGTAAAGTGCTTTTGTCCTATGTTCTACTTACGCAGATCTGTCACACACAGTTTTACAATAAAACCAAACACTACCTATATGTGTGCCTAGAAAGTCTATACGACACATATAGCAAATTGCAACGCCAGATTGTGCGGGTCTTATATATGACCTATATATCGGACACTGCCAGAAACATAACTACACGAGTTACGAGTCAGTATTGTTTAATAAACTCTTTTGACCATTGTCCTTGTGGTATTTGTACGAAGTTTGTTTCCTCTCCGAAGAGGATGAAGCCAGAGTTTTCTTTTCGCTACCTAACAAAATATGTATTAGAGCTATGATTTTGCCTCTAGTTCCAATGTCGTGACATCGCATAGTCGCTTCATCCCAAGCACATGCATGCACCGGAGACAAAATCTCCGGAAATGCTCACCCTTGCGATCCTACACTGCAAGGGGGCGAATAAGGATTTTGAGAAATGCCTTCACATTACTACTCAGGATCTACACAACAGCCACTGGTACACAAAGCATTTGTACAGGCGGTTCTAAACGCATTTGTACAGGCAGTTTTTTCGAACCGCCTGTGCACGAGGCCTGTAGAAATCAGCCATTTGTGTAGGCGGTTGCTTGTGAACTGTCAGTATAAATATGATTTGTACAAGCGGTTCACTTAAAAAACCGTCTGCACAAAACTTTTTTCAAAAATCGGGTTTTAAAAAGTCGCAAGTCGCGGCATTTTTCGCGCAAAATTCGCACGCTACTGCGGCCAGTGGGATTCGAACCTGTGACCTTGGGCTCGCGCGGAACCCTCCCTACCACTGCACTACACCATCACATACGTCTAAAATAGTTTTCGATTCCCCACGTATTATAACAAACCATAGAAAATTGACTATTTGAAGCCCTAAATGAAGTCAAATGAAAAAGTTATCAACTACAAAGTTGCATAACTTTATGAGATCTACAACTTTCATGTAGAGTGTTTCTCCATCCGAGGCTTATAGCAAAAATTCAAATTTCAAATTTTAAACTTTGACCGTAATTTGCATCAACAAGATGATTTCAAATGAAAACGTTGTCAACTACCAATTTTCATAACTTTTTGAGATCTACAACTTTTATTTTGAAAGTTTCTTCATCCGAGATCGTTTACAAAACTCAAAAAATAAAATTCGAAAAAAATTCTACGGGCGGTTGGTAATGAAAACCGCCTGTAGAAACTGTAGAAATCGATTTCTACAGGCGGTTTCATTACCAACCGCCTGTAGAAGTAATGAAAACCGCCTGTAAAAATAGATTATTACAGGCGGTTCGTTCTATGGGGCCCATCGATTCATTTTTATAGGCGTCCGATAACTGAAACCGCCTGTAAAAATGAAATGCCGGTGTCAAGAAAAATCGTTTTTGTACTAGTGAGCTCTTCTTCCATCACAACCTGACGGTGTTGTGTACTGTTTGTTTCCACTATCAGCTACTTCTACATGTCTTTGCGAACATATCGATCTGCAAAGGATAAGTATACATACGCAGTGATCTGATCTATTATTTACGTTGTCTTTCAATGCTACCTAATCATGGCAGCAGTTGGCAATTGTTGTTACCAGTGCTGTTTAACTCTACTAGTATGTTAGATATTTATGCAGGCTACTATGTGTGATCATTGTGATTTATGTCACTGAATAAATTATGATATGCCTAAATTTCTAACATTAAGGTTAAGGAAGCAATTGTTCAAGTTGCCTCTAATAATACAATATCATGTACTAGACCGTTCATATTTTAGTTGCATTTTGTTCTCTACAAACAACGCACATGTTTACCTCTAAATTGACTGCCTTGTTTCTCCGTTGTATGGCATGCCAATGTACTTTATCCAGTTCAGTCAGTTCGGTTTAAGAAAAATGTCATGCTGTAATAGTATCTTTTCATTTCTTTTCGAAGTCACTCTTTCAATTTGACACTCATCTTTTCTAAGGGCAGCTTGTGTGAGAAAAGAAATGCTGGTAGCCTGGTCCACATTGTTGTAAATGTAATAAGAAATCACCCACCCACTATATATTCTGCACACGCCTCTATATATATGGCCTCAGCATATTAAGCCCTCTTGTCTGTCTGGCTAGGATATGTATTCATCTATAACATCCATTTGAATTTGCGATACTGCAGAGCAGCTATACAATGGGAATGAGTGGTACCGGGAGAAGAGCTTTTTGTTGAAGAGAACCGGAATGGATATTAGTGGCACAACTATATTCACCTGTCACGGTTCTGTCTCTTCTCATCTTTCAATCCATCTCGAGTCTATCCTTGTGACTGGGTGGTGCTGCCACAATTAGTGGTACCAGCAGATAACGCATAGCACTCTTTCTGTAGATTCAGTGCTCCTCGACAATGGCAATGTCTCTGGTTGGCTCGTCAACCTTCGCATTAGTTAAGAACTGGGTACTGCTAGAAGTTAGGGCAGCATCTTCAACAATTTTGCATGGTGAAATACAATTCATGTTAAAATGTTTTCAGGCTTAGAGTTTAAGATTCTCTTTCTCTCTACGTGTCACTTCCTCGCTAACCAAACTCGTGAAGCTCTAAAGCATCAGCTGGTAGCACGGTTTGATTTGTTTACTCATCCCGGTTCAAGCTCTGACGTAGAGTTTAATTGGTACAATTTGTAATGTTCAATCTTCTAGGCTCACGGTTTGGTGTCCCTCAAACTAGATCTGCTCTTATATTAAAACTTTAAAGAATGAACCAAAGGTAAGACAGACTTTGTTATCTCTAGGCTGCAAGTTCTTGGTCCTCCGTTGCAAAGGGAAAAACAATGCGTTTTTTAGACCACACACGGTGAAACCATGAAAGACTCGAACACAGTTTGTTTCTTAAGTCCAATATCCATTTAATAACTTTGTCAATCCAACTCGTTGGACAGTAAAGACGCCGGTGTTGAAGACGAGGACGAAGACTGACGCTAGCTTCAAAGAGGGTCGCGAGGCCCTGTGGTGTCTGCTCGCCCATAGACGGTCCATGTTGCTCAAGACAAGACACCTCACTGCACCTAAGCGCATCGGCCGTGGATGGGCTCCCGATGGCTCATGTGAGTGAATCCAAGTTCTGGGGTCAGGTAATAATTCTATCTCCGGTCCATGAAAGTTTCCAAAAAAGATGGCTGTTGGGCCAAGAAAAGTTTTCAAGCCCGCACCGGGCTTGTGTCCTTTTTTCGCGAGGACCGGCACGAAGATAACCCTACTTGCGCCGCTAAAGCCATCGACACAGGCGAAGAAAACCTTCGCAGAGGTAGTTTGCGAGGGGAAGACCATGGCGGTTCAAGGTTCAGGCAACAACAACGGGATGCCTCTTGCGAACTCCCATGGATGGAGGTAGCGGTGGAGCTGGGGGCTCTAGCCCCAATACCGCTGGTGAGCCAATAGAACCCCTATGAATTTTCTATATGGTTTTCAATATGTTTTAAAGGTAGGAGGGGTTGAAAACAGGATCTGGAGGTATTTTTAAATGGTAGTAGGGGCTAAAAACGTGATCTGGAGGTTGAAGAACACAATAGTTGTGTCTTGTGCTAAACTTAGGCTCAAATTAAGTTAAGTTGGTCTAACTCTGTGTTTAGTCCAGCCCCTCCTCCCAAAAAAAATAATATTTTTCTGGCTTCGTTACTGGTGCATGTGCTGGGGGAAGATCGTTGTAAGTGCATTCGCCCCTTACGTGGGATTTTGGTGATTAATGACATCCAAATTAGGGACTAACATGTTTATCAAGAATATATGCAGGTGTTAGTCTATATGAATGAGCAAATTGAAATATTCGGTGAAATGGCACCCCTCGAATTCGACTATGACACTTGGTGATCCTTACTTAAGGCTTAGCAAGTTTTTATCTTTATTGAGTGTAGGAAAACCGCACTATCAGGAGGGATGCATAGCTAGTTGACTAGTAGAAGGATTAAAGTGCTCAAACATTAACTTAAAACATGCTTCAGAGACAACTACACACACTTATGCACTGCCTTTAGCTTGTTCTGCACCTGGAGCATTGGTAGTACCAGTCCTGCACCGGTAGTACCGGTATGACTTAGCGCAAATTCATGGCGATATTTTTATTTTTTATGACGATACGTATATTTTCATGAAAATATTTTTATTTCCCTGACAGTAGTGTACCGTAAGGGAATTTCAAGTTTCCAGTAGTGAAATTTGGTCTTCCATATTTCAAAACAAATTCAAATTTGTCCGAACTCCAGACCCGAGCCTCAAGTGATTGGTAGGATCGTGCTGATGGATGGGAGGGGTGTGTGCGGTTTCTCTTGGTTTTCTGGGTGGGGTTCGGCCTTTGGGGCTGCTATCTGCGGAAGCGGAGGAAGCGCATCCTATCTCGCTCTAAGTTGTGTCATATTGCCTGTTTCTAAATATGTGATATGTGGAGATGCCGGATTATGGTATGGAGCCCATCAGTCCTCTGTAGCGAGGTTTGGTTGTGATGAGGGTGCCGGCTTGGCACCATGAAAGCAGGAAATCGGGATAGTATTGGCTTGTAGGGTGCATGGGTGTATTCGGGCGGAGTTGAGGCTTGGGAACAGTGCACTACTACATAAAATCTTTTACGAGGCATTTGCATTTTTTTGAGGCAAGCAAGAGGGATAATCGCCTCGGTTAATACTTAGCATTAACATTGGTGGCTAATTTTTATTAACCGAGGCGGTTATAAAATACTACCTTGCAAAATCAATTAATCGAGGTAGTTGTTATAATGAAAACCGCCTCGTTATATCATTAATCGAGGTGGACATTATAATGCAACTGCCTCGGGAAATCAGGCCCGGCTTGCAAGCCCACTATCATCTCCAATATATAAACAAAAGCCTAAAATCTCTAAATTTCAAAAATGCACATTATTAAGGAATTCTTGAACTTAATAAAATTTTATGCAGGTGGTTTTGTATATTCTAAAATAATATTATTTTTTATTTTCTAAAATAATCATAAAAACAAAAAGTTACTAGAATTTGCTTGTGCTTATGTTTGTTCTTTATATAAATCATCCCTGTTCATGATACTGTACTAGATTAACCAAAAAACTTGTAGTACTACAATTAAAAAGAGGATCTACAAGATATATAGTACCAATCATCTCGACCATGTGCGTCGTCGCATTTAACCATTTAAACTGATATGGCAGTGCTAGAACTGCAGAAAGAAATTTGTTAATTCAACTCCAATATAATTACACAATTACATATAGCTATTAAATTAGGTGAAGAGAATGAAAAAATCTGTCAAACAACTACACTTCTTTGCTGGCACACAGTTACATATAGCTACTAAATTAGGTGAAGAGGACGGAAAAATTTTATGCATGCTCAGAGAGTAGTACTACTATTAAAGATGGTAGTTTAAATTGGTAATACATCACATGTCCCGCACTAGACATGCTGCATGTGGTTCACGTAGTTCTGTTTTTGAATATGTGAAGCCTTAGTATCAGTTAAATTATTTTTGAATTACTCTTTTCAACTGGTGGATCAAATTAAAGGCAGCATGTGCGAGATAAAGTGTTGGCCCCACTTAGCTGTAAATGTAATAAAAAAATTACCCACCTGCTACTGTGCGCACACCATTATATAAATATTCTTGGGGCTCTCAGCTTATTGAGCCCTCTAGTCTCTCAATGTATTCTTCTCCAAACAACCACATGAATTTTCAACAATGTGAATGAGCGGTATAGAGATAATTTCTGCAGAAGGGTTGGGCGACATCCATATCGATTTGTGATGCTGCAGTCTTTGAAGCAGTGTTACAGTGTGAATGAGTGGTATCAGGAGAATAGCTTCTCCCTGATAAGAGTGAAATCGCAGTCGTCGATGATCATCTCATCTGTCGAGTACCAGGTTACAACACACCTCCCATCGTACGTGACTGTTGTGCACCCTTGGACTCTGGTAAAAGCATGAGCAATGTACCTTGCTTAGTATAAGCGGGCCCTACTACAGATGGGGGATATGATGGTGCAGTTCGGCTCACTGATTCGTTGAACCAGCCCAAACAAGATGATCCTTTTGGGCCCCTCTCCTTCGACCCATAAAGATATGTAGGATCAGTGGATGTTCGACCCACCCCATCCTCTTCTCCGCACAACCGGTTCGATCTGCGCCACTGCCACAAGCTCACAACTCGGTGTGAGGCACGATCTCCGCGGTCACCGTCATCTGTATCTGAGCTCCAAGAAGCGGTCAGCAGATGAGCGGCGCCTCCACCTCGGCTCTGGCTGCTAAGCTGCTGGTGAGAGGTGCAAGAGGAAGAGGCACCGCAGGACATTTCTCATCGCCCTACGGGCGTGTCATGCTCCAACGTTGAGCTTGCAGCCTCACCACCTTTTTGGGACATGGTATGTTGTACTATTGTGTCTAGCTGCCGTCCTTTTTCTTTAATGCATCTGTTGCGTTGAGAACAATGTGGCTCCCTGGTGTGGGGAGATAATGGATGGAAGAGGGCCTTAGTGGAGTATAGTGGATGATGCTTGCTCTGTTAGTACTTCGTAGGCGGCTTGATTGTGGGACTGCCACTGGTGCAGATCCGTTCTTGTTGAAAATAAGGGTGGTGGTAATTGATAGGCGATGCAGTTCATTGTTAACCTTCGATTGGTGGCGCACAAGGACACCAGACTATCTGTACGTGTAGACAGTCTGGTGTCCTTGTAATAATCTCATTTTTTTTATGGAATAGGAGGGGTTTCCCCCTACTGAAATTTTATAAAAAATAAATAGCAGAGTCTAGGGTCCAGGATACAAAATCAGGAGACAAAGAAAGAAATAAAGAAAATCAGGAAAATTACACGAAGTTGTCTAGCCATAATTGAATTGTAATAATCTCATCATCTATCCATTTCCCGGCTCTGCAGCAGACTATTGAAACAGGGGCAAACCATCATTCGTAGCTTTGTTTGTCACCACTCTCCATCCTATTCCCGTAATGACTAAACTGGTACAGCCGAGCCAACCAGTCCTTTCCACATAGAATGATAAACCAGGGCGCATAATCGATGTATAGGGCACGGGACGGGCTACATATAGTGAGAAGTGTAAGGACTCGTACTAGCTAAACCGACTACACACAAAACATGAAGGTGATGCATTGAGAGGGCGAAAGCTCTGCTTAAAAATAAATAAATGCTTTGAATTTAGGTCTGCCTATGTCCAATGCACAAATTGTATTTATTGTTGTCCTGCTCGCCTACTTTATATAGTGGATGCAGAGTAAGTCCTGGCCTACTATATACAGTGTGTACATATATATAGAGAGAGACACACACACACGCACGCGCGCGCACACACACACACACGATGACGTGAATACAAGCATCCCAAGGCATCCCAGTCACTTTGTACAGATTAATGTCCTCTTTGCTTTGCTCATGTCCCAAACTGCCTGATGCACACGACATCCCTAAGGATCCGATTTTACATGTTTGGGATTTATACTTTTAGTTACATGTTGAAAAAAAACAAGCTTAAGGAACTAATACCTGATATTTCCATGCACCAAGTTATTACGCGTTATTAGTTTAGCTAAGTCTGCATTCAACCACAGCCTCAACATTTCTAATCTAGAAGAGCTAGCTTTATTTGTTAGCTATACACCACGGATTTGTGACCAACAACCAAAAGGGTGTAGCAATAAGCGCAGGCATCTACACAGTTGAGGAAGAGTACTGACCATAAACCGAGTAATAATGAGCTCTAGTACCTGCGAAATACAGTCATCAGTTCTGCATTTGTCTTGGTTCACTAATGACTTGACTCTATTGCATTTTAAAAGAAATAAAAAGTGACCAGCCTATGACTTCGTTCAGATAATTTGGCCCCAGATTCTGCTGAGGCTTGGTCCATATTTGAGTAATAATTTGGTCTCAGCTACTGAGAAGTGAGAACACAAGGATTGCTCCATTGCGGCATGCACTACAGGAGAAGCAAAATTTATTGAGTGCCAGCTGCTTTGCCGAGAGCCAAAAATCGGGCACTTGGCAAAGCCACTCTTTGCCGAGTGTTACACTCGGCAAAGATTTGCACTCGGCAAAGGGTGAGACTCGGCAAAAAAAATTGTTACTTAATGGCCAAGCGTGTCCACGCCGTCAAAATTAAAAAAAAATTGGTTTGCTGTGTGCCGGCCATGGCACTCGGCAAAGAAGGGCTTTGCCGAGAGCCAGCCAGAGGGTTTGCCGAGTGCCAGGTTCTGGCTCTCGGCAAAGCCCTTTGCCGAGTGCCACGGCCAGCACTCGGCAAACTAATTTTTTTTGTTTTGTTTTTTTACCCAATTTTTTTTGTGAGGCCTTCCCACATTATTTAAAACTCCATGTTCAAAGTTGGGACAATTTTGAGTTCTTTTAATATATTTCGTTATTTTTTTCGTTTCGTTTAATTTTTTGGAATTTTTCAAATTTGAACTGTAGGTGCATGGAATAATCGAATTTGGTCGTTTGAAAAATGATATTCATGATATTTGATGTATTTGGAGCCCGTATCCAGGAACTCACATGAAATGTTGAGCATCTTGTTGACATAACATGACGAGGTACTTGCGGAAAACGTGTTTTTAAATTATATAAAATCCGAACAAAGTCCGAAAATCATGAAACTTGTTGAGGTGTCATGTTATCGCATGTAGAGGCTATTATAAAAAATCGAGAAGGTTTCGAATAAGTTGCGACGTCGGATGCCTAAAATCCAGACATCTCCACATGTGATCACAGGTGATAACATGCAGAAGTGTTAGGGTTTTGGACATTCAACGTCGCAACTTGCTCGAAAACTTTCTAATTTTTTATCTTAACCTCTACATGCGATAACATGACTCCTCGACAGGTTTCATGATTTTTGGACTTCATTTGCATTTTATATAATTTAAAAACACTCCGACCACAAGCGGGTGCCCATGTTTCGTGAACAAGGCGGTTAAATTTTTGGGTGAGTTCATGGATATAGCCTCAAAATACACTCTACACCATGAATACCATTTTTTTAATGGCCACATTTCATTATTTTATGCACATGCTATTCAAATTTACTTTTTCAGAAAAATGCAAGTAAACAATATTAATTCATGAAATATAGGAAAAAGTCATAAAAAAGTCTCAAATTCAAACCTATGCTTGTATACAATATATAAGGACAATAGAAAAAATTTGAAATTAAAATTCAAAAAAAAATTATTTACCGAGCGTCTTGTTTGGCACTTGGCAAAGAGGGCCTTCGCCGAGTGCCAGGCAGAGGCACTCGGTAAAGATGGTTGCTTTGCCGAGTGCCAGGATGAGGCACTCGGCAAAGAGATTTCGAAAAAAGAAGTGCACAAAAGGCCCACACAGGCCCACGCCCAAACCCTATCGCCCCAAACCCGCGCCCCCAGCCCCTCGCAGCCGCCCGCCGCCGCCACCCCCCCCTGCCGGAGCGCCACCGCGCAGGCCCCCCGCAGCCGCCCCGGCCGCCCGCTCCTGCCCCGGCCGCCGCCGCCGCCCCGGCCGCTCGCGACCGCGCGACACGTCGGCGAGTACGAGCGCGCCACGCGCCCTGCTGCCACCCCGGCGCCGCAGTCCGCCCGTCCCGGCGCCACCGTCCGCTCTGGCGCTCCGCACCGAGCCGTCCGAGCGTTCGACTTGTTGAGTCGCTGGCTGGCGGCCGCCCGGTGCACGCTGCTGGCGGTCCTGAAGTGGGACGTGGAGGAAGAGGTCAAGGAGGTCGAGGAGGAGATGCCGTGGATCCAGGACAAGGCGCTGGACCTCGTGGAGTTTACCGGCACCATCACACAGGCTTCTTGCGGTCTCCTTTATGCTCGCGGTCGTCCACACCGTTCGCAAGTTCACCTCCCCGCGCACTAAGAAGAAGCGAAGGGTAAGTGTTGGTGTCATTGGTCTTTCAGCAGCTAATTTGTGTTTGCAAATTCATCTATCTGTGTATACTGCATTCCTGTATAACACATTGGAATCAGACTAAATAAACCATTTTACTACCTTTCTTAAATTAAACTACAATAGCCTGCAATTTCAGTTTTACAACGTTTTACAAGATTACTCCTCTATATATCATCAACTAGATGCCTTTTTAAACATTGTAGAGGTGCTAAAGCAAATTTGAGCTTGCTTTCTTTGTTGATCGCAAGCTTGATTTTTTTTTTTTGATTTGAGAAACTGATTTAGGTAAATGATATTGAACTAATGGTAGGTTGGATATACTTGCTTATTTATTCAAGTGTTGTTTCTGCTCAAATCAAAATGTTACAGCTATCAGTAGATTTAGTGAGTTGATGTTATTATTAACTCGTGCCGAAACCCATTAAAAATGGTGCCGCATAAGCCCGATCAATAATGTTTTTGCAAACTGGTATTTCACTACATTGACATATCTATATGTATTGCTTTTTTTATTTTTTCCATGGCCTGAGCCAAACTTCATTACGATTGTAACAAAATTACAGAGTTTGGAAAGAGTACCAACAGATAATCCGACACTTAACAGACAGAAAGGAGCCATAGAGCTAAACCACTAAGGGGACCAACCTAATCTATATGTATTGCTAGGGACTACTAATTTAATGATTGTCTTGCTACTGGAAATACTTTCCATTGCAAATACAGACTCATAAATACTTTGTGTGCTCAGACAGGATTTGACATGGATGATGTAGTAAGGAAGTGCATCCGTTACACACTGAATGAAAAAGGTATAACTAGATTCTGCTTATTCAAATACTAGAGTGAGCACAAGATATTTCCAGACTCAGGCTCTGGCTGCTTACTTTTGCAAATGAACACTTTTTCTTGCTCGCCTTAAGCTGAAGTTTGTAGGCCTTTATGTGGAACCTTCTTTGTGAAACTTAGTAATGACGACCATTTTTATCTTCCATCCTATCTAAAGTACGAATTGTATAACCCATTGACTGATGTCGAGCAATGACGCTTTAATATACTGACATTTTGTGCTCTACCATTAAACTGTAAATCCACTGGTTAAATTAATCTTTGTAAGTTTAGTGTACTCCTAGTCTGTTAGTTAAATATAAATGTTTATAATTTCAGTTTACTACTGCCTTGATAATGTTCTGTAGTCCTAGAAGAAAAGGTTACTTTGTGTAGTTAGCTTAGTGAAAAATAGCTACTGATATGCAACAACTTGGCTCTCACCTGAGGTGACAGGTGAGCAATGGCAATACCTTTTATTCAGATTTTCATGTAGTATAAAAACAATACTTAAATTTTTATTCTACCTGAGCTTGGCATTACCTAAAAGAGCTTGTAGGCTGTGCTGAACTTGTATGATTTTTTTTTTTTTTACCTGAGAGATGCAATCACTTGTGAAAAATTACTACTGTTATTTCCTGTTTATGGGAATTGATTTGTGTTCTGCTATCTTGTTTGCTACATTGGCAGATATGAACCTTCAGGTTTAGGGGGAGAAATCAATAAGTTGGCTTCACTTGATAACTATCGAAATCTGTATAATCCAGTTGATATCTTGAATAGACTGTTGCTATCGGAACAAGTATGCTTATTTTCTCCATGTCCTTATTTGCAAGCAAATTCTCATGTAGGACCAGTGAGCATTAGTGAACTGCATTATAATCTATCCATTGCCTTAATTTAATGCTCTCATGCTCATTTTTTCAGCACTTGCCTATAATCTGCCCATTGCCTATAATCTAACTGCAACTGCTATTTTCCATGTCTTGTAATTTAAAACCATGGTTTCAGCCATTAGTAGATGCAACATCCAGTAGTTGAGGGCTATATATTGAACAACACTTATTGTGTCCAGCTTTGTTTTCTTCATGAGCAGGAGCTCACTGAGTCCTCTCTGGTCTCTGTTTTTGTGCAGCAGTTTCTGTGCATTAGGTTCCTTGGTTTCCTTTGATAGCAGTGCTAAACCACATCTGCTTTATGGTGCTAGCAGAGCTGCCGGCCGTGCATTTTAATGAGACTCGATTCTGTGATAATTAATAGTAAATTTAAGAGCAGTATATATGTATGTTTAGTCATTAATCCAGTCATATAAAAAATAAAAATAGCATTACAGTGCCAATCAGCTTAGTTATCAGTTTTTCTTTGTGCTCTGCTGTATGTTAGTACACCTGTAGATCATCTCGATATTCAGCATATCTATCAGTTTAGTTTACAACCTTTAATATTAGCTTATCTGTTTGCTTGCCTTGGTTCAGTAACACAGAACAAAATGGTAATGCTACTGTTTGATTGTGTTGTGCATATGCAGCTTTGTTGCTTGCTCTTGCTTTAAATGAATTATAAGCCATACTTGAACAGTCATTTAGAGTTTCAGTTTAGTAAATGAACAGTCATTTAGAGTTTCAGTTTGCTCTTGCTTTAAATGAATTATAAGATATTTTTTAAAAAACATAAACAAACAAGCTTTGCCGAGTGCCTGGGCCTGGCACTCGGCAAAGAGGCACCCTTTGCCGAGTGCCAGAGCAAGGCACTCGGCAAAGAGGCAGCCTTTGCCGAGTGCTGCGTGCTTCGGCACTCGGCAAAGAGGATTTTTTAAATAAAAAAAAACTTTGCCGAGTGTTGCACTCGGCAAAGAGGATTTTTTTAAAAAAGAAAAAATCTTTGCCGAATGTTGCACTCGGCAAAGAAAATTGAAAAAAAACGACATAACTGTGTGACAGACGCGTCAAATATTTGCCGAGAGCTCGCACGGCATCCGAGTGCATGTGTTTCAGCACTCGGCAAAGTGCGCCTTTACCGTGAGACTCTTTGACGGAAGGTCTTTGTAGAGTGTTGCACTCGGCAAAGCCTTTGCCGAGTGCAATTTTGCCTTTGCCGAGTGCAATAGGCACTCGGCAAACCGCCCAGTTCCTGTAGTGATGGCTACTAGCCTGTATATCACTTTCCCGTTCATGATCCATTCAAAAGGGAGTGGTGGCACAAAGCAATTCTTTAGTATGCCATAATTTTAGAAATATGTGGTGTTGATGGCACTGCTTTTATAGACTAAAGGTGACATTTGAAGTTAAGCAGACGTATGTATGTGTCCATGATCATATTCTGATCTTCTTTGTATGCCGCCTGAGTAGTCATTGCTCATCTGATGTTTATCGGGCTGTAGGCTGTTACTGATCACTATACAAGTATGGAATTAGTTTTTCTGAACTTTATAAACTTTGTAATGCATCTCACTTGTGCTCACGTCCAACCTGACATGCTATAAGTCAATTGTTGACAAGATTGTAGTTTGTACACGTAATTGTTATATTTGCCTAACTGAGAAGGCAAGCTCTTTTTTTTTTGTTTTTTTTTTTTTTTAAGAATGGACGACGGCATGAATGGTGTACATTGTGAAGCCTTCTTGCAATGAGCTAATGGACTCGACCTGGCCACTAGTACTTCCTTTGCGTGCATGAAACTCCCACACACACACACACACACACACACACTAACGGCTGTTAAATGATGCTAGTGAATACGCTGAGTGGAAAAACACCAATATAAATGGAAAAACTGCTGACTGTAAAGATGTTTTATGTACTAGTATTGGTAGTTATGGGGACGCATATATGTAACCATGAGAATATTGTCAAATTCTTTCTATGCCGCCTGAGTAATCATCGAGTGTCTAATGCCAATCAGGCTATAGTGGGATGGTATTGATCAAACGATGTTCTTTATTAGTAGCAACTATTTAATTTTGCCTATACAAGAATGGAATTATTAGTTACTTTTTTGGCTTTTTACACTTGTGCTAACGTGCATCCCGTTGCTCTATCCTCCATAGCTTGCTTTGATTTGAGCATGGACTCTGGAAAGCAAGTGTCACACAGTTTGAAACAATGTTCCACTTCTGTGTGTTGTATTGCATAAAGACTTTGAACCCTGCTCCAGTTCTGTGTGTTGTATTGCAGAGAGTGCTATGAGGATCTAGCAACACAGGTGATGTCGGGCCAAGTCGACACCATGTCTCCTGTGCCGTACAAGAAACCTCAACTCTAACGGCTGACTCAAGTCATCTGAGCCAACAACACTACAGGGTGTTAGAACCTGCAGACACGCAGGATGTGTGCAGCAGACCATTGATACAGGGACAAAACATCATTCCTAGCTTCGTTTGTCGCCTCTCTCCGTGATGCGTCTCATTCCCCGTTTCACCAAACTTGTACAGCACAGCCCACCAGACATCAACAAATATTATATTTGCGTTTGTCCTACAGGATTTGTTTTCCTGATCGAATGGTAAAATAGAGCGTATGATCAATGTATAGGGCAGGGGATGAGGCTAGATCCTATGTGTTCATATGCCTGGGCTATATATAGTGAGAAGTGAAAGGATAGATACTAGCCAAACCAACTACTTACAAACACGTGCAGCAGTTGATGCAGAGAGAGGACCAAAGCTCTGCTTGTACAATTTTTATTTATTGATGTCCGGCCATCCCATGCACACTACTACAAGATAAGGATATTGTATCACTTTGTTGTAACACATTCACCAATGTGTTCCAGCGAAATTTTGTAGTAACACAAAATACTGTGTTACAGACTTCACTTGTAACACAAAACACCTTTTTTTATAAAATGTGTTACTGACAATAATTATAGTAACACAAAATTAATGTTACAAGCAAAATGTTACAGAAGTGTACTATGTTGTAACACATAAATGAAACATATAAAATGTGCTACAAATATATGCCCTATAGTATCACAAAATAATGTTACAGTCCAATTGTTACAAAGATTCATAGCGCAATCGTCCCCAAGGCTATTTGCTTCCTTTTCTTACCCACGATCACACGCAAGGGTCTATGTGTGGCAGACCCAGACGTCTTCAAATCATGCTCCTGGTTGCTCGCTTTACCTTGGCGCGAGAAAATTGCATATTTAGGACTCCAATCAGTGGGCTCTACAGTTTTGAAACCCCAATCATCAACTTTATAATAATACGCCTGAAAATATTGCCATTATGTGTGTTTTATTCCTCTCGTAGTATTTCCCCTTGTATTTGGCGCATTAACTAATGTTTTTACTTTTCTGTTCATTTGCACGTTCGTTCTGTTCTTTTGCATGTTACATACAGATGCTGGGTAGCACCATGGGCAAGCAGGTAGGCTGGCCACCTTCGAGCATAAAAATTTATAGAATAATGACCAAATAAAATTTTTGGAATATTGGACATAAAAAAATCTAGGCATAAAAATTCTAGGCATATGACACAATAATAAGCATAATAATCATGAGTTCCTCTCAAAAATCCACAAATGTAGCCTAATCAAGTTCATCTCACAAAACCATAATTTTGTTCTAAACGAATTACATCATTATCAAATAAAATTTCTAGATGTATCTCATCACAGATTAAAATCATTCATCCAATATGTTGCCTTCTCCTTGGTGTCATCTTTTTTGGTGCAGCTGAAGTAGGCATCCTCATAGAAGTTGTCTCTCCTAATAGGAATGCAACCTGACTGCACAAAAGTATGGTATGACAATTAGATGTATAATAAATTTTATTGCATGGTAAATATATTAATTTTCCTTACCTTCTAGTGACCCTTCCTGGACCATTGAAGAAATGAGCTTGCATAATAAAGAGTACAGGTACTGCACCACATGAACTAGGATTAGTCATTTGCTCCAATGCCACTAGCATTCGCAATATCACTAGCATCAACTGTAGTTCCCTCAATATCTCTTCGAGCCCATTGATGTCCTACAGTTCCATTATTGAACATATAATCAAGGTGTGTGACATGGAATGGCTCATTTTCGACATCATCTTCCCATTCATCACAACCTGTATCATATATATCTCTTGGTTTCATCTTCATGACTACAGACCATCCAGGATTTTGTTTGTCTTTGTCTTCAGCATAAAACACCTGGTCAGCTTGGTTAGGGAAAATGTATGGTTCATGACCAATCTCTTCTCCTGTATGTATCAGGTGTGAGAAATTAACTAGTGTGTAGCCATACTTGTCCTTCTTTATTCCTCTTTTAGAAAGAACATCAACCCATTCACATTTGAAAAGTACTATAGAAAATTTCCCAGAGTAGTTTAGCTCAATGATATCAATTATCCTCCCATAGTAAGTCACATCACCTAGAACTGGCTTGCCATCACTTGCACTAGCATAACTTGATGTTTTTGCAGTTAACACTACACCACTGTTTTGTGTCACCCCGTCCAACCGTTTGGGCCTAAAACGGAAACCTCCACTATTGAAAGGACGGTACCTTTTTGCAGCCTCAATTGGACCACAAGCTAGCCATCTAATGTCATCTTCAACAACATGAATGCTATTTTCTCTCTCTAACTGCATTATCTGTACACACTGAACAGCTCTGCTACTGCACTTCTTGGACACTTCTGCTGGAGAAATACTGAACTGACACCTAGAAGAAAACGTTATTACTGAATTGATGCTGCTGTAGAGAGACACTGGAGCTGCTCGGTTAGATGTGGAAGCAAATGTTGCTTAGTTGCTTTGGTTTTCAATAAACAGATAGCCCTACACAGTTAAAAAGGGCAACATCAGTTAAACATGATAGTTCCCAGTGGCATATGTAGGGAAAATACATTGAAATAGAAATTGTAAGCTGAAACTGCTAACTGGATAAATAGAAGCTAACTAAAATTGCTAGCTGAATAAATAGAAGCTGATTGAAATTGCTAACTGAATAAACAGAAGCTAACTAAAAAAATACAAACTGAAATTGCTAACTGGATAAATAGAAGCTAACTGAATGCAGATTGCAGAAGAACAGAAGCTAACTCAAATCACTTGAATAAAAAGCTTGTACAAGAACAACTAGTAACGCATCAATGCAACTGAACTAGCTCTTGGGAAGGTACAAGATGATATAATATAATGGTTTGTCCAGGTAGCCACACTTATAACTAACAAAGGTTAGTGCTGACAACAAATGCAGCTCTAAATTGCTATGAAACATAACAACAATACGTGCAAGTTACCCACATTGCAAAACTAAGTGATTCCCTAGTCGACCATATTTATTTCATACCTGCAAGGAGGATAGATTATCTGAATGTGCAAAACTGAGCAATTCTCTAGTTACCCACAATGCAACACAATAACAAATTATCTAAATGTGCATCTCGGTCACTATTCCTTCGTTCCAGATTTCCATACAGGTTCAACATAGCATGGAATTAATTTTGCTAGGAACAAAGACATAATCGCATCATAAACATTACTTGACAGAATCGCATCCCAAAGGAAATTGCTATCATATAGGTGAAGGGCATGGTGATTAATCGGGATGTATGATGAGCATCAGTATATCATTTTCTCAAACTCATGTGACAACTACATAATTCTATCCATCATAATCACTCATTTTTTTAGGTAATGATTGTCTTTCCACTATTTTTCCCCATACACTTGCTGCATCCGTTGTGTCCAGGTGCTTCGTAGAGACATCTCCACCAGCTCACAACAAAGACTAATTCACTAACTCATCAACCAATTAGATTGCCCAGAGATAGGTCACCTTTATTGCCGCAAGTTCTCTAATCAGGATTTCGCACTTTTCCAGATTTCTTCCCAATTTCCTTCCCTTGCCTAGCTTCTCTTCCAAGCGTGGCTGTAACAGATTAACAGGACACCTTCAAACACCAGCCGCTAACCCAGCAACTCAAACGCACCAACAGGACAATAACAGCGAGAAGATGGGATGACAGCAACAGCTGACTTACCACGGACGGCGGCTCGAATAAGCCGTTGGTCATGCAACGCTGAATCTCCCCAAGATCGATCTGGGCAGGAGCCACACCAGAACCAAACAAGGCGATGGAGGATCGGATCTCTGCGTCCAGCGTCCAGGTTCAAGGAGAGGAGGAAGAAGGACGTGGGGCTCGACAGGAACTGCCAAGAAAGAAAGGGGAAAAAAAAGGACGGCGGCGGCCAGCTACAAGGAGTTCGACTCCATTAAGGAAACCTAAATTATTATTATTTAATGGCTCATGGGAAATCCATCCAATACCCAAATGTACCCTGCTAATACTCCCTCCGTATTGGAAAAAGATGACGTTTTGAAAAAGGTCTTGGTCAAACATTGAGAATATAAATCATGAATAACTTTTAAATTATTAAGTTTAAAAATATAAAAACTATATAAATAGATTTATCTTCAAATATATTTTCATAAAAGTATACATATATCACTTTTCAATAAATATTTTTATAGAAATATACATTGAAGACCGTGTTGCTGTCTTAAACGTCATCTTTTATCAATGCGAAGGGAGTACGTGCAAACTATCCCAAAACCCGCCTCACCTTTATAACTCTAGAGAGTATCCAATTTGACCCTTTCCAGTTAAATACGTGGTCAACCCGCCCCGCCCCGCTCCAACCTGACTTGACCCGATTTCTCTGAGATGGGGAACACGGACTCGACTAAAAAAGAGCCACCCCGTCCCATTAGCCAGGCTTACCCAAATGTTGCATACTACTAATCAAACGGATTCGTCCCATAAACCTCTAGGTGACCGTATTTTCTGATCTTCCATTCAACTTGGGGCTCAAAATTCTTTTTTCCTCCAATCTCTAGTTGGCACAGTCAACATATGAGTTTGGAAATTGAAACGTAGTTTTACATGATAAAATAATTTCAAATTAAAAAGTTATCAACTATAAAGTTTCATAACTTTATGATATCTAAAACTTTCGTTCTAGTTGTTTCTTCATCGGAGGTTGTTTCAAAAAATTCAAATTTTGAATTGGAAAATTCAAATTGAATTTTTCTTGACAAAATGAAGTCAAATGAAAAAGTTGTCAACTATAAAGTTCTATAACCTTCCAAGAACTACAACTTTATTTTCATTTATTCATCCTGCATAGTGGTACTAATATAATTCACATATTTTACATATCTCTCTTATAGTTTATTATAAGAGGATACGTAAATTTTGTTAACAATGTTAGTACCACTTTGTTAAATGAATAAATGAATAAAACAAATGTTGTCGATATTAGTGAATTCTACAACCTTTATGTTCATGAATTTTTTAGATGAAACTATTAAATGCTTCGAAATAACATTTGAGCCATGTGGATCCAAGCTCGTGGCGGCCGGATCAGTTCATCCGTCCAACCGGCATTGCTAGTGCGTGGTAGCTAAGAATTTTAAAAGTTATGAAACTTTTTAGTTCACAACATCTTAATTTGAAGTCATTTTAATGCAACAATATTTGATTCCCAAATTTTTATAGAAGTTAATACCAAATAATCTGTATGCTCTATAATTGTAAGTGAATGTGAAGTGGTAGCTAAGGACCTTGTATGGAGAAGCAACAAAAACAAAAGTTCTAGATCTCGAAAAGTTATGCAATTTTATAGTTGACAACTTCATTTAAAATCATCTATGCAACAAAGGTTACATTTAAATTTCCACATTTGACCAAAATAAAAGTTATACATCTCGAAAAATTATGTAACTTTATAGTTGATGACTTTTTCATTTGGAAACATTTGTCTACGAAAAAATCACGTGAATTTCCTAACATTTGAAATTCCAAAATTTTAAACAACCTCAATTGGAGAAATGACAAAACAAAAATTATAGATATCAAAAAATTATGCAACTTTATAGGTTTAATACTTTTTTATTTGAGTTTATTATGGTCCCGAAATCTAGAATCTAAAAATCAAGAGGCGTGGACAATATTTCCCGCCTTAAAAACTTGACTGAAATTATTTCGCACCGAATTTTTCCTCTCCCACGAATCCATTTGCCGCGCTGTACCAGTTGCCGCGCTCAGGGTGACTCGGTCAATCTAATCTAGCGGGGAAAACTGGAAGGCCCTCCTCAATGCTCATTCCCCCTAACTGACCAAAGCTCCAAGGTTGTCGCGGCGGCGGCTTCCTTCCTCCGGTTCATCTCCGGCAGCGGCGTTATCTTTAGCATCCAAGGCGCAGGCAAGGCTCATCACGTTTCTGAAGGCAAGGCTGAAGCCTCACTTTTCTTCTCCCGTTCACCTCACCTAGCGCGTGCCCTCTCCTTCAGTGCCGACGAGTGGCGACGACCAGAGGATTGTACAACTACCGCCGGATCCTGACGCCCTGTCCAGGCCTTCATCGGCCCCTTCGCCAGCTACGAGCACCCACCAGGTATGCCGTCTCGTTCTCCCCCACCTTTGCACTGCACGAAACCGGCTCCAGGTCACGCAAAAGCTTCTTGCGCCGACGCCAGCCAACATGCCGCTGATGTGGCCTGACTCCGCAGTCTGCACCCATGGAGGACCTCCGGCTGCATGATGGTACCACAAGAAGCTGTAAATCTGATACATAAGTTTGTGGGAGCCCGCAGATGCAACAGTCCGTTACCTACCATTTTGTGCTAGTTTGTTTAATGTACTGAAGTTATTGAGAGCAAGCGTCTGTTTAATTCTTAAATCTTTTTTATTTATCTACTTTTTTGAAATTGAGTTGACATCATCACATTTGCAATTGATTTCTGATCAGAGAATGAGCCATACTTTTTTATAATTGATATCTGAATCTGATATGCATATACTTTTATAACTCTTATTCATCTGAATCTGATATGCCCAATAGAAGTGCCTTGGACTATGCAACTCGTTATTTTAATATTTGAATCTGATATGCATCTACTTTTTTCAACTCTGCTTGATCTGAAGCAATGTAGTTTACCTTTGTCAGATTGTTGTTTGCTGATGCCCGATGAAAATGAACTGATGACTGTTGATATATTCAGCGAGACACTTATTGTTTGATTGCTCAGACAAGAAAACACAAAGGCTTAGTGCAAATGTTTTTAGATTTTGTTGTGCTTATTTTTCTTTAACCCAATCTATCTGTCGAATCGTGCCTCCATTCACTGTTCACTGTCCGGCAATGCATATACACAAACAAATTTGCACTTTATTCTAATTGTTACTGTTCAGTTATCCTTATTCTTATTTTCCTATTGGTGCTATATTTTATTTAGATTATGCTACTATGGCGGTGGATAATTGGACCATAAATCTTGAATGTGATGGGGCAGCTGAAGGACAGAAACATGTGCAAATGGAAATGGATAGAGATGAGATATGCTACTACAACTTGATTGATTTGATCGAGCATTATGGGTACACTTCAGTTGACTATCTATACTACAAGAGAAAAGATAGCTTGGTTGTAATAGAACAAGATCCTGAGGTGATGGAAATGCTTAACGAATGTCAGAGCAAAAAGATGGTTAGCTTGTTTGTGACAAAGCAGAGAGACTGGCGACTTTAGTGTCTACCAAGTCCAACAAAGAACCATCCAAATCTAAACCAAATAAAACTAAAGGTATTAGAATGAACATATAATTTACTCTTCTATATGTATATCTGATTATTCAAGTACAAGTTAACTATTCCAAGTCATGGTAGTAATCAATGATTTATTTTCATCCAAGATTAGCCTATTCGCTCCCACCTAGTAAGTGACCTTTATATTCAACATTTGTTTAGCAGGAAGAGGAGGTACAAAGAAAAAGAAAGTATTAAATTTAATGCATACTGAAGCACTATATGTTGACGAGGTTGAGCAGCGCGATGATGAGACCCAGAAGACATCAGGTACAAATGCAGTTAAATCAATCTCGTTCATATGTACTGCATCTTAACTAGTCACTATAACTATCCTTCTATTTTTAATAGGTGGTGGCGATGAATTACCTAATAGGAGAAAGGGGACTGTTCTAGCACATGTTTGGGATCTACCTGACGGAGACAAGATAGTAGTAACATGCAATAGGCTTGGACAACCCATTGGAAAAGAAGGTGGCCTTTTAGGCCAATTTTTGGGCACCATAGCAAGAAATGGTGGTTACTGTCCAGTTGGTGCCAAAGATTGGAGAGAAGTTAAGAAAAACAATGGGGAAACCATCATTCAATTTGTACAGGTTAGTTCAATCTTACAAGACATAATGTTGTGAATTTAGTGTGTATATATATTTATGCTTGTTATCATGCCATGAAGTGAAATTTATTCATTAGTGACTTTCTTATTTTAGACAAAGTTCTTATATCCTCGTTCATGTGAAAAATGGATATTCAAATCAATTGGAAGAGATTGGAGAAAATACAAGGCAACATTAAAAATGAAATTTTAATCCAAAGAAGAAAAGGTCTGCTTTGAAGAAGCGTTGTCCTAATGATATTGTTGAAGATGAATGGATGGCCCTAGTAAATTATTGGAAGTCTCAAGAAGGAAAAGTAAGGCACCACTATATACGCTATTTTGTATCTTTGACCATCATTATCTATAATCTTGTTGATAATGGTTCATTATTTATTAATTTACTTTTCTTGTAGACCCTTAGTGAAAAGAACAAAATAAGTCGTGAAATGAGGAAGACAACACATACAGCTGGTACAAAGAGTTATGCTCGTTGGTCTGAGGATATGGTGAGTCATCTTCTCTTAAAAAATGTATATATGATTCTTCTTACTTTTCCATTACTCCTATTTTTGTAGAGGCAAGCTGATCCTGAAAAAAAAACATCCACATAGAGCAAAGGTTTACCTAGCCACTCACAGGAAAAGTGGAGAAGGGATAAATGAGTCAGTGGTATGCTACATGCACATGACAACTTTGTGACAATATACATTTATTTATGTTTTCTAACGTGTGGATTTCTTGGTTGTAGGTTCAATTGGAAAATCTCCTACACACACAACCAGAGTTAGCACAAAATAGTGAGAGAGGAGTTGCATGGGAAGGTGATGCATTACATCAGGTGTTGGGAGAAGAAAAAACTGGACAAGTGCATGGCATGGGATTGCTTCTGGTTCCTAAACAAGTTTATGGTCGAAAAACACACCATTTTAAGGGCATTAATATAGTTTCACTAGATGATACATCATCTGATGTAGAGACTCACATGTTGGAGGAAATAAGACAACTCAAAGAAC
Source organism: Eremochloa ophiuroides (assembly GCA_038502445.1). NCBI lineage: Eukaryota > Viridiplantae > Streptophyta > Magnoliopsida > Poales > Poaceae > Eremochloa > Eremochloa ophiuroides. The sequence continues at coordinate 95,620,773 of JAHLJS010000007.1, read as the reverse complement.
ATTCTAGAATGCAAGACAAAGTTATTGAAGAACTAAAAAACAATCAGGGGCACAATGAGAACCAAAAAGCAACAATGGTAAGAACATACATTTTAATTTATAACTCCATACTGAAATGTATTACTTAACTTTATATCTTTTCTAGGATTGTACTAGGAGTGATCATAATAATTCTCAGAATCAAATGGTGCATTCTAAAAGAAAGGTATTTGCTCTATTTTCCATTCACCTAATCTAGTCTTTTGGCCTTAATATTGTTTTAAAATTTCAGAGAGTTCAATGTGGTGGACCCAACCAGGATGAGGGATTCCTCAAACACAGGGATGAATTGGTAAAGTCACTTGCTTGTGAATTTACTACTTATTCATCCTTAAAGGATTTTTATCACAACTAATGGTACTATTTTTTGTTAACTAGAATGAAGAAACATGTGAGTCTGAATTTAGTGATGATGACAATCTACTTTTATCCGGACAAAAGGTTATCAACTTTGTTTATTGTATTTAAGAACAACAATATACCATTAGTTTATTACATGTTAATATTTTTAGCTACTAGTTATCATTTGACTGAATTTGAATTGGAATCAGTGCCAAGGTGATAATAATGACAAGGAAGTAGAAGAATTAGAAGCACCCGCAATATTTGAACAACGCCTCGACAATGATTCTAGACCAACAGAGGTACACTTTTTCAATGTACCATTGAATAAAATATAGTAGACTTGTTCAAGATGTCTAATATTGTAGCAATGTATAAATACAATTTCCTTTCTCTTTTGTTCAGTATGATTCTTGTCAAAGGAGTTCTGCCACAAGTAGAATAATATCAAAGAAACAGAAGGTATCTATGAACACACTTTGCTCTAATTATAGTAGATTTTTTGTCTAATGATGTCATACTTCATTTGACATGTGTAAGGGTCGTCATGGAGGGCTTGGAGAGACTACAACCATTGCACACTAGGAGGTGGCTCACGAGAAGGCTACATGCTACAAGCGTAACACACATAAGCAATCTCCTCTAATGAAGGTAGACGAACATAATATTCACTTGTTCAAATTGCATGATCTTGAAGTATAACTAAGGGTTGTTTGTTACTAAGACATTATGTCAAATTAATGTAGGTTGGGTCCGTAGTGCTACTAATGACTTCAAAATATCCTAATAAGGCTAATGTGGCCTATGCAACTCTCTTGAGCACTGATCCAGAAGCCACTGTTGGTGGAGTTAAGACAGGAAGACAATTCCACAAAGTGCGTATCGACCATCCTATAGCAAAATTAAGATGAGCCATTAGTAAGGCCAATGCCTAGGTGCAACAATATTGGTGATGCCCATGCCAAAGGAGTCTCAATTGCTTGGCCATTGATGTTTGTATGTTCAAAGTACCCTTATAAACTTGACATTACTATACATACGTGACCTAATTTATAATGTTTCAATTTACATTTTCTTTGCAGGTTGAAATGATTAATGGTTGTGTACAAAGAATGGAAGAAGCAATGGACTTTATGAATCCTAACTAGTTCTTTGAATTTTTCTTTCTAATATGAACTATTTGTGTTTGCTCTCTAGAGCCATATCGTTATGTACATATAATATTATTTTATCCGAACAAGCACAATGTTTGAAATCATCTTATGATATGTGGATCTTGCTATTAAATATGTGGTTTATGTGATTTTGTAAAGTGTCATATTTGTGTGATTCAATAATAATCCATGTGCCACATGTAGAGGCAAAATGAATATTTGGTTCATATAATATGAATATGTTACAATAGATATAAACAAGTGTTACAAACAATGTGTTCCTGTGTCCCATACCGTGCTCTACCCTAATGTAGAACTGTTACTATAACTAAAAAGTGTTACAGAAGACAATCATTGTAACACTTGTTAAGTGATCTGACAGATAAATAAATGTGTCGCAAACTGTGTATTCTGCCATAATGTGAAGTGTTACTAAAACAAAAAAAAGTGTTACAACAAAATTCATTGTAACACTAAATAAGTGTTCCTATAGATAAGTAAATGTGTTACAATAAACCAGTCTATTGTAACTAGGCCAATTGGAACACACAAAAAAAATGTGTTACTAAGAGAGCTAGTAACACTTTTTCTAACCTATAGTAACACAAGTTGGTGTTACTATATCTCTGCGTTGTAGTAGTGGCAGAGTATGTCCTCCTCACCTACTTTATAGTGAATATATAGAAGGACATGAATACAATCATAATTTACCAGTATACGAATCAGAGTTACTTAACAACGGAGAGGATATATTAGTGTCCTGTTATGTTAGCTCGTTTCCTGATCTGCCTGATGGAGATAGCATCCATAGGCATCTGATTATATACACCTCTGGCGTTAAGATTTTTTTACACAGGAAATACCAGGAACACGCTCTCCGGATGTTGGATTTCAGTGTTACTCATATAACGTACCGTATTGACGGCTTTTGTGATTTTATTCTTATATTTGAATAGTTTACAATTAAGTGCCTGGTCTCTGCAGCGTAGTTGGTACGTGCATATGTACCATATTGTGAGCAGCCCTAATAATGTATTCGTTCTTATCAACTAATTAATAATACTACACATTCTCCTTCTTTATCTTATTTTCTTTGTTTCTTTCTTTGTTTCCTCAGCACTTTCTTTGTTATTTGTTGTAGTTAGTCATCGTAAGTTTCAGTTTCAGTCCCAAACTCTCTACTTTGTTTTTTCTTTCAGTTCTTGTCTTTTTATAAATTAACTGTAGGGGCTTTGGCTCCTCCAGATTCTTCAAAAAAAAACTAACTAATAATACATAATGGCAGAAAAACCGACATAGTTGAAAAAATAAATACATGCCTCAATATATAAATAGTGTGTCCAAAAGACACGAGCAGAGTAAACTAGCTTGTGCTTTGAGGATGTGACTCCTCTTCAACTGATCCAAATACTTCATACACAATATTTGGTTATTCCAATCTCCCCACTTAATTACTAGGAAACAATCCCGAATTACAATGTCGGTGGGGGATTAGAAGATGGATTGTATCTAAAATGAAGATGGATGCATTACATCTACTATGTTCATTAATTGATCGATTGTACCGTAAAATCAAGACCGGCATGTGTGATTGATCCTTTCATGAATAAATTGTCATATACGACATACAAGTGGCGAAAGAGTTGGATAATATGCATGGATGGAAAAATGAAATGGTTGGATTGTTTTATACAAAGTTAAATTCCAACAGTAGTGAGCACAGAGAAATAGGTCATGTGAGGGTTCTAATTAAACTATCTTTGAATTTTAGCAGTGTGAACTACCTGATAAATGAAACCACAATGCATGCATCCGTTTGAGCTATATAAATGGAAATCATTGTGATTAGTTTCATTTGTCATTATATTTTTGTTAGCAAGTGCACGCTGAAAATAAAAGGACTACTTGCGCTATAAAAAAAAGATAATTCTCGCAAAAATTAGAAAGATTTAGCCATCAATTTTGTGGCCACCAAGGACCATTGATACTAGTAACCAGATCTAACTTGACTCAACAGTTCACGTTTTACAAAACTTTGATAGCATGAACATGATTGTACCACTCCAAAAAAAATATGAGGATTCTTAAATATACATAAGGGCTCTGCTTCAGGGGAGGTCCTTTACATTTTGCAGAAAAGATTAATCAATTTTAATGTATTTCCATATGTAAAAGAAAAACAGTACTCACAGCCATGTGCACAAAACTTAAAACAAGTGGAACTTTTATTAGTGTTCCTGAATATGAGTAAATGCACTGATAATATTCTCATGCCCTTATGTAAATTCAGGTTCAGACAAGCCCAACCAGTTAACTAAAAAAGGTCTTGGGGACCAAGACACAAAGTGCCTGGTAGAGCCTTGTGGCTATGTGAAATACCTAACATTTTATAGTTGTCATTACTATTTCTGGGTAAAGACTGTAATGCAGCAGCATATCTTGTATATTTGAAGAAAACCTAGTTGGGAAAGGGAGAAAATGGTCATAATGAATTTTGTTCTGGTAACTGCTGTATTATAAATATCCTTCCTGGCACTGATACCAGGACATGATATGCTATTTTATTGAAATTGAATCACATAATTCTCTGTTCACGAGAAAATTCACTCTAGACATCAATAATTTAGGGAGTTAGAGGCAGTTGGAATGAAGCACGTCCAATTCTATAAGTTCCCTTTTATTATTTGTTCAACGCACCTACATCAGCCTATTCATACTCTGCTGTGTGTTCTTGTAGATCTGAGCTACACTGAAAATGATGTAGGTCAGCAATCTCGTTGGATCATTGTGCATTTGGTTTTGGCTATTCTGATGCAGTTAATGAAGTCCTACTGTATGAGAACAGTATAATTCCAATGCAGTTAATGAAGTCATTACTCCGTGGGACATTGGATATGATAGGTGGAATAATTGGCCATTTCACACCCTTAACAGCTAAGTTGGCTAACTAGTAACTACCACTATAAAAGCATGGCTTGTTACTTTTCTCCGTGGTACCACAGTGATTGAAATGTTACTTTCTCCAGTTTAAGGATAACAAATGAGGCTTGTTACTGTGCTTGAAAGAACGTATTGGTTCGTCTCCGTAGTTATTTTTTCCGGTCACCGAAAACACTATATTCCTTTCCCATTATCGTGGACGTCTGCACGCTTGGAGGGATGCAAGATTTCTAGAAGCCTGGCCGCTTGGCATGATGGATCATGCATGATCGCTGGGCAACTGGCCGCATGGCCCCCTGCTTTTCTGGCCGCCAGACCAGAATAGCAGACGGCGCCACGAGAGGAGCGACTAGCTATGACCGAGCGGCGGGCAGGGGCAGCACGTCGCTCACATTGCGCATGAGGGGTGGCCGCCACGCTTGATGGGTGCCGGTAATTATAACTAATGGCGGCATCGACGTTTCACTTCTTAAAAAAGAAATCTAGGAATGGGAGGAAACCACAATCCACACTGGCTGCACCTGTGCAAACTTACATATGAGTTGTCAATTCATTGATCCATTCGCGAATGGTCCTGGTTGTCGCATTTTCCGTTTCCTGGATTTATTACAAGATTTAACAGCATTGTGCTTTAATGGTAAGCGACGTTCCCGTCGACAACGAGTTCTGAGCATCCGTGTCTGTCTTGCGTACCTAGGCTGACTAAACAGAACAGAACAAGACAACCTTTTTATGTTGCTAGCTAGGTTTCACCATACGATTATTACTTTTATTTCGTTAAACTCTTAACCTGATTGTACAGTTATAACTGGAGAGATCAAATGCCACTATGTACATGCTAGCTGCTTGGGTTGATGTGTTCGATTGCTCTGCTATGCTTTTGGACACCAACTGGCACTGCTGAAAACAGCTCATGTCCTTACTTCATTATTTGTACTGTAGCTTGATAGCAAGTTTCATTGAGCTTGCATTTATCTCTTCCCTATTGGACAATGTACAATGCTTGGAAATGTGTGGAAAATTCGGTACTGGTTAGTGATTAGAAACTGAAAATAAAAGGACTATATTAATCCACACCATGTGCTCTGGACAAAGATAAATACTAGACATTCTTGCAAAAGGTAGAAGCATTTAGGCATTCTTGCAAAAAGTTTCCAGCCTCAGCAAGCGCACAAGCTAAGTTCTTGCAAAATATTCAGCAAACTGCGGCAAAAGAGGGAATGAGAACACAAGATCGCTTTGTACTGGCAGCATGACTAAGAAAAACCTCCAATACAAATTTTTACTCTGGTAGTCCTTAGGTGATGCCAATAGAGTTACGCTAATTTTCCTTGCCCATGCACGGTGTGAGGTTCATAAAACCCCAACTAAAATTGGAAAAGTCCCAACAGTAAAGAAATTTTTTATATACTAGTGCATTGAGCATTTGATGTTTTGCAGATGTATGTATGTATGTGACCATGATTGTATTTTTATATTATGTGTATGCCACATGAGTAATCAGCGATTGTCTAATGTTAACAGGCTATAGGTTGGTATATATTGATCTCACAATGGTTTTTATTAGTAGCAGCTGAATGAATTTAGTTACATGTTCTAGCATTTCTTTACACTTGTCCGGGCGTGCATCCCGTTGCTTTGTGCTGCATGCCTGTTGTCCCTGGAGCAGACTCCGGAAAGCAGGTATTGCATACCATGGACGTCTGCTTCGGCCCTGTTCGCTTCGTCTAAAAAACGCTTATTTTTCAGCTCTAGAACAGTGTTTTCCTCTCACAAAAAATCAGCAACAGCCGAAATCAGCTCAGCTTTTTAGACGAAGCGAACAGGGCCTCAACTCTATGTGTATCGTAGCACAGAGTGCTTTGAGGTTCCCGATCTTTGCATTTGGGCCATCCACCTTCTTAGAACAGCACTGATGACCTCCGTCCAAGTGGACACTGTGTCACCTGTGCCTTGCCCTGATCCTTGGCCACAATACCATTCTCAGCACTGACGGGTGTCCATGAAAGAGGTCATGTCCTCTACCTGCTGCGGACAATTGAAACAGGAAGTCAAACAGATAGTCACTCCAAGCTTCGATTGTCATTTGTTTCCGTGATGTGTCCCATTCCGATATTTACCAGACTTGATAAATATAATATTTGTCATGTCTACTTCTCGCCATACTGAATATGTTTTCTAGATTGAATAGTAAAAAAAGGGCGTCTGATCGATGCATAGGGCAGGGGATGAAGCTCCTATATATATGCAAGGGGCCGGGCCATCGATTGAAGAGGAGGACAGAGTCCGACTAGATAAACCAACTACGGATGCAGGGAGAGGACAAATGCTATGCTTACAATTAAATTAAATACTTTGAATTTTTAGGTATTCGTATATCCAATGTTTAAATTTTATTTATTGATGTCCGGCCATCCCCAACAGCATAAGTACTCCTCAGCTACATTATAATTAAGATATACACAACAACACAATACAACTATAACTTGACTTTGTATGAATCAGAATCAGTTTGTACATGTATAGTGAATATATAAAAGGACATGAATACAAGCGTAACTCACTTTGGCTCTCTTTAGCCCCATGTCTCTTATCCCTAGGAGGCCTTCCTCCACTAGCAGGTTTCATCAGCAACTAGTCTGCCAGTTGTGGTTGTCGCAAGAGCGGTAGAAGAATATCGGAGTTGAGATAACCTTTCCTGAGTTGACCTATTCGATTGAACTGAGGACTATGGACAGTCCCTGTCTGTTCTGGGAATTGACCCACTTAACTATACTCTTAGGGCAAGCCGCCCTGTGGTAATTAACTCCGTAAAATCTGTATCAGTATTGAGGCAATTTGGAAATGCTAGACAAAGATAAGGAGACCCATAGCCATCATATTTAATACTAAGAATAAATACCTCTCCTCTCTACTTATGAAAAGTAATTTATAGCCTTGTTGACAGCAGTACAGAAGTGGATACTTTATTTGGTAGGGATGCCTTTTGTAATTAAAACAAACCCTGCCTCTCTAAAATACTTACTTGTACAAAGACTCCAGCATTAATTATGTAAGGAGTAGTCCAAGAACTGGGACTGAAAATCAATACCATTTAGCAAAAATCTCGGGTTTAACCCAGAGTTCTGCCTGAAAGGTTTCCCATTTGATCTTTCAATCCCACCAAAACATAGCTTGGTTGTTCCTGTCCTTCTTCCTTTAAAAGGAAGATCCACTATTTATTCCGAGGAGAAGTTCAAATAGGCCAATTATTAGTCACAGCAAGAGTAAAAGCTTTTCTTTACCTACCAACTACGGGTACCAGAACTCCAATTAAGAATTAAATGGAACCGCCTGCAGCTAGGCCCACCCTAGGCCTACTTTCTACCTATTTCCAGCACCTTAGGACAGTAATGGAGAGTGTCCCGGAAAATAAATATCTCGAGCGAACCAAGAATTACGAGCTTCCTTCCAACCAATGCCTCAAGGCAGACCCACAACAATGACAGAACGCCCAGAGTAATTGACCCGTTTCCCAAGCAGAGTCTCACGAAACCTCCCCTCTTTACCATCAATTACATCTGAAAGTGATTTCTATACTTTATTGTGACCATCCCTCGTCGGTTGCCCGCACCATCTCTGCAGAGCTTAACAAGATAATCCACGCCAACAACCAAAGCCAACAAGCCTTCGCTCAGAAGCTCTTTCTTCATCTAAGCTTTTAGTAACATTAGCTGTCATCTTGGTAATTTCTGGTACACAGAGGACTTTATAGAGAGTAAGAGGCATGGCTGTGGTGGTAAGAATAGATGTACCAATGTGCGTAATAACTAACTGAGCACCATTCCCAACCTTGAAAAGATCCGTACCTTTATAAGGAACATCTGAAGAGAGGTTGTTTTCATCTTCCACAATATGAGTAGAAGCCCAGTTCCGTTGCGCCATGTATTCCGAGGAGACCATTTCGTGCGGTTCAATCCATTTCCCGATCCGCAAACTCCCCGAACGATTAACCGAGGAAATCCTTGACTTCTTCTGAGATTCCTAGAGAGTGAACCCGGGTTCTGTTTGAGGGAAAAGATCCCACTTTCGCTTGAGTGGCCTTTTCAGTTTCTAAGTGGAAAGATAGCTGGTTTCAGATCGGCATCCCATCTCTGAACTTTTGCTTCCCCCTTACTTGGAATGATAAGTAGGTCCGTCCGTAAATCCAGGGACATGTTTAAAACGGAGAGGATAGATTAATGCCGTATTTGATTAGCTCTTGCCCCAGCTGTCGGATGCAGATAGCATTCCCAGGCATCTGAGTTTTGTGACACAATCACTATGCCAAAAAAGCTTATTAGTGACGCGTATTAAGGCTTATCAGTGACGCGTAAAAAACGCGTCACTATTCTTGCGTCTGTGATAAGGGCACATTAGTGACGCGTAAAAAACACGTCACTATTGCGTCACTGATAACCCATAAATAGTGACGCGTGTACCCAATACGCGTCACTGATAACTCATGAACAGTGACGCGTGTACCCAATACGCGTCACTGATAACAATTATCAGCGACATGTCCAGCCAATACGCGTCACAGATAACAATTATCAGCGACGTGTCTAGCCAATACGCGTCACTGATAACACTTATCAGCGACATGTCAAGCCAATATGCGTCACTGATAACACTTTCACAGTGACACTTCCAGCCAATACGCGTCACTGATAGCTATTTCAGAAAATAAAAAAATTACGATGAGTGTATATATATATATGCAATGATCCTATATATACACACATACATCGGTACATCTCACAATATGGTACATTTCACAACGGTACACAGATAGTTCACACTTCACAGTAAGTTCTCATGATCAAAATAAATGCGTATGTTAAGCTATAGGTGAATACATAGAGTGTCCACCAGAACTATGAAGATCTGACGGTTTCTATATAGAATAAATGGCAATACATATACCTCCTAGCTACTTTCCTTTACTCTCAGCTCAATGTAGGCCACCTCCAATGAGAAGGGCTCTCTTGCGGCCATCAGGATCAGCAGTTGCACACTGAATTCTATACCTCCCCACCTGCACAATTGACAAGTAAGAGTAAATCCAACAATGGCACACGATGAAATGGTATCCCTGGGAAATCTGGACTCACTTTTTGAAGTTCTTCAAAGCTGCTGTGTCATCTAGTTCTCCTCTCATGTCCAAAGGATATGGCTCCCCATTGACCATGGTGAATGGATACATCTCAAGAAACGAGAAATCCAAGTCTGCGGATGGATCATAATTCTTATCAACATGGAAATTTGGAAAATAAGGAACATAGAGACGTGAACAATTTTGAATTCACTACAGCTGGCAAATAAACATTTCCCAAATATGTGGTACCTTGGAAGACAGCAAATACTCCTTTAATAAAGTCACCAATTTTTCTGCATGCCTGATCAATAAACAAGGATTACATCCAATGTGAGAAATGAGATAACATGAAATAATTTAAAAAACTGAGTGACCCCTGTCACTGTCCTACGGATCCAAGTTGCTTCAGACATAATAATTTAGATAGATAGGCCTGAATAAGCAAACAACACGACACGTCTAAACAACCATCAGATCTGGCTAAATAACTACTTCTACTTATGGACTCCTACTACCTATCAGTATGTGCCGACATGAAAAAAGGAGTTATATGTATTTCAGTATGTGCCGACATGAAAAAAAAGCAGTTATATGTATTTCAGCACATGCTAATCCTTAAGATTAAATTTCCTGCTAAAAAAGCCCTGGCCAGTCTCAAAGGTTAAGTACTAACAAGCATAGGGAACCCACCTTGTTGATTCAGTCATATGTAGCAGAGCAGAGTTGCAAAAGCTGGTATGCAAATGCTTGTATGCATCTTGAAGAGCCAACGAACCAGTCCTGCATACAAGACAACAAGACAGAAAGGGGACATAAATTCAATAATCTATGTGTTATGCCCAAATCTATATTTGCCCCCCACAAGAACATATCACAAGATTAGAGGCATGCAGGAAATTAAATAATCTGCAGATGTCTCAAATTATTAAATGGGTCACTCCATTCAAAAGAAGCGAAGTTACATGGCTGTATAAACCTGCATAATAAACAAGTCTAAATACTCCCACTAGAGGAAATAAATATTGTTGACTTCATAGGAGAAAAACTCGGTGGATATGACATATGAGCGTAGCAGCTGATATCCAGCAACAAGTTTATATTTCTGTTAAAAAGCAAAGCCAGTTCAAACATCTTCAACACGACAGTGAACTGAGCCTCAGTGAGGTCAGCTAAACCGAGTGGTCAGCCTCAACTATACAAAGAATGGTAGAATAAATTCTTGGAGGCTCACTCAAGACAAAGGATGGCATAAATCTAACACTTGCAAAGTTCAGACTTCACATTTTCAGATTTTTTTTCCTCTAGGGACTCAATGTTCAGTCTTCAGTCTTCACATGTTCATAAATCTAACACTTGGTCAGGTTTTCTATTGCTGAAAAAACACAAACATCAAGTAGTAAGCTGTGCTAAAAAACCCGTTATATAGCAGAGAGCAGAACTGCAGCCAGATAACGATATAAGGTGGAAATTTAGGAGCTACCAACTGGACCTGAACAGAACGAATACATTGTATACATGGGCAAGCCTTTGTCAAACTGCTACTGAACTGAACTTTGGGATGCAGAAGAGACAAAACAGCAGTCTCTCTATTTTTAAATTTAATTCACTTGACATACATTAGAAGATAAATTCACTGTTTCTTCTAATTTAAGAAAAAAACAAGGTAGGATCACCTATCATGTGATTACTGAAATTTCTCTATGTTACACAATTTTACGTTAGTACGTGACCACAACCAGCTAGCTTCCATCGAATACTGAACATTGAAAGCCAAATACCGAGTGTAATTGATGTTTCAAAATTACCAAAGTCCTAATCCACATATATCAATTTATGGTATAACCAAAGTATTGCAATCACAAAATATTGTTTAGAGCAGTAACAGAGAAAGACTTTGCTTCATCTATAAATTCATGCAAGCAGCATCAGATATGCATGGCCTGAGTCCCTGACGTACCCGGTGAAATTCTAATCAGTGTTTTCAGAGGCCATGACATGAAAAATGTATCCTGAATTCTGACAGTAATTTTAAAAATCTAATAAGATATGCATGGAAACACATGCACAGTGACATGTGCAGACAAGTCTTAAACAGTAGAAAGCATATTGACTCAGTATGTAAACAACAGCGAGTGGCAGCTGCAAACATTGTAGAAACTGTTCATAAAACAGAAAACCATTTGCACAGCACAGACAGCCCCCTAATGTAGGGATTGTGCATTTTATATGGCTTGGTCCCTCAGGACCCATTACAAAAAGTTGACCCCTAAGCAACCCTGCCACTGCTAACAAATAAAAACAGGCCATCTCTCCCACATCTGCGTCTTACCATTTCTCTAGAAACAATTGTTAATTACTAATGAGCACGGTTGTTAGCTGCAATGCTTGCTGCATGTAATCTCTCTCAGTTAACAGCTTTAGTTGGCGCATGGCAGCATGTGGTGTAGGTGTAACAGCTTTTTTATATAGTCCAATATGCAGGTTAATCCAAATGTGAAGCCACACGTGATTTTAAATGGCATCAGCTATTCAGTAATTGAACATCAGAAGAACCAAGTCCAGATGTTAGGACTTCAACTAGTGATATGAATCCGAAGCTACAACAATGAGGACAGATAAGAAATGCTAAAGCAATCTAAATTCGAGCCAGCACAAGTAGTGATATGAATCCGAAGCTACAACAATGAGGACAGATAAGAAATGCTAAAGCAATCTAAATTCGAGCCAGCACAAGCAATTTAGAAGATTGACGTGTAATGATTGAGGAATCACCTGTAGTCTTCCGAGGCTAAAAGCAATTAGAGCCTAGCCAGCGTCAAGGGAAGGGAAGAAAAGCAATCTAAATTCGGGCAGTGGATCTAAGGCTGCCTACCTACTGGGCTGACGTTGTGCCCCCACGGCGGGGAGCACCCTCACACCTGGAGAACCCCCATTGGGGCTCGGCCACGCCGTCACAACTCACGCTGGTGAGAGCCCCAACAGATCCGGATGTAAATAACCGAATAGCTTAAGTTAGAGATTGGGGCCCTAGTGCTTAGGTTTGCACAGCGGGGAGACAAGAGAAGGGTCACTCGTACCTGGTGCCCTTCGCTGGTGACGAGCAGGCACCATGATATCAGTGACGCGTCCAGACAACACGTGTCACATTTACTACATGTGACGCGTTTTCTTGAGAAGAGTCACTAATATTTCTTATCAGTGACGCGTTTTGTAGCGAAGAGTCACTAATAAGCAACATATCAGTGACGCGCCTGGATAACATGCGACGCTGATATTATCAGTGACACGTTTTCTTTGCAAGGGTCACTGATATATTGTTATTAATGACGCGTCTTGTTCCTGGGGCATGGGCGACAACTTATCTGTGACGCGCCTCGTTAACCCGCGTCACAGATAGACTATTTGTGACACATTTTGTTTCTGTGTCACTAATCGAGATGTCACTGATAGCCATTTCTGGCATAGTGACAAGAAATACGAGGAAGGTGCTCAACCAAACATGCTCTCTATGACTCTATATGGTTCCCCGTGGTAACCATATTTATGGCTTTTGTACTATTATTCTTATGTTGAAATAGTTTATTAATTTCAAGTGGTAGGTCTCTGCAGCATAGTCAGTATGTGCTTAGGGGAGTTTTTCTGTAATTTATTATCCCATCTAAAAATGGATTCCTTCTTACTAACTAGTTAATAATACTTTACTACAGAAAAACACGATTTTCCTTTAGCATGCCCATAGGTTTTGCCAATACAGTGTGTGGACAGCACAGATTCATCAGTGGAGGAGCCATGGTGAGAAGTCAGTTCACCATGAGGAGGATGCGAACCTCGATATATACAGCTCAGGACTCTGATTCTGTATAGATTGTTGCCAGGTCACCTCGTTGTCTAAGAAGATACAAGAACCAAACAAGGCCGTGCTATTTGGTTGAACGCCATGCAACTCGTCTGATGTGCCGTGTGTAGAGAAATGCATGGGTAATTGCACCGATACAACCAATTTGTATTTAAAAACGGACTATTATAACAATCGCACAATGCTTGTTGAACATGGGATCACATTTCACATATTAGGTTTTAAAACAGAATTACTTCCTGTGAGAAATCAATTCATCAATCGTAATGTTTTCTGACGCAACTAGTAGGTTGGAGTCTTCGAGAAACATTTTAAGTTCAGTGAATGTGTGAGCACAGAGGAAACCGAAGAGAATGTACTCTATTTTTCTTTTGGTACAGTACAGGTAGAGCCACATTATGCTAAAACAGAACTGACTCATCCATGGTCGGCACATGGACAGAAGGTAAAGAAATTAAAGGCTGGGCATCTGCATTTTGCCCATAACATTGTCCACCATTGGTGTAATAAATTAAGCCACAATGGAATACCCAACCAGACGTGCAAACATATATATTGCTCAACAGCTAGCTAGCTAGACAAAGTAGGATTTTATTTTAGTTTGCCCAAATGTTCAAACAATATGTGGTATTGACAGCACTGTATGGAGGATAAATGTTGAGAAGGAGAGGCAGCAGGAGAAGGCTCAAGTTTTACCTCCATATGCAGGTCACCATGATGAACTATTGAACTCCAACACATATGTAGCAAATAATGGCATTATGTAGTACATTCATATGCCAGTGCACCAACACATTCTTATCTCTCAGGATATGGGAGCGAGATGCACTGGCAATGTAGAGAGTGTGACCCTGTCAATTCCATCGTCTTTTTTCCTCTTCACAACCACAATAGATGTGTGATAATCCACGGTCTGCTTGCAGATCTGATGTTTACTAACTATGTGCTAGGTTAGCATTCTCATTTGAATGGTACTGGTGGATTTGCTGTGCCAAGAAATCTAGAATTGTGATTGTTTAATGAAGTCATTATTTTTAATTATGTGAGTTTAGGTGTAGGTCAAATTACTCACAACTGAAATGGCTAAACTTGATAACTACCATCAATTATTTTCTCTCTTGCGATGACAGAGGAAACAGGGGAATTGACCTTTTTCGGTCATATTGATCCTCTACTCCCATATCCCCCATATATGTGTGGCAAAGTAATGAAGATTGCCTAGATTATTGGATTAGATTGGCTGAGAGGCCTATAAACCTAAAGTAGATTTACAGGTATCAGGGCAACCAGCCCAATCCGCGCCTAAGTATACCACAAGATCAGACTGTGGAGAACACTACTACAAAAAACTTAACCGTGGCGGCCATATTTGATTAACCGCGGCGGTTTTTCAAACCGCCACGGAGCTAAGGTCACGGTAAATCAGGCGATTTACCGTGGCGGTTGACTGCCCGCCACCATAAATCACGAAAAAAAATTGAAAAAGCCCAGATCCAGGCCCGTTTAGGGCTGGATCTGGACCTGGCCGCCGCCGTGCGCCGCTGCCGCGTCATCCAACGTGGAGCCTCGCGCCGCCGTGGTGGTTGCTGGAGAAGACGGATCCGCCACCGGGGAGGCCGGATCCGATCTCCCGGATCCGGCCACGCCGCCACCGGATCCGCGCACAACGACCTCGCCGGACCTCACAGAGGAAGAGGAAGGGAGAGGAGAGGGGCGCCGAGCGCCCTGGCCGCCGCGGGGACGGGTAGCTGCGCCACCCTAGCGGGCCGCGGGACAAGCAGCAGCGCCGCCCTGGCCGGCCGCGGGATGGGCAGCAGCGCCGCCCTAGCCGCCGCTTAGACGGGCCGCCGCGCCGCCCTTGCCGGCTGTGGGATGGGCCACCGCGTGCCCTGACCGGCCGCCGCGGGCCCTGGCCTGCCGCCGGGCCGCCTTGGCCGCCGCCGGGACTGGCCTCCGCGCCCCTGGCCGGCATGGGGACGGGCCGCCGCGCCCCTGGCCGGCGCGTCCCTGGCCGACGCCGCGCCCCTGGTCGGTGCCACACTCCTGGCTGCCGCCAAGAGAGGAAGCCGTCTGGGGAGAGAGAGAGAGCGGAGGGATGGGGGAAGGAAGTTAATGAAAACCCTAAGTGCTTAGTTATATATGGAGATCGATAGTGGGCTAGTGTGGGCTAATGGGTTGGGCCTGATTTATGGAGGCGGTTGTATTAGGATGACCGCCTCTGTTAATGATTTACCGAGACGGTTACGTTATAATAAACCGCCATGGTTAATATATATTAACCGTGGCGGTTTTTTTGGTTGCCCGTCGCCATAAATCTATTAACCGAGGTGGTTTTTTTGTAACTGCCTCGGTTAATAAAAAAGTGACCGCCTCGGTTAATACCGGCATTAACCGAGGCGGTTATCCTCCATGCCCACTGCGGAAAAAAAAGAGAAACGCCTCGTAAAAGAATTTTTGTAGTAGTGGAAGCGCGTAGCATAGAGGTAACTATCGCTTATTTAAAACTAAAATCAAATATAAGGATAGACACATGTTTATGCACTCGTGCTGGTGCATCGGAGTTTTTCTATTGACTGGTTTTGGCTAAAACTGAAATGAGCACAAAGTCCTTTTAAAAATGGCTTTGAAAATCAGTTTAGAAACAGGGGAAAAAAAAACTTCTCTTTTTCCGTCCCTCGCTTTCTCTCTTCTTGGCCTGAGGCCTGCTCCAACCCAGCCAGCCGGCCTGCTCACTATATATACGCTTTCCTTCTTTTTCCCCTCTTCCACAGCCTAGTACATTGGGCCAGCCCCCCTGAACCACCTCTCCTCTCTCTTACCAGTTACCAGGTAGGCCCCAGGTGTCGGCGCCTTTCCCATCTCTCCCTTCAACCCATCGATCGAGCAGAGCCCCTGATGCGCTCAGTCTGCCGTGCAACTGAGCGAGCCGCTCTCTCTCCGCCATGGCCGGCATGAGCCCGAGCTCCACGCCCAAGCCCCGATCATCTTTTTTAGACTGAAAAAGGCTGGATTTGAGTTTTTGGGTCAGGGACTTCATCGGATGATATAACTCATCAAACAATGGAACTCTTGTCTTCAGTAAAACAGATCTTCACTGGCAATTCTAAACTGTAGGACCACAAAATACTTTGTACTGGTGCCTTTATTTGGCATACTGCTAGTGTTAAAAAAATTATTACGCTAGTGGAAAATGTTTCTGTATTAGTGATCTCAGCCACGTGTCAGCTATTCACGGACTAAGTAGCCCATGGTTTACCATTTGTCGGCAAAATTGAGTGACCGAGATTTATGGAGCAATAATCAAACAAATTCTAAAGTTTCTAGTTCCAGAGAATACAATGGGATTAGGGTCATTTGATCTCAAGCTTATATCATATGGCCTATCATTTTTGCAGCGGCTATTCAGGCTCCGTCCTGGGGGGACCCTGATTGATCTCTTCCTGCTTCTAAAATATGACAAGTCCTTTGTGCGGTGAGTTTCTCGATCGCCAATAATGGTGGCGAGGATGTTCACCACCACACCCGATCATTGGCGTCAACACCATACGTCCATATCACCTTCCACTCAAGCATCTCCATGTCCCTTGTGGCTGCTGTTCACGCAGGACGGCAGACAGCCAACCTGATCAACAGCGTGCATGACTGCAGCGACTCTACCAGTTTGTCATGTGCCCCGAGTACTTGCCCATGTTCATCATCACGACACTGGCAGAGGTCATGGCGAGCTAGCGAGTCACTCTATTGGTTGGGAAAGGTGGTGGTGCAGAAGAAGTTCCCATGCATCCCCATATGTGGTGCACGATCTTCTCAGCAAGCCTTGACAGTAGTCTTCTTGCTTTAGACCATGAAAACGGCAACAAAATGGATTTGTTGACAAACATAGCCTCTTTCCTAGACGCCTCACATTCCTATATATAAACTATATATAATGATTTTCGTATGTATATCAAATCTTAATGTCTTGAGGATATGCTATTGTGTAGCTTGGATGCAGAAAGCAGAGACTTTTATTTTCTAAGGTGGCTACCCTTACAACTAGCCCTTCCTACAATAAATAAGCCCCCTTTGTTCTTTTAGCTGTGTGTATATTAAATATCTAAATTATTTCCATTGAAAGCTTGCCTACACCGTTCTTTTAGCTGTGTGCATAGTAAATTGCTAAAATATTTCCATGGATAAATGGGATATGTTTATTATAGGACAGTAACCACAGAGAGCATAGTAGCAACCAGATATCTAGCTTAGCAGAGAACAACCTTACTCTACAAACCAAAATCAATCTCAGAAAATTTGGCAAGTAAATATACTAGGTCTGAAATGATTCCAATGGTTCTCAACTCCTACAGGTCAAACCATTCCTAAAACTTGAAAAGTGGGCATGCATTCAGCAAAAAATACATCACGTCCTTATCCTATCCATGATAAACCGGTGACCAAGTGCCAGATATGTTCCCTTTGCTGGATCTGCTCCAGCCTTCCCCAATGTGGTCTCCTTCACTGCCGCTAGAAATGGATCCCATCATCGATGGGTGATGTGGGGCACGACCTCCCAAGCTGTGCTGGACCCATGGGTGCCGCATCATTCGTCGCAAGAGATAGTGAACCGGGGTGGAGCTGGGGGCAGGAGAGGCCCGTCGTGGCGGATGACAAGAGGAGACGAAGAGGACACGAGCTTCTTACCGGTGACTCATTTTCGTATACAGGCAATGGGTAACACATAATCTGTGTTGGGAAGAGTCCCTGATATGTCTACATATTAGTTATGCGTCTAGGCAAAACACATCACCTTTGTTATGTTTTGTTGGGATGCGTTTAGACAAAACGTGTCATTTTTGTTACCAGTGATGAGTTTTGTTTGGGAAGTGTCACTGATACCTTGGGCATGGGCACAGCAACTAATCAGTGTTGTGTGTCGTCTACCAGCGTCACTATGTATTATTAGTGACGCGCTTGAACTCTGAGTCACAAATTGAAGTGTTTCTTTGGTGCTGTTTTTGGCATATTCCTTGTGCCCTTGTATGGCATGTGCAATATGCTACACGTGGCTCACTCAGTTCGGTTTAAGAAAAAACTTAAGGGCAGCAAGTGTCAGCAAAAGTGCGTCTCCACTTTGGTGTAAATGTACGAATCAGCTCCCAACAATTTTGTGCCATTATATATATTGGCTCAAGCTCACCATGTCGCTTAAGCCATATTGTTTCTGTAGCTGTGTACAACATCCATATGAATTTGTGATGCGTCAGCCATACAATGGGAATGAATAGTGTTGGGAGAAGAGCATTTTGCTCGAGAGGATGACTTCGGATGTTTTTGCACGACTCTGCTTCCTGCCTACAGGAAAATCACATGTGCCATTAGGAAATTGTGCTGACACCTCGTTTTGGGGAGATCTTCGGATTGGAGTGGACTGCCGTCCTCGTTTTTGCACTAAGAAGGTTGTCTCAGTTCAGGAGGTCTGCTCTACTGTGCTATCCAACATTCTTGACCCAAGACTCTCTGCGGCAGCCTTAAAAGATAAATCGATCCTCTCAAGCCTCTTACTCTGTGTCTTCCTATCCCCTGAACTAGATGAAAGACGCCTTGCTGTTTCATTGGGGTAGAAAACAAGCTGGTGGCTGGAAAAGCATTGAACCTCCAAATCTAAATTCTTTGGATGGCTATACTGTTTGTCACACCCGCACGTGGACATAATTTAACCTCAACATTTACGTGGCCCTGCCAGCCTGATAGCTGACAATTGTATATCTTGCTTAGCAAGATGATTAACAAAGACAAGTCGTGGATACAGAATTCTTTTTGGAAAAATACATTTGTTCGCTAACTTATGTTGGCCTGTTTTGATCCACTACCTACTCTCCCTTGTCCTATAATATTTCGTAGGTTAAGGAGTATCATATCGTTTGTCTGCCTTATCCACTGTTCACACTCGTGACAATCATCAATGGACCTGACCTTGTATATACACCTAAACTAGCTGTTTGCCTATTAGCTGCAATGCAAAGTCACCAGAGCATCCATGGAATCATGAGTCTTCTAATGAAACATATAGATGAGGTATTTGTACCAAACTTACCCAATTTGCAACCGGCTCTCATTGCTTGCTATGGTTTGGTTGAACTAAATTCCTTAGTATGCACCAACAAATTTGGTTTTTATCAAATTTTGAGCATGAATCCTACATAAATGAATAAACGATGGTTACAACTTCATTAGCCATATCAGACGTGCTACTAGGACACACGATTTTCATGTAAGCAAAACCTCCCAAAAATATTTCTAAGGGAGATTCAATAAGGAGCCTACTATGCAGACTAACACTGCAAACATATTATGGTGTACTTGACTGATCTTAATAAATATGACAACCCTAGGGATATACAGGGTGAAAACTATGGTACACCAATGCATGAGGTTGCAGTAATTATTATATTTTGCCTACGATGTGTTAACATATAATTTACAGTTGTAGTTTATACAAAGAACTAGCACATAATGGAAAAGACTATATCATTAACAATTCATTTAATACAATGTAAGTACATGGCTAAGAGCTATGAAGGCAATCCCACACACCATTTCATAAAGTAAATGACAATGTGGTAGAGCATAGCTTGCCATAACATTTGGGAGCATACATTTATACTTCATTAGAATGCACAGATATCAGACCTCGGGACATCGCCAACATGAAACACTGTCAGAGTAATAGCCTAAAAATAAAATGAGAGATTCACTTGCTACAATAATGATTTTAATATAGCAGGTCTATGACAGGATTTTGGTCCAGTTAGGCAATATTCAAGATACAGATGTACGCAGTGTATATAATAATCGAAGTAAATTTTACTTATATGTGTTCCTAAGCCTTATGAACGACTCTACATTATTTCACTCCATAGGATTTTTATAAGTGCTAAGAGAAAAATGACATGCTTTCCGTTCACTAGCTAAATCATGTTGAGAGTATATTGTTCATTGAAATTTTATGTGAACATTTTATACATAAACTGAAACTTTGTATTTCGATTTGGTTCTTGTATCTTAAAACTATTTATGACATTAGCATCATCAATGTATACATTTTAGTGCTTTTTATTGGTCATAAAAAATATTTGGCATTAAATTTGTCAGGTTCAATTCCTTATTGTGTAAATGATATAATGTACAAGAGGGTGGAAAATGTTAAAGTTTATACCTTTATAATTTTCTGCTTAAGATGAAACACTGTCTCTAAAGCAGGTATAAGATTTGACTGCTATCCTCAGGCCATCCTAGACCAAACATAAGTTAGAATAGTGTGATTATTTCAAATTAAAAGGAGATGTCTCAACAAAGATAAATAATAAGATGAGAACACTGAAAGAGTTCAAGTTATGAACCGTGAGTGTCACAATGGGTTTGTAGCCAATTTCTTCAACAGCCTTTTCACAACTAAA
Organism: Eremochloa ophiuroides; assembly: GCA_038502445.1. NCBI lineage: Eukaryota > Viridiplantae > Streptophyta > Magnoliopsida > Poales > Poaceae > Eremochloa > Eremochloa ophiuroides. The sequence goes on along the minus strand of JAHLJS010000007.1, from coordinate 95,599,890 downwards.
TGTTCTGTTGAGTGTCACATACTTAACCCTTGCTAACGTTAGCAATTGAGGATGTTGATGGATTCCGAAGTGGTGAAGTAACTTGTATATCAACTCCAAGACATATACTATTGGCATGATAACCAGTGAAGGTATTCTTATCTTGAACGGTCTGCATCAAAATTCAATATCTTAGAAATCTAATTGTATTAGAACAATTGAGTGGGTACGTATCCCTTCCCCCCAAAACTGACACTAGTACATTAAAGCTCTACGCAGGCGGTTGGTAACACATTTCTAAAGGCGTTTTTGCCAAACACCTGCGGGAGAGGCTTGCAGAAATCAAAGACCTCCTACAAATCAAAGACCACTCCCCAAAGAACATCTTTTTAACCTGTGGATTAGGCAGAGCCATCTTCAGAAATGAACTCCTTCAAGGTCAATAACAGGAACTCTATCAGATTCTACAACGTCATACTTAAGATTCGTTTATGCACCCGCTTCCATATCATTAATGCTAGAATCTGGGTTTGCTCGATGCTCATTGTTCTCAGGGTAAGGGGAGTTTCAGAAACTATAGCTACCGTAAATTTTTATCTAAAATGGCATATAATGAAGGATGAGTTAAACTTGAAAATACATGTAAACATGTATATATGGGTTGAAATTGATAGTTCTAAACAAGAAATATATATGTATAGACAAGTTGTACCAAGATTACTTTGAACGTGTCCCAGGTTTTGAAATATCTCAAACTTATACTACTACAGAAATGATTTTTAGAGATGGACTCTGTTTTTAATGACAACTTGTAGCATTCCATATCCCATAACCTGTAGTAGGTAGCTCATATGGCCCATGTGTGCTTTAGTTTGTTGCCTTTAGTGCCACCTTGGAAGTTTATGTAACACCCTGATTTTTGCATTTTCTAAAATAGATAACATTGATTCTATTATGCATTTTTGTGAAGCATTAATCCTTGAAAGATGATTATTTTTATAAAATTAAAATCAAATATGAGGAATTTGAAACATGTATGTGCACTCATGCCTCTGCATTCTATTTTCCTCATTTTGGTCTTGATTCGAATTTAAATTGAAATTAAAACGGATTTGAAAAATGGTTTGAAATTTTGGTTTAGAAAATGAAACGGAAAAAGAAATGAAAAGAGGATCTCACCTCTCCTCCCTGTCGGCCTGTTGGCCTGCTGGCCTAGCAGCCGCCAGGCCCAACTCCCCTCCCCTCTTCCTTTTCCCACGCGCGGGCTTGCTCTCTCCTATTAGGCCGGCTCGGCCCAACAGCGGCGTCTCCCTCCCTGTCTTCCCTCTCCCACTCACTGGAGACTGGGCCCCGCCCGTCAGCCCTCGTCCCCAACCTCCCGCTCCTCTTTCTCTGCTCGACCGGAGCAGAGCGCAACCGCCGAGCCGATCGGCCCGCGCCCACAACCGCATGCTCCACTCCCCCTCTCTCGCGCGCGGCTGCGCAGAAGGCGTTGCCCGTTCCTTCCTCTTCCTCTTCCTTCCCCGCCCCTCTCTGTTCCTCTCCCCCGGCACCACACCACACGTGCAGCAGAACAGCGCCGCCGTCGCCATTGCGTGCGCAGCTCGAGCTCGTGATTTCCAAAGCACAGGCCACCTCGAGAACCACCGCTACCCTCTTTGGCTTTGCAAGGACAAACGTAGCCTTCCTGAACTCTCCCCACGTCGTTTTGGTGACCGCAGCGCCGCCCGCCGCGCTCACCTGAGGACGCCGCCACCATTCTCCGTCACCAGCCACCCTCCGTCCATCTCCGCTTCAATTGAAGCCATAGTAAGCTTCTCCTTGCTCGTCTCATCCTCCCCGTGCCTTAATTGTTGCGAACCGTGGCCCCTAGGACCCTGGCCACGTGCGACAACGCAGGGGCGGAGCCAGGCCCTTTTGTTGGGGTCTGCAGACCCCAATGATTTTCAAAAAACTAGTGTAAATATGATGTTACTAACTATAGTCCTATAGTGTAGATCCTAAGTGACAAGGTTGATGACCCCAATGACATTTTATGCTGGCTTCGCTACTGCGACAACGGACCTCAGCCGCTGGCCATGGCGGCCGCCACACCTCGCTCTTTCCCCGGCCCCTCCGTGGCCCTATCCGAGCTCGCCATCACCTCCTCTCTCTCTCTCTCTCTCTCTCTCCCGGTGCATTTGGTTTGCCGATTTGAAGCCTGGAACTCCGAAATCGTGGACTCCAGCGAGCCACCGGCCAGCAGCAGCCTTCCTCTCCCTCCCTTTCTTTAATCCTGTCCATCCATCGTTAGACCAACGGATCAAAACAGAAGATACCCCTTCGTGGGCATTTTTGTTAAAGAGACTCTGAACTTCATCTTAATCTACCCGCCGTCCTATGCTGAATTCAAAATCCGAATTTCCTTTTTATTTATTTTAAATCATTTAAACTTCGCAGTATTTACAAAATCGTCAATCACCATATTTCGTGCTTTTTAACTCCGTTTTAAACCATTCAATTAATCTATGTGTTAGTAATGTTGTTTAACCTGTTCAGGGCTTTTGAATAAAATAATAATTTAGTAGTCTACATGTTTCTAGTTTTCACGAATAAAAACAATCTTACATTGATCTTTTATGAATAAAAATATAATTATTTTATCTCGTTTTGTAGGTTCAAATCTATTTTGTACTAATCTAATTTAGATGTTTCTCTAAAATATCTTATATATGACTTATTTAAAATTAATAAGGCCTACAGTTTCTCTTTTCTTTAGAAGTTAATCTTTCGAAAGTTGTATCTTTTTAACCATAGTTTCGATTAGCGTGCTTCTCACATCTGTGTTCGTAGCAGTGCGTAGATTAGTCTAAGACCTTTTCAATCCTGTTCATTGATTGGTGTAATGTTCTAATATAGTTATGTTTGAATGTTGTGCATGTCTATGTGGAAGATTGTTTGGTGTTCTATAAACATTGCCGAGTCGGTGAGCTATACGAGGTGATCAAGAAGCATTATTTGATGGTTTGGATCAGAAGAAAGGATCTCAATTTAAGGCAAGTATAGCATGGGACCCTCCTTGTTACCTATGCACTTTAATTACTTAATCATGTGGATGTGTCTAATATTGTCAACCCTAAGGACATCCTTGATATTGATACTTTGATTCTTGATTCCTATGGGTTAATTGCATATGGGTAGAGATGCTAGTGCTTAACTAAATGATACATGATGAAAATCGAATGAATGATTATATGGAACATTGGAAAAACATGATGCCCTTAACCCTCCATAAGGACTTATCTGTCGGCAAAAGTTGGAATCGAACTTACAGTACAACCGTCGGGGCTATATAACTTTGGCTTTAGTCAAGTATGGTGACTTTTCTGGTTTGTTAGTGGTTACCGAAAGGCGCATAAGGAAAGCCTCGGTTGCAGAATGGCTTCTTGTCTCTCATAGTGTGTACGGTGACTGTGCCACTTTATTAGAGGGCCTCCATTCGCCTAGCTGCTTAAACTTGACGGCTTCTAACTTTTTAGAGAGAGTCATTTGAAAGAGTTCATAGTGAACCCTGACAACCTTCCTTGAAGTGGGTAAGAGGTTGGCCGCCTTGGGGAAAGGGGGTAAATCACGACTCGCGGTGAAAGTGTACAACCTTTGCAGAGTGTAAAACTGGTATATCAGTTGTGCTCACGGTCACGAGCGACCTGGAAAACTGAATAGAATAGATGGATCTTACTTAAATCTTACATATGATCATGTGGGTATAACTTGGGGGCTTAAGCACAACATCATACAATTAATGGTTAAACTTTGACTTACTAAAAATGCTATTAGCAGTAAACCAGTCTCAGCCTTTGAGCTTCATAACCCCATGTTATACTTGTTAAGTACGTAGAGTACTTACGCTTGCTTTACCTTCCATTTTTAGATAAATATACCAGATGGGTACCGGATTATCAAAGTCTGAAGGAGTTTAGGCTTGTGATTAACCAGTTAGTTGTCCCTGTTGAAAGCCCAAGTGTGGTGTTTTGATAATTGATGAAACCTTGTTTGCTAATATTTGCTCTAAGTGTTTCATAAGTTAAATTAGCAAACATCAAGATGGAGCAAGGTGACAGGGTTGGTGAAGGTCACAAGAGAGAGGCCATGACGGCGTCCATGCAAACGGTGTAAGTCCATCATTAAGAAGGAGTCCAAATGCTTCATCCATGGAGAAAAGAGAAAAGAAAGAAAAGCTAGGAGCTCAAGGCAAAGGTATACTTGATAGGAGCTCATTTGCTTTTGTTCATCAAGACCCTATAAAGAGTTATCACATTTAGGATAGACATCCGTACTATCAAAAGGGGAAACTCGTTTAAAAAATGCAATTGTCAAAATGCCGCTAGATTCTTACACTTGTTGCATACGCATGTAGATGCTAGTGGGTACTAACAAAACCCATGAAAAACTATTTGGAAAGTCTTATCATACGTGCACTAAGGTGTGGTACACTTTGGAGTGTTGGCACATTTAGAAACAGGGTGGAGTTTGAGGGGTAGAGAGGGTTTGGATTCAGCGCCTTTCGGTGTTGTCTCTATGGAGAAATATACACCGGACGCTAGCTCAAAGCATCCGGTGCCTAACCTTGGAGAGACTCAGTTGTCAGAAGAGCACCAAATGCGTCCGGACGCTAGAACAGTGATCACGTTGCGTCCGGTGGTTTCAAACGCGTGTTCGGCGTGAAAGTGCTAACTCTGCATTAGCGTATGCACTGGACGCTGCTTGTCCAGTGGCATAGCACCCGATGACGAGTCCGGTGCGTCTAGGACCTCTCTTGATGCCCTCTAGAATCGCGCCGGATGCTGTCAGTTCCGCGTCAGGTGCACAGCTGACGTGTCCAGTGTGAGCTCGACCATTGGCGCATGACCAATATTTTCAAATGTCTAGTACACGTGTCTCACAACCATACACTGGACGCTGAACATCTCGCGTTCTGTGCTATTGTATGAGCGTCTGGGGCTCCCATAACTAGTGTTTAACGGTTGTTTTTGAAGTGGGGGTTATAAATGTTGGAGTGGCCGGCTTGTGCTCTCTCTCTTGGCCATTCTTATTGATTCTCCAAGCTAGTGAGCGTCTCCAGTCCTCTTTCACACGTCCTACCTGATTGCAACACCAATTTGGTGAGATTGGAGAGCATCAGGTGCATTGCATGAGTGTATTTATCTAAAGGCACTTGATAGTTGGATTTCACAGCGGATTTTCTTGTTACTCTTAGAGTTTTTTTGACTCCTAGACTGCTTGGAGCTGTGGGGATCGTTGAGGGGAGTTGGTGATTGTCTCTGCCTCCGATCGGTGAAGTTGTAAGGGGTTCTTGAGCCTTTTCCGTGGCAGTTCGTGAATTGTCTACTCTAGTGGATTGCTCGTAACTTGTGGATCCCCATTTTGTGTTGGTTGTGTGGTTCTCTTGAGTGGAGTTGGCGTGTGATGCCATTTAGCGCGTGAACCTCCAAGTGGGTGTATCGATACAACGAGAAGTGGCTTATCGGGAAGCAAGTGAACCTCGGTAAAAAATCATTGTGTCAATCTCTTTGTCGAGGATTTCTTGTATATTGTGATTTATCATATTGTTATTCACTTCTTTACAACTGGTGGTATAACAATCATCACTCTACTCTTTACATTCTTGTATTTATTCGTGTAGAAGTAAACTTGTGTAGTTGCTCACTTAGGTGTAGAATAATTTAGAAACTTAGTCTTCTTGTTTGTGATTAGAGACAATCGCCTAGAAACGGTTAGGTAACTTGTATTTTCTAGTTGGCTAGCGCAAAACTAGCTTCGCCGCTTAGTTATCTAACCCACTTGTGTCTTAAATGTTGTTTGTATAATTTTTATAGGCCCCTCTATCCATTTAGGACCTTTCACCTATGGAATTGGAGTCTTTGCCTGAAGAACGGAGCGTTTCCGTGGTCTGCTAATTAAGGTTGTATTCTTTATATTTATGCCTTATTTGTTAAGCATTGTCATCTGATTTAGTCCTTATTTGTGACTATATGAGAGATTTGACTTTCTGGGCTCTCATATGGTGTGCATTTTGTTTTATCCTTAAAACCAGGTGATAGTTTAGAAGGGTGAGGGTACCTTATAATTATTATCACTCCATATGTACCACATCCATATTAAAGTTTTGACCCGAAGCGTGGACAAAAGAGTAAAGGAGGCGCTACGCATATGTAGGCCTATTGCACGTGCCGAGCTAGGAAAGATAAGCAAATTAATTTTGACACTGAGTGTTACATGATCCTACCAAAAAAAAAAACTCTATGTATTTCTGGCTATCTCTAATGACGCCCTGCCTCTATACACTTATTTACATAAGCGATGGGGAATATGACTGCCTCTAGATATTTATTTTTAGCATTAGTTGGAAATGTGCCTCGCCTCTAGAAATACGTGCGGCATAAAAAAATCATAGATAAAGGCAGATGAAGACAGTCTTTACTCAATATCGTAGATCTCGAAGACAACATCATTTTATCATATAAAGAAAGCCACTTTTTTAATTTTTCAAATGATCTTGGATGGACAAACACCCTAAAATAAATGAGATCTAAAACACTACACCTCTTTTTTTCCTTTAAAATAGTTTAAGGACCAAAATAGATAATATAATCCTCATGAAAGAAAATACAAAATTAATGGTGTATGCAGGCCCATAAGTGGTTACAGGTGACTCAATGGTGTGGAGGTTTTGTGAAAGTCAATACAAAACAATGGCAACCTACACATGGTCATCCTAACTGACCTAGTGTCTACATTCTGAATTTAAAGTATTTTTGCTATTTTATATTATTCATTTTTATAGGCTGTCGACCAGCTGTACTATCTCTAAAAATTGATTTCTATGGACCTTAGATACCATTCGATAGAAGCCATTGATGTCTAATAGAGGCATGGAAGTGAAATATTTTTCCCGTCTCTTCTAGAAATGAATTTTTCACAGCTTCCATATACTTGTTCTATAGTTATGTGTAAACTTCCTTATTGCACCACCCCCATTTCTAACTCATACTCTGTCTCCACTATTGTTCAACTTATTTGTAATCATATTCATGGCTATAAGCCTTAGGCATGGTCACAATGTCAGCCTTGGGTGTCATTATTATTTGAGACTACTATGATGATTCACCACAAACTGCTCATGGCCTATAACACCCCGTGTCAAAAATATGCTTATATGGCCTAGCTGCTACTGTGGAACAAGCCCCCATATCATACCGTCTCTCTTACACTTTTGTTCTCGCTTCATATAAAAGGGTTCGCTCCACGTCCACATGCAGCAAGGGTTGATTCTCTAAGGTTTTACATTCATCCCCCTTCCTTAAGGGCCACGCCCTCTGTAGTTCACCACATTCTAGCTAGGACGGGTTGATGCTCTAAGGTTTTACATTCATCCCCCTTCCTTAAGGGCTCACGCCCTCAGTAGTTCACCACATCCTAGGACCACCCCTTGGTACATCTCTCCATGGGTACATGCAACAAGGATTGATACTCTGAATACCATCTATGTAACACCCCTCATATGCATGGCACCTCTCTTACACTTTCATACTCACTACTTGTTGAAGAGATAAACCAGAGGTGCAACATTAGGACTGGCAAGGATTATAATAAGCTGGTCCTCACGCTCATAAACTTCCATGGTGGTACTCAACCCACCAAGTACAGCCATATTATATGTATCACATGGCCACATGTGTACTAACATTAGAAATACTAGCAGGCTAAGATGTTAAATGTCCATATAATACATTTGCCTATTTACTTGTGGTTGAAGATTAGGCAAATCTAAGATTTTAGTGTTATAACAATTTTACAATAATATAGTCAAACAAATATGTCGTAACGAGTGACATGAAGGTTGTAACAATTTGACAATAATGCAATGAAACAAACTCAAACTACTACATACCTCATTATTCTATCCTAATTTCTAAGGAATTGCTGGATTCCTAAGTAGAGTACCTATACCAACTAGAACTTTATCATCAAAAATATTTATAATATCTTTGAGAGATAAGTACTCTAGATATGCTTCGATTTTTATTCCAATAAACATTTTCAAAACGCGATGCAATATAATTCTATTGTCCAAACATAAAAATGCAATCCACACAAAGTTGTTCTACCTAGATCCAAATCCTCATAATTACTTCTTGCTGAAATGTCATACATCTGCCAGTATTTGAGGATGGAATGTTGTATGTACAAAGAAGCATAAGGCTATGAGCTCACACTGACAACATGATTCATGACATTATAGAAATCATCCACAATGAATAATTATATATCAATAAATGTACTTTGTCTAGATTTCGGAATGAATAATCTAGAGAAAGTTTACCTTTTGTACCCAAGTTCAGCCCTAACCATATAAAAATAAACCCACAGATTTACTGGTTCCATGTTAGTTATAAAGTATGCCTACAAATGTTTTCATATGTCAATGAAATATATTATAAAAACACATTATGATATGGAGTGGTAACACATACTTTGCCTCCACTGATCTTAGCACCCTCTTCTGTTGAAACAGTCTTCTCGGCACAGAGGTGACTATGGACCACATTTTCAACATAAACGAAATCATCATAGTTATTTCCTTCACCAAGAATAAACTGCAACCAATACAATCGGTTATCTCCATATAATATATATGTACATCCATGGCAGTAGGGGAGGGTGAGAAGGAGGGTCACGGGTGTGGTAGGACCTTGTATGAGCTTTACTACCATGGCTATGGCAGTGGAGCTCTGACGAGGCCCTACCACATCGGAGCTGGTCAGTGTGTGCGAGGGCATGGCCGAGGGCAAGGATGACAGAGGTTGATGGGTGGGGGCAGGAAGCTGAGCAAAGCGACGGCGACTAACCAGGATGGCGTGGGAGGAGGCAAGGGTGGGAATGAGGACGGCATCTGTGAGGAGGAAGAAGATCAGCTCACGCACAAACAAATACGAGGTAATAGGACCAGGGTCACGCTCCCGTATTGTGCAAGGGTCGTCCTTTAATGCTGTCAAATAAAAACACTAACAACTATTTATGGATTTCATTACCTATGTACTAATCCATTCTATAAATTCTAGGCTACATCAAGGATAGTAATATTAAATTTTAAACAAGCCATGTATACTTCCTTACATGTATTCTTCCATAGCGATCAATAATTGGTATCACATGATCACCAGGACCAAAAATGTTACCAGGACGTATGCAACAAGTTACAAGATCATTTATGCTGTTCGCCTTCAAGACTAACTTCTCTTCTTCTGCCTTGGTTTGTCCATATGCATCAGGAAACTGCCACTAACAAAATTGCTGTAAAAAAATAGATTTTGACTATACCTTTAAAAGTTTGTGTAGTAATAGCACGTTAAGAACCCGTCATTGTCTCTTTTCACAACTTGTATATATAATTTTCATTTTTCTCTAAGAATGTGGATAGTATATCTGAAGAAGTAATATCCTTTAATTATTATTTTGGGTGTTGCATACTTTCTTTGTGCAGTGTGCTTGAATTAATCTTAAAATCCAAACCTTATCTGGGTATGGCACTGATTCATTGACATTGAAAAGTCCATGAAATCCATCAAATACAACAGAACAAGAGCTGGTATATATAAGCCTTTTCACATTGCAGATCTTACAAGCATCAATCACATTTCTGGTCCCTGTGCATGTATAATATAAATCAAAAGCTAATTAATTAAAGACCCAAGGTTATATGCTATGATTATAAAAATGATAAAAAATTATCCAATACATAATATCAACTGATGAGTTCAAAGTAGTAGTTATATAAGGGATCGGATTGGTTCAAATTAAACTTTGTGAAATGTCATAAATTTTAGGACTAGACTGGATACCTCGTTAGAGAGAACGATTCTACAGTAAAGGGTACATAATAGCAATCAAATTTACTCTCATTATGCCACTGAAGGACAAACATGGACAATTGTGCTACTCACCCTTGACATTGACCTTGTAATGAAGTTCCAAGTTGTCTTTGCTAGGATCTGCAGCAGCCGTGTGGAAAGCAACATCTATCCCATTGAAAGCTGAACGTGAGAAAAATTGATCTTACAAAACCAAGATAAATTTACACTTGATAAATTGAGATATCAAAGAATCAAAACTGTTTACAAGTACCTATTGAAAACCTGTTTCTAGATATGGTTGGATTATTAGGTGGCTAAGCTCAGAAAATTGAATTTCTGGATTTTGTTTTCAAATGGAACTAAAATAAACACAATGAGACAAGTATACTTGTTAACCACTGTGGTTGCAAGTCACAAGTGACCCGTTTTTCCCACAAAATATCCCGCATGGATTCCTAAGGATTCGAACATGAGTTCTCCACCATCCAACCATTTTTTTACTATCCCATTATATACTTGCATAATGTCATAAGTTTGAATAATTTTAGGTATATGCTTGCATAATGTCATAAGTTTGAATAATTTTAGGTCCTTAAAATGTGTCAAACTTATGAGATTATGCAAGCATATATCACTGCCGTGTGATGGTTTGAACTGATAGTGATAGGGGTGGCCACTACTAGGTGATTAGCGTTCCACAAATATGCTGGATCCTAGACTTAATCTGGCCGTGATAAGAAATAACTATTGGCTTCAGGACAAACCGGCAGTTATGTTCCGACAATGATTGCGATTTCTGTCATTGTGGTGGTCAAATATCCACAACTAGAAGCCTACAAACCCAAATAGCAATGTATTTTAATTCGACCTAAGCACTTTGATAATGCTATGTAATCGTCTAAAATGTCTGCCAGAGGCAAGAGTATACTATATTATCTTTAGCATGAAGTATATCTTCACCTTTGATAAGCTCATCTAGACTGCAGACATCCACCGAGGAATACACAGCGCGGCCGTCTTGGAGGGCGTCTCTGAGGAGCTCCTCAGTCTCGCCTGGTTCAAGCTCGACAGCCGGGCCAAGGTCAGTGACCCACACAAACCACTCGAGGTGCCTAGCCATGAAACCCCGGCCACCGGTCACCACGCACCGCCGCCTCGCCTCCTGATGGCCACCATTGTACTCTGGAAGAAACTGCGACCCCATCTTGATAATATTGTGTGCTCTCGCTATTGCCTCCCTGCTGGTCTATGCACGTTTATTTATAGCCAATTTAGTCAGTGATTAGAATCAGTTCCGATTAAATGGGCAAGATCATGTTCCAGAAGTACCTTTATTAAAAGAGGTCATCTGATCAGCTAGCCAAATTGTCGGCAACACATTACAGCTGATCAAATCTGCATGCTTCGCAAGGCACGTTATAAGGATATAATTTGTATCTATAATTGTATCAATGATGCAATCATGGAATACCAGCAAATCTAGCTAACCAATGACGGATGCCGTCAGGGAGTATAAAAACTAGCTAGGCTCCTATAGATCGACTAGCTTGGACGCCAGCTGTGATTGTCAGTTGAAGACATGTACAGAATCAGTGTTGCATTGGATAACTTGAGCAAGTGGGAAACAAAACAAAACTTACATTGGTTGTGTCGATTTGAGGATATCCAATAAGCCACCACCCTTTATATATATGCCCAAGGAGGCTGCTCTTTCGTATTAGTTATTTTTATCCAAATAGCTGGCCTCCTCCAGCTTCTTTATTTCAGTTTTTTACTAGATTAGAACGTGCCTAATCAAAAGCACAGATACTTAACCAAGAAGGAAAAGAGTCTGATAATTATATCCTGCAGTAATCATCCTGTCCATGCTGTTTGTTCAGATCACAACCCGTGAGTATTTTTAATGTCTTAATAATGAACACAGCTGCCTGGAGAGACCAGTTTAGAAAGTAGAAGAGAATGAAAACCAACAGATCAGACGGCTACTCCTGCAATGAGTGGGGACAGGTAGAACTGCTTAGAAGGTTAAATTGTTGCTTGGGTGATCAACACCTATGACAGGAATGGAATAGCTTAGCATGTAACTAATTAACAAGGAGAATTGACAACGGGTAAGGCAGTGACCAGAGTGCAGCACAAGGAGATATCAATGCAATTTGTTTTGCTCTCCTCCAAAAATGGTTACACTGTACAGAATCAACGTTCTGCTTTACCAGGCGACTGCTATGACAATAGAAAGGGGGACATAAGAACATCTTATTATTAGTGGAGGCAATGAAACTTTTCAAAGGCAAGAACATACTTTGGAAGCATATCATGGACACTACAGATCCGGCACACTGAGCGGAGTGCTGCAGTAGCTGTTAAAATGAACTTCGACTCCGAACAGGATTTCTTCAACCAGCTATGCCGAACAGAAATGGTGCAAATCAGTGATGCAATTAAAGAAGAAAGATGAACACATCTGAAACCAATTAAATAGCAGAGCAGGCTAAATAGCGTACCGTGAATTGGAAGGATGAAGAAAGCCAAGCGCAGGCTGAAAAGTGAAAAATACAGAGCAGTGCGGAGTTCCTATCGACGCACCAGAGGCCAGAGCAAACCTAACCTCCATCCAATCGAGAGGACAGCGCAGTGTTAACGATTAAATTCAGCAAACTCCATTATTGTCCTCTCGGACATGTCATTAACGCAGCACATGCACATGTCTCCTCGGAGTTGGACCACAGAGGCCGTACATTATTGTCCTCGGCGGATCTTCTTGGCCGGATGCCTCCATTATTGTCCTTGGTGGCAGACGCAAGGCCGCCGGTGATGACTTGGAAATCTTGAAAAGGCAGCAATCTGCGAATGTAAGAGCAACTGTGGATTAGTAAGATACGTTATGTCAGGGCAGTCCCAATGGTAATTAATGACCAGTTTCTATCTCTATTAAATGAAGGTGCCACATAAGCATAACGCTGATGTGGCAGTCTATTTAATGAGGAAAGAGAAAAAAACACAAGAAACGGTTTCTTCGTGAAGAAACGACTTCGACTCTTGAACCGAGGCGGATGGAAACGACGTTTTCACCGATGGAAAGAAACCGGTGGTTTCTATACTCCTCCGCGCTCCTTCGATGGCCGCCGTGCGCGCTTGCCTGTCAACTGCTGCGCGCGCTCGCTGGCGAGCCTTGCTGCCGTGCGCTTGCTGGCCACGCGGCCGCGCTTCCTCGCCCGCACGAGCTCGGCCGCCGTAGACGAAAGGGACGGCGCTGCAGAGAGGCCGCGATGCCGCTGGAGCCGCACCGGAGCTCGCGCCCTAGCCCACCGGAGCTGCCCGCGACGTAGCCCGCGCCCTCGCCGGAGCCACGCCCGAGCTTGCGCCCTAGCCCGCCGCGTCCGTCAGAGCCACACCCGCCAGAGCCGCACTTCCTCGCCCACGCCGGAGCCGCGCCTGAGCTCGCGGCCTCACCCGCCGTGTCCGCCAGAGGCCGCGCTCGTGCCCTCACCGGAGGGCGCGCTGCCCGCTCCGCCGTGAACTCATCAGCCACCTCGCTCACCGGTGACCGCACTCGTTAGCCACCGTGCTGCTGCCTGAGGAGGAGGAAGCCATCCGCGCTCGCCGGAGGATGCTCGCGTGCTGCTACCTGTTGTTGGCTACTGCGCTTGCGTGTTGCTTGCTGCGTCCTGCTGTGTTCACGTGGTGTGTGGTGCTGAGAGAGACTGCTGCCTTCACTGCTGCGTTCACGTGGTGCTGAATGTGTTCACTGCTGCGTTCAGGTGGTGCAGGAGGCTGAGAATAAAATAAACTTAATATTTATTACACCATAAACTTCCATTGTGTAGGATAGTTTGTACATTTAGATTTTTACTGACGTGGCTCTCTTGAACTTCATAGATAGTTTCTGCCATAGGAACTGTTCTCATGAACAACACGCGCAACAATAAAAGCAACAGTTTTTCTTGCTGGTGAAAAAAAACAAGAAAAAAGAAGTCCTTACAACATACCTCTCTCACCTTAAAAACTCGAACATTAGACTCAAACTCTAAAAAACCATCCCGATTTCTCAAGATTTAGCTATGGTACCACATCAGCCAATCGGACTATCACGAATGTTTACAGAGGTCAATTAAACTTTGCAAAATATTTTGAAATATTTTTTTTCAAAAACCAATCAAAGATCTTTTTTCAATAAAGGTACGTTAAAAATAATGAAATCTGATGTATTATTAAAAATTCGTTGAAATTTTGTTTTAACCTTTTTTCTAAAATCATTCCGCTCTGACCAATAGCTTATCAGGCAATTCTCCCAACTCAACCTCACCCAAAAAAAGAAAAAATTCAAATCAACCCAGCGGACTACTTGGATAAGCCCACCACATCTCGTCATCCACCGAAGCTCGGCCAATGTCTTATGCCGCAGCCGCAGAACTCAAGAAAAGGAAACCCTCTCGGCAATCTCAGTCGCGTGTATCGCTGTTGCCGCCTATGCCTTCTTTGGCCATGCATCGGACTCCCCTGGTCAGATTTGTGTCCCTTGCTGCTAGCTGTCAAGCTAGATTGACGACACCACTGAAGTGATCCGGTATGGGCTAACGGCAGGGGCAGATATTGGGTGGCAGGGCATTCATGCTGGTGACAATATAGTCATACATGACGAAGCACACATGCATATGAAAATGGCATAGATAACAATCAAATAAAAAAATCAGTGGTAATAAAAGCTAAAAAACTGAATATTACAATGAACAAGGAACAAAAAATAGTTAATTCTCTGTCTCTAATCTCCACCTCGTCAATCTAACTCTTAGGCTACAAAAAAAAGAACAATGCTATGGTACTGCTTTTACTTATTGAGAGGTATAATACCACAAATAGATCTCAGCCGCAATGTTTCTTTATTTTTTTAATTAATTAATTAATCTAGAAAAGGTAAAAGGCTCAAGTCCCGTCATGACAGGAGACACAAGAGGGCGGCTGGCCCCCTCCTTGTTTATGCACTGCCGCACCTTCCTTTCATGTCACTGCCGCACTCACTAATATACCTAAATCAAGTAAACATATATCTATAAATAATGCAAAATCAATTATATGCCAAATTACATACTGTCAGATCATACACGCATCAATTAAATCTAGAAAAAAATATTTTATATATCAAAAACTTTCCTTGGTCATCGTATTTTGTGAAATAAAAAATCAAGTAAATATATGTTACCTCCTTGAAGGTAATAGGTGATTGTAACTGTCCGATCGAAAAAATAAACGGCCAACAGTCTTTTGAGAGTACCAATGATGGGCAAGCGAAATAAATATGATAGCCAACGGTATAGATAACAACGGTATAGATAGCCACCAAATAAACATTTTCAAAGGTAAAAAATGCTAAAAACTGAATCTTACAAAAAAATAGAAAATTTAATTATTCCTAAGTCTCTAATGTCTACTTGAAAAATTAATTATTAGGCTAGAAATAAAATCACAATAATAAAAAAAGAACAATGGGAACGAGAAAGATGGCAGGAATACTAAAGGCCTATTTAGTTGGCAAAAAAGGATATGAAAAGTCAATGTAACACGCAGGGAATTTTTTCCAATAAGTGTCCAATCATGACCCAAGTAGACTCATGTCACACCCGGTTTTAAGGATAAAACCGAATACACACCATATGAGAGTCCAGGAAGTCAAACCTCTCATATAGTCACAAATGAGGATCAAAATCAAATGACAATGCTTAATACATAACGTATTATTATAAAGAAATACAACCTTAAATAGCAGACATCGAGAACACTCTGTTCTTCAGGCGAAGACTCCAATTCCACAGAGACAACTGACTGGTTGATCACAAGCCTAAACTCCTTCAGGTGCTGGCAATCTAGTACCCATCCGTGATTTTTGTCAAAAAATGAAAAGTAAAACAAGCGTGAGTACTCCAGTATTCAACAAGTATAACACGGGGTTATGAAGCTCAAAAGGCTGACACTGGCTTACTACGATTAGCATTTTTAACAGGTCAATATTTTAGCATTAAACTATATTATATTATGCTTAAGCCCCAAATTATTCCCACATAATCATACAAGAGATTCCATTAGTCTATGTAACCTTCCTCGTCATCATTTTCATCCTCATCGTCATGTTGTCACCATAAGTCATCCATATCATCAGTAACCAAGCTATTCTGTTCAGTTTTCTGGGCCACTTATGACCGTGAGCACGACTGTTATAACAGTTTTACACTCTGCAGAGATTATACACTTTTACCGTGAGTCGTGCTGCCCATATACCCGGATCAATTACTCCCATATCACTTCTAAGGTGAGCAGGCAGGGTGCACTATGAAATCTTTCAAGGGTCCGTCTAACAAGTTAGGGACGTTAGGATTCCACGGTAGTCAGATGTAGGAACCCCCATTCTAAATGGCACAATACCTTCACAGCTATACTCATAAGAACAGGGCCGGTCCTATACCCAAAGTGGCAAGCCCCTTTTGTGCCATAAAGGTAACCTCTAACAAGCTAGACAAGATCCCCATACTGAATTAAAGCCAGAGCCATATAGCCCTCACGGTTGTACTGTAAGTCCCAGCTTTTGCCGACAGATAAGTCCTTAGGGAGGGCCAAGGGCATCATGTCCAAAACCATGAGCTTTCTTGCCCGATAGTCCATTTATTCATCAACAATCTTCACCATTGCTCCAGATAATCATTCACCAATATATGATCATGTATAATTAGATTAAGCACTAGCATCTCTACCCATATGCAATTAACTCATAGGAATCAAGAATCAAGGTATCAATTTCTAGAATGTCCTTAGGAGGTCGACAATATTAGACACATGCACATGATTAAGTAATTAAAGAATAGGTAACAAGGAGAGTCCCATGCTATACTTGCCTTACTCCATGAACTCTTGCTGTCTTGTTTATTGAAGTATTGATCTTGATCACTGTTGAAAAGCTCACCGTCTACTCGGTTGATCACACATCACATTCACACATCCATATGCATTCATGCACAAGCAAACAAGAATATAATTAAGAACAGTACACCAACAGTGAGAAAATAATATGAAAAGTTTATAAAAAAGATTCTACGTCTTGCTGCGATCACATCTACGTGAAGTTCACGAAAATCGGAGCTAAAACGTGAAAGATATGAATTAAACGAGGTTTCCCTATGGCATTTTAATAAATAAAAATTAAGCAGAAAATTAAATATTGCAAAGATGACTAACATAGTCTTTTACACGTAGCTTATCAAATTACGAGCCTAACGCAATTTGAACGGGTCAAATCTGAATTAAAATGAAGTTTTTATGGGCAAAATACTCCAGTGGCAAATCTGTAATTGCTTTGAAATCAATTAAATTCGAAATAAACATTCCTCAGGAAAGATTACGCTTTCACAAAAGGAAAACACATTCTTTTTTTGACAATACGCATATCTATATTAGCTTGTAAGGAAAACATACAAATACACGTACAAAGACCGACGCATACAGCAAGGATACAGGGAGAACAACCGACCTACGCAGAGGCCCCTACAAAATATGGAAATAACAAACAGGTCCCTTGGGAGCTTTGCAACCTCACGAACCGCCATCCAATGCCGGAATCCACCGCTGCCGAAGCCGCCAGAGGACGCCCGTGAAGATAGCTGGTCGCCGCACACCAAGACAAGCGCCATCGCACCAAGGCTTTGAACAAAGCCGCAAAAAAAGACAGCCACAAAGGGAGGCCAAACCACCAGTGTGGAACTTCGGCAGGGGAAGCACCCCACGCCATCTTGGCCTTGGATCTGAGCTCGTTGCCGAAAGACGACGAAAGAAGAGTCCAGATCCACATACCTGATAACCACATACGCACCTCCTCTGCATCCCAAACGCCGTAGCGTCGTCGACAACTTCACTGCCGGCGAAACCACCGGACGGACCAAGCGCGCCGCCAGCATCGTCACCTCCCGGAGATGCCGAACCGGCAGACCGCGCGGACTCCTAAACAGGAGCCGGCCAAGCCAGACTCGACGTCCACGAGCTCTTCGCCAGCACCGGAGTAGAGCACCGGCGAGACAGGGAGGACCACGGGAGGACTTTATTCCATGGCGTCGTCGTCGCCGCCACCTCGACGCCACCGCTGGACACCAAAACCTAGAAACCCTAGAGCCGCTGTTCCCACACCCATCCTAGGGCCCAAGGGTCGCCGGAGGCGGAGGAGAACGGCGACCTCATCGGCGGGAGCACGAGTCGCCTCCGATTCGCCCCTCTCTACTGTAGCCCTAACCGTGGAGAGGGGAAAGAGCCGGCTCCCTTCGGCCGACGATTTGGCCTGAGGAACACACATTCTTGGATTACGCCTAGGGATGGCGGGTTGAAAATAGAAAACTTCAGGGTCTCTTTAACAAAATGCGCAGCGAAGGGGTATGGTTAGATTTGAGCCATTGGATTAGAATTGGGTGAAATCGGGAATAGAAGAGAGGGAGAGGGAGAAGAGCATCGTCGCCTGGTCGCTACTTGCCGCGGCGGTACGCCATTAACGGCGACCTAGAGCTCGCCGGCGCTACGGCCACCGTTTGGCGAACTGAGGGCACCGAACGAGATAGGACACGACTGCGAGCTCGTCTAGTGGCAAGACGCGGCTGGAGAAGGAGTGCAGAGTGGTGGCCGCCATGGACGTCGACGCAAGGTCACCGGTGCGCGCAGAGACGGCCCTAGCGGCCATTATTCGTGATGTTAAAGGCATGGGGAGGAAGGAGCGGCAGCGGGGAGGCTCACCACGGGTTTAGATCGGCCGGAGAAGAACGGAGAGCGGCCAGTGACGAGTGGGGGCGGACGCCGGCTTCCTGCGGTCGTCGACGGTAGTTAGCAGTGGAAGAAAAAGGAAATTGGAGGGTCTGGTGGCTTCCTACTGACGCGGCGGCGCCCACTATTGCCTCAATTAGGACGAAGAAGCGCAGGAGTGACTGCTCATCGACGTAGAGCGGTCGATGGCGGTGCTGCTACTTGCGTGCGGCTCTGCACGTACGGAACCAGAGAAGGAGTTGGGAAGAGGAAAAAGAGAGCGGGGGCGTTTCCTATTTGCACTCGCTAGCACACAAGAGGGAATTGAGGGAGCGGGGCGAGATCGTGGGGCGAGCGGGGCGCAGCGACGGTTGCGCGCTCTGTTCCTCACGCAAACAGAGAAGGAGGCAGTTGGAGGGGAAACAGCTGACATGTGGGCCGCGCTGTCAGTATGTGAGAGAGGGGGCGCTGCGGGGGTCTGCTGGCTGGTTGGGAGGAGGGGGTTTCTCATTTTTTTTCTAAATTGATTTTTCCAAAATGTTTTCAAACTCTAATTTCCAAAACCATTTGAATACATTTTATCCTTGAAACACAATCAACATCACAAAAGATTTATGCAGCAGCATGAATGCATCAATCATGTTTTTATTTGATTTTAGTTTTATCAAAATATTATCTCCCTAGGTTTTATGATCAAGAAAATGCATAATATATTACATATTAATTATTTTAGAAAATAACAAAAATCAGGGTGTTACAACTCAAAAGATTCGTCTCGTGAAAGACAGGTAAAAAGTACAAACATGCAATAGCTGCTACTTCATTTAATATTCTATGCATGCGTAAAGGACAATTGATGTGATGGGGAAGATTCCCAATTTTTTGGAACTAGATGTGGTAGGAGATCAATACGTGGTTGAAAACATGGAAAGAACAAATTACATTTTTAACTAGCTGACTAGAAATATGCCATAGAGAGAACAAAAGAAATGACAAAGACAATAGGAACATTAATTTGATATTATATGGAGTCCAAGACTATCACGATTGTAGGAAGAACAAACAATTAGAATTATTTACATGGTAGTATATGTGATCATTATGATTTATGTCCTTGAATTAGTTTTTAACTTGCCTGAATTTCCAATCAAGTTCAAGGAGCAAGTGTTTGGCTCGTCCCTAACTTATACAACATATTAGTATATCATGTTCTAGGCTGCACTTATTTTAGTTTCTTTTCTGTTCTCTACAAAAATTGCACTTGATTGGATGTATTGACTCCTTGTGTTATCTTCTATGGTTTGTGCAATATGCTACATGTGGTTCACTCAGTTTGGTTTAAGAAAAATGCCGGGTGTAGTAGTATCTTTTAATTCCTTTTAGAATTCACTCTTTTCAGTTCAATGCTCAACTTTTATGGGTGGCATGTGTGAGCATAAGAGCTTATCTACTTTGCTGTAAATGTGATAAGAAATCTGCCACTCACTATCCTACAAACAAAAAACAATCTCAGAAAATTGGGCGAGTAAATGTACCAGGTCTGAAATGACTTCAAGGGTTCTCTACTCCCACAGGTCAACCCATTCCTAAAACTTGAAAAGTGGCATGCATTCAGCCAAAAATACATCACGCCCTTATCCCATCCATGATAAACTAGCGACCAAGTGCCAGATCTGCTCCCTTTGCTAGATCTGCTCCTGCCTTCCCAGATCTGGTCATTCCTTCACTGCCATGGTGGCAGTGGCGGCGGAGGAGGAAAGAGCGGAGGTCCACGGTGGCGGATGCAACAAGAGGAGACAAAGGGGCTGGATGCGGGAGTGGTGTCTGGACTTGAGTGGGGAGATGGGGGCGGCCATGGAGGCGATGGAATCTGGACTTGAGTGGAGATGGGGGCGGCCATGGACATGAGTAATATTTTTGGGCCCGAGAGGACCTGGCTCTGTGACTCGTCTTCTTGTACCCAAGACACGAGTGCTTCTCACCAGTGACTCGTCTTCTTGTACCCAATGGGTACTACATAATATGTGTTGGGAAGAGTCACTGAGATGTCTACTTATTAGTGATGCGTTTACGCAAGACACAACACTTTTGTTATGTTTTGTTGGGAAGAGTCACTGATATGACTATATATCAGTGATGCGTGTAGACAAAACGCGTCATTTTTTTTACCAATGATGTGTTTTTTTTTGGGAAGAGCCACTGATACCTTGTCATTACTGACACGTCTTGTTTTTATGACATGGGCAGCAACTAATCAATAGCGCGTGTAGTTTACAAGCGTCACTAAGGTATTATTAGTGACGCGCTTGAATTCTAAGTCACTAGTTGAGGTGTCTAGTGAAAACTGCACCAAGGAGACACCTCAACTAATAAAAGCCGCAGCACTCAGAAGGTTGTCTCAATTCAAGAGGTCTGCTCTACTGTGCTATCCTACATTCTTGACCCAAGACTCTCTATGGCAACCTTACAAGACGAATCAATCCTCTCAAGCCTCTTACTCTGTGTCTTCCTATCCCCTAAACTAGATGAAAGATGCCTTGCTGTTTCATTGAGGTAGAAAACAAGCTGGTGGCTGGCCAGTTTTACGAGGCCTCCTCCGAGTCTTATCCAAAGACCCATATTGGAAAGGCATTGAATCTCCAAAACTAAAATTCTTTGAATGGCTACTGCTTGTCACACTTGTATGTGAATATAATATAACCTCACCATTTACGTGGCCCTGCCAGCACGATAGATGACAATTGTACATCTTGCTTAGCTAGATGATTAAAACAGTGGTAGATACAGAATTTTTTTTTTTGTAAAAAACATCTGTTCGCTAACTTATGTTGGCATATCCACTACCACTCACTATGCTAGAGAAGCTTATTACTGACACGTCTAGACAGGCATTAATGACGCGGAAAATTGGCATCAATGATGTTGCGTCTGGGATATGGACAAATCAATGACTCGTAAAAACGCGTCACTGGTAATAAGGTACCAATGACGCGCATTTAATAAACGTGTCCCTAATAATGAGTTACCAGTGACGCACATTTAATAAACACGTCACTCATAAGGGGAAAACACATCACTGATAATGAGATACCAATGACTATGCTAATAACCTGCGTCACTAATGACTATTTAACAGCGGCACATGTTGGGAAAATGCATTACTGATAACAATTCTAAAAACAAAAAAAATAATAGATCTCTGTCATTATTTACAGCAAAATTACAAACAAATCCAAACTGTTTCAATACAAGATCCACTTATTCAATACAAGATTCTCAATTTTAATTCCATACATGTAAGCCAACAGGGTTGCAAAAAAAGACTCCGCCGTGCTAGGGCTGTCGAGAAATAAAGTTTAGCAAAGTACTACCATGGCTCCTATGAAGATGCGAGTGTCCTTGCCAGAGTCAAAGTACTCGTAGTTTGCTAGCTAATGGCTACTCTCCCTTGTCCTATATAGTAAGTCGAGGAGTATCGTTTCTTTGCCTTATCTACTGTTCACATTCGTGACGATCATCAATGGACCTGACCCTGTATAACACATAAACTAGCTGCTTGCCTATTAGCCACCGGGTAAAGTTACAAGAGCATTCATGGAACCATGAGTCTTCTGATGGAACATATAGACGTGTTGAATTGTTTGCGTAATGTCTGTGGTATTCAGAATGCTTGTAGCAACAAATTTGGTGTTCATCAAATTTTGAGCACGAATTCCACGTAAATGAATGAACGGTGGGTACAAGTTCATTAGCCACATCAGGCATCCTACCAGGACACACAATTTTCAGAGACAAATACTTAAAATAACCTCCCCAAAAATATTTGTGGGGGTGGTTTATGTAAGCAAATGCTCCTGAAAATATTTCTATGGGAAGATTCAATAAGGAGCCTACTATGTAGACGAACACTGCAAATAATATAGTGTACTATATTGATCTTAATAAATATGATAACCCTAGGGATATACAGGGTGAAAACTATGGTACACCAATGCATGAGTTTGCAGTAATTATTATATTTTGCCTATAGTTTATACAAAGAACTAGCACATAATGGCAAACACTATATCATTAATAATTCATTTAATACAATGTAAGTACATGGCTAAGAGCTATGAAGTCAATCCCACACATCATTTCATAAAGTAAATGAAAATGTGGTAAAGCTTAGCTTTCCATAAGAGATGTATGAGATGATACATTTATACTTCATTAGTATGCACAGATATCATAGACCTTGGGACATCTCCAACACGAAACATTGTCAAAGTAATGACGTGAAATTAAAATGAGAGAATCAATTGCTACATTAATGATTTTAATATAGCAGGTCTATGATAGGATTTGGTCCAACTAGGCAATATACTAGATACAGATGTATGCAGTGTATATCTAATAATCTAAGTAAACTTTACTTATATGTGTTCCTAAGCCATAGAACGAGAAACATGTGGAACCAAGTTAACACCATATTTCCTCTACATTATTTTACTCCATAGGATTTTTATAAGTGCTAAGAGAAAAGTCATATACGTTCCGTTCACTAGCTAAATCATGTTTAGAGTGTCTATTGTTCATTAAAAATTTCCTGTGAACATTTTATACATAAACTGAAAATTGTATTTCAATTAGGTTCCTATATCTTAATATTATTTACTACATTAGCATCATGAATGTATACATTTGAGTGCTTTTTATTTGTCATAGAAAATATTTGGTATTAAATTTGTTAGGTTCAAGCATGCGACTTTCCTTATTGTGTAAATGATATAATGTACAAGAGGGTGGAAAATATTAAAGTTTGTACCTTTATAATTTTCTGCTTAAGATGAAACACTACCTCTAAAGCAGATATATGATTTGACTGCTGTCCTCAGGCCATCCTAGACCATACATAAGTTAGAATAGTGTGATTATTTCAAATTAAAAGGAGATGTGTCAACAAAGATAAATATTAAAATGAGAACACTGAAAGAGTTCTAGTTACGAACCATGAGTGTCAATGGGTTTGTAGCCAATTTCTTCAACAGCCTTTTCACAACTAAATGTTCTATTGAGTGTCAAATACTTAACCCTAGCCAATGTTAGCAATTGAGGATGTTGATGGATTTCGAAGTGGTGAAGTAACTTGTATATCAACTCTAAGACATATACTATTGGCATGATAACCAGTGAAGGTATTCTTATCTCGAAAGGTCTGCATCAAAATTCAATATCTTAGAAATGTAATTATATTAGAATAATTCAGTGGGCACGTATCCCTTCCCCCCAAAACTGATGACCTCCAACAAATCGAATATCACTCCCCAAAGAACATTTTTTTTAACATGTGGAGTAGGCAGGGCCATCTTAAAAAAATGAACTCCTTCAAGGTTGATAACAGAAACTCTATCAGATTCTATGATGTTATACTTAAGATTCGTTTGTATACCCGCTTCCATATCATTTATGTTAGAATCTGGGTTTGCTCGATGTATGCTCATTGTTCTCAAGGTAAGGGGAGTTAACTATAGCTACCCTAAAACCTTATCTAAAAAATCGCACATAAGTATGAGCTAACTGTCAAAATACATGTAAACATGTATATATGGGTTGAAATGGATAGTTCTCAATAAGAAATATATATGTATGGACAAGTTGTAAGATTACTTTGAACGTGTCCCAGGTTTTGAAATATCTCAAATACTACTATAGAAATAATTTTTAGAAATGAACTCTCTTTTTTTTTAAAGACAACTTGTAGCATTCCATCCCATAACCTGTAGTAGGTAACCCGTATGGCCCCTGTGTGCTTTAGTTTGTTGTGTTTATTGCCACCTTGAAAGTTTAGAAGGGTAAGGGTTAGCGCATAATTCTTATCGCTCCAAATGTAGCACATTCTTATTAAACCTTTGACACGAAGAGAGGACAAAAGAGTAAGGGAGGTGTTGCGCTTATGTAGGTCTGTTGCATGTGATGAGCTAGGCCATATAAGCAATTTTGACATGGAGTGTTACATGATACTACCAAAAAAAAAAAAACTCTAGGAATTGATTTTTAGAGGCAGTTGGTGTTTCCAGCTATCTCTAAAAATGCCTTGCCTCTAGACATTTATGTGTTTCAGCTATCTCTAAATATGCCCTGCCTCTATACACTTATTTACATAAGCGATGGGGAATTGATTTCTAGCATCAGTTGCAAATGTGTCTCGCCTCTAAAAATATGTGCGGCATAAAAAATCATAACTTTTACAAATAAAGGTAGATGAAGACAAACTTCTCTCAATATTGTAGATCCTCAAGATAACATCATTTAAGCTCTCAAAATTTTGATTTAATTTGTCATATAAAGAAAGATACTTTTTGAAGTTTTCAAATGATCTTGGATAGACAAACACCATAAACTAAATGAGATCTAAAACATTACATCTCCTCTTTTTTCCATTAAAATAGTTTAAGGGCCAAAATAGATAATATAATCCTCATGAAAGTTAATACAAAAAGGATGGTGTATGCAGTCCCATAATTGGTTACAGGTGACTCAATGGTGTGGAGGTTTTGTGAAAGTCAATACAAAACAGTGGCAACCTACACATGGTCATAGTGGCTGACCTAGTGATTACATCCTCAAATACTTGTTCTATAGCTGTGTAAACTTCGTTATTGTACCACCCCCATTTCTAGCACACATACTCTGTCCCCACTACTGTTCAACTTCTTTGTAATCATACTCATGGCCATAAGCCTTAGGCATGGTCACAATGTCAGCCTTGGGTGTCATTATTATTTGAGAGCACTATGATGATTCACCACATAATGCTCATGGCCTATAACACCCCGTGTCCAAAATATTCTTATATGGCCCAGATGGTATCATAGCATCTCTCTTACTCTTTTGTCCTCGCTTCATGTAAAAGGGTTCGCTCCACGGCCCTATGTAGCAAGGGTTGATAATCTAAGGTTTTACATTCATCCCCCTTCCTTAAGGGCTCACGCCCTCGGTAATTCACCACATACGTAGTAGAGGCCTAGGACTGCCCCTTGGTACATCGCTCCACTGGCACATGCAACAAGGGTCGATACTCTGAATACCATCTGTCCAACACCTCTCTCATATGCGTAGGTCTTACACTTTCATACTCACTACTATTAGAAGAGATAAATCGGAGGTTCCATGTTAGGACTGACATGGACTATAAATTGTTCCTCACCCTCCTAAACCTGAAAGGTGGTACTCAGCCCACCAACTACAACTATGGCCACATGGACTAACTTTAGAACTACTAGCAAGCTAAGGTGTTACATGGGCACATAATAAGCTGCTTTCGATGACGAGGCCGATAAATTGATATTACGCGATCGTTACTGTCCATCTTTTGAAGCTCTGCTCCCTAAAGAAAGGGAGACTTTTTTTTGGTTTGGTGGGCGTTGGTGTTTCCAACGAAAAATAAATTGGAACATTCAATGAAAAAACAAAATGCTAGTTGCCTACAGTGTGGCAACTGCTAATTCCAATAATTTAGAATGTCTATAAAGTAGTGACTAGCGTGGTTGCCTATTTATTTTTTGTTGGAGATTAAGCAAATCTAACCTTTTAGTGTTATAAAAATTTTACAATAATATAGTCAAACAAATAAGTCATAATGAGTGACGTGAAGGTTATAACAATTTGACAATACTACAATGAAACAAACTCAAGATACTACATATCTCATTATTCTATCCTAATTTCTTGTTATCAATAGCTTTGCTCCAACCAATAAATTATTCTATGGAATTGTTGGATTCCTAAGTAGAGTACCTATCCCAACGACTAAAACTTTATCATAAAAAAAATTTAATAGTATATTTGAGACATAATTATTCTAGATATGTTTTGATTTTTATTCCAATAAACATTTTCAAAACATGATGCAATCAGAATTCTACTGTCCAAACATAAAGATGCAATCCTCACAAAGTTGTTCTACCTAGCATCCAAATCCTCACAATTAATTCTTGCTGAAATGACGTACATCTGCCAGAATTTGAGGATGGAATGTTGTATGTACAAAGAAGCATAAGGCTATGAGATCATACTAACAACATGATTCATGATATTCTAGAAATCATCCACAATGAATAATTATCTATCAGTAAATGTACTTTGTCCAGATTTCGGAATGAATAATCTAGAGAAAGTTCACCTTTTGTAACCTAGTTCAGCCCGAGCCATATATGCATAACCCCACAGATTTACTGGTTCCATGTTAGTTATAAAGTATGCCTGCAAAAGTTTTTATATCTCAATGAAATATATTACAAAAAGTCACATTATGATATGGAGTGGTAACACATACTTTGCATCCACTGATCTTAGCGCCCTCTTCTGTAGAAACAGTCTTCTCAGCGCAGAGGTGACTATGAACCACATTTTCAACATAAACGAAATCATCATAGTTATTTCCTTCACCAAGAATAAACTGCAACCAATATAATCGGTTATCTCCATACAATATATATGGGCATCCCAATTCCAAAACTTTGTATTAAAACTAATAAATTAATCCACAATTACATTTACAAAAATTGACATCACAACAACATATAGTGTAAGACCAAAACTTAGCTTGTTAGAAGCATATAGTAGTTGTGTTGATGGCCCATGCAACACATGTGGAATTGTTGTTGTTGTTGAGGGCTAGCTTATGATCCTTGTTCCAAACATGGCACATGTGGGTAAACCCTTTTACATGAAGCAAGGGCAAAAGTGTAAGGTGTGTCTTACACGTATGCAGGCACGTTTGACATGCTAAGCTAGGCCATAGTCGAAGATTTTAGACCCGGGGTGTAACATATACCTTTCTTTTATTATTTGTAACAGACCATACTACATCACTAAAAAAGCATTCTAAGGATCAACTCAACTAAATAGATTTATATAGGTAGGTGCCTTAAGAGGCTTCCCTTGAAATGGCTTAGCTTTGGAAATGATTTCAACAACACAAAAAAGGTAAACATTCCAAAAATCAATTTTGAAAACATGTCACAAATTTTGTATACTGTGTGTCAACATCCATAATTATTGTATAATTTTAAATTTTGAATTTCAAATCTAGATATCATAAAACATATACTTGGAACTTTAAAATATTAGAACTAAAAGACTTGTGAGCTACTCCCATCATTCCAATTATAAGAAATTTTAGCTTTTCTAGACACATAGCTTTTGCTATATACTTAGTATAAACTATGTCTTGATACATAGTAAAATTAGTATACGTTAAAAGACAAAACATCTTTTAATTTGGAAGAGAGAGTACAAAACTATGGATCGTGTTCGGCTCAATATTAATACAGGTGGACGTAAATCTTATGTCATTATAATCGTCCGTGGAGGCAAGCTTCGTATGATGTCTAGCTCTGTAATAGCGTGTTTGGGTTCCTTCTTAGCAAAGCCTAGCTCAATTATACCAAGCAGGCTGGGTGCATGGACAAGTTCAAGGAATCTAGAGAAGCAGGCTAAGTTTGATAATGTGCCCATGCTGAAAAGGAGGAAGGAGAAGGTCGTGCCCACACCGATGCCTGAGTCTATGTAGGAGAGAATGAAAAATCCAGCGGTGCCAAGGGTTCCAGCGATGACGAGGTAGGGATGCTTCTCCAACTCCATCAAGCTTAGAAAAGGGTTCGTAGGAGGTAGGTCAACCAGACAGTGGGGACAGTGGTCGGGCAGTGTTACGGTCTGGGTGGGGCGTTTCAAAGGTGCTCATCGGCGAGCATGGACATGGTGGTAGGTAAGGGTGAGAAGGAGGGTCACTGGGGTGGTAGGACCTTGCATGAGCTCCACTACCACGGCTGTGGTAGTGGAGCTCTGGCGAGACCCTAACAGCTCGCGGCTGGTCGGTGGTTGCGAGGGCAGGGCCAAGGACAAGAGTTCGATGGGTGAGGGTGGGGGAGGTGGGCAAAGGACGGCATCTATGACAAGGAAGATGACCGGGCTCGCGCGCAAATGAAGATGAGGCAATAGGACCAGGGTCACGCTCCGTATTGTGCAAGAGTAATCCTTTTTTAATGTTGTCATATAGAAAACACTACAACTATTTATTGATTTAAGTACCTATGTACTAATCCACTCTAAAAATACTAGGCTACATCAATGGAATATTATTGACCAACCAAGTCACCACTAATAGTAATATTAAATTGTAAACATGTCATATAAACTTCCTTACGTGTATTCTTCCATAGCGATCAAGAATTGGTATCACATGGTCACCAGGACCAAAAATGTTACCAGGACGTATGCAACAAGTTACAAGATCATTTAGGTTGTTCGCCTTCAAAACTAACTTCTCTGCTTCTGCCTTGGTTCGCCCATATGCATCAGGAAGCTGCCACTAACAAAATTTCCATAAAAAAACTATACCTTTAAAAGTTTGTGTAGTAACAGCATGTTAAGAACTTGTCGTTTGGTTGTCTCTTTTCACAACTTATATATAGAATTTCACTTATATATAGAATTTTCTTTTTCTATAAGGAATGTGAATAGTATATCTGAAGAAGTAATATCCTTTAATTATTATTTGCAGTGTGCTTGAATTAATATTAAAACCTTATCTGGGTATGGCACTGAATTCATTGACATTGAAAAGTCCATGAAATCCATCAAATACAACAGAACTAGAGCTGGTATATATAAGCCTTTTCACATTGCAGATCTTACAAGCATCGATCACATTTCTGGAACCTGTGCATGTATAATACAAATAAAAAGCTAATCAGTTAAGGACCCAAGGTTATGTTATGCTTATATAAAAGATAAAAATGTTATCCAATACTAATATCAACCGATGAGTTCAAAGTAGTAGTTATATAATGGATCGGATTGGTTCAAATTAAACTTTGTGAAAACTAGTACAAAGATTATTTGTCTTGACGCTGCGATTTTTTTTACAGATGGTTTTACTTGACGTCTATAAGTAAAAATCAAACAGAAGAAAACCTCTTGTGAAAATCGATTTCTACAGACGATTCCTTAAGAAAATCACCTGTAAAAATGGCTCATTTCTACTAGCGGTTTCCTTAAAGAACCGCCTGTAGAACTTGATTTCGATTTCTACTGACAGTGTTCTTAAGGAACCACTAGCAGAAATAATATGAAATTAATTTTTTTGAGTTTTTCAAAACAGAAGAAAACCTCTTGTGAAAATCGATTTCTACAGACGATTCCTTAAGAAAATCACCTGTAAAAATGGCTCATTTCTACTAGCGGTTTCCTTAAAGAACCGCCTGTAGAACTTGATTTCGATTTCTACTGACAGTGTTCTTAAGGAACCACTAGCAGAAATAATATGAAATTAATTTTTTTGAGTTTTTCAAATAACCTCGTATGAAAAACTATCAATATAAAAGTTGTAGATATCAAAAACTTATGAGACATTGTAGTTGACAACTTTTCATTTGAAATCATCTTGTCAAAGAAAAATATGTTTGAATTTGTCAAATTAGAAATTCAAATTTTAAACGATCTCGGATAGAGGAACTATCAAATTTTGTAAATCATCCTTGTAGTTGATAACCCTTTTCATTTGAATTCATTCAGGGCCTCAAATAGTCAATTTTCCATCGGTTCATTATAATATGTGGGCAACCAAACTCTCTATTAGACACAAGTGCTAGTGTGGTGCAGTGGTAGAGGAGGACACGCGTGAGGGAGAGGGCGGGCTCAAATGCTGCTGGCCGTGTAGGTCACGAATTTTGAGCAAAAAACGCCACGATTTGACATCTGTGTACTTGTGGAAATGTCATAAATTTTAGGACTAGACTGGATACCTCCTTAGAGAGAACGATTCTACACAGGGTACATAATAGCATTCAAATTTATTCTCATTATGCCACTGAAGAACAAACATGGACAATTGTGCTACTCACCCTCGACATTGACCTTGTAATGAAGTTCCAAGTTGTCTTTGCTAGGATCTGCAGCAGCCGTGTGGAAAACAACATCTATCCCTTTAAAAGCTGAATGCGAGAAAAAATGATCTTACAAAACCAAGATAAGTGTACACTTGATAAATTGAGATATCGAAGAGTAAATTTTTTTTACAATTAATACCTATGAAAACCTGTTTCTAGATACGGTTGGATTATTAGGTGGCTAAGCTCAGAAAATTGATTTTCTGGATTTTGTTTTCAAATGGCACTTAAATAAACACAATGCGATAAGTCTACTAGTTAACCACTGTGGTTGCAAGTCACAAGTGACCCATTTTTCCCACAAAATATCCCATATGGGTTCCTTAGGATTCGAACATGACTACATGAGTTCACCGTCCAACCATTTTTTACTATCCCATTATATACTTTTCGGAAATCGGTTTGCTGGCGTAATGTAAATTCAGGTTTTAAATAGATCTTAGTGCCTGTAAAAAATGTGTTATCACATAAAAAGTTGTCAGATAGGACAAATCGATTTCCAGAGACTAGTTGACGTAGCCTTTCAGCTCCTAATTTGTTTTTTGAGTTGGTCTGTCTCTTCTGAAAACTCCTCCTATAACTACAAGTATTGTCTACATGATTAGAATTTGTAGTTGTGGGACTCGCCTGTTAGAAACCAAATTTTTTGCTTGTTAACACTTCAAGTTTAAGCACTTTCTATAAAGCTGGCCTATAAGCCTTTGCCCCTTGTTATAAATATTGTGTTTTAGTAATATAACTGAATATTTGAATGATACTGTTGTTTTGTATAATTTATACATATTCAATCTGAATCATACATATGTCCTTTTGTGTGCAAGGTATGGCAAAGTTGGGCTGAAAAGTTCTTTATTAAGGAGTGAGTAATTAAATGTTTTTGAGTTTAAAATATCCTCAACGCCTTATATTTGGGTGCGAAAGTTTAAAGCTTTCCTGTCCTTACATACACGATGGAGCTAGTAACCCTGACACCTCTTTAAAACACCCATATAATGTCACTCACGCACATACATTTCAAATGGAACTAGGTTAATTGACTTAGAGTGCAGCCAACTGTTAATGGCTCGTGGGAGTATATATTCAATTATAGTATATATGCTCCTACAAAAATGTTCATGTCAGCACCCTAACACATCTCTGTTGTTATATATTGTTGCCAATAAAGTGGTAAGCCTTGAGGTATGAGCAATTCATGACCCTTATCCTAGTGATGACTATGACCCACCCGCTCAGGAGAGCCAATTAGTTGATGTAATAAAACCATATCCCAGAACTCACTTATGGGCAAGTAGCCATATCGCTTGAAGCTATACTCGTGATAAAATATTTTATTCATAAAACCAAATCTGAATGTCATCAAGTCAAAGACAAAGTACCAAACAACTAAGGATTTTTCACTACAAGGGAACCCACTCAATTTTGAAGTGAAACACTTGTGCATGTGGTTTCAAGCCTTCAAAACAATGACCATCTCTTGCATGATACTTACCATCCCACCTAAGCTTCATTTCTGATAGCAAGGGATCTGTAACTTTTGACACAAGCTGTCCAAATCTTATTTGTATCTAAATAACTAGATATGAAAATTTTTTAAAGTGGTACCTTACTTTTTATAGTTATACTTAACATATCAAAATGTTCATTGTGTATGCTATTATTAATATGTTGTATTTTTTAAAAAAAAGTATGTCTATAATGTCAATTTCTTAGCTTCGTCCAAGACCAACACAATCATTGCATACACTATATCGTCTAACTACTATCATACAGTGAGTATTTTAGCTCTAAAAACTTAAGAGACTAAAGTAAGTTACCTAACTACTTCATAAATTATAATTACATTATACTCCCACCTGCCCATTGTATAAGTTGTAGTCTGACATGTAACCCAAACTGCATTTGACCATTCATTTGCTTTATATTACATTTTTATGGTTATAAAATTACGTTTATTGGATAGTACATTTGGCTACAAACTAACGGTATGAAATTTGTATTAGAACAGTTAAAAATATTGGCTATATTATTAGTCAAAAATTGTAAGGATTGAATCTTCATAAGCATGTGTGTCTTATAAACTGGACCGGATAAATAAATAATTGCGAGTGTTAGAAATAAATTTAAGAAACTATATTTCTTAAATATTTTTATTTTCCTATCCATTCATACTAAAATATGATGAAGTCCATATACATTGTATTTTCCTTCAACTATATTCGTACAATTTTAAAACTATTTTGTATCCAAAAACAACTACTTGTGAAAAGAAATGTTTCCTTTATTATTGTTTGGAGCTTCAAAATGCTTGTATCACATACAGTTCAAAGCAGCAACGCTTGTGTCAGATGGTTCAAATAACAGTTTTTTAGCAGCGTATAAGTCTTCACCTACAAATACTTCTGGCTTCCTGATTTTCACCAAATATTAGTTTAGTAACCTCAAATTTTGGTACAAATGCCACACTTGACATCGTATTTCAGTAAGCAGTACAGTGGTGGACCAGCAAAGCCTGTGGCACTGGCCTACAGGAATGCGGAAAGCGGAATGAGGAGTTTTTGACTGTAAAGTGGTGGACCAACTAGAGGAAGAAAAACATAATAGTAGCAGTTTAAATAGAAGGAGGATCTGATGTATCTTTAACAGTAAGCTAGTTGGTATAAACTTATATGTATTACCTATGGTCATAACAAACATCTTAAAAACTTCAGACATATCATAGCTTTTTTTAAAATTAGATTTAAGCATCAAGATAGGTTGTATTAGAATCTAGCATTGTATATTTATAAAAGAGTAAAAGGTCAAAGCTCCCGTCTTATCATAGAGAACCAAATATCAGCTACAACATCTAGATGGGTTATATTCAAAAATATTGGACTAAAATTTAAAGGATATATGCCTGCATAATGTCTTAAGTATGAATAATACTACGTCCTTAAAATTATTCATACTTAAGACATTATGCAAGCATATATCACTGCCGTGTGATGGTGTGAACAGATAGTGATTGGTGTTGCCACTATAGCATTCCACCAAGATTCTGGATCCTAAAGTTATCACCCGGCCATGATGAGAAATAACTGTTGGCTCCTGGACAACTGGCAGTTATGCTCCGTTAATGATTGCATTTTCTAGCATAGTGGTGGCCAAATATTCACATCTAGAAGGCTACAAACCCAAATAGGAATGTACTTAACCCAAGGAAAGCACTTTGATAATGCTATGTAATCGTCTAAAATGTCTGCCAGAGGCAAGAGTATACTATACTATCATTAGCATGAAGTATATCTTCACCTTTGATAAGCTGATCTCGCCTGCAGACATCCACCGAGGAATACACAGCGCGGCCGTCTACTCTGGAAGAAACTGCGACCCCATCTTGATAATATTGTGTGCTCTCGCTGCTGCCTCCCTGCTGGTCTATGCACGTTTATTTATGGCCAATTTAGCCTGTGATTAGAAACAGTTCCGATTAAATGGGCAAGTTCATGCTCCACATGTGCCTTTATTAAAAGAAGACAACTGATTAGCTAGCCAAATTGTCGGCAACACATTACAGCTGGTCGAATCTGCATGCTTCGCAAGGCACGTTATAAGGATATAATTCCATCGTATTTATAATTGTACCAATCATGCAATACCAGCAAATCTAGCTAACCAATGACGGAAGCCGTCAGGGAGCATAAAAAACTAGCTAGGCTCCTATAGGTCGACTAGCTTGGACGCCAGCTATGATTTTCAGTTGAAGAGATGTAGAGCGTAAGTGTTGCATTGGATAGCTTGAGCAAGTAGGAAACAAAATAAAATTCATATTTTTTTTAAAAGGGAATATATTATTCTAGCCTCTGCATCGATCGATACATATAGCGTTGAATTATTACAACCAGTTCACCAGAAACAAGTTCAAGAAACCTCAAACACGAAGTTCTGCGAAGGAAGAAAACGACACATCTAAATGGGTCGGACGAGACTAAATAGCAATCCTATTGCTAAACCTCTAGCCGCGTGAAGCAAAGACCTCCATTGCGACTGTCTCAAGCAAAGTGCACCCCATTTTCAACTCTTGGCGAGCATCCTCCTTCTGAAAGATCGCCCACTCTCGGATCCAATAATTCGCTCTGAACACCACCTGTAAATATGAGTAGGGCACGTTTTGATTAAAAATAATATCATTCCGAGACAACCAAAGTACCCAGCAAATCGCAACCGCTCCCACTAGTACTTTGGGTCTTAAACGTTTGTCTACCTGCTGTAACCAAGCAGTAAACAAACTCTGACATTGTTTGGGGGACTCATATTAAACCTAACATGAATCAATCTCCACATGAATTTGGCTACATGACAATCGAAAAACAAATGTTGTATCGACTCA
Organism: Eremochloa ophiuroides; assembly: GCA_038502445.1. NCBI lineage: Eukaryota > Viridiplantae > Streptophyta > Magnoliopsida > Poales > Poaceae > Eremochloa > Eremochloa ophiuroides. The sequence goes on along the minus strand of JAHLJS010000007.1, from coordinate 95,564,950 downwards.
TCTGAACAGCACGATGCACATTATCTTTTGTCAGAACTACTCCCTTATAAAGGTACCAAAGAAATATTTTAACTTTGAGAGGTAACTTCAATTTCCAAATACCATTATTGAAGGGTAAGTACTGGGTATTCAACAACGCTCTATACATTGTTTGTACTGAAAAAACACCACTCTGCTTTAAACCCCAGACAAAACGATTTCTTTGGTTAGTAAAATTAATCTGTGTTAGCATGAGCACTATCGTATGCCATGCCCTCAAATTATCACCCACCAAAGACCTCCTGAAGGCAACATTGAGCTGTGATGTAGATATTACCATTTTTACAGTGGCACTCTTCTTACGAACAATACTATATAATGAAGGGTAGATCGCTTTTAGTGGACGCGATGCAATCCACGTGTCCTCCCAAAAACGTATCTGGGCCCCATCACCATGTTCAAATCTACCCATGGATAGAAATTCCTCCTTGACCTTCATTAGGCCAGACTAAAAATGAGAATCTCCAGGCATATGTTGAATCTGTGTTAATGTTTTGTGCCTTAAATATTTTCTCCATAGTATCTGCTGCCAGATACCCTCATTATTTAATAATTTAAACAACCATTTGCTTAATAAACATCTATTTTGTATACCTAAATTTAACACACCTAGCCCCCCTTGATCTTTAGGAGTACATATCACCTCCCATTTAGTTAATCTGTACTTTTTCTTATGCTCAGAACTTTGCCAAAAGAAACGGGATCTGAAGTAGTCCAATTTAGTCAGCACTTCTTTAGGAATAATAAAGAAAGACATCATAAACATGGGAAGACTGCTCAAGACCGAATTGAGTAAAACAAGGCGTCCCCCCACTGACAACACCTTGCTTTTCCACCCATCTAATCTTTTCTGAAACCGCTCCTCCACCTGATGCCAATCTTTATTTAAGATTTTCTTATAGTGCATCGGAATTCCCAGATATCTAAAGGGTAGTGATCCCACATCACATCCAAATATCCTCATATATTCCAATCTGTTGTCATTCGCTGCTCCAAAACAGAACAACTCACTCTTATGAAAATTAATCTTAAGTCCAGATAATTATTCAAAAGCACATAAGAGTAATTTCATATTTTTGGTGCTCTCCAGATTATTATCCAAACAGATGATAGTGTCATCTGCATACTGAAGGACGGAAAGCCCTCCATCTACTAAATGTGGTACTACCCCCTGAAACTGTCCCGCCTCTTTAGCCCTCGAGATGAGTATCGCCAACATATCTACCACTATGTTAAACAAGATCGGAGATAAAGGATCCCCCTGCCTGACCCCTTTTCTCGTTTGAAAATAATGGCCTAAATTGTCATTAACCTTAACCGCGACACTCCCTCTAGTCATAACCCGAGAAATCCAATCACACCATATTGGGTCAAAACCTTTCATTCGAAGTAATTGTTGTATGAAAGGCCACTTAAGCTTGTCATAAGCTTTTTCGAAATCTAGTTTAAGAATCACACCATCTTGTTTCTTTCTATGCAATTCATGTAGTGTTTCATGTAACACTACTACACCTTCCATTATATGTCTACCTGGAACAAAGGCCGTTTGGGTTGGTCCAATTAATTTATCAGCCACCGTTAGAATCCTGTTGTTCAAGACCTTAGTAAAAATTTTAAAGGACACATTAAGAAGACAAATCGGTCTGAACTGCTGTATCCTGGTGGCGTCCTCAACTTTGGGTAGCAAAGTAATTACACCAAAGTTTAGACTTTGTATCGGCAGTCTACTTTGATGGAATTCATGAAAAAGACTCATAAGGTCGGACTTGATCACATCCCAGAAAAACCGATAGAATTCTATTGGAAATCCATCAGGTCCAGGGGGCCTTATTGTTTTCCATGTCAAAAATTGCTAACGGTACCTCATCCTCACTGAATGGCGCCACCAATCTTTCATTCTCCTGTAAAGACACCTGAGGAATGTCGTGTCTCACATTTTCGTCCATTGAGAATGAATTAGGTTGATGAGCACCAAAGAGTCCTTTGTAGTATTCCGTTATAAAATGTGCCAAATTTGAATCGCCAATTATACTTCCCTCCTCCTGTTCTAATTGAATTATTTTATTTTTTCTACGTCTCCCATTAGCCAACAGATGGAAGTATCTGGTGTTATCATCTCCTTGCAATAGGTTTGTTGTTTTTGATCGTTGGAGCCAATAAATCTCTTCCTCTCTTAGCAACTGTGCCAATTGCCCTCTAAGATGATGCCAGTTTTCCATCTCCTGTTGTGACAAGGTAGATGTTTCTATTTTCCTATCAAAAAAATCTATCTTGTCCAATAATTCTGTTTTTTGTCTCCTTTTATGTGATATTAAATTTTGAGACCAACCCCTGAGAAAGCTTCTCACTCTACGAATCTTGTTTTGCCATCTACCCATTGGTGTTTCCCCCCTATTCTCCGCCACCCACACCCCTTTTACTAGGTCAAAGAAGTCATCTCTAGTGAGCCAACCTAGTTCAAACTTAAAAGTCCTCACATTACCTCTGTGTGAGGCCTGACCTCCGTCTAATAAAAGGGGTGTGTGATCCGAGATTTCTCGTGTGAGAGCCTGGACCGTAGCTAATGGGAATTTGTTTTCCCATTCTGTCGTTACTAATATACGGTCCAGCTTCTCATACGTAGGTATATCAGCATAGTTGGCCCAAGTAAACCTTCTGCCGATCATCTCTATCTCTCTGAGGTTTAAGGTATCTATAATAGCATTAAAAAGGAGAGGCCATCTACTGTCATATCGTGAATTATTTTTCTCAGACGGATTTCTGATTATGTTGAAATCTCCTCCCACTATATAAGGAAGATCACCACAACTAGTACAAGCCCGTACTAGCTCCGAAAGGAAGGCCTCTTTGTGCTCATCCTGTGCTGCCCCATACACAGATAGGAGAGCCCATCGAAAGCCATCCCTCTTATTCTTCAAAACAAATTTAATAAAAAACTCACCATCCACTACAGTTTCAACTTCACAGTACTCTTGATTTATCCCCAACAACATACCCCCAGGATCTATCTCGGGGACTTTGCCAGTGCCAAACAAAATCAGCCCCAGCACAAAAGTTGTGAAGGCATTGGTCTGAGAATTTCTTTTTGTTTGTTTCAGATAAAGCTATAAAATCTAGTTTATTGCTCTCTGCAATATCATGTAGAAAGTTGTGTTTACCAAGGTCCCTGAGACCCCTACAATTCCAAAATATTCCTCTCATTTCACTTTTTTTGACTTATGTAGTGATTTTATTTTAACTTTTTCGTGCACTTTTTACTAATAGGCTTGGTTGTGACCTGTTTGGAGGCCTGATCAGAACCCCCAACTCCAGTAAGGATGTCATCTAGTATGTCCTCATCAATGTCGCCACAAATTCGACTAATAGAGGTCATATCTAGATCAATGTCCTCACTCTCAGCATCACTAGCCTCCACCGACTTTTGGGTCAAGGAAAAAAATTTCGATCGTTCGTGTTCCGTGCGCATAATGAGCTCAACAGATTCATGTACCCCTTCATCATCCCCCAAAGTAATTCCAAGACTATTTAAATTCGAACGAATACAATGCGGAGAAAAGGAAGTGTTTAATGTTGGAGATCGAAACGAATTACCTTGGTAGTCCTCCAAATTTTTAAACGCAGCCTGCTTCTCCGCCTTCTCCAGAGAGTGTACGTCAGCTTGTGCAGCAGCACGCTGGCTTCTCCTAACTGGAGTCACCTCGCCATTCGCCGTAACACCTATAGCCACCATGCTGCCCAGCCCTTGTTCTAGACGTCCACTTGCCGTGATCCCAGCCTTCCGTGTTGCTTCAGCTAAAAAACCCAGCACCTCCTCTTCACAAGCTATGTCACCCTGTGACTCCACCGGCGCATCAAACACATATTCAGCCTCCAATTGAGAGAGATTACCAAGCACATCACTTGCTGGTTTGGAACCAGCCTGCTCGGCAGAAGAGGTAGCGTGCTGCTGCGGTTCATTGGTTGCCATCTGAGAGAGCACACTAGTTCGGCCAGCAATCCTCGGAGGAGCTGCTGCCAATCCCGCCTGAGTTGTAACACTCGCTGCTCTAACCTCCAGCAAACCATTCCTTGCTGCTGCATTCAGCTCATTATCATCCCCCAACAGATCATCCTCATCAGAATCAATCTCCATGTTTGTTTCATTGTTCAACACCTCCTTGCCTTTACTTGCTTCCTCAGCAGTGCTAGGTGTAGACACAACAGGGTTTTTGTTACTGTTGCCTTGGACGCCCGAAGAACTAGCAGCTTGAGCTTTGAGCCCGACATTAGGCGGGAAGGGCTCCACCTCAAATTTTAGCTGAAAGAACCGATTGCCAATGATCACATCCATTCTCCTCGGTATTGCTTCTGGTTCCAAAACAGCCACCGCAAAACGACCAAAGGAATTAGCTCTAGATGAGACCATATCCACCTCTTGTGTTACCCCAAACAGAGATCCTAAGGCCCATAAAACCAAATACTTTTTAATGACCGATGGGAGATTAAGTACCCTCATCCAAACCACCGGCAAAGCATGCCCAAAATACTCCTCATCCTCTTTATACTCCTGCACATGGAGTGTAACCCCTTCTTTCATCTCGGCATTAAACTTTGTCATTTTCACTAACTCCCCCTTAGACGGAAACAAAACCTTGAAAACAGTATCGCTTTGTTTCATCACTTCCCAAGCAAAACTCTCCGAGACCAAGACCCTCAAAAAATTTGTCACCTCCTCTTCCGAAACATTTATCTTTCCATGGTTGTGACCATGGCCATCCTCGAATCTTTTTTGACTGGTTCAATTGGAGCATGAGGAATATATACTCCCGCGAGAGCATCAGCTGCCTGTCCGACCAACATCACCACCGGCTTGGGTTGCTTATGAATCGGACAACGAACAGTTGCATGATCCGAACTTCTACAAATATCACAAGAGACCACAGCTTGACACTCAAACATCTGGTGCCCCTTGATCCCACATCTCCGACATATTTTCAAGGTGCCTGATTTTTGCCCAGCTGCCTCGCCATGTCCAGATCCTTCACCAGACTTCGCTACGGAAGAACCCTCTTGCTGCTGCGCCATAAGATCAGATGGTGCCACTGATGCTGACTTCACCACAGGCCCTCCGTTAACCAAGGATTGTCCCTGACCTTGTGCCTCCACCCCGTGCTGCTCCCCAACTGGTGATTTCTGCTGACGCCCCGCAGATGGTAGAGCAGTGTTGGGCTTGGGCTAACGATCATGCTGTTCAGGTCCCTTGATGTAGTGCTGCTGATAAGGACGAGGTGGAGGCCTTTGTTGTTGTTGCCTTCCTTGACGATTCCCCAGATTCCATCTCCATCTTGCACCCCCACCGTAGCCTGGCTTCCTCCCTGTGTCATGGCCCCATCCGGGGTTGAAGCTCCCGAACGGAGCCCCATTGTTGCGCTCACCACCAGGACGGCCTCGTACAGCACCGACAGCCCCATGCCTGGCCGCCACCACGAGACCCATCACTGGTAGCGTTGCCAGCTCCTTGCCGCCCTCCACCACGTTGCACCTCCAATGTGCCGCGCCCGGCACCTGTTCCCCGACCTTGGAAGTCCCCTGCGCCGGCGCTAGAGTTCGACGCCATATCGTATCTCTGCGCGTCGGCGTACGAAGGACGAACAGTTGCGTAGGGGGTGGCGGCTAGGGTAACACGATTTGTTGCCTCGATGAGATTAGATCGGCCCAGAAAGCGCTCAGCCAGCGTACCTAGGCGCCGCGCCCTGACCTGTCTTTGGTTCCCAGGCCCACCCGTCACAATCGGTGCCGGTATGTCAGTCCGTGATTCCTCAGAATACGGCAACTTACCCAAGCTTTGTTGTTGTTGGTGGGAAACATAATCTGCCGCATGCACCTGATTCAAATTATGAAATTTGAACTTCCGAGTTACACATGAGTTCAGCGTGTCCGTCAGGGTCTTCTTCTTCCCGCATTGATCATTGAGTACTATGCAATCTCCTAGTGTGAACACTGGCGACCGTCTCAGACTCGATAATTTACCTGACCACGGACGCATCGACGGTGTTCGCACATCAGACAATGACTTGATCACATCGCGGGCTAGTTTCAACTCCGGTGATTTTGACCCAGGCAATACACTCTGTGCAATTCGAAGTCTTTTCGACTCATTTTGTAACACCGATTCAACCACCATCAAATGTGATTTGTTGAACCCATGCACCGCTGCGTGCCTCACCAAATCCGGTGTCATTGGAGAATGAGACTCAATCTCTTCATCAGAGTCATCGTCATCCCCCAATTCCCAGAATTTGGCCTTCCCTCCTTCAATTCGGAGGTCTGCAGCAGGGTCTCCTATGCACAACTCTCTCAGAATCAGACTAGAAGACTTACTGTTCACCGTCGCGTTGTTGTCGTGGCTACAACCTGACGAGGCTCCTGCAGGTGTTTGATCCGCAGGCGCAGGTGGATGTTCTGTCGACTCCCCATCCACTGCGCTACCAGGATTTGGCGCAGCCCCCACAACGCTGTCCGATGCCGGAGAGTCATCCTCCTGCCCACTATTCACCGTCATGTTGTTGTCGTGGTTGAAACCGAACGAAACTCCTGCAAGTGTTTGAATCGCAACTGGAGGTAGATGATTCGCCTCCGATGCACCGCACTCGGCGCTGCCCGTCGCAGGATCTGCAACCTCAAACTCACCAGCAACATCACAAACCACTGTTTGAGATGAAGCAGCCAGACGTACCTGGGCTTCGCCATTATCAATGCCTTCGCCGGTGTGAAGGTCGCCGACGATGATCCCATGGGCGCCATATATCCCAACATTGTCGGCGAGGAGCTCCCCGGCGGCGTACGTCGTACCAACGTCGCCGTCGGGATCGCCCTCTGGATCGCCTTCAACGGTCAATTGGTTGTGTCGATTTGTGGATATCCAGTCAGCCACCACCATTTTTATGTATGTCCAAGGAGGCTCTGCTCTTTCGTAATAGTTCTTTTTATCCAAATAGCAGCTTGATTGATTCATTGACCTCGTAAGCTTTGCTACTAGATCTGACCAACTGCCCATCCTAACTCCTCAACGTTTTTGCCCACACGTCAAAAGTAGCAAGGCACAGATATAGATAATGAGATGGCATACGATGCTCACGCTACCATGATGCGTGTGAACTTATTGCATGGCATACGTACGTGTTGGGTTCAATTTGGGAGTGGCCAATTTTAATCTAATTAAATTAATTAAATCATAGTAAGGTCCATATTAAATGCTAGTGGAATAATGTTTTATCTTATATTGGATTACGACAAAATGTTGATTTAACTTAAAGAGGCGCTCTAGGTGTGCACCTCTTGTGAAGATGAGAGAGGTGAAGGCATCCCAGACGCACAAGCATAGGCTGAGCCAAGCACGGGCCGGCTGCAGAGCAGGGTGGACCTTAGTTTGTCCACTTTGGTCAACCGTTTGATGGAGTCATTACGAAGAGCCCAAATTACTTCTGTCGGTTATTACCTAGCTCTTGCACGCTGTGTTGCTCGGTCCTTAGTCCTCTTACTTGACGGCGAGGCGGATAGCTCGACGGCAGGTCAGAGGCCAGTGGGTGTATAGCTCGATCCCCTATAGCCTGGGAATGCAAGATTGTCGATAATATCTTGAAAGCAGAGTTTACACCACAATCATTGATGGTTTCTCTAACTATGCGTCGTTGTAGCAGAGGGCACTAGGATCGAGATCATTGAATTCATGCCTTCACCTCATTTCTTTCACTGTAACTATGGTGAGGATGGTGATTGAGACCGTTGCTATTCCCCTCCTTGCATGATAAGCAAATATTTTTTTTTTTTTTTGTATACATATGAAGGAAAGTAACATGCTAATATAGTCCCTTATCGAAGTTCATATCATACAGTATGCACATGGGAGAACAATTTGAAGCCCAGAATTGTGTCACTGACTGCGAGTCTTGAACCATCATCTTCTGCAGGAAAAGCTCTGTCCTATATATCTACTCTGTTTTCCAGATGCCATTCATTCTTATCTACTTGGGTTATATGAATCACAGTCTACGATGTCATGGATATACATATAAGCAAATGCCTCGCTAATCACTTTGTTACAATAACAATTATGCAACTATCATGACTACAATGAGACAGAAGGGCCACAAGACTATGATGAGCTCAGAACCTCAATTCTGTGGCAACATAATGAAGACTCAACATGCCATCTCAATAGAATATATATATATATATATATATATATATATATATATATATATATATATATATATATATATATATATATATATATATATATACACACACCTTGGGTGAAACCCGTACAAATATACAGTGTCTGGCTAGAGTTCACACTCGAAACAACCCTCTGTAAGCATTGACAAGAGTCAAACATAAAGGGGCAGGCTAACCCCTTCGGAATTGCGCCGAGCTCCAACAGCCATGGCAGGGCAAGGCCTGCTCGTCCCAGCCACCCTTGTCCAAGAGGCTCAGGGGATCTGCAGAGTCCTCCGCCCTTCCAACCACTGACAGCCCGGGCCCAGCCACAGCTGGATCCTGCTCAAACAAGTGGCCAAATCCCTCCACCCAGGCTTGGGGACTCACAGGCGCCCACCTGATCCATGGGTGCGAGGAGCTGTCCACCCACTAGTACATAGAAGCTCTATAGTGGCGGTTGATAAGCCATCTTCACTGGCGTTTCATAGGGCCGCCAGTGGGAGAGGCCAGTGAAAATAAATCTTTCCACTGGTGGTTGCCTGTGAACCGCCAGTAGGAAATATATTTACACTGGCGGTTTGCTTAAGGAACCGCCAGTGAAAATATATTTACACCGGCGGTTTGCTTAAGAAACCGCCAGTGGAAGTATATTTCCACTAGCGGTTCACATGCAACCGCCAGTGGAGATTGCCGCCCTTTTTAGGGAATTTCAGCCCCCTATCCGGACATATATATGTATTTATTTATTTATTGTAGATATTAAGCTGTATTAGATCATGATCAAATATATCAAAATAAAATTTAATTATTATACAGTATATTTATATACATCAAAGGTCTGTGCTCATAATATACACACATATATATGTTCATCAAAGTTAAATGTGATAACATCTCAAATTTACACATCTAATTAATAACCCTCTCGGGTAAGCCCTAGCATGCTGATTTTCGTTAGCTCTCTGAACTCTTCACTTCTTAGAGTGTCTTCATTGTCATGATAATTCCCGTTGCTTGGAATAACATGTTTCATGATGAATGAGCAAATGTCCTCAACTATGTTGTATAAAGTCTCCGTGCTCATGTTCTCCACCTTGAGTTTTTTATAATTCCGCAACTGTAGTTATATATAACTATATTAATTAATATGTATAAACATCATATACACATTTGTAACTTTAAGGTTATAATGACTATTACTTACCTTATCAACGTTCTTGATGTACCGTCTGGACTCCCTCATAAACTCACAGACATAGAATCCGCAGTGGACCGATCCGGGTGGTTACTTGTGGCACTATATATGTAAACAGGTAAGTGAATATTTAATTAGTTTTAACATTGTCTTATGTGTTGTACATGGATGATAAATATGTAGTCATAAATAACTAACATACCGGCCACTTGTAATTTATTGTTAATGGTCCAGTTTTGTTCTTGTCGTGCTTTCCGCCTTTTAGTTTATACCACCTATATGCCCTGTGATTTCGAAAGAATCACCAAGTTATATATTCTCAATGCAAACTCTCAGTCGAGAAAAGAATGCAAATATTTCTCGGCTTACGTACCTCTCTAAGAAGGTCAAGAATGGCGCATACGTAGTAGGATCATAATCTGCAGAGTCAAAGACAAGCACCCTTCTCTGCCTTCGATAAATATAAAAACAAATCCAATGGTCCCTGCACGAATCAAGTTCTCGTGATGCATGGGTCGGGGCCACATATATATATGGATTAGACAATAATAACATTAATTGCAATAAGAAACTCGAGCTTACCTAAAGTTGTATGGGGCCATTATGACTTGCCTATCTTGAAATTGAAGCATTGAATTTCCTAAGTATAGGTAGTATCTGTCTTCCATCTCTCTTCCTAGCTTAGTAATAATCTGTTTAGCTTCTTCCTCAGTCTTGTCCTTCAATTTGTCATTATCCTTTCCGACCCTGAATATGTGCCGCTCCTTGCATATTTCGGTGGGGTCGAGATAGCCAATCCTCTCTTTTGCGTGTGAATAAGGATCGATACCAAATCTCTCCTCCTGCTGGTCATGTTGTAGTCTACAAGGCACATATTCAAATGAATCTCATAGACTGAAACATAATACATTAAAATAATAATCAAGTGAGTATATGAGCAATACTTACAATGCTCACACTGTTACGAGCTGAACGTCGAGTCTCTTGAGGTTCATCATCAAGTGCATGTCCTCGAACGTGACCACAGCTTTACTTCGCCCGTTCATAAAAGCTCTTGGTGGTATACATACGCTCAGAGCGTCGATGCCAACACAAGCTGCTCTCATGTACCAGTCATGCATTCTTTTAATTAGAGATGGGATTTGGGTTACCTTTTCCCAAATCAGAAGCGGCCTGCCCGGCACATATGTATCAGGGACATTTTCATAATCCTCTTTCGTTGGCTTCCTGATCTGTATGGTCTTCACGGAGGATTTCCCCAATTCCTCAGCCTCAGAACACTCAACGACACGACTTGTGCGGCTGCGTGCTATTCCTGACAACCACAGCATGGTCCCAACAGTTTTTTTGCTTTGGGCGGTGTGGAGCGACCATTTTGGGAACAACATTCCTCTCCTTTGCTGGTGGGGGGTTTTTTCTTTGGTTTGTGGGGCTGACGGGGTCGATGTTTGCTCATGTTGTTTCTCTTATGGGCCCGTTGGGGTCGATGTTTCATCAGGTTATTTCTCTTTGCTTGCTGGAGAAGGTGGATAGTTGATAGGAGATGCTGGTGGTGGAGGTTCTGGAATTGGATGCACAGGCGAATTTGGTTACCTAGGAAGAGGCCGGTTAGGTGATGACGATGGCGGTGGGTCATTATGAATGCTATGCTCGGTAGATGGTGGTGGCCCACTCATCCTGATGTCTCGCCTAGGCCAAAGGATGAAATTGTTGATGGCTTGTCCCAGTGTTTCAATGCCCTCGGGTGCAGGGATGTCCAACATGTCATCCTCATGTCCTTGCACTACAGTCACCACTTCGACCTGCAGTACTCATCTGGAATGTTTGCACCATGAAACGTCCGTCCAGGGATTGCGAAGCCATTGCCTACTTCCCTAGTACGAACATTGGTAATGCCATAGCTTATGACTAGTGAGCAAGGCGTTGGCACGTCAATGGCATCAACTGGATAGCGAACCTTTGCCGTAGACGCGACACAGCTTGGAGCATTTGCAGACTGTGCTATCAACTGCTGAGCCCCCAAGGGCTATGTCACCGGCACCAGCTGCATCTGCGGAGACTATTGGGTATTCGTCCTTTGTTGAACAGCAGACATGACACCCACCAATTGCTGTGCAAGCTCAGTATCAAGATTTTCTACTAATTTAGTCACCATGTCTTTGAAGGCTTGCTTTGCCTGCTCCTCAAAAAAATCTTTCAAGTCCTCCTTGTATCGATTACGCTTCTTGTACATTCCGGCCCACTCCTCGCCGAATCCTTCTTTCCATCCTAGCCTTGACGAGATGCCTTGTACACGACCAGGGTGCTCAGGGTTACCAAGACCAAGAGTAAGGATGTCCCGCTCCCTTTGTGGCCTGGCACTTCCTTCCTTCACAAGAGCTGCCGCCTCATAAATATTCTTCGCTGCTTCTTCAACCATTGGATCAGAAAAAGATGCGCTTGACTCAGATATTTCTCTTGGTTTGCGAGCACGAAGCCAGTTCGTGCTCCTTTCGCAAAGTTCCTTAGACAACATTGGCAACCCTGCTATCTTCTTCGCAGCCTCTTCTTCCCTCCATTTGGGAACCTGCCGCTTGTAACCACCTGTGCCAAGGTGGTGGTGGTACTTGTTCTTCTTAGCAAGTGCTGAGTTCGCTTGGCTCCGGGCCAAGAATTCTGGGTTAGTCTTCTGCTCTTTGAAAAGAGCCCACTGACCTTCTGTAATGTTGTACTTGCTGGTGGGGTCCAACCCTGTCTTCACATACTTGCTGTTCAATTCAGACCTCCAGTTGCAAAATGTGATGGCCAACTGCCTCATTGCATAACCCTTTATGAGTTCCTCTGAACCCCGAGGCAGAACAAACTTATTTGACAACTTTTGCCACAAGTTTGCCTTGATCAAGTCTGGCACATCTTTCCACTGAGATATTGTGATATCAAGATTATCCCTAACTAAGAAACCAATCGCGTTCCGAAACTTAGCTTGCAACTCTTGTGGAGTTAGGGGCTCTCCTTTTGCACTTACGTCTAGCACCCTATATGTGTTACTATCCCACTTGTTTGATCCCCCTGTCACCTCGTTTCCGATCACTCAGTTTCCTCTTCCTTGATTCTTCAGTGCTCGTATCAGTAGGTTCTGGCCCTTGGTCTTCGTGTTGCAATTCTTCTTCTACTAGTTGTCGCATTTGAGACACGACCTCCGGTTCATAAAATTGGGCGCACACATGAAATCATGGATGAGTACATATATAGATAGAAGGGATTCATTGAACTCCGTGTATGTTACCTCGTCTTCTCGTGGATCGTACGTAGGGTCACGCTCCATTTCACGACGAGCATTTCTATCCACGCTGGGACACGGAACACTTGGACTTTGATATTGTTGCTCACTCGGCTCGTTATGTTGAGAGGACTCTGATGGTGAAGTCGTCATCGCGGTAATCTAACATGAAATACGAAATAAGACCTCGCAATTTGCATATAAACACATATATAAGCATGAAATACACACATATAACCATGAAGTAGGGTCGCCCATTTGTTTCCTTAGAATTGGAGGAATTAAAATACACATATCACATATACTGTCACATATCACATATATCACATATATTGAAATACACATGATAATTAACACTATTTAGCTTTGGAACCAAACTCTAAGGGCATATAACAATAAAAAGAAACAAAAACTAATATGCATATAACAAAAACTCTGCTAAAATAAAATAAAATAACCTATATTGTCACATATACATATACACTTAAAAACCCTCTACAAAATCCTAAACCCTAATTAAAACAAGACTTAAACTAAACCCTAAACCAAAATCTAAAATAAACCTAACTAAGGAATTAAATCCAAATTAAAACAAAACCTAAACTAAACGCTAAACCAAAATATAAAATAAACCTAACTAAAGAATTAAATCCTAATTAAAACAAAACCTGAACTAAACCCTAAACTAAAATCTCATTAACCTAAAACCTAATTAAAACAAAACCTAAACTAAACCCTAAACCAAAATCTAATTAAACTAAAAACCTAATTAACCTAAAACCTAATTAACCTAAAACTCTAATTAACCTAAAACTCTAAATAACCTAAGTAGAAAACCTAATTAAATTAAAAAATAAAATAGAAAACCTAACTAGCAGGTTGGCCCGCTAGCAAGCCGGCCCGCTAGCAGGCCGACCCACTAGCAAGCGTAGAGCCGCCGCCGACGGGAGCCACCACCACCGGCCACGCGCTTGCCGCCGACGAGGCACCGGCGCCCGCCACCACTTCCCCCACCGCACGCCCACTGTCGACGCCACCGGAGCAGGGGACAAACCACCGCGCGCGCACCCTCGCCGCCGTGCCACTAGCCGCCACACGCCACTCGCGCCGCCGCGCGCGCGCGCCAGTCGCCGCCGCGGACCACACCGAGCCAGTTAGGGAGGGAGACACCTGCACATAGTATAGGGAGGGAGCTCGGTGGCTTACCAGTCAGGGAGCTCGGTGGAGCGCGGTGCGGCGCGGCACGACGGAGGCGTGGTGCCGGGCGACGGGGGCATGGCCGTGCGCCACGGCGGCACGGCTGCGGCAAGGCGCGTGGTGGGGTGAGCGCACGGCTGCGGCAAGGTCACAGCAGCGGCTAGGGCATGCGTGCGGCGAGGGCACGGCTGCGACGAGCGCACGGAAAAATCCGGCAGCCTGACGGCGTCGGGAAAGAAATGGCGGGCTCCTCCAGACTTAGCGAAATTTCGGACGGGAGCGCGTTATATGCTGGGAAGATTAGTACTGGCGGTTGTCCTAAGGAACCGCCAGTGTAAATATTTGTACTGGCGGTTGTCCTCGGAAACCGCCAGTGTAAATTATTTACACTGGCGGTTCACACTGTGAACCGCCAGTCACATTGTGAATTTACACTGGCGGTTCCTGAGGACAACCGCCAGTACAAATATTTTTAAATTTAATTTTTCAATAAAGAGTGTGTATGTTAGGATTTAGGGGTTAATATTTTTTTAGAGTTTAGGGTTTAGCTAGGGTTTTAGGGTTTAGGGTTTACCTAGGGGTTTAGGGTTATTGGAGAAATGTAAACATGTTAAAATAGAAAAATGTAAACATGTTAAAACGCATAAATGGTAGCATAGGATATATGTTGAAATAGAAATGGATTACATGACAAATGACAAATTGAATCTAGCTAGCTACTGTTCTTCCTTGTCCATCGTGGCGCACCCATGGCAACAAACTTTGTGGGATGCTTCGCTCAACGTGTCTTATCTTCACTAGATGGTCTACAAAGAGAGACATGTCGCTGAATTGGTTAAAATCATCCAGACCAGTTACACCATCAACTCCTAGAGCTTGTTGCTTCCCAGGGAAAACTATATGCTTCGACTTGTCGTAACTTTTCTTCTCATTTTTAGAAAGGATTTGTTCAGCATAGAAGACCTGTGCGGCACGGTTAGCAAGGATCCACGGGTCATCTTTGTAACCTACCTTACTTAGATCAAGAACTCTGAGCTCATAGTTGTCCACTATGACTATGTTTGTCTTCAACCCATTGGCATCGAAACACAGGTATCTGAAATGTACCATAGTCTAGTTCTCATATGTCCTCAACGAAGCCAAAGTATGTACTAATCTCACCAGTTGCATCATCTATGGCCTCGCATTGAACACCACTGTTTTGTGCCATGCTATTTTTGTCCTTGGACTTGGTACAAAATGTGAAGCCACTGATGTCGTAGGTTTGCCATGTCGTGACCTAGCGTGATGGTCCACATGACAACTTCTTGATGGTTTGTTCCTCAAACGTTTCCCCATCTAGAATGTCCTGCTCCCTTAGCCATGCGATGAACCGACGCTTGTGTTCCTGCTTGACCCAATCGTCCGTGTGCCCACCATTATGTTGGCGAAGATCATTCATGTGACGCTCGATCAAAGGATCCATTATCGAGAGCTGATGCAGGATGCTATAGTGTGCTTCGAGGACTACCTTGTAATCTGACAGGATAAAAGATTTCCGTCCAGCCCTCCCACTTCCATGTAGCCTACCATCGTGTCGTGACGGGGGCAAACCTATTGCAATCTAGTCTTTTAGGACACTATTGCAGAATGGGCCACCAGAAACAATGGCCTCTTCAGTACAGTACCCTTCTATCATGGACGCCTCAGGACGAGCACGAGTTGATACATAGCCATTCAGTACTGACATGAAACGCTCATAAGTCCACATCTCATGCAAACTGCATGGGCCCCAATGCCTCTATTTGCGGCACCAAGTGCGTCACAAGTATCAAAAAATGATGGGGGGAAACACATCTCATGCTGTGACAGAGTCTCCACCGTGAATTTTTGAAGTGATGGCAGCTCATCGCGGTCAATAACCTTCTGTGAGACCTTGTTGAAAAAGTAGCACAACCTGGTGATTGCCATCTTTAAGAACACCGGATTTATAGCCCTGATAGCAACAGGGAGGAAAGTAGTCAGCATGACATGACAATCTTGTGAGTTGTAATTAGTCAGTGTAAGGTCTTTCATTGATATAATACTCCTTATGCTAGAGCAGAATCCAGATGGAACTTTTCAAATTTTTTCACCACACACACATCGCACGTTGCTCCTCTATGTTGAGGTTGTAGCTTACTGCCGGGAGGTGGTACTTCCCATTTTCTAGAAGAGCAGGGTGTAGTTCCTTTTTTATGCCCAAATTTACCTTGTCCATACGTGAATTGAGTCCATCCTTAGTCTTGCTCTTTATGTCCAACAACGTGCCAATGACGCTTTCAAAGACGTTCTTCTGAACGTGCATACCGTCGATCGCGTGTCGTATATCTAACTCTTTCCAGTATAGGCAAATACTTGAAGAAAATAGACATCTTCTTGAATGTAGCCCCTGGAGTTGGTTTCACATCCTTTTTTGGTTTTCCGTCTTTTGTCTTCTTCCAAAAACAAATTTGATGTTGCTGACTATTCTGAAAACTGTTTGACCTTTACTGTTACCCGATGGAACAGTAGAATGCAGTTCATCATTATTGTCGAAGTACTTATCCATCTTTCGCAAGCGGTACCTGTGCCCTTTCGATAAGAACCGTCTGTGCCTCATGTACACTATCTTCTTTGATGCATCAAGGAACACGTAAGCGGTTCCATCTATGCAGATTACGCATCCAAGCTTTCCCTTGAACTGTCTGATATTGTAAAGAGAGCAGGGTAATCGTTGATGGTCACAAAAAATAATTGCATACAGTGTGAAAGTTTCTTGGCGGTACTCGTCTAATATTTCGACACCTGTTTCCCACAATATTTTCATGTCCTGCATTAACGGCTCCAAAAATACATCTATGTCAACGCCGGGTAGCTTAGGTCCAGAAATAAGAATGGTTAGCATAAGGTATTTACGCTTATGCATCAACCAAGGTGGAAGCTTGTAGACGGTGAGGATCACCGGCCATGTGCTGTGCTTGCTGCTCCTCTCGGCGAATGGATTCATTCCGTCCGTACTCCGAGCGAACCTAACATTTCGTGGCTCCTTAGCAAATTCTGGATGGTTAGCATTGAAATCTTACCATTGCTTGCCATCGGCTGGATGTCGCAACTTTCCATCATTTTTGTGCTCATCTGAAGCATGCCAGCTCATAAGTTGGGCATCTTCAGCGTTTGCGAACAAACACCTCAATCGATCAATCACGGGAAGGTACCACATCACCAGAGCAGGAATTTTCTTCTGCGCGTAGTAGTCTACTTCTTCTTTATCTTTCCTGGTGGGTTGGGTCTTTTGTTGGGTCTTCTTTCGCTTCTTCCACGTACACACGGTGGTGGCACAATCTTCCTCTCGATAGTGTTTATTCATCTTGTATCTACTTGCACCATAATTAGGACAACTATCCAAGTCTTTGTATTCATCACCTCGATATAGCATACAATGGTTTCTACATGCGTGAATCTTTTTGACACCCATTGTAAGCGGACTGATTAGCTTCTTTGCATAGTATGTGTTAGCAGGAACTCTATTCTCCTTTGGAAGCATGTCTGCAAGAATACTCAAGAACGCATCGAAGCCAGCATTGCACAAACCATACCGGGCTTTTACCATCAATAACTTTAGCACTGACCGCAATGTCATGAAATCTTTCGTGCAACCCTTAGACTCATCGTAAAAATGCTCTTGTGCAGCCTTCCTCATTTCCTCCATACCTTTCATGAAGAAGATAGATGAATCTAGATGACTACGTAATATTGCATCTATGAAGTCTGCATCTTCCTCAGCACTAACATTGGGCGGACCATCAGCATTAGGCACAACAGGTTCACTCTGAGGATAAGGTGTTTGTCTCTCGTGTATGAAATGACATCCATCAGTAAGCATATCTGCACCATCGACACCGATGTTCACAGGAGTACCAGTTGTGTAAGCTGCAGCGCTACCCTCTCCATGCTTTGTCCAAATCAGGTAATTCTCCATAAATTCTCGGCACACGAGATGAGAAAATATTGCTTTCGTGTCATCAAATACGATAACATTCTTGCAGTCTATGCATGGACAATATATGTGCTTCGTATTTGACCTCCAAGCATGAATCTTAGCGGCATCGATAAACCTCTGCACCTCAGGTATGTATGATGGATCAACTCGTGATAAATTGTACATCCAGAATGACCTCTCCATCATTAACTGTAAAAATATAATGAGTTTATTATGACCAATGCAAAATAAAAATGATTGTTTATAGATATTATTTAATTAACGAGCCTTTTTTCCAGCAACCTTGTTCAAAGAAATACAGATGAAAACCGTTCACTTGAGAATTTTTGAATTTGTAGACCTTTGAAATCTTAGTTCACTAAAATTTAGAAGAATAATGTGTGTTAAGACTCATTCTCAGTGTCAAAGATTGAATATTTTGCAAATAATAAAGATAATTTATAATAAACAAAATAGAAAACTAATTAACAACCTATTAACATAATTAAAAAATAGAAGAATAATATGTTCTAACAAAGGATTGAATATAGGCACCCAACTAAAAAATAGAAAAAACTAAAAAAAACTAGCTCTCCCTACATGAATACACAAGAGTACACGCCATTCATGAAAAAAACTAATATAACCTAAATTGAGAAGTAATTATGAAAATGGAGAGAAGAGATACACTATCTAACCATCATAAACAACCTAATTTGAATAAATAAAGGAAATAACCTAGCAATCATTCTCTCTAACTCATGGCAAACCCTAGATCTAAAACGTGACTTAAATTGAGCAAAGTAGATTAAATAGAGGCAAAAGATACATAAACTAACCATTCTTAGCAACCTCCTCCAAAGAAATGAAGAAGAAAACCTCCCCCTTGTATTTTGGTAGATCCGGACCTCCATAAATGCTTCCAATGGCGGCTGGCTGTCGAGTAACTGTTCGGTCAGGGGGAGAAGAAGGGGTATTTATAGCAGATTTCACACTGGCGGTTGGCCTAACGAACCACCAGTGAAAATAGTACCTTAACACTGGCGGTTGGCTTAACTCAACCGCCAGTGTAAATGGTGTTTATACTGGCGGTTATCTTAACCCAACCGCCAGTGAAAATAGTACCTTAACACTGGCGGTTCCCTTAAGCCAACCGCCAGTGTTAAGTTACGATTTTCACTGGCGGTTGGCTTAAGAAAACCGCCAGTATTTCCATTTTATTTGCACTAGCGGTCGGTGAATGAAACCGCCAGTAAAAAAAATGCCCGGCAGCCACTGTAGAGCTCCTGTGTACTAGTGACCATTCCTACGATAGGGTCACACAGGCGATGTGACACAACTAGACAAATCATCCTGCCAGCTCCAAGGGCGCAGGGCTCCAGGCCTACTCGTCAATGCCCAGTCAATAGAGCCTTTGACAAAAAGGAATCCTAGAGAAGGCTCACTGTGGGGAGGACGAGGCGCAGCAAATAGCCCAGCGACGGCGCACGCCACCTGCACCTTCCCCAAGCTCCACGACAACGGCGACGTCCATGCATGCCGTAGCAGCACACTTCTAGACCCGACGCATGAAGACTACAGACTATAGCACACAAACCTCCTTGTACCCAACCCTTCCCACAATATAAGGGGAGGATCGCCACCTCTTAGAGGTGAAGGACAAATTTTGTAGGCAACCGAAAACAGTCAGGGGTTAAGTGGACTCCTTCCTTAACTCTTGCATAGAAGTTGTGGTATCTAATATGGCCAAAATATTTATCAAGATATCACAAAAAATAAGCTTGTTAATATAGCTATCACAAAAAAGTATTAAAAAAATGAAGAGATGCAATGCAAGTGATGACACCAAATATTACTACGTTAGAAACTAAATGGAGAGAGTAAAGAATTGGTCTGGTTGTACATAAAAAATTTGTTCATGATTTTTTTATTAAGTTGAGAAAATGCTGGGACTGGGAGTATGTAATGTAGGATTCATGCCATTAAAGGTTATTGTGTTAGTCCCCAAATCAAACATCCCCTAAGTAGTAATAGATCATAGCGCCTCTACTATACTTATGAAAAGACAACAAAGCATCACATGCTGCACAAAAATGGATATGCTTGGACTTGTTTGGCCACAAGGTTAAGGACACGATTGAACAAATGTTCGACATGCCTGTAACGTATAAAACATCATGTACTAGACTGCACATATTTTAATTGTGTTTTGCTGCTTAAAAACCTCGGTCTTGTTTACTTGTCAATGGACTTTGGCTTATGTTTTACCCGCTTCATGCGCAAGTGCAAACAAATATGCTGCATGTAGTTCAATCAGTTTAGCGAATGATAATGTCAAGCGGTAGTATCAATTAATGTTTTGGAAGTCACTCTTTTCAATTTGAGGATCAACTTTTATGGGCAGCATGTGGGGCTAAAGTGTTGGCCCCACTTAGCTGTAAATGTAATAAGAAATCACCCACCTACTATTTTCTTCACACCGTTATATATATAGCCTCAAGACTCTCGGCTTATCCCTATGAATTTTTGATGTTTCAGTCTTTGTAGCACCTTTACAATGTGAATGAGTGGTCTCTGAAGAAAATCATTTCCTTGAAAGGGATAGGCAGAGTTGTCCGTTGCACAATACTGTCCCGACCTAGTATGTCCATCTGTTTTGAGCTTGGCATCCATCTCCAAAGACAGCTTTGTGTCTGTGTGGTAAGGCCACACTTAGTGGAACCTGGTTATAATGCAGCACTCTCTGTGGATTGTGTGGCCTCAATAATGCATCTCGACTATTGCAATGTCAGATTTGGTTTTGGTTAGGAACTACAATAATGTTGATGATTTTTGACATGGTAGATAGCGCTTAAAAGTAGGGTTACTACATGTTTCAATGATATCAACTTGTTGTAGTCGCAAAGGCATTTAGAGGCATAGAATCTAAGCGTGATAAGAGTGACCATATATCCTTGAACATCAGAACTATGTAATTACTAATGCCAGACCTGGAACCAACAAGGTAAAGTGCTTTTGTCCTATGTTCTACTTACGCAGATCTGTCACACACAGTTTTACAATAAAACCAAACACTACCTATATGTGTGCCTAGAAAGTCCATACGACACATATAGCAAATTGCAACGCCAGATTGTGCGGGTCTTATATATGACCTATATATTGGACACTGCCAGAAGCATAACTATACGAGTTACGAGTCAGTATTGTGTAATAAACACGTTTGACCATTGTCCTTGTGGTATTTGTACGAAGTTTGTTTCCTCTCCGAAGTGGATGAAGCCAGAATTTTCTTTTCGCTACCTAACAAAATATGTATTAGAGCTATGATTTTGCCTCTAGTTCCAATGTCGTGACATCGCATAGTCGCTTCATCCCAAGCACATGCATGCACCGGAGACAAAATCTCCGGAAGTGCTCACCCTTGCTATCCTACACTGGAAGGGGGTGAATAGGGATTTTGAGAAATGCCTTCACATTACTACTTAGGATCTACACAACAGCTCTTCTTCCATCACAACCTGACGGTGTTGTGTACTGTTTGTTTCCACTATCAGCTACTTCTACATGTCTTTGCAAACATCTTAATCTGCAAAGGATAAGTATACATACACAGTGATCCGATCTATTATTTACGTTGTCTTTCAATGCTACTTAATCATGGCAGCAGTTGGCAATTGTTGTTACCAGTGCTGTTTAACTCTACTAGTATGTTAGATATTCATGCAGGCTACTATGTGTGATCATTGTGATTTATGTCACTGAATAAATTATGATATGCCTAAATTTCTAACACTAAGGTTAAGGAAGCAATTGTTCAAGTTGCCTCTAATAATACAATATCATGTACTAGACCGTTCATATTTTAGTTGCATTTTGTTCTCTACAAACAACGCACATGTTTACCTCTAAATTGACTGCCTTGTTTCTCCATTGTATGGCATGCCAATGTCCTTTATCCAGTTCAGTCAGTTCGGTTTAAGAAAAATGTCATGCTGTAATAGTATCTTTTCATTTCTTTTCGAAGTCACTCTTTCAATTTGACACTCATCTTTTTTAAGGGCAGCATGTGTGAGAAAAGAAATGCTGGTAGCCTGGTCCACATTGTTGTAAATGTAATAAGAAATCACCCACCCACTATATATTCTGCACACGCCTCTATATATATGGCCTCAGCATATTAAGCCCTATTTTCTGTCTGGAACATCCATTTGAATTTGCGATACTGCAGAGGCAGCTATACAATGGGAATGAGTGGTACCGGGAGAAGAGCTTTTTGTTGAAGAGAGCCGGAATGGATATTAGTGGCACAACTATATTCACCTATCACGGTTCTGTCTCTTCTCATCTTTCAAGTCCATCTCGAGTCTATCCTTGTGACTGGGTGGTGCTGCCACAATTAGTGGTACCAGCAGATAACGCATAGCACTATTTCTGTAGATTCAGTGCTCCTCGACAATGGCAATGTCTCTGGTTGGCTCGTCAACCTTCGCATTAGTTAAGAACTGGGTACTGCTAGAAGTTAGGGCAGCGTCTTCAACAATTTTGCATGGTGAAATACAATTCATGTTAAAATGTTTTCAGGCTTAGAGTTTAAGATTCTCTTTCTCTCTACGTGTCACTTCCTCGCTAACCAAACTCGTGAAGCTCTAAAGCATCAGCTGGCAGCACGGTTTGATTTGTTTACTCATCCCGGTTCGAGCTCTGACGTATAGAGTTTAATTGGTACAATTTGTAATGTTCAATCTTCTAGGCTCACGGTTTGGTGTCCCTCAAACTAGATCTGCTCTTATATTAAAACTTTAAAGAATGAACCAAAGGTAAGACAGACTTTGTTATCTCTAGGCAGCAAGTTCTTGGTCCTCCGTTGCAAAGGGAAAAACAATGCGTTTTTTAGACCACACACGGTGAAACCGTGAAAGACTCGAACACAGTTTGTTTCTTAAGTCCAATATCCATTTAGTAACTTTGTCAATCCAACTCGTTGGACAGTAAAGACGCCGGTGTTGAAGATGAGGACGAAGACTGATGCTAGCTTCAAAGAGCGTCGCGAGGCCCTGTGGCGTCTGCTCGCCCATAGACGGTCCATGTTGCTCAAGACAAGACACCTCACTGCACCTAATCGCATCGGCCGTGGATGGGCTCCCGATGGCTCATGTGATTGAATCCAAGTTCTAGGGTCAGGTAGTAATTCTATCTTCGGTCCATGAAAGTTTCCAAAAAAGATGGCTGTTGGGCCAAGAAAAATTTTCAAGCCTGCATCGGGCTTGTGTCCTTTTTTCGCGAGGACTGGCACGAAGACAACCCTACTTGCTTCGCCAAAGCCATCGACACAAGGCAAAGAAAACCTTCGCAGAGGTAGTTTGCGAGGGGAAGACCATGGCGGCTCAAGGTTCAGGCAACAACAACGGGATGCCTCTTGCGAACTCCCATGGACAGAGGTAGCGGTGGAGCTGGGGGCTCTAGCCCCAATACCGCCGGTGAGCCAATAGAACCACTATGAATTTTCTATATGGTTTGCAATATGTTTTAAAGGTAGGAGGGGTTGAAAACATGATTTGGAGGTATTTTTAAATGGTAGTAGGAGCTAAAAACGTGATCTAGAGGTTGAAGAACACAGTAGTTGTGTCTTGTGCTAAACTTAGGCTCAGATTAAGTTAAGTTGGTCTAACTCTGTGTTTAGTCCAGCCCCCCCCCCCAAAAAAAATTCTGGCTTCGTTACTACGAACTCCGTTGGTGCATATGCTGGGGGAAGATCGTTGTAAGTGCATTCGCCCCCTATGTGGGATTTTGGTGATTAATGACATCCAAATTAGAGACTAACATGTTTATCAAGAATATATGCAGGTGTTAGTCCATATGAATGAGCGAATTGAAATATTCGGTGAAACGGCACCCCTCCAATTCGACTACGACACTTGGTGATCCTTACTCAAGGCTTAGAAAGTTTTTATCTTTATTGAGTGTAGGAAAACCGCACTATCAAGAGGGATGCATAGCTAGTTGACTAGTAGAAGGATTAAAGTGCTCAAACATTAACTCATGCTTGAGAGACACCTACACATACTTGTGCACTGCCTTTAGCTTGTTCTGCACCTGGAGCATCGGTAGTACCAGTCCTGCACCGGTAGTACTGGTATGACATAGCGCAGATTCACCTCCCAGCCAAGTCCTTGCTCTCGGGTTTCAAAATTCCGTTTTATTCCGGTAGTACCGAAATTTATCTCGGTAGTACCGATCCCAGATCGGTAGTACCGGCAGGACTTGGCGGCTAAGTAGTTTCGAAGAGCCTGGATCGGTAGTAACGACTCTTTTCCGGCAGTAGCGGTTCATCGTACCGGTAGTACCGATTCTGGATCCGTAGTACTGGTGGGACTTAGCTACTTCGTGTTTCCAAGGCTCTGGATCGGTAGTAATGGTTTTTCTTCGGTAGTTGGAAGTTGTCGTACCGGTAGACCGGTCTCTCTGGTAGTACCGGTCCGCTTAGCTGACTGACACCTTTTCTACAGTTGGGCCCTCGTGCAGTGCGCTAGACAGCCTTGCAACGTTCAAAAAGTTGAGCAGGCATCGGTAGTACTGGTAGGTACCGGTAGCCCGCAGGCAGAGGAAGTATAAATAATTCCTCTCAACTCTTTGGAGGGTTACCCACTCTATTTATCGTGACCTAACTCGAGACAACAGCTCTCTCTTGCTCTCTCTCTCTCACTCTCATTCATTGCTCCTAGCTTCGATTCATTGCAAGTTTCAAGTTGAGAAGTGAGATTCGAGTGAGGAAAACATAAATCCATTGTTTGAGCACTTGATTCCTCCCTCTAGCCGACTTTGCTTTGCATTTGTTACTCTTGGGTTCTTGGAACCCTAGGCGGCTAGGCGTTCTTCGGGAGAGCCTGGTTTGCTCCATTTGTGAGGGCTCCCCGGAGTGTTTGTATCACCCGGTGATTCTAGTGAAGAAACTAAAGTGACCTTTGTGGTAACCTTGAGAGAGGCAAGGAGGTGAAATAGACTGCGACCTAAGTGGTCACCTCAACAACGAGGAGTAGGCCTTCCTTTGTGGATTGTCCTGAACCTCGGTATAAATAATTTGTCTCGTGCTCTCTTTGTTGTTGTGTCTACTTGTGGTTCCACGGCTTCGACCGTGTTCTTCCGCTCTCTCTTTCTCTATCTTGTTCTTAGGTTTGGAGGCTCGATCTACAATTTAGAGGTGATTCAAGCGAAGGGAAAGGTTGCAAAGTCTTCATCACGCACTTGGGTGGCCTGGTATTTCATAGATCTAAATTTGTAGTTCATTTGCGTTGTGTTATTAGTCTCTCTTTGTTGACCGGTAGTACCGGTAGATTGCATCGGTACTACCCAACTTCTATCTGTAGTACCGGTCCAATCCCGGTAGTACCGGTTTGAGTTCTCATGTTTCATTTGAGTTTGGAGTTTCAGGTTTTAGATTACGCCTATTCACCCCCCTCTAGGCATTGTAGATCCTTTCAATTGGTATCAGAGCGTAACCCTCATGTTAGCACTTCGCCGCGTGAGGAAAACAATGTCGGAGATAAGTGAAGCTCAAATGACCCAATTCGCTGAGAAGATAGCAGAAAAGTTGTTAGAAAATCAAGCCAAGCACTTTGAAGAGAAAATGAGCAAGATGAGGGAAGATATTGAGAGCTTGAAGGTAGCATTGAGCAACAAGAATGAGAATCAACCTAGTACATCAAGCTCAAAAGGTGGTGGTAATGATGAAGAGAAAGATCAAGACGGTGACAAGACACCAAGAGGGTTCACCATTACATCCTATGACTACAATCTATTGAACAAGAACAATGTGAACCAAATGCCACACATCAACCTTGGAAACCACCTCCAGTTTGATGGAACCTAACTACAATGATTGGGCACAAAAAATGAAGATGCATCTCATTGCGGCAAGGTGTTGGGAGATTGTGAGTGTTGGCATTCATCCTCCGGAAGTTGATGGTGATATTACCCCACAAGATGTGCATGATTTTCATCTCAATTCTCAAGCCGCATCCTTGATTCTCTCATGTCTCAAGCCCAAAGAAAGCAACAAAGTGAATGGAATTGAAAATGCTAAGGTGATTTGGGATACTCTTAGGATATCCTATGAAGGAGTTGAAAGTGTCAAAAAGAGCAACATTGAGCTACTTCAAGGAAGAATTGAAAACTTCTCAATCAAGAGTGGAGAAACAACTCAACAAATGTTTGATAGATACATGACGTTGATCAACAAGATAAGAGCTCTCGGTGATGAAAGGTGGGATGACAACTCGGCAGCAAGAAAATTGTTGAGAGCATATAGAGTGAAGAACAAGACACTTGCATCAATCATCATGGAAAGACCAAACTATGAAAAGATGACACCTCATGAGATGCTTGCCAAGATAAAGCATCATGAAGTCCTTGATGATGAAGCTATTCAAGATCAATCATAAGATACAAGCAACAAGAAGTGTGCCGCTCTCAAGGCAAATCATGAACATACATCAAGTAATGAAAGAAGAAAGAAGTACAATGATGATAGCTCAAGTGAAAAAGATGATGATTTCGATGAAGAAACCGCACTTCTTGTCAAGAACTTCAAGAGAATCATGAGAAGATAAATGTTCAAGAAGAGTTATGGTGATGGAAGCAAAAGAAACAAGAAAAGAGTTTGCTACAAGTGTGGTGCCAATGATCATTTTATTGCCGATTGTACTCAAAACAAAGAGAAGAACAAGTTCAACAATGATGACGACAAGAAGAATAGAAGGAAGAGAAGAGGTGAAGCACACATTGGTCAAGAATGGTACTCAAGTGATGATTCAAGTGATGATGAGAAGACCAAGGGGAAGGACAAGGAGATGGGTGCCGCTAACATTGAGCCGTTGGATTAGAATTGGGTGGCATCGGGAATAGAAGAGAGGGAGAGGGAGAAGACCATCGTCGCCTGGTCGCTACTTGCCATGGCGATACGCCATTAACGGCGACCTGGAGCTCGCTGGCGCGGCTGTTCCCGGCGCTACGGCCACCGTTTGGCAAACTGAGGGCACCGAACGAGATAGGACATGACTGCGAGCTCGTCTAGTGGCAAAACGCGGCTGGGGAAGGAGTACGGAGTGGTGGCCGCCATGGACGCCGACGCAAGGTCACCGGTGCGCGCAGAGACGGCCCTAGCGGCCATTATTCGTGATGTTAAAGGCATGGGGAGGAAGGAGAGGCAGCGGGGAGGCTCACCACGGGTTCAGATCGGCTAGAGAAGAATGGAGAGCGGCCAGTGATGAGCGGGGGCGGACGCCGGCTTCCTGCAGTCATCGACTGCAGTTAGCAGCGGAAGAAAAAGGAAATTGGAGGGTCTGGCGGCTTCCTACTGACGCGGCGGCGCCCACTATTGCCTCAACTAGGATGAAGAAGCACGGGAGCGACTACTCGTCGACGTAGAGTGGTCGATGGCGGTGCTGCTGCTTGCGTGCGGCTCTGGGAACTAGAGAAGGAGTTGGGAAGAGGAAAAAGAGAGCGGGGGCGTTTCCTATTTGCACTCGCTAGCACACAAGCGGGAACTGAGGGAGCTGGGGGAGATCGTGGGGCAAGCGGGGTGCAGCGACAGTTGCGTGCTCTGTTCCTCACACGAACAGAGAAGGAGGCAGTTGGAGGGGAAACAGGTGACATGTGGGCCACGTTGTCAGTATGCGAGAGAGGGGGCGCTGCGGGGGTCTGCTGGCCGGTTGGGAGGCGGGGGTTTCTCATTTTTTTTCTAAATTGATTTTTCCAAAACGTTTTCAAACTCTAATTTCCAAAACCATTTGAATACATTTTATCCTTGAAACACAATCAACATCACAAAAGATTTATGCAGCAGCATGATTGCATCAATCATGTATTTATTTGATTTTAGTTTTATAAAAATATTATCTCCCTAGGTTTTATGATCAAGAAAATGCATAATATATTACATATTAATTATTTTAGAAAATAACAAAAATCAGGGTGTTACAACTCAAAAGATTCGTCTCGAGAAAGCCAGGTAAAAAGTACAAACATGCAACAGCTGCTACTTCATTTAATATTCTATGCATGCGTAAAGGACAATTGATGTGATGGGGAAGATTCCCAATTTTTGGGAACTAGATGTGGTAGGAGATCAATTCGTTGGTTGAAAACATGGAAAGAACAAATTACATTTTTAACTAGCTGACTAGAAATATGCCATAGAGAGAACAAAAGAAATGACAAAGACAATAGGAACATTAATTCTATATTATATGGAGTCCAAGACTATCACGATCGTAGGAAGAACAAACAATTAGAATTATTTACATGCTAGTATATGTGATCATTATGATTTATGTCCTTGAATTAGTTTTTAACTTGTCTGAATTTCCAATCAAGTTCAAGGAGCAAGTGTTTGACTCTGTCCCTAACTTATACAACATACTAGTATATCATGTTCTAGGCTGCACTTATTTTAGTTTCTTTTCTGTTCTCTACAAAAATTGCACTTGATTGGATGTATTGACTCCTTGTGTTATCTTCTATGGTTTGTGCAATATGCTACATGTGGTTCACTCAGTTTGGTTTAAGAAAAATGCCGGGTGTAGTAGTATCTTTTAATTTCTTTTAGAATTAACTCTTTTCAGTTCAATGCTCAACTTTTATGGGTGGCATGTGTGAGCATAAGAGCTTATCTACTTTGCTGTAAATGTGATAAGAAATCTGCCACTCACTATCCTACAAACAAAAAACAGTCTCAGAAAATTAGGCGAGTAAATGTACCAGGTCTGAAATGACTTCAAGGGTTCTATACTCCCAGAGGTCAACCCATTCCTAAAACTTGAAAAGTGGCATGCATTCAGCCAAAAATACATCACGCCCTTATCCCATCCATGATAAACTAGTGACCAAGTGCCAGATCTGCTCCCTTTGCTAGATCTGCTCCTGCCTTCCCTGATCTGGTCATTCCTTCACTGCCATGGTGGCAGTGGCGGCGGAGGAGGAAAGAGGGGAGGTCCACGGTGGCGGATGTAATGAGAGGGGACAAAGGGGCTGGATGCGGGAGTGGAGTCTGGACTTGAGTGGGGAGATGGGGGCGGCCATGGAGGCGATGGAGTCTGGACTTGAGTGGAGATGGGGGCGGCCATGGACATGAGTAATATTTTTGGGTCTGAGAGGACCTGGCTCTGTGACTCGTCTTCTTGTACCCAAGTCGCTGACACGAGCGCTTCTTACCAGTGACTCGTTTTCATATACAGGTAATGGGTACTACATAATATGTGTTTGGAAGAGTCACTGAGATGTCTACTTATTAGTGACGCGTTTAAGCAAGACACAACACTTTTGTTATGTTTTGTTGGGAAGAGTCACTGATATGACTACATATCAGTGATGCGTGTAGACAAAACGCGTCATTTTTTTTTACCAACGACGTGCTTTGTTTGGGAAGAGTCACTGATACCTTGTCATTAATGACACGTCTTGTTTTTATGACATGGGCAGCAACTAATCAGTAGCGCGTGTAGTTTACAAGCGTCACTAAGGTATTATTAGTGATGCGCTTGAAGTCTAAGTCACTAGTTGAGGTGTCTAGTGAAAACTGCACCAAGGAGACACCTCAACTAATAAAAGCCGCAGCACTCAGAAGGTTGTCTCAATTCAAGAGGTCTGCTCTACTGTGCTATCCAACATTCTTGACCCAAGACTCTCTGCGGCAACCTTACAAGATGAATCAATCCTCTCAAGCCTCTTACTCTGTGTCTTCCTATCCCCTAAACTAGATGAAAGATGCCTTGCTGTTTCATTGAGGTAGAGAACAAGCTGGTGGCTGGCCAGTTTTACGGGGCCGCCTCTGAGTCTTATCCACAAACCCATATTGGAAAAGCATTGAATCTCCAAAACTAAAATTCTTTGAATGGCTACTGCTTGTCACACTTGCATGTGAATATAATATAACCTCACCATTTACGTGGCCCTGCCATCCCGATAATTGACAATTATACATCTTGCTTAGCTAGATGATTAAAACAGTGGTAGATACAGAATTTTTTTGTAAAAAACATCTGTTCGCTAACTTATGTTGGCATATCCACTACCACTCACTATGCTAGATAAGCTTATTACTGACACATCTAGACAGGCACTAATGACACGGAAAATTGGCATCAATGATGTTGCATCTGTGATATGGACAAATCAATGACTCGTAAAAACGTGTCACTGCACTACTAACTTCTAACCCTTGTCCAACGACGAGAAAACGTTGCAAGAGGCCCAATTTTGTTGCAAAAGGTGGTTCATACCATGAAATCGCGTTCGTTGGCAATGGTTGCAGAAAGTCACGTTGCAATAAGAACTTGCAACCATTGCTAGTTTGGCGTTGCAAGAGTTAGCTTTTCTTGCAATGTTGTCGAGGATTGCAATAGGACATTATCACAAAATTCGCTGGCGTGGCAATACGAGCATTTACCACGTTCATGTTCGTAGCGAGAGGTGGTAAATACAACGAGAGATAGCGTGCAGTAGCTTTTTGTTGCCACGCTAGAATTTTGTTGCCTAAGGTGTTGTTGCCACGACCGTTATGTTGTGGCAAGTAAATCATTTGCCACGCAAATGTATTTGTTGCAAGAGTATACATTATTGCCATGCTTTTCTTGGTGTGGCAATAGTCTCATTTGCCACGCAAATTTATCCGTTGCAAGATACCGTTCATTATTGCCACGACTTGCATTGTCGTCGCAACAATATCATTTGCCACGCAATTTTATTCGTTGTGATATATTGTTCATTATTGCCACGACTGCGGTGTCATTGTAATAGTTGAATTTGCCACGCAATATTATTCATTGCAAAAGATTAATTATTATTGCAACAATAGTCATGTCGTGGCAATAATATTCTTGCAACATAAATAAGTTTGTTGCCATACAACATATTGCCACTGTTGGTATAAATTAACTGCACTCTACTTAAATAAGATTGTATTTAGATTATCCGCAAGCGCACAGATAATATACCGCTATCACATTTCACCCGAAGGTTTTAAATATCGAATCCATAAGGAACACTAGGTGATAA
Source organism: Eremochloa ophiuroides (assembly GCA_038502445.1). Classification (NCBI taxonomy): domain Eukaryota; kingdom Viridiplantae; phylum Streptophyta; class Magnoliopsida; order Poales; family Poaceae; genus Eremochloa; species Eremochloa ophiuroides. Next base: position 95,534,029 of record JAHLJS010000007.1, on the reverse strand, counting down.
TGACCAAGCTGATGAACTTAATCCTACAACTAGGCTAGATAATATCAAGAAAGAGGAAATAGCTAATGATTATCTAGTTCCAACTACCGGTAAACTTTGAATAATACCATTCTAACTGGGCAGTGACATGAATAAGAGACGAAATCAGAGTTCCCTCCTACTAGACACTTATACACCTATCGATCCTATCAACGGGAAGTGGACTACAGAGGACTCAACGCAGCTGTCACCTACGCGATCTACCACTATTCAGCCAATCAGGGGACATTCACAAGTAAACTTAGTCTAGGCACCATGCCTACACTACGAAATACAACTTCAATCAAGTAATGACCAAGATCAAAGCACTCAATATGAGTTGCAAACTTAAGAACGAATAAGAACAAATGCTTACTTGAATTAGAAATTGAATACAAAAGTACCTCAGAATGCAGCTCCAGGCGAGGAAGCTGAATCCAGAAGAATGCAGCCACGAAGAAGCACCGACAGGCCGGAACTCCTCCAGAATCTCTACTCTTCTACTCTATCTCTCTAATCTCTAAACAAGATTAGATTTAGATGAACTAGTCTCTCCTAACTGCTACAACTAGATGAACTAGAACTAGATCAACTAGAGGGACCCTAACCCTAATTTATGTAGAGAATATGAAGCACCGGGGAGTAGAATGCCTTCTGGAGGGGTCTTGGGGCGTCCTTATATAGGCCGAGGTGGAGTAGGGGGCAAGGAACCACCACGTCATCGATCCACGTCTCATATTATATGCACCGTCGGATCAAACCGACCTTAGATCAACGTAGGGATGCGTTACTTGGGTGCCAAGGAAGTGTGGGAGGAAGATTCCAGAAGGCAGGGCCCACAGTCCAGCAGGGGAGCGCCGACCGGCCCCACCCTAGGGCAGGCCGGCCCCACTTTGTGGGATCCGGGGCCCCGATTGCTCGGGTGTGTTCTAGATCCTTCCAGGGTCTTCGTGATGATGTTTCCTTGACGGTTAAGTTTCGTGTCTTTTATGCTCTTTAACCCCCTCTTTTATGCTTTTCTGGAATAGCCCCTGGAAAATACAGAACATGAAAAACTCATGGAAATTGTCAGTTAAAACCCGAGACTAGTGTGTATTCATGTGTCCTTTCATGTCTAAAGTTCTAATAAAAGTTGACGTTATCCACCGTCAACAACACCCCCAAGCTTACCTGTTTGCCAGTCCCTTGGCAAACAAACTGAGCCTAATTTACCAAAGTATTTGGATCAGGAGTTGTTACAATGCTTTCATACCTTCCAAGTGCACAAGCTTTCAAACAGAAATTCTCCTCCGGATTAGACAAAACTGCTCTAACTTTCAAACTTACCCATTTTACCTTTAACTATGGGTCTTTACAGCTTTTGCATAAATCTTGAGCAATCGAAAGATAAAACAATCAAGTCAAGCACTATGTCTCAAATTCTTCACAGTACCAATATTTCGGAGTTTTGCAAATTTTCAAAATAAAACTCAGAGCTTAATTGTATGACACCCTGAAGTCTCTTAATATGTGTGGTATTTATGGATCTCACTGAGGCATTAATGATGTTATGCCTTCCTACAACTAAGGATCAAAGTGGAGCTTATAGGAGTGGTAATAATAAGGATGAGCATACTTGCAATTCAGATATTGTAAAGTCAAACAATGGATCCACAGAGAGTCAAGTCAAACAATCAAACCAAGATGTGCATGTGTATGGAATATGGTGGATAGGTGTATATAAGGTGGCTAATCCTAATTCTACTTTTGCTCTTTAAAAATAGATCTCCCTCTTGGAACTTAGAATTTTTGCGGGAAAACATGGGCTATCTTTCTTTTTTATTCTTTTCTTTCTCTCTCTCTCTCTTTTTAGGGAGGCGGGCATCTCAGTACCCATTGTTTTAATTGCTGGGACACTTGGCCATCTTTTAATCCCTTTTCTTTTTTCTCTATTTTTTTCAATACTTTTGCATAGCCACATGCATCCTTTGAATATAAATAACTGGAGAGATAATGATAAGAACTTAGAGCAATTAAACAGGGGCTGTCCTATATGGTATATTTTTGGGTGTTTACTCTCAGTGTAGGAGAAAAATATTTTTAAGGTGGATCTGGTTGGAAGTGGAAAATGATTGCGCTTACTCCCAGAGTAGGAGTAATGCATATGTGGGTGGAGTGTGTAAGTGATCTTGATTTTAAAAGCATGACAAGACTCTCATAAGGTATACAACAATGGTTGACTAAACTCAATGCAAAGCAAGCAGCATAAATGTGCAAAGGTTTTCCTATATCTAAATGTATCATGTATGGATTTAGTAGGAATTCACACTTTGTCATACAAGAGATCATCATGTAAGATTTTAAATTTAAAATAAATCTCCAGTACTTAGTAATGCTAGGAATAAGATAAATAGCAGCTCAACCTTCATGTACCATATCAATCAATCACCTAGACTTAGCTCATGCATATGCCTCCAGAAAGTGTTAGGTTCAGAGTGAATTCTTAAGTCAAAACAGTAATATCTAAAACTCTAGAGAATTTAAGGTTGAAAACTAGGCACTTGAAAGGAATTATGGCAGAGCAACTATTCATCATCTCCAAGATAAAATTTTAATGTTCTCCAATTTTTATTTGACTCTAACCTATACTGACTATAGACACAATCTAAGACCACTCTAATATATAGCTAAGTATTTATTTGGTTTTTAAATTTTATCTTACTAGCTAACTCACGCGAAAAAAAGCGATATGGTACAATAATAATAAGGTGGAAAACTCATACTTAGCTGGATTTTAAATGGAGGGTACCCTTCCCCAAGCTGAATGTTTGACAGGGTCTTTGATGTTGCAAATTGAGTGATCCTTCTGGGAGCAAGTGTATCGGCAGTGTAAGGGCATCAGGTTGACTAGCTCTTTGATCTTGTATTTTCCTGTGAAACTCAATTGCCAACAAAAATACCAAATCTCATGGAGAGGGGTTATACCACTCTATGGTAAGTGATTGATTTTATATTTCCAGCAGAAGTTTAAGCTTCTTTACCCAATTAGGAAACTTCTCTTAGAGTGTGGACCTTCATGTGCCCACATATTTTTGGTATTTTATGACTTCATAAAACAGACTCGATAATCTCATAGGTATAGTTACCTGATAACTAGGGGATGCTCCTCTCCCAAGCTAGATGTTTGCAATACTTTGTGTTGATGGTCTTTAGAGCAAGCTTGTCAGCAGTAGTCCTAGTGGGCTCCACTGATGAACTCACTCCTCACACATAGTGTTATCCTGCATAATTATGCTCCAACAAGAAAATCAAAACTCGAGGCTCGAATGTGATAAGAGGTTAGCGATCAGCCAATAAGTAATTGATTATTCTTTTGAGTTTATTTCAATTGACAGATTCTAGCAGGATTTTTTTTTAGGATTTTCTAATTTTCTTATGCAGAAAAGTAAATATGTATTCATGATATATATTTTATTTTTATGCCACCACGGAGAATATTGATTCTCATGGGGCTTAGGATTTTCATAATGCAAGAAAATAAATATAGATGCTATTATCATTTTTTTATGCCACCACAGTAAATACTCCTATAGGGCTACCATAAGTTTATTCACCTGGAGCTATAATATTTTGTGATGCAGTAAATAAGACAATAAAGATTTTTATTTTTTCTTTTTCATTTTGATATGCATAAAGATGAATATGCTAAAATGAAATTACTAATGTAGATAGAAATACTAATTAATTAGATAACTACCATATTACCTTATGGCAAAGGTGCGGGATTTAAAGTCTACCGTTAGGACTTTTTCTTCCACTCTTGTGTATCTCTCTGTCTTAGAGATGGAGGTCTTGATGGTTGCACCCCTTGTGATGATGATGTCACTTTTATCCTTTGTTTGGCCAGCAGGTTGGAGTAGAGGATTAATAGTTGGATCTGGCAGCATCTTGCTCAGTGTGCATGTGCACAGAACTTTTACTTGTAGAATTTTGGGAGTCAATAAACTTTGCTCGAAGTGTTGTCCTGTTTGCAAAACTAAGGTAGAGATCAAGTGCATGGGCTCTGTTGGTGGAAAATCACCAACAGAACCAAATCTATTTCTTTATTTATTTTTCTCTAGCCTTAGGCACATTGAACAAGACGAAATTGGTGTTGCATAATTTGTTTACTTATGACATAAGTGGTAAGATCGGAAGATTAAGCATTTATGTTGCATTTAAGTTCATATGGCGGAAAAGATTTAAATTGCTTAACCAATGGAAGGGTTGTCTATCTCTATATAAATTTTCACATGAGTATGACTATCATCTCCCAAATATAGAATACAATGTTTTAGCACATTTGGTTAAGACTGAGATCAAAAGAATGGTGCCATGAACAATCTTAAAGGACAAAGCATGTTGAGTTAATTAGGTTAATCAATTAAAGCTGTAACTCTAATATGTTTGCATCTTCATTTATGTGCATACCAAGATCAAGAGGAAAATAGCGACCGCTTACCTTAAGATATTACCTTCATTATTGGAGCGTGATGGCACTAAGTAATGAAGGGTAGATGACTGGTGGTTCTTTCCTTCTCTTGCATCTTGAGTTGTTCATGAGCATCTTGTCTCCTTTGTTGCTTATCCTCTTTGCCATCTTTTACTTCTTTGATCGTATGACACCTTGTCAGTCCATTTATTATTATGCCTACAACAGATTAGTAAACAACACATACCCGAAGGAATGTACAATTTTGAAACATAGGTTGTTTGTCCAGAATCATGTTCCATCTATGCTACTAAGAAGATAGGGTTGATATTATGTTAGCATAGATCATGTTCTATACCAGCATGGCTTAAATTCAAGTAACTTGCAGCAGAAGATAAAGTGAATGAATCATTAATAGTCACAGTTCTTCCATTCATGATGAATGAGCTGTGTCTTCCTCTGCAAAGTTATTGAAGTTCAGCATGTGCCCTGCCTCATCTCTGATTCGAATTCACCTCATGACTTATCCAGATTAATTGTGAAAGTTTCCTGCAGGGATTAGTCCAACAAAATATCCAATGTCTACTACAGCAATTTCTAGTTCAATAACCAAACCAAACTCCATATCTAGTTTTAATTAACAAAGGCATTTTTAACCTGAGCACCATGCTCAATTTAAATGCCAATGGAAGTATTTGCAGTGCTTCCAAACCAAATCTTACTATGGCAAACAAAGGTGACATGAAAGCACTTATACAGATTTATTCATTTAGAGACGAAAGGGCGAACAATTGAACATGGATTAGAAAGGTAGAGACAACCAATACTAGCAACATAAGATTTTCTAATTAAGCCCATTCCCCCAAGCTAGAATTTTGCAAAGCAAAGTTAAGATTGGATGTATATGATGCAATATTACATAATGATTGGTTGTATATATCTTGCATTGTTACTCTTCTACTTCAAACCTGAAATGGTTAGCGACAAAAATACTCAAAGGACTATTTTCATAATTATAATTATATGCTCAATTCATAAGGGCATTATAGTAAAATTAAAGGTGCAAGCTCAATTCATTTTTCAAGAGTGGTTATTTTAGAACATAAAGTTATTCTTGAGAAACCTTCTAATTATTGCACTTTGAGTTCATGAGGTGGTTTCCTCTAGAACACCAGTCTTTGTGCACCTATATCAAGATTACAACGAGATCTACAATATTTATGATAAACATATGCATCTACAACCACCCTTTTAATAAATTTATGAACAGGTAGAATGAGGGGTTGAAGATCTCGTGTGATAATTTTAGAGAGACCAATTGATCCAAGAGATTTCTCATATGAGCATGGATTCGATGAGCTGTTAATGAAGTAATTCCCATGCTCATCGATATGATCTCCCTTTTCAAACTCCAAGGGTGTTTCTTTATGTATGTCTGTAGGCAACAAGTTTGCCTCTATTATTTCATGTCTACGACATTCATTGGATGTTTTATTTTCTAGGATCTCCCATGGATTGGTGTCTCTAAGTTTGGTCTTGTCTAAGGCTTTCTCTAAACTTGGATGAGTTATGTTTACTACAGAAATTGATTTAAGCTCACCATTTGAATCTAGACAAAGTTTAGATGCTAGCACTAAGGCTTAGTCCTCTTCCATCAATTCTTTGAGAATAGCATAAGTGTTTCTAGTATGTTCTATGCATTCCTGCCATTGTCGTAGCTCTTCTTGGTCATTCCTATAGTCTTCATGACTCCTATACTTTGGATGTCTTAATGGGATCCTAGGGTCATTATGAGACTTAGGAGAGAGAGCATAAGAAGGATCATTAGGATTAAGGATGGGTTTAGAGATGGGTTCAGATGAGACATTTAATGTGAGTATAGAAGGGGAGAAGATAGAATTGATTCCTATGTGGCTTGGCTCTCCTTCTATGGCATCACTAGACATGCCATCCTTGCATTCTTCCCAATGTCTTTCAGGGGGAAAGGAAGTTGACGACACTTTTTCCAAGAAGCTCTTCTAAGAAGATCTGATTTACATTGATTTACGAGCATCTTACCTAATTGGAAGTCTAAATAATCAAAGTGTGGTTTTGCTGGTTTAGGATTGACAGCTAAATCTTGGGATTGGAGTGGTTGTGTTTTAGCTACCAAAACTTCCCCTTCTAATTCGTGGTATGATTTCTTCTCTTCCTCCGGGAGTTCAGAATTCGCTTGGGCAACCTTGTTGATCATAGCTCTTGCTTTACTTATAGGCAAATAAGGAAAGGCTCCTCCAGAGGATAAATCAAGGGATTCGCTAGAGTTCTTGGTATGACCCAAATAAAAATGTTGAATAAGCACAGGGTCTGAAAAACCAAGGTCAGGTCCAGATGTAACAAGTTCATTAAAACGATCCCATGATGTAATAAGAGATTCGTGTTCTAGTTGGCTAAAAGTTAGAACCTCCTTTCGAAGGTTAACTACTTTATGGATGGGAAAGAAATATAAATAGAATTTAGAGCATAAAGTTTTCCAATCCCCTTGTATACTTCCTACGGCTCGATTATACCAATGTTTAGCTCTTTCGATCAAAGAGAACGGAAAAAGCTTCCACCTTAAAGTCTTATCAGACATGCCAGCAATGTGCAAGCATGCACAGGTCTGCTCGAATTCTCGTAGGTGTAAGTATGGATTTTCATTACCTTCTCCCGAGAAGGGTTTATCCCGAATCATATTAATTAGACATGGGCACAGCTCATAGCCAGGTGTTATGATAGGCTCTACAGATTTTGGTGGCCCGAAGCTTTTGCGCATGCCAAATAGATAGATAGGCGTGGAATTTAAAGCATCCATAAGGATGAACATAAAATGATGAAAAAGTAGCGATAAAATAGAAAAGATAAAAGTATAATATAAGATTAAGCTAAACTCAGTCAAAATCAGCAAACCGTTCCTCGGCAATGGCGCCAGAAATGCTTGTTGGTATAAATTAATTGCACTCTACTTAAATAAGATTGTATTCAGATTATCCGCAAGCACACAGATAATACACTGCTGTCACATTTCACTCGGAGGTTTTAAATATCGAATCCACAAGGAATAGTAGGTGATAATGACCAAGTCGATGAACTTAATCCTACAACTAGGCTAGATAATATCAAGAAAGAGGAAATAACTAATGATTATCTAGTGCCAACTACCAGTAAACTTTGAATCATACCGTTCTAACTAGGCAGTGACATGAATAAAAGGCAAAATCAGAGTTCTCTCCTACCAGACACTTATAGACCTATCGATCCTATCAACGGGAAGTGGACTACAGAGGACTCAACGCAGTTGTCACCTATGCGATCTATCACTATCCGGCCAATCAGGGGATATTCACAAGTAAACCTAGCCTAGGCACCACGCCTACACTACGAAATATTACTTCAATCAAGTAATGACCAAGATCAAAGCACTCAATATGAGTTGCAAACTTAAGAACGAATAAGAACAAATGCTTACTTAAATTGGAAGTTGAATACAAAAGTACCTCAGAACGCAGGTTTGGGCGAGGAAGCTGAATCCAAAAGAATATAGCTACGAAGAAGCACCGACAGACCGAAACTCCTCCAGAATCTCTACTCTCCTACTCTATGTCTCTAATCTCTAAACAAGACTAGATCTAGATGAACTAGTCTCTCCTAACTGCTACAACTAGATGAACTAAAAGTAGATCAACTAGAGGGACCCTAACCCTAATTTATGTAGAGAATATGAAGCACCAGGGTGTAGAATGCCTTCTAGAGGGGGCCTGGGGCGTCCTTATATAGGCCGAGGTGGAGTAGGGGGCAAAGAACCTCCACGTCATCGATCCGCGTCTTATGTTATATGCACCGTCGGATCAAACCGACCTTAGATCAACATAGGGATGCGTTACTTGGGTGCCAAGGAAGCATAGGAGGAAGATTCTAGAAGGCGAGGCCCGTAGTCCAGCAAGGGGGCGCCGGCCGGCCCAACCCTAGGGCCGGCCGGCCACACTGTGTGGGATCCGGAGCCCTGGTTGCTCGGGTGTGTTCTAGATCCTTCCAGGGTCTTCGTGATGATGTTTCCTTGGCGGTTAAGTTTCGTGTCTTTTATGTTCTTTAACCCCTCTTTTACGCTTTTCTGGAATAGCCCCTGGAAAATACAGAACATGTAAAACTCGTGGAAATTATCAGTTAAAACCCTAGACTAATGTGTATTCATGAGTCCTTTCATGTCTAAAGTTCTAATAAAAGTTGACTTTATCCACCGTCAACAGCCACGTATCACGGCTCATAGGTATAATTATTGCAATGCTAGTAATATTTATTTTATAAATCAATATTGCAAGAAAATAGACCGTATCAAAAGCAATTGCACTCACATATGTTAATTATAATTAATCATTCAGAGGGTTGCCAAACCCATGAAACAATAGCTAAAATCATAAATGAGTGTACAGTTAACTCATTATTTGACAATTTTTTACAAACTTCCTAATATCTATGCAACACTTGAGAAATGCCTTGCAGCCCAACATGTCATCTCCTCGGTTATGTCCTCGCTTGATTATGAGCCCCCCCCCCCCCCACTGAAACCTTGTCCACCTACTGCCAAAAGAATATGATTGGGGTACTAGAACAATATTAAGTTTACTAATTCATGCACAAATATAAAGGGATGAAGATATAAAATAGTTCTAATTTCTAATTTCTTACACAAATTAAGTTTACTGCATACATTACAGTAGCAGCTGCCTTCTCTAAAGTTTTAAGGCAGCAGCAGTTTAGTTGATTGGAAAAATCATAACTAGACCTATAGACAATGAAATATTGCACTCTTTACCAATACGGAAAGTCCATGAAATTCTCTACATCTTTCTAGTTATTTGTTAAATAAGATTATACAGTTATCATGGTAAAAAAAACACAAACACCCACTGCTGTCCTGACCAAGGTCAAAACCTGACCGGCTATTTCAAAATTCATAACTCTTAATTCTCTAGGTCTAAAATCATGACCTTTCACGATGACAAACATCTCTAAACCCTCTAGAACTTTTGTATAATCAAGAATCACAGAAAAGGTAGATTACTACTCATAACAACTCACCCAATCAAACCTGCACAGGCTGCAGTTTTCAGCACGCATGTTCAATGTATTTTCTATATTTCCTAGTTCAACAAGGAAGGTCACATATGATAAAATTTCATTAAATCAATCATGCAAGAATTTAGATTCCAATTGGCTGTTTGTTACCTTCCTCCTTTTCGGATTATTTCTTGTCACATTTGTTGTGTTTTCGTTGAAAAGAGCTTTGCCGGGAAGTGCAGTACTTCTAGTAGACCGAGTTGGTGCTGGTGCATCTTTTTCTATGGTGACAACGCTTCCAGGCTGAGTATACAAACATCAAGTAGTTTGATCTATTTTCTCTAGAGTTCAAGGTACATAGCTCAAGATACATGGAACATAGTGAAATAATGTCATTACCTCCTGTAACTCATCTTCATTTTCATTTTCATGTCCACCAGTCTCATCTTCCTCTTCTATGGTTGGTGCAACTTGTGGACTGGCATTGTTTTGCAGGGTACTCTATACATACAAATATTGGGGGTGAAAGATTAGACATCACAATCATAAGATTATCAAGAGTATAAAGGATAAAAAAATTATTCTAATACCGTAATCATAGCTCCTTCTTTGTGCTGCGCTGGCATATTAAGAAATTCTTGCTTCATTTCTTCTCTTAACTTTATCTTAGCATTTTCCAGCTCCTCTTGCATGCTCCTCCTATTTTCTTCTTTCTCCCTTTCCCTTTTTGCAGCTTCTTGCGCAATCTGTTCTTTGAGTTTGTCAACCTCTGCTTCTAAAGCATTGCTCTTCTTCCTAGCTGCAGCTTGAGCACGTGCATGTACTTCAAAGTTCTCTTTCATAAGTTCTCTGCTAGTTCGATACGTAGCCAAAAATCCATGCCCATGTAATTTGGATGATTTGATTTGTGTCGTTTCTTTGTAGCATGATTGGAAAATCATGTTCTCCTCAACAGTTGTAAGTGTTGATCTATCAGGTTCTAATCCAATCTCACCAATTTTCATGGTTGCATTTTCCTAAATTAAATAACAGAACCAGTGTAAAGAGTTGCTTGACACTACTAGCAGCTACAAAAAAGATTGACAAGACATTTAATTACATATACTGAAGCTGATATAGGATTTGACCATGCGCCATGTTTTGTGTGAGTGGCCCTCCAAAGAAGAAGATCACTTGGCTCTTCACCAGATTCTCGGTCTCTCTAGGATGCCAAAAAATTCAGCACACAAGTATTGCATCATATACAAGGGAAGGACTAGTTTGGTGTATCTAATGATTACCAGCTCAAAGCTACATTGTGAGAAGTTCTTTGAACCCATCACATGCTTGGTTCTTTGCTGCTGACGGTTAGAGGAGTTCTGACTGCTAAGTTTCTGTAGAATGAGAACAAGTGGTATGTAATAATGAAACTTTGGTCCATCAATTTCGTTTGACAAAGTATATTTTACTAGCACTGACCTTGAATTTATCAGATCCAAAATACAACTGCAAGTAGTGCCACTCGAAAAGGTCTATTTCTTCGGGTTTATTTCGTATCCTCTCACCATAACTATTGTAAGCCCTATATGTGGCACTCAGATCAGATCGCCATCCTCTATACCGCTCCTTGGCAATTTTCCATATTTTCTCTTGGTTTTTATCCTTATCATCAATGTTGATGAAGTTCCACCTAAGCTATTTACAATTAAAAAGCAATGAAGTTCCAACTAAGTTGTTTACAATTAAAAAGCAATTAAACATAGTACATGACAATTTATACATCTGTACACTCACTTTTTTGGACAGTAAAAGAGCAACAGCAATGTTCCTTAACCAAAAAAAAAATAGTACAGATCATACCATTATGTCTTCTGCTATATTTAGTTTGACTTCTTCAGTTAAATCCTTCCAACTATTTACTCCAATTAGTGGAGCCTAGTATCTTGTAAATATAACAACCTCATCGACAAATGCATGGGTATTTGGTCCAATGGGTCCTCCATGGCTTTCTGAAAATTCAAATGGGAGTGTGTGCATGCGGTCCTTAATTCTCTTGTCGCCTGTTGTGAATCCTTTAACTATGCCACGACCTCTTTTCTTGCGTTCATTGGAGCCATGTCCTTGTAAAAAAGGCAATAACAATCTTGAGCTGTAGTAGTCCTCAATTAAGATATGTGAACGCAATATTAAATGTATATGCATTATCACAAACCGTTTCCCTCGTCCTTTGCCTTCCTTGCATGGCTTGGCCTATTTGAGGGTGGTGTTGCATTGCTTCCATTGCTTTCGTCGTCTTCGTCTATGATTGCATTGGTGTCACGTTGCTCGACAAATGCCACTGCACACAAGGTTAAAGCTTCAGTTTTAAAAGAATAGTACTAAACAACATTGGTTGAAGAAGGAAAATAAATTACTAATTTCTGGAATGTCCCCTTTCATCCTTAAAAATTCCTTGTACGTGTTGACTGATTGTTTCCTAGTTTCATCCTTCAATTCTGTTAGTCACAAAAAAAAATGTAAGATGAGGTGTAGTTTATATAAAGGTGCTAATATTATGCTTAATACGAAAACATATGCAAAAACATAGACGATATACTTTTGGATTGTTCCGGTGGTAGCTTCTCTAGCCAGTGCTTGTATGCATCAAAAGGCTCATCCATAAACGGATGCTCATCTTCTTCCAGCTGCTGCCTTGGTCGCTTGAGGGGTGTTATGCTAACTTGATGTGCTGTCTCTTGTTCCTTTGAGAGTATTAATCTGATTTCCTTCTCACTCTCATTGTCTTGTAGCATAATCTCTGCATGTCTGACAAAATTGAGGGGATGAAGACCTGCAACATCTCTTCCACAATGCTTCTTGTAGTACAAGAAGTCCCGGGCATTATACCCAAGCTAGTCCTTAAGAGATGTCAATGTTGATAATTTTATATGAGGCCTTTCCAATTTTAACATTACATATTCTTGATTTGGAAGTCCATTCTTGCAATGAACATAAAGAGTCCACAATTCACCCGTGCCACTGCATAAATAGGACAATGGTTGATAAATAAACAAGAATAAAAAAAGGTAAAGTTTAGTAATTGAACTAAATATCATTGAATTCTGGATTGTATTTAGATGGTTTCTGTAATCCCATTATAGAGCAGTAATGTGCAACATGAGAAATTCAATGCGTAATGCAGAGAAAGGTTAACTACATCCATACAATTTTGTGTAGTTAAACTTTGATATTTAAGCATAGAAAACGATCTTAGAATTTGTATTCCTGAATCGAAACAGACAGGTTTACTCTCTGTAATTTCAGACAAGCAAAACAAATTACTGAACAAGTAATTTCCTTTTCTTAAACATATTTTTTACTGGAGGCAGTAGTAGCAATATCAATTTGTAAAAACTTACGAAACTGCTTCCTAGAAATTATGCAGCTTGGCTACAATAGAAGATTTGAATAATGTGTGATTTGAGTTTACATATAAGTGGACAGAATTCTTCAGGCACGATCTGCAAGTTTGCGCTGGCTGTTTTGTCCAGCATTCTTGTAGATTTAGCTCTGATCCTCTTCTCCTCTATGTGAAAAGCTTCAACAAACTTGAAAAAAAAATTGCAGTGGAGAGATCTGAATGATATGTGGTTCAATTTCAGATATGAGTATAAAGAATATTTTCAGGCATGATCTGCAATTTTGTGCCCAGTATCATGAAAAACACATATAAAAAAAGAGTAAATGGTGCATATCTTTTTCTCTGACAATAAGGAGGCAGTGGTTTAGTTCAGAAACATGTTTTGCTAATTTTATAAGAAGTTCCACGCAATTGGATCAGTGTTGCCTGCATATATAAATGATGAACAATTTTAAACCAGTTTGAGCTCTATTGTTCTTGTCTCCTGCCTACAAACTGATATAACCAAGCTTTTGTGCTTCCATTCCAGCTACTACAATAAGTTAATTGCAATGAAGCAGGAAGTAGTCGCTTAGAGATAAGAGGTACGAATTGCATCCTTGTTTTGGACAGCAAAGCATCTCCCACCTTTCTCTGCTCGCAGGATGAATTTTTCCTACACCAATGATAGATGAACCAGAGGTATATATGCCATGGCACTTCACACTGCCAGAATGGGTGATTTTTGTTTTCGTGGCTTTGTTAGTTACTACTGAATGTACACTGTAAGCTGGCCAGTTTCTTCTTCATGCACTCATACTGATAGTGCAAGGTAATGGCAATGCAATGCTTTTATTTATTTGTTTCTTCTTTTCTTAATTATATTACTTTGACAAAAAAAAAGTCTGAATTTTATGCCTGAACATTATGCTGACATTTGCGACAAAAGATACAGTGGTTTCAGGACAACTCAAAGGACATCAAGAGCCCAAACCCTAATAGATTGAAAAAAAATTCTGCTTTTATCATGACCAAAATTGTTCTAGTCGATGACACAATCAGATAATTCCATCCTCATAGATTGAAAAAAATATGCGCTTTTATCATGACCAAAATATGCAAGCAACAAATCCTTGAAAACCCTAAACCCCTCACAATTTGCAGAATTTGCTGTGATGCGAGATTAAATATGAACAAAAAAAACGTTCATATGCTCACTGTCCACAACAATTGAAAATACGTTCATTAGTTACAAATATATTTTAAACATTCATGACCACCATAAAAAATAATTTAAAAATAGCTTACTTTATCCATGGAGTGACCTCGTCACAGTTGGTTAATATGTATTGCCTCATCCTATGCATTTCAATATCAGAAACTTTCTCGAGAGTACATCCTTTCCTACTGTAGTTAAGGCTCCCAAATATACTTAGCCCAGAAGGTGGTTCACTAGCAGCAGCACTTTCATGACCCTCTGGACGATTAAGCTTGGTACTAATATTTTCAAAAAAACGAGAGCAAAATGTGAGGCACTCCTCAGATATATACCCCTCTGCAATTGAACCTTCAGGGCGCGCTTTGTTCTTCACATAGCCTTTAAGAGTACGAAGGTACCTCTCAACTGGATACATCCATCTATAACAAACCGGGCCTCCAAGTCTAGCTTCATCCAATGAATCGGTAAGTGCATCATAATATCAAAAAAAGCCGGTGGAAAAATCATCTCCATCCGACAAAGGGTCTCCCTATTGGAAGTGCTCAGTTTTTCAATTTCTGAAAACTCCAACTCCTCCGAACACAGTGAGTTAAAGAACCTACTTAGCTCCATCAATGGGGTCACCACATCTTCAGGCAATATGTTGCGCACCACTAAAGGCAAAAGTTTTTGCAAGATTAGGTGTAGGTCATGAGTTTTAAGTCCAGACAGCTTGCAACTATTGACGACTACACATCTCCGAATATTTGCAGTATAACCATCAGGGAACTTGACACCATGTAAAAATTTGCACAGAATTTCCTTGTCATCCTTACCTAGAGAGTACGGTGCTGGTGGAAAGGTGTACTTACCCTTTTGGAGCACTGAATGCTGATCTGGCCTTATACCTAAATGTTGCATATCAAGTCGAGCCTTCTCACTGTCCTTGCATTTACCTTGTAATTCCAGCAAAGTCCCCAGTAAGCTCTCACATATGTTCTTCTCGATATGCATGACATCCAAATTATGTCGTACTAGCAATGATTTCCAGTAAGGAAGCTGAAAGAAAATACTCTTCTTCCTCCAGTTGTGCCACCTATTTTCTTCATCACATTGCTTCCTTTTCCTTGACTCCTTTCCAAAATTTACTTGCTGGAAACTTTCATAGTCCTGCAGCACCTGCTCACCACTGAGCGGCACTGGAGCTTCCCTAGTTTCAGCCTTGTTATTGAAGCTCATCTTGTTCCTTCGCCACTTATGGTTCATGGGCAAAAATCGGCGATGTCCCAAGTAGCAATGCTTTGAGCCATGTTTTAACCACAAGTAATTAGTATGCTTGTGACAATAAGGACAAGCAAACTTACCTTTTGTGCTCCAACCAAATAAAATCGCATATGCGGGGAAATCATTAATTGTCCACAGCAGAATTGCATACAGAGTAAAATTCTTCTTCTCCTTCTCATCCCATGTTAAAACTCCATTAACCCATAGATCATGTAGCTCATCGATCAGAGGTTGCAAATATACATCAATGTTCACTCCAGGAGATTTAGGCCTAGGTATCAACATCGACATCATCCAATAAGATTGTTTCAAACACAGCCAAGGAGGCAGGTTATAAGGAATCAGTATCACTAGACAACAAGTGTAATTAACATTCAACATCCCAAACGGATTGAAGCAATCAGATGCAAGTCCCAGTCTAACATTACGTGGATCAGAATCAAACCACTTATATCTATTCATTCACGTGCTTCCATGCTAATGAGTCTGCAGGATGCTGCATTTTCCCATCACTAACCAATTCTTCCTTGTGCCACCGCATCAATGATGATGTTTCAGTTGACATATATAATCTTTGCAATCGAGGAGTAAGTGGAAAATGCCATAGAACTTTGCAAGGAGTGCGCTTCTTTGCTCCACCACTTTCGCTAGACTCGCCAATCTCATCAGAATTTGTCTTCTTTCTTCCACCTACTCTCTCCACATGTTGGACATGTGTCCATATCAGCCAACGGCCCATGAAATAACACACAGTCATTCACACAAGCATCGATCTTAATATATGTGAGGCCAAGGTCGCGGATAATCTTCTGTGCTTTCTTGATAGTGTCTGGGATGCAATGTCCTGGGGGGAGCATATCTCTCCATAAGCTAAGTGTTTGCTCTGCGTTCTCCTTACTCCATCCACCCATGCACTTAAGTTGAAAGAGCTTGACCAAGAATGATACCTTGGTAAGCTGTGAGCCTGGCCACAACTCTTGCTGCGCATCTTTCAACAAATCAAAGAATTTCTTTGCACTCTCACAAGGCTCTTCATTGGAATTGCCACTGGCCGCACCCCTAATTAATGCGGACAACAGATTGTTGGCGGATGATGCATCATCTGGTGGGCCTAATTCATATCCCTATCATCATTCAAAAAAATGCCAGAGTCACCTTTCTCTTTGACAAAGTTCTCATCAAACCCTTGAATTAGCAAGTCCATTTGAACCTCAGATTTTCTTTTGTACACGACTCCGTGACACCTTGAACATGGACATGGTGTAGTTTCTGATCCATAGGTGCCTTAAAAAATAGGGTCAATAAATTTGTCCAGACCTACTTGCCACTCAAGCAATGGCCGAGGCAACAACATCCAACTATGATCATCATCATGTGCCATTATATCACAATGATTTCCTGCAGCACGTTAAATTGAAAGGATCATGACATTATTATAAACTTTATTATCAGAGATGAAGAAAATAAAAATCTATCAATTTTCTGAGCCAAACAGAGTATTACACATTAAGTCATAATAACTAATCAACGCTGCTAGACCAAGCCAAAAATGATAAAACTAGACCTCAGCATAAATAGAGTACCATTGGCTATGAATGGAACGTTTTTGCACTGAATCAGACAAATAAAAAAATATGTGGATTAGCCAATGCATCTGAATAACAATCTTGCAAAAATTTGTATAGACTATCAACAACAGTGAGTAATTTGATCTAGTCAAGTACCAAACTTAATAGTAATATTTAGAGAAAAACATGAGCAATAATGCAAGCGTACGTAATTCTCTTTTTCACGTCAATAATCGCTGGCCGGTCGCTGATCGTGTCGTGGATGATGAAGGGTGTAAGGTGAAACTGGTACAACATGCTGTCCCTCTCGCACGCCAAGGAAGAACTAGACGGTGCTCGCTCTCCTTTTCTCGTCGATGATCAAGAATGAACTAGGGCACCAATATGCCCTAGTCACTGCAGGGGAATTCAAGGGCCGTGATGACTACGGCCATAGGGAAGGGGCGCCGCGACGACAAAAGCTTCAGAGGCCGTGATCACACTAGCTATTGGTGCTGGCCGTAGGGATCAAGGGCGTGGCCTCCACCACATTCTTCGCAAGGAGACGGCGCGTGGAGGAAGAAGAGAGGCCGCGGGAGAGAAGGAGCCGCGACGGGAGCTACAGGCCGTGGCCTCTACGTGATCTGTAAATTAGATTAGATCCTTTTCCAATATAACTGGTCGACATAATTAATATAGCGTTCTTTTGCCATTATTAACACAAACATTGATGTAGCCTGGTGGTAAGCTCTTGCACTTAAGACCAGCAGGTTGCAGGTTCGAATCACATATTGTGTTGCATTTTTTTTTGAAAACTTTTTTATGCAACCATTAAAGTGGAAAGGCGTAGATATTGCAACGATGTAATTTTTCGTTGCAATGTTATAACCTTTTTGCAATGAATGACACTGCTGCATACAATGAAACCATAATCGTTGCAACCTTAATGATTGCAACGAACTCTTTTTTTTCGTTGCTATATGTACCAATTTTTTGCAACGCAAGCGACTATTATATACAACGGAACATATTCGTGGCAATATAGATGGGCTATTGCAACCATCAAATAAAGAGTCGCAATATCACCTAAGTGTTGCAACGAAAATAAACTTGCCCGCAACGCAAATCGAATCGTGGCAACATTCATCCCTTATTGCAGCAGTTCAATAATTTGTTGCAAAACCACTTACTTTTTGCAACAACCTCCACACTTATGGCCACAAAACAATCTTCATGGCAAAAAACCTATCTATCGCAACAAAACGTGAAAATCACTGTGACAATAACCCTTGTTGCAACGAAACCTTGCCATTGTGACAAAAACGCGTGGTATTAGGGTCGGAAGTTAGTAGTGTGATGATAAGGTACCAATGACGTGCATTTAATAAACGTGTCCCTAGTAATGAGTTACCAGTGACGACATTTAATAAACACGTCACTCATAAGGGGAAAACGCATCACTGATTATGAGATACCAATGACTATGCTGATAACCTGCGTCACTAATGACTATTTGACAGCGGCACATGTTGGAAAAATGCGTCACTGATAACAATTCTAGAAAACAAAAAAATAATAGATCTCTGTCATTATTTACAGCAAAATTACAAACAAATCCAAACTGTTTCAATACAAGATCCACTCATTCAATACAAGATTCTCAATTTTAATTCCATACATGTAAGCCAACAGGGTTGCAAAAAAAGACTCCGCCGTGCTAGGGCTGTCGAGAAATAAAGTTTAGCAAAGTACTACCATGGCTCCTATGAAGATGCGAGTGTCCTTGCCAGAGTCAAAGTACTCGTAGTTGGCTAGCTAATGGCTGCTCTCCCTTGTCC
This sequence comes from Eremochloa ophiuroides, assembly GCA_038502445.1. Classification (NCBI taxonomy): domain Eukaryota; kingdom Viridiplantae; phylum Streptophyta; class Magnoliopsida; order Poales; family Poaceae; genus Eremochloa; species Eremochloa ophiuroides. Next base: position 95,515,260 of record JAHLJS010000007.1, on the reverse strand, counting down.
TATATAGTAAGTTAAGGAGTATCGTTTCTTTGCCTTATCTACTGTTCACATTCGTGACGATCATCAATGGACCTGACCCTGTATAAACACATAAACTAGTTGCTTGCCTATTAGCCACCGGGTAAAGTTACAAGAGCATTCATGGAACCATGAGTCTTCTGATGGAACATATAGACATGTTGAATTGTTTGTGTAATGTCTGTGGTATTCAGAATGCTTGTAGCAACAAATTTGGTGTTCATCAAATTTTGAGCACGAATTCCACGTAAATGAATGAAAGGTGGGTACAAGTTCATTAGCCACATCAGGCATCCTACCAGGACACACAATTTTCAGAGACAAATACTTAAGATAACCTCCCCAAAAATATTTGTGGGGGGTGGTTTATGTAAGCAAATACTCCTGAAAATATTTCTATGGGAAGATTCAATAAGGAGCCTACTATGTAGACAAACACTACAAATAATATAGTGTACTATATTGATCTTAATAAATATGATAACCCTAGGGATATACAGGGTGAAAACTATGGTACACCAATGCATGAGTTTGCAGTAATTATTATATTTTGCCTACGACGTGTTAACATATAATTTACATTTGTAGTTTATACAAAGAACTAGCACATAATGGCAAACACTATATCATTAATAATTCATTTAATACAATGTAAGTACATGGCTAAGAGCTATGAAGTCAATCCCACACATCATTTCATAAAGTAAATGAAAATGCGGTAGAGCTTAGCTTTCCATAAGAGATGTTTGAGATGATACATTTATACTTCATTAGTATGCACAGATATCATAGACCTTGGGACATCTCCAACACGAAACATTGTCAAAGCAATGACCTGAAATTAAAATGAGAGAATCAATTGCTACATTAATGATTTTAATATAGCAGGTCTATGATAGGATTTGGTCTGACTAGGCAATATGCTAGATACAGATGTACGCAGTGTATATCTAATAATCTAAGTAATCTTTACTTATATGTGTTCCTAAGCCATACAACGAGAAATATGTGGAACCAAGTTAACACCATATTTCCTCTACATTATTTTACTCCATAGGATTTTTATAAGTGCTAAGAGAAAAGTCATATACATTCCGTTCACTAGCTAAATCATGTTTAGAGTGTCTATTGTTCATTAAAAATTTCCTGTGAACATTTTATACATAAACTGAAAATTGTATTTCAATTGGGTTCCTATATCTTAATATTATTTACTACATTAGTATCATGAATGTATACATTTGAGTGCTTTTTATTTGTCATAGAAAATATTTGGTATTAAATTTGTTAGGTTCAAGCATGCGACTTTCCTTATTGTGTAAATGATATAATGTACAAGAGGGTGGAAAATATTAAAGTTTGTACCTTTATAATTTTCTGCTTAAGATGAAACACTATCTCTAAAGCAGATATATGATTTGACTGCTGTCCTCAGGCCATCCTAGACCATACATAAGTTAGAATAGTGTGATTATTTCAAATTAAAAGGAGATGTGTCAACAAAGATAAATATTAAAATGAGAACACTGAAAGAGTTCAAGTTACGAACCATGAGTGTCACAATGGGTTTGTAGCCAATTTCTTCAACAGCCTTTTCACAACTAAATGTTCTATTGAGTGTCAAATACTTAACCCTAGCCAATGTTAGCAATTGAGGATGTTGATGGATTCCGAAGTGGTGAAGTAACTTGTATATCAACTCTAAGACATATACTATTGGCATGATAACCAGTGAAGGTATTCTTATCTCGAAAGGTCTGCATCAAAATTCAATATCTTAGAAATGTAATTATATTAGAATAATTCAGTGGGCACGTATCCCTTCCCCCCAAAACTGATGACCTCCAACAAATCGAATATCACTCCCCAAAGAACATTTTTTTTAACATATGGAGTAGGCAGGGCCATCTTAAAAAATGAACTCAACAGAAACTCTATCAGATTCTATGATGTTATACTTAAGATTCGTTTGTACACCCACTTCCATATCATTTATGTTAGAATCTGGGTTTGCTCGATGTATGTCATTGTTCTCAAGGTAAGGGGAGTTAACTATAGCTACCCTAAATCCTTATCTAAAAAATCGCATATAAGTATGAGTTAACTGTCAAAATACATGTAAACATGTATATATGGGTTGAAATTGATAGTTCTCAATAAGAAATATATATGTATGGACAAGTTGTAAGATTACTTTGAACGTGTCCCAGGTTTTGAAATATCTCAAATACTACTACAGAAACAATTTTTAGAAATGAACTCTCTTTTTGTTAAAGACAACTTGTAGCATTCCATCCCATAACCTGTAGTCGGTAACCCGTATGGCCCCTATGTGCTTTAGTTTGTTGTGTTTAGTTCCACCTTGAAAGTTTAGAAGGGTAAGGGTTAGCGCATAATTCTTGTCGCTCCAAATGTAGCACATCCTTATTAAACCTTTGACATGAAACGAAGACAAAAGAGTAGGGGAGGTGTTGCGCTTATGTAGGTCTGTTGCATGTGATGAGCTAGGCCATATAAGCAATTTTGACACTTAGTGTTACATGATACTACCAAAAAAAAACTCTAGGAATCGATTTTTAGAGGCAGTTGGTTTTTCCAGCTATCTCTAAAAATGCCTTGCCTCTAGACATTTATGTGTTTCAGCTATCTCTAAATATGCCCTGCCTCTATACACTTATTTACATAAGCGATGGGGAACTGATTTCTAGCATCAGTTGCAAATGTATCTTGCCTCTATAAATATGTGCGGCATAGAAAATCATAACTTTTACAAATAAAGGTAGATGAAGACAAACTTCTCTCAATATTGTAGATCCTCAAGATAACATCGTTTAAGCTCTCAAAATTTTGATTTAATTTGTCATATAAAGAAAGACACTTTTTGAAATTTTCAAATGATCTTGGATGGACAAACACCTTAAACTGAACGAGATCTAAAACATTACATCTCTTCTTTTTTCTAGTAAAATAGTTTAAGGGCCAAAATAGATAATATAATCCTCATGAAAGTTAATACAAAAAGGATGGTGTATGCAGTCCCATAAGTGGTTACAGGTGACTCAATGGTGTGGAGGTTTTGTGAAAGTCAATACAAAACAGTGGCAACCTACACATGGTCATAGTGGCTGACCTAGTGGTAACATCCTCAAATACTTGTTCTATAGCTGTGTAAACTTCTTTATTGTACCACCCCCATTTCTAGCACACATACTCTGTCCCCACTACTGTTCAACTTCTTTGTAATCATACTCATGGCCATAAGCCTTAGGCATGGTCACAATGTCAGCCTTGGGTGTCATTATTATTTGAGACCACTATGATGATTCACCACATAATGCTCATGGCCTATAACACCCCGTGGCCAAAATATTCTTATATGGCCCAGATGGTATCATAGCATCTCTCTTACTCTTTTGTCCTTGCTTCATGTAAAAGGGTTCGCTCCACGGCCCTATGCAGCAAGGGTTGATAATCTAAGGTTTTACATTCATCCCCCTTCCTTAAGGGCTCACGCCCTCGGTAGTTCACCACATACGTAGTAGAGGCCTAGGACTGCCCTTGGTACATCGCTCCACTGGCGCATGCAACAAGGGTCGATACTCTGAATACCATCTGTCCAACACCTCTCTCATATGCGTAGGTCTTACACTTTCATACTCACTACTATTAGAAGAGATAAATCGGAGGTTCCATGTTAGGACTGACATGGACTATAAATTGTTCCTCACCCTCCTAAACCTGAAAGGTGGTACTCAGACCACCAACTACAACTATGGCCACATGGACTAACTTTAGAACTACTAGCAAGCTAAGGTGTTACATGGGCACATAATAGGCCGCTTTCGATGACGAGGCCGATAAATTGATATTACGCAATCGTTACTATCCATCTTTTGAAGCTCTGCTCCCGAAAGAAAGGGAGACTTTTTTTGGTTTGGTGGGCATTGGTGTTTCCAACGAAAAACAAAATCGAACATTCAATGAAAAACAAAATGCTAGTTGCCTACAGTGTGGCAACTGCTAATTCCAATAATTTAGAATGTCTATAAAGTAGTGACTAGCATGGTTGCCTATTTATTTTTTGTTGGAGATTAAGCAAATCTAACCTTTTAGTGTTATAACAATTTTACAATAATATAGTCAAACAAATAAGTCATAACGAGTGACGTGAATGTTATAACAATTTGACAATACTACAATGAAACAAACTCAAGATACTACATATCTCATTATTCTATCCTAATTTCTTGTTATCAAGAGCTTTGCTCCAACCAATAAATTATTCTATGGAATTGTTGGATTCCTAAGTAGAGTACCTATCCCAACGACTAAAACTTTATCATCAAAAAATTTAATAATATCTTTGAGAGATAAGTATTCTAGATATGTTTTGATTTTTATTCCAATAAACATTTTCAAAACATAATGCAATTAGAATTCTACTGTCCAAACATAAAGATGCAATCCTCACAAAGTTGTTCTACCTAGCATCCAAATCCTCACAATTAATTCTTGCTGAAATGACGTACATCTGCCAGAATTTGAGGATGGAATGTTGTATATACAAAGAAGCATAAGGCTATGAGATCATGCTAACAACATGATTCATGATATTCTAGAAATCATCCACAATGAATAATTATCTATCAGTAAATGTACTTTGTCCAGATTTCAGAATGAATAATATAGAGAAAGTTCACCTTTTGTAACCAAGTTCAGCCCGAGCCATATATGCATAATCCCACAGATTTACTGGTTCCATGTTAGTTATAAAGTATGCCTGCAAATGTTTTTATATCTCAATGAAATATATTACAAAGTCACACTATGATATGGTGTGGTAACACATACTTTGCCTCCACTGATCTTAGCGCCCTCTTCTGTAGAAACAGTCTTCTCAGCGCAGAGGTGACTATGAACCACATTTTCAACATAAACGAAATCATCATAGTTATTTCCTTCACCAAGAATAAACTGCAACCAATATAATCGGTTATCTCCATACAATATATATGGGCATCCCAAGTCCAAAACTTTGTATTAAAACTAATAAATTAATCCACAATTACATTTACAAAAATTGACATCACAACAACATATAGAGTAAGACCAAAACTTAGCTTGTTAGAAGTATATAGTAGTTGTGTTGATGGCCCATGCAACACATGTGGAATTGTAGTTGAGGGCTAGCTTATGATCCTTGTTCCGAACATAGCACATGTGGGTAAACCCTTTTACATGAAGCAAGGGAAAAAGTGTAACGTGTGTCTTACACGTATGCAGGCACGTTTGACATGCTAAGCTAGGCCATAGTAGAAGATTTTAGACCCGGGGTGTTACATATAGCCTTTCTTTTATTATTTGTAACAGACCATACTACATCACTAAAAAAGCATTCTAAGGATCAGCTCAACTAAATAGATTTATATAGGTAGGTGCCTTAAGAGGCTTCCCTTGAAAAGGCTTAGCTTTGGAAATGATTTCAACAGCACAAAAAAGGTAAACATTCCAAAAATCAATTTTGAAAACATATCACAAATTTTGTATACTGTGTGTCAACATCCATAATTATTGTATAATTTTAAATTTTGAATTTCAAATCTAGAGATCACAAAACATATATTTGGGACTTTAAAATATTAGAACTAAAAGACTTGTGAGCTACTCCCATCATTCCAATTATAAGACTTTTTAGCTTTTTTAGACACATAGCTTTTGCTATATACTTAGTATAAACTATGTCTTGATACAAAGTAAAATTAGCATACGTTAAAAGACAAAAAATCTTTTAATTTGGAAGACAGAGTATACGGTGGACGTAAATCTTATGTCATTGTAATCGTCCATGGAGGCAAGCTTCGTATGATGTCTAGCTCTGTAATAGCGTGTTTGGGTTCCTTCTTAGCAAAGCCTAGCTCAATTATACCAAGCAGGCTAGGTGCATGGACAAGTTCAAGGAATCTAGAGAACCAGGCTAAGTTTGATAATGTGCCCATGCTGAAAAGGAGGAAGGAGGCGGTCGTGCCCACACCGACGCCTGAGTCTATGCAGGAGAGAATGAAAAATCCAGCGGTGCCAAGGGTTCCAGCAATGACGAGGTAGGGATGCTTCTCCAACTCCATCAGGCTTAGAAAAGGGTTCGTAGGAGGTAGGTCAACTAGACGGTGGGGACAGTGGTCGGGCAGTGTTACAGTCTGGGTGGGGCATTTCAAAGGTGCTCATCGGCGAGCATGGACATAGTGGTAGGTAAGGGTGAGAAGGAGGGTCACTGGTGTGGTAGGACCTTGCATGAGCTCCACTACCATGGCTGTGGTAGTGGAGCTCTGGCGAGACCCTAACAGCTCGTGGCTGGTCGGTGGTTGCGAGGGTAGGGCCAAGGACAAGAGTTCGATGGGTGAGGGTGGAGGAGGTGGGCAAAGGACGGCATCTATGACAAGGAAGATGACCAGGCTTGCGCGCAAACGAAGACAAGGCAATAGGACCAGGTTCACGCTCCGTATTGTGCAAGAGTCATCCTTTTAAATGTTGTCATATAGAAAACACTACAACTATTTATTGATTTAAGTACCTATGTACTAATCCACTCTAAAAATACTAGGCTACATCAATGGAATATTATTGACCAACAAAGTCACCACTAATAGTAATATTAAATTGTAAACATGTCATATAAACTTCCTTACATGTATTCTTCCATAGCGATCAAGAATTGGTATCACATGATCACCAGGACCAAAAATGTTACCAGGACGTATGCAACAAGTTACAAGATCATTTAGGTTGTTCGCCTTCAAAACTAACTTCTCTGCTTCTGCCTTGGTTCGCCCATATGCATCAGGAAACTGCCACAAACAAAATTTCCATAAAAAAACTATACCTTTAAAAGTTTGTGTAGTAACAGCATGTTAAGAACTTGTCGTTTGGTTGTCTCTTTTCACAACTTATATATAGAATTTTATTTTTCTATAAGGAATGTGAATATTATATCTGAAGAAGTAACATCCTTTAATTATTGTTTGCAGTGTGCTTGAATTAATATTAAAATCCAAACCTTATCTGGGTATGGCACTGATTCATTGACATTGAAAAGTCCATGAAATCCATCAAATACAACAGAACTAGAGCTGGTATATATAAGCCTTTTCACATTGCAGATCTTACAAGCATCGATCACATTTCTGGTCCCTGTGCATGTATAATACAAATAAAAAGCTAATCAGTTAAGGACCCAAGGTTATGTTATGCTTATATAAAAGATAAAAAAATTATCCAATACGTAATATCAACCGATGAGTTCAAAGTAGTAGTTATATAATGGATCGGATTGATTCAAATTAAACGTTGTGAAAACTAGTAAAAAGATTATTTGTCTTGACGCTATGATTTTTTTTACAGATGGTTTCACTTGACATCCGTAAGTAAAAATCAAACAGAAGAAAACCTCCTGTGAAAATCGATTTCTACAGACAGATCCTTAAGAAAACCACCTGTAAAAATGGCTCATTTCTACTAGCGGTTTCCTTAAAGAACCGCCTGTAGAACTCGATTTCGATTTCTACTGACAATGTTCTTAAGGAACCACCAGTAGAAATAATATGAAATTAATTTTTTTGAGTTTTTCAAATGACCTCGTATGAAAAAACTATCAATATAAAAGTTGTAGATCTCAAAAACTTTTGGGACATTGTAGTTGACAACTTTTCATTTGAAATCATCTTGTCAAAGAAAAATATGTTTGAATTTGTCAATTTGAAATTCAAATTTTAAACGATCTCAGATAGAGGAACTATCAAATTTTGTAAATCATCTGTGTAGTTGATAACCCTTTTCATTTGAATTCATTCAGGGCCCCAAATAGTCAATTTTCCATCGGTTCATTATAATATGTGGGCAACCAAACTCTCTATTAGACACAAGTGCTAGTGTGGTGCAGTGGTAGAGGAGGACACGCGTGAGGGAGAGGGCGGGCTCAAATATCCTGCTGGCCGTGTAGGTCATGAATTTTGAGCGAAAAACGCCACGATTTGACATCTGTGTACTTGTGGAAATGACATAAATTTTAGGACTAGACTGGATACCTCCTTAGAGAGAACGATTCTACACAGGGTACATAATAGCATTCAAATTTATTCTCATTATGCCACTGAAGAACAAACATGGACAATTGTGCTACTCACCCTCGACATTGACCTTGTAATGAAGTTCCAAGTTGTCTTTGCTAGGATCTGCAGCAGCCGTGTGGAAAACGACATCTATCCCTTTAAAAGCTGAATGCGAGAAAAAATGATCTTACAAAACCAAGATAAGTGTACACTTGATAAATTGAGATATCGAAGAGTAAAATTTTTTTACAATTAATACCTATGAAAACCTGTTTCTAGATATGGTTGGATTACTAGGTGGCTAAGCCCAGAAAATTGATTTTCTGGATTTTGTTTTCAAATGGCACTAAAATAAACACAATGCGATAAGTCTACTAGTTAACCACTGTGGTTGCAAGTCACAAGTGACCCATTTTTTCCACAAAATATCCCGTATGGGTTCCTTAGGATTCGAACATGACTACATGAGTTCACCGTCCAACCATTTTTTACTATCCCATTATATACTTTTCGGGAATCGGTTTGCTGGCGTAATGTAAATTCAGGTTTTAAATAGATCTTAGTGCCTGTAAAAAATGTGTTATCACATAAAAAGTTGTCAGATAGGACAAATCGATTTCCAGAGACTAGTTGACGTAGCCTTTCAGCTCCTAATTTGTTTTTTGAGTTGGTCTGTCTCTTCTGAAAACTCCTCTTATAACTACAAGTATTGTCTACATGATTAGAGTTTGTAGTTGTGGGACTTGCTTGTTAGCAACCAAATTTTTTGCTTGTTAACACTTCAAATTTAAGCACATTCTATAAAGCTGGCCTATAAGCCTTTGCCCCTTGTTATAAATATTGTGTTTTAGTAATATAACTGAATATTTGAATGATACCATTGTTTTGTATAATTTATACATATTCAATCTGAATCATACATATGTCCTTTTGTGTGCAAGGTATGGCAAAGTTGGGCTGAAAAGTTCTTTATTAAGAAGTGAGTAATTAAATGTTTTTGAGTTTAAAATATCCTCAACGCCTTATATTTGGGTGCGAAAGTTTAAAGCTTTCCTGTCCTTACATACACGATGGAGCTAGTAACCCTGACACCTCTTTAAAACACCCATATAATGTCACTCACGCACATACATTTCAAATGGAACTAGGTTAATTGACTTAGAGTGCAGCCAACTGTTAATGGCTTGTAGGAATATATATTCAATTATAGTATATACGCTACTACAAAAATGTTCATGTCAGCACCCAACACATCTCTATTGTTATATATTGTTGCCAATAAAGTGGTAAGCCTTGAGGTATGAGCAATTCATGACCCTTATCCTAGTGATGACTATGACCCACCCGCTCAGGAGAGCCATTTAGTTGATGTAATAAAACCATATCCCAGAACTCACTTATGGGCAAGTAGCCATATCGCTTGAAGCTATACTCGTGATAAAATATTTTATTCATAAAACCAAATCTGAATGTCATCAAGTCAAAGACAAAGTACCAAACAACTAAGGATTTTTCACTACAAGGGAACCCACTCAATTTTGAAGTGAAACACTTGTGCATGTGGTTTCAAGCCTTCAAAACAATGACCATCTCTTGCATGATACTTACCATCCCACCTAAGCTTCATTTCTGATAGCAAGGGATCTGTAACTTTTGACACAAGCTGTCCAAATCTTATTTGTATCTAAATAACTAGATATGAAAAGTTTTTAAAGTGGTACCTTACTTTTTATAGTTATACTTAACATATCAAAATGTTCATTGTGTATGCTATTATTAATATGTTGTATTTTTTTTTAAAAAAAGTATGTCTATAATGTCAATTTCTTAGCTTCATCCAAGACCAACACAATCATTGCATACACTATATCGTCTAACTACTGTCATACAGTGAGTATTTTAGCTCTAAAAACTTAAGAGACTAAAGTAAGTTACCTAACTACTTCATAAATTATAATTACATTATACTCCCACCTGCCCATTGTATAAGTTGTAGTCTGACATGTAACCCAAACTGCATTTGACCTTTCATTTGCTTTATATTACATTTTTATGGTTATAAAATTATGTTTATTGGATAGTACATTTGGCTACAAACTAACGGTATGAAATTTGTATTAGAACAGTTAAAAATGTTGGCTATATTATTAGTCAAAAATTGTAAGGATTGAATCTTCATAAGCATGTGTGTCTTATAAACTGGACCGGATAAATAAATAGTTGCGAGTGTTAGAAATAAATTTAAGAAACTATTTCTTAAAGATTTTTATTTTCCTATCCATTCATACTAAAATATGATGAAGTCTATACATTGTATTTTCCTTCAACTATATTCGTACAATTTTAAAACTATTTTGTATCCAAAAACAACTACTTGTGAAAAGAAATGTTTCCTTTATTATTGTTTGGAGCTTCAAAATGCTTGTATCACATACAGTTCAAAACAGCAACGCTTGTGTCAGATGGTTCAAATAACAGTTTTTTAGCAGCGTATAAGTCTTCACGTACAAGTGTACTTCTGGCTTCCTGATTTTCACCAAATATTAGTTTAATAACCTCAAATTTTGGTACAAATGCCACACTTGACGTCGTATTTCAGTAAGCAGTACAGTGGTGGACCAGCAAAGCCTGTGGCATGGCCTACAGGAATGCGGAAAGCGGAATGAGGAGTTTTTGACTGTAAGGTGGTGGACCAACTAGAGGAAGAAAAACATAATAGTAGCAGTTTAAATAGAAGGAGGATCTGATGTATCTTTAACAGTAAGCTAGTTGGTATAAACTTATATGTATTACCTATGGTCATAACAAACATCTTAAAAACTTCAGACATATCATAGCTTTTTTAAAATTAGATTTAAGCATCAAGATAGGTTGTATTAGAATCTAGCATTGTATATTTATAAAAGAGTAAAAGGTCAAAGCTCCCGTCTTATCATAGAGAACCAAATATCAGCTACAACATCTTGATGGGTTATATTCAAAAATATTGGACTAAAATTTAAAGGATATATGCCTGCATAATGTCTTAAGTATGAATAATACTACGTCCTTAAAATTATTCAAACTTAAGACATTATGCAAGCATCTACCGTGTGATGGTGTGAACAGATAGTGATTGGTGTTGCCACTATAGCATTCCACCAAGATTCTGGATCCTAAACTTATGACCCGGCCATGATAAGAAATAATTGTTGGTTCCTGGACAACTGGCAGTTATGCTCCGTTAATGATTGCATTTTCTAGCATAGTGGTGGTCAAATATTCACATCTAGAAGGCTACAAACCCAAATAGGAATGTACTTATCCCAAGGAAAGCACTTTGATAATGCTATGTAATCGTCTAAAATGTCTGCCAGAGGCAAGAGTATACTATACTATCTTTAGCATGAAGTATATCTTCACCTTTGATAAGCTGATCTAGACTGCAGACATCCACCGAGGAATACACAGCACAGCCGTCTTGGAGGGCATCTCTGAGGAGCTCCTCAGTCTCGCCTGGTCCAAGCTCGACAGCCGGGCCAAGGTCAGTGACCCACACAAACCACTCGCCGGAGCGGAGTAACGCAGCCACGAGGTGCCTAGCCATGAAACCCCGGCCACCGGTCACCACGCACCGCCGCCTCGCCTCCTGATGGCCACCATTGTACTCTGGAAGAAACTGCGACCCCATCTTGATAATATTGTGTGCTCTCGCTGTTGCCTCCCTGCTGGTCTATGCACGTTTATTTATAGCCAATTTGGCCTGTGATTAGAAACAGTTCCGATTAAATGGGCAAGTTCATGCTCCACATGTGCCTTTATTAAAAGAAGACAACTGATTAGCTAGCCAAATTGTCGGCAACACATTACAGCTGGTCAAATCTGCATGCTTCGCAAGGCACGTTATAAGGATATAATTCCATCGTATTTATAATCGTACCAATCATGCAATACCAGCAAATCTAGCTAACCAATGACGGAAGCCGTCTGGGAGCATAAAAAACTAGCTAGGCTCCTATAGGTCGACTAGCTTGGACGCCAGCTATGATTTTCAGTTGAAGAGATGTACAGCGTAAGTGTTGCATTGGATAACTTGAGCAAGTGGGAAACAAAATAAAATTCATATTGGTTGTGTCGATTTGAGGATATCTAGTCAGCCACCACCATTTTTATATATGTCCAAGGAGGCTCTGCTCTTTCGTAATAGTTCTTTTTATCCAAATAGCAGCTTGATTGATTCATTGACCTCGTAAGCTTTGCTACTAGATCTGACCAACTGCCCATCCTAACTCCTCAACGTTTTTGCCCACACGTCAAAAGTAGCAAGGCACAGATATAGATAATGAGATGGCATACGATGCTCACGCTACCATGATGCGTGTGAACTTATTGCATGGCATACGTACGTGTTGGGTTCAATTTGGGAGTGGCCAATTTTAATCTAATTAAATTAATTAAATCATAGTAAGGTCCATATTAAATGCTAGTGGAATAATGTTTTATCTTATATTGGATTACGACAAAATGTTGATTTAACTTAAAGAGGCGCTCTAGGTGTGCACCTCTTGTGAAGATGAGAGAGGTGAAGGCATGCCACATGCACTGTATAGGCCGAGCCAAGCACGGGCCGGCTGGACAACAACATGGAGCAGGGTGGGCCTGAGTTTGTCCACTTTGGTCAACCTTTTGATGGAGTCGCTATGAGGACTGCAATTACTTCTATCTGTTATTACATAGCTCATGCACGCCGTGTTGCTCAGACCTTGGTCCTCTCACTCGACGGTGAGATGGAGATCGGCGGATAGCTCGACGGCAGGTCAGAGGTGGGTGGATAGCTCGATCCCCCTAGCCTGGGAATGCAAGATTGTCGATAATATCTTGAAAGCAGAGTTTACACCACAATCATTGATTGTTTTTCTAACTATGTGCATTGTAGGAGAGGGCACTAGGATCGAGATCATTGAATTCATGCCTATTGTAGCAGAGGGCACTAGGATCGAGATCATTGAATTCATGCCTTCGCGTCATTTGTTTCCCTGTAAGACTCCAACAACAATACCCAAAATACAACACCCATTTCATGTTTGGGTTACGCTATAGTGAATAGATTCAATACCCATTTTTATTCTTCTCCGACAACTATGGTGAGGATGGTGATTGAGACCGTTGCTATTCCCCTCCTTGCATGATAAGCAAATATTGAAATATACATATGAAGGCAAATAACATGCTAATATAGTCCTGATCAAAGTTCATTTCATACAGTATGCACATGGGAGAACAATTTGAAGCCCAGAAATGTGTCACTGACAGTGAGTCATGAACCATCATCTTCTGCAGGAAAAGCTCTATCCTATATATCTACTCTGTTTTCCAGATGCCATTCCTTCTCATCTACTTGGGCTATATGAATCACAGTCTTTGATGTCATGGATATACATATAAGCAAAAGCGTGGCTAATCACCTAGGACTATATTTGACGTTGTTACAATAACAATTATGCAACTATCAGGACTACATTCAGACAGAAGGGCCACAAGACGACTATGATGAGCTCAGAACCTCAATTCTATGGCAGGATAATGGAGACTCAACATGCCATCTCAATAGATTATACATATGTACCTTGGGTGAAACCCGTACAAATATACAGTGGCTGGCTGGAGCTCACACTCGAAACAACCCTGTGTAACTATATATTGACAAGAGTCAAACATATAGGGGCAGGCTAACCCCTTAGGAATCGTGCTGGACTCCAACAGCCATGGCAAGGCAACGCCCGCTCATCCCAGCCACCCTTTTCCAAGAGGCTCAGGGGATCAGCATAGCCCTCTGGCCTTCTAACCACCGATGGCCCAGGCCCAGCCTCAGCAGGATCCCGCTCAAACTAGTGGCCGAACCCCCCCCCCCCCCCAAAACAGTGCAATGAGTGTTGGCAGGCACCCGAGCCTACGAGGCTCAGGGACTCCCTGGCACCCACCTGATCCATGGGCACGAGGTTCTGTCCACCATTCCTACGACAGGGTCACGCAGGCGATGTGACACAACTGGACAAATCATCCTGCCAGCTCCAAGGGCATAGGGCTTCGGGCCCACTCGTCAATGCCTAGGCAATAGAGCCTTTGACAAAAAGAAATCCTCGAGAAGTCTCACTGTGGGGAGACTGAGCCGCAGCAAACAGCCCAGCGACAGCGCATGTCACCTGCACCTTCCCCAAGCTCCACGACAACAGCGACGTCCATACACGTTGTAGCAGCACACTTCTGGACCCAATGCGTGAAGACTGTAGACTATAGCACACAAACCTCCTTGTACCCAACCCTTCCCACAATATAAGGGGAGGATTGCCACCTCTTAGAGGTGAAGGATAAATTTTGTAGGCAACCGAAAATAGTCAGGGGGTTAATTGGACTCCTTCCTTAACTCTTGCATAGAAGTTGTGGTATCTAATATGGCCAAAATATTTATCAAGATATCACAAAAAACAAGCTTTTTAATATAGATATCACAAAAAAGTATTAAAAAACATCAAGAGATGCAATGCAAGTGATGACAACAAATGTTACTATGTTAGAAATTAACTAAATGCTGAGAGTAAAGAATTGGTCTAGTTGTACATACTAAATTTGTTCATGATTTTTTTTTTAGTTAAGAAAATGCTGGGACTGTGAGTATGTAATGTAGGATTCATGCCATTAAAGGTAAAGTGCTTTTGTCCTATGCTCTACTTAGATGCAGATCTGACACACACGGTTTTACATATAAGACCAAACACTACCTATATGTGTGCCTAGAAAGTCTATACGACACATATAGCAAATTGCAATGCCAGATTGTGCGGGTCTTCCCCCTCTCTCTCTCATATATATATATATATATATATATATATATATATATATATATATATATATATATTATAGACCCTGCTAGCCCACCTCTCGCCCCACCCATCTGTCCCGCATGCAAAGAAATTTTTTTGTTTCGGATAAAAAAATGCAATATCTCCTAAACCGTAGCCCCTATTTCAGGTCCGTTTGCATCAAGTTGTTAAAAAAATTGTGCTTAACAAAATGAGATCAAGAAGACTATATTTGATGAACTTTTTTTTAAGTATGTAATTGCATCTTCAATGTACTATGAGTTGCCATCATGATTACAACACATTGCAACTTGGCTGTAGCGTAGTTAGCGCTTGTTTAACCACTTAGAACGTAATTTTTACCCAATTTGCTACTACATACAACTAGTTACAACCTAGTTGCAAGCCTAGCTAGTGAACAACATGCATTTTATATACAAAATATGTGTATTCTCTACCAATTGCAACCACGAGACTAGACCAATCACAACTGTAACAATTGCAACTTGATGCAAGTAATTGCAACAGATCTAATCTAGTGCAACTAGACCTGATGTAGTTGCAACCTGACGCGATCCAATTATAACTAGATTTGGGCCAATTGCAACTAGGCAAGAACCCGTTGCAAACCTGACGCGATTCAATTACAACCAGAGTCGTGCTAGTTGCAACTAGACAAGAACCAGTTGCAATCTGACACGATCCAATTACAACTAAAGTCAGGCCAGTTGCAACTGGACAAGAACCAGTTGCAACCTGACGTGATCCAATTACAATTATGGTTGGGCCAGTTGCAACTAGACAAGAACCAGTTGCAACTAGGGTGGGTGCATTCAATATAGAGAATGCACCCAAGTAGCCCTGTCCATGGTCCGGTTTACCGGTCTTTGGGCAAAACCCAGCCCAAGCCGTAAGGGCTTGCCGTCCAGCGGTTCGGAGGCCACGGGTTTCCTGGTTTCCACGGTTTCAATTCCACCAGTGTTCCCACAGCGGCGACGGCAACAGCGTAGTAGTACCCTCCGGTGGCGGTGGTCGTCGAGTCCATTGTGGTTCTGCAGCTGTGGAAGCAACATGTAGTGCCCTCGGAGGCGGCGTCCATGATTGGGAAGGCATCCGCCTGCGCCTTGGGCACCGGCGCCGCGTGCTCCGGCCAGTAGTGGAAGCCGAAGGCGGCTGCTACGGCCGCGGGGGCAAAGTATTGGCGCGCGCCGGCAGCGGCAGGAACCCTGTGCGCAGCGCCCATCTCGTGGTGGTGGTGGTGATGCGCAGATCAACGCGTGTAGATGGCGGCAAGCGAACGCACAACAGTACTGCATCTGGCCGGCGGTGGCTATTCTGAGGAAGACGACGATGACGGGTTCTACGGTCCAAACCGTAACCAAGCCAGCCCGTGGTGGCCTCTAGAAATGGTTTAAGATGGGCTGGTTTCTGGATTGGGCTGGTCCCTAACCGGACCATGTACAGGGTTACACCCAGGTGTAGTATAAATATAAATATACTATGGGACACTGCTAGAAACATACTCCCTCAGTTCCAAAATATCTGTCGTTTGCGCTTTCCAAGAAACGATTACCGGCAATTATATATTTAAAAATATTAACATTTATAATACATAATTAGTATCATTAGAAAGATTTTTGAATCTAGTTTTTTAATAAATTTATTTGGAGATATAAGTGTTGCACGTATTTTGTATAAATCGAGTCAAACTTGTGGCACAAAAACCGAAAACAACATACATTTCGGAACGGAGGGAGTAGCTATATTCGAGCTACTAGTCAGTATTGTTTAATAAACTCGTTTGACCATTGTCCATGTGGTATTTGTACTAGGTTTGATTCCTCTCCGAAGAGGATGAAGCCAGAATTTTCTTTTCACTTCCTAAAAAATTATATATTCGAGCTATGATTTTGCCTCTAGTTCCAATGTTGTGCCATCGCCATAGTCTCTTCATCCCAAGCACATGCCTGCACCGGTGACTGGGAGACCAAATCTCTGGAACCACTCACCCTTGCTATCCTACACTGGGAGAGGGCGAATAAGGATATTGAGAAATGCCTTCACATGACTACTCAGGATCTACACAACAGCTCTTCTTCCGTCACAGCCTGATGGTGTTGTGTACTGTTCGTCTCCACTGTCAGCTACTTCTACATGTCTTTGCCAACATCATAAATAATATCATCACTCCACCATATCCATAGCGTCTCCATCTCAGTGATCCGATCCATTATTTACATTGTCTTTCAATGCTACTTAATTAATCATGTCAGTGGTTGACATTTGTTGTTACCGGTGTTGTTTAACTCTACTACTAGTATGCTAGATATTTACATGCTAGTATGTGTGATCATTGTGATTTATGTCATTGAATAAATTATGATTTTCCTAATTTTCCAACATCAAGGTTAAGGAAGCAAGTGTTCGACTTGCCTCTAACTATGCAATATCATGTACTAGACCGTTCGTATTTTAGTTGCATTTTGTTCTCTACAAACAACGCACATGTTTACGTGTAAATTGACTGCCTTGTTTCTCCGTTGTATGGCATGACAATATCCTTTGTCCAGTTCAGTCAGTTCTTAAAGAAAAATGTCATGCTGTAACAGTATCTGTTCATTTCTTTTCAAAGTCACTCTTAAATTTGACGCTCATCTTTTTTAAGGGCAGCATGTGTCAGAAAAGAAATGTTGGCAGCTTGGTCCACACTGTTGTAAATGTAATAAGAAATCACCCACCCACTATTCTGCACACATCTCTATATATAAGGCCTCAGCATATTAAGCCCTCTTGTCTGTCTGGCTAGGCTATATGTATTCTTCTAGAACATCCATTTGAATTTACGATGCTGCAGCTATACAATGGGAATGAGTGGTACCGGGAGAAGAGCTTTTTGTTGAAGAGAACGGGAACGGATATTAGTGGCACAACTATGTTCACCTGTCGCGGTTCTGTCTCTTCTCATCTTTCAATCCATCTCGAGTCTATCCTTGTGACTGGGTGGTGCTGCCACAATTAGTGGTACCTGCAGATAACGCACAGCACTCTTTCTGTAGCTCCAGTGCTATTCGACAGTGGCAATGTCTGTGGTTGGCTCTTGAACCTTCGCTTTAGTTAAGAACTGGATACTGCTGGAAGTTAGGGCAGCGTCTTCAACAATTTTGCATGGTGAAATACAATGCATGTTAAAATGTTTTGAGGCTTAGAGTTTATTAAGATTCGATTTATCATCAGACCTGTAAAATGGATCATAGAGCCAATTAAAAGATCTATTCTCTTTCTCTACTTCCTGGCTAACCAAACTCGTGAAGCTCTAAAGCTTCAGCTGGCCCCGTATGGTTTTTATTTGTTTACTCATCCCGGAATTCCTCAAGGATGCAGGATATTCACGATGAAACATTTGGTAACAGCAGAAGAAGCCTTGAGCTCAGGTAATAATTCTATCTCTGTTGATTGCAGCCTTCCTAGGTCAGTGAAATCAAAGATGGTGCAGCGAAAACTGGTTGGATCACCTTGGCAGGGGTTTGTCCGCCATGAACTCTGGGTGATTTCGTGGCCAATGCTACTTATCAGAGCAGGCAAACCTCATCGTCTCATATGGCAAGAACACCGGTGAGGTCGTCAAGTCCGGCGGAGCCAAACCCGCATTAAAAAAAATCGAAATCATGAATTCTCAGAGCCTTTATCTGCATTTTCCGCCTTTGATTCACGTGGTGCTTCCGCTCTGTACGACGGCGTGCAACATGAAAAAAAATCACGGAGAGGACAGTTCAAGGTGTACACGAGTTTCCAAAGAAAGTTTGCTATTGGACCAGGAAATTTTTTTCAGCTAGCCAACACAGGGCTTGTGTTCTTTTTTCGCGAGGACTGGCGCGATGACAACCCTACTTGCACCACCAAAGCCATCGACACAGGCGAAGAAAACCTTCGCTGAGGCAACCCGCGAGGGGAAGACCACCACGGCGACTCAAGGTTCAGGCAACTACAACAGGATTCCTTCTGCGAACTCCGTTGGTGCACGTGTGGTGGGGGAAGATCGGCAGGCTTCAACCATGGCTTTCACCCTGGTTTCAACTCAGCGACCCCAGCTGGAGGACAGCACTCGGCAACTTCGGTGGAAAACTAGCACGCGGGGGCGTCGGCAGGGGGCTGCACACCGGCCCTGGTACAGTTGGCAATCCGGCAACAGTCTTGTGGAGAGAGGCTCACGCGGTTGATACAGTAGCTCATCAGACAAAGGCTACAACGACGACTACAGCACCAGTTTCTTCTTAAGCCCAGTCATTAGCAACTGTGCCACAGAGTTTAGTCCCAAAAGTTCAAGATGAAGTGCGAGTCATCTCTCCTGGGAGCTCCCAAGAGCAAGGGCAAACATGCATTTTTGTTATCGTTGCCACAATAAAGGTCACACTATGTCCATTTGCACTGGTCCACTCAGCTGTGACATTTGTTATGGTTGTGACATTTGTTATGGCGATCATGTTACAAAGATTTGCCCAAATTTAAAGCACATGCATGTTCAACACCAATCGAGATCCTTTCCAAGTTGTCCACTCATGATGGACCACCAGTTCCTGATCCTACACTATATTGCAGTCTCGCCAATGCCTTGCAATATTTGGCTCTCACCCGCGCAGATATTGCTCATGTCGTTCAGCAAGTTTTCTTACATATGCATGCTCCTTGAGAGTCTCACTTTGGTCTCATCAAACGGATTCTACAATATATCGAAGGTACCTGATAGTATGGTCTTCTGCTCTCTCCCGCGGCAGATCACATGACTTAATTGGTAGTCTACTCGGATGTCGATTGGGCCAGCTGTCCAGATACTCGGCACTCTACCTCCAGCTATTGTGTGTTTCTTGGTGACAATCTCATATCATGGTCTTGTTTCCAATGTCATGGCCAAGGCTTTTTGGATTCATTGATTATTGGGAGAACTTTATGGCCCCTTAACGCGTGATACACTTGTTTATTGTGACAACATTAGTGCCTTGAATTTGCCATCTAATCTCGTTCATCACCAAAGGACCAAGCATGTTGTAATACCCGGAAATTTTTAATTTTTGAAATAGGAATTTAATTTGATTTATTTATGCAATTGATTGAGCATTTAATATATAGAATAATATTTTTTGTGAATTAAAATAAACCCTAGGGCATAGAAACATGTTATGTTGCATACATGCTGCTGCACATATTTATTTCCTGAGATTTGATTGGATTTTGCAAGGGTACAAAACTTAGTTTGAAAAGCCAGTTGGAAAACAAATTTGAAAATGGATTGAGAAAATTAGAAAAGGGAAAACTCCCTCCCCTTCTCTGCAGGCCGAGCCGGCCCATCCCCTCTCCTCCTTCTTCGCATGGGCCGAGCCGGCCAGGTCGAAGCCCAGCAGCACCACCGGCCCGTGTGCATGCTGGAGCCCTATCCCTCTCCGTCTGTGACTGACACACAGGGCCCACAAGTCATCTTCCTCCTCCTGCTCGTGTTCGAAGCGGACACGGCCGCGCCGTAACCACCCCGGCCTCCTCTCTTCGGACGAGTCCATCCCGTGCATGCCTCCACTGGCCCGTAAAAGGAAGCCGCGACCCTCTTCCCCCGCCGCTGACGCGTAGGGCCCGCTGCCCCGCGCCATCCCCTTCCTCCAGTCGGAGTCCGCGCGAGAGCACGAGCGCTCCTCCTCCGGGTCGAGTCCCAACCGAGTCCAGCTCTCCTACACCTCCCTCGCGCCCCTATATAGGTCGGCCGAGCCCTGCCGTCCCTCCCCACAAGTTCCCGAGCAAGCCACGCCCTCCAATCTTGCCCTAGCCGCCGCCCCGAGCTCCGCCGTCGCCCCGAGCTCCGCCGCCGCCGTCCGATTTCTCCTCGGGAAGACTTCTCCGTCGAAATTGGTTGTTCTCCAAGCTTCGCAGCAAGGTCAGGAACCTTTCCGACCCCTTCTCCCTCGGTTTTGTGCACTACAGCCATGATGCCGAGCTTCGCCGCCACCATAGTTCCGCCACCTAGCTCGCCGCAATCCTCCCCGAGCTACTCCTGTGGCAACCGAAACCATAGATAAGTTCGGCTTGAACTCCTCTTGCTTCCCGACCAGGTCCCGAGGTGTGCCGAGCTTCCTAGCCCCGAAAACGCCGTCTTCGGCCATCTTGCCGGTGAGGAATCGGCCGGGCGCCGCCCGACTCCGGCGACCAGAGCCGCCCCTCTTTTCCCGAGTTACCTGCGCCGTCCACGGCCGATCCAACGGCTCACAGTGAGAGATACCCTTTCGCCGGCACTTTTGCAAAAGAGCCCCTAAGCTTTTTAATGTTCTAACCCGCGGTCCTTTGGCGTATTTCTCTGATTACGCTTTCCTATTTAGAAAACGTATTTTCCTCGGTTTAGATTCAAAAATACGTTTTCAATATTTACAGATTTGCCACTCAGTTTATTTCGGCCATATTTTATTCGTTTTAGCTCCGATTTGATCCGTTCAAGTCTCGTTGGATTCGTAATTTCGTAATCTACCTAATGATGCTACTGTTGCTCATGTTTTCAACTTTTAAAATTCGAGATTAGATTTAATCTATTATTTTATTAAAGTAAAACTTGTTTATTTCATAAATTTCCCGTTTGAACTCCGATTTGCATGAACTATATATCGTTGGAATCGTAGCGACGCGTAGATTATTTTTATACACTTTTCAATCTGTTTTTCCACTGTTGGTGTACTGTTTCTAATATAGATCTTGTTTGCTTCATGTATGATTGCTACGATGATTGTGTGGTGATTTTATGATCGAGTTCAGACGGTGAGCAATACGTAGGTGATCAAGAGTACACGGAGGATCCAAGTTCTCCAGAGCACTTTGATCAAGGCAAGTATAGCATGGACCATCCTTGTTGCCTATTCACCTTAATCACTAAATTCATGATGCATGTGTCTACCTTGGCAACCATAGTATTTATTCCTAGTTTTGATGACTTGATCCTTGTTACCTATGAGATTGCATTTGAAGTAGTGATGCTAGTGCTTGATGAGGTCATGATCTTATGAACTTGATTAATTGAATTATGAGATAAAGATTAAAAGATGCTTTTTAGCAACATGGACTAAGGACTTATCTGTAAGTATGACACCGGGACTTACAGCGCAACCATGGGGGCTATATGGCTCTGGCTTTAGTCAAGTAGGAAGTTACTTTCTACCATGCTATTAATCTTGAAAGGTTCCTTGCCGAGCTGGTTGTTTTGCGGCTCCTGTCCTTGTGTGTACTGCTGCGTGTGTGTGCCACTTGGAAGGAGGGCTCTACCGCCCCTTGCCATTGCGCCCGGATTGATTAGTAACTTGTTAGAGAGCCTTTTGAAAGACTTCATAGTGAGACCCTGTTATGCACCTTGGCAGTGTAGTGTGGGCCTTGCAAACCCCTGACACATGGGAATCACGACTCATGGTGAAAGTGTGCAACCTCTGCAGAGTGTAAAACTGATATATCAGCCGTGCTCACGGTCACGAGCGGCCTTGGACGTCTTACAGGAATTAACTAATTGAATATTGATTTATTTGAAGTTTCTATTGATGTTTATTCCATATTAATTATCATGTTTATATGATCATGCGAATCTTAGTTCCTTGGTATATTCTATTGCTACTACTCAATTGCTAAAATGTGATCAACTAAAAGCAACCGCTGTCAACCATGTGTCTTGCCTTATTTGAGCCTCATAAACCCATGTTATTCTTGTTGAGTACGACATGTACTTACGCTTGCTTTATTTTGCATATTTGGATAAAAATCCCGGATGGGTAACAGATGACTATGAGGATTCTTCTGAGGATTATTAGGAATTGTGTTCACCAGTCAACTATTCCCTGTGGAATGGAGATTCTACGAGAGAGTTATCTATATTATTCCGCTGTTATTAATGTAAAGACTCTGTGATATTATTCATTATATATTAAACCTTGTGATGGTACTATGTAATTTGTCGCTTATGTGTGTGACTTGATCTCTGGGCAGCACATAAGTTGGTTCATTCAATTTTATCCTTAAAATTGGGTGTGACAGATTTGGTATCGGAGCATAGGTTGACTGTAGGACGCAAGCCTAGATAGAGTGGACATTTATGATGTGCTTTTCTCATCTTATTCATGCTTTCTACCTTAACCTTGATAATTGCTAATTTATGTGCTTCCCTTACCCTTATTCCATTATGAGAATTTGATTACTCTTCTTATTCTAAGATCTATCATGCTTTCATGCTTTCTCACCTTGTTCTATTACGAAAATTTTAATGTCATTCTCATTCTACCTCTGTCTTGGTCGAAAATTAAGAAGATGAGATATGATCGCCAAACTACCCCATAAGTGTGTTGGAGAAGCCAAGCCGCAAGCATGACTATCAATGTGAGGATGAACTTAGGAATCAAGAAAGGATGCCCAAAGCTCGATAAGAAGAATCAAGATAGGAGTCCACTTAGATAATAGAACGATTTAGATGTGAGTCAAGTTGAGTCGAGTCTTGTGTGCGTGTGAATTTTATGTGCTTGTTGCTTTGTGCTTATGAATTATGTGTGATTTGGTTCTTTGTAATGAGTGCTTGAGAATTATAGGCAATGTCTCTAATTCTCTTAATTAAAAGATTTAGGGTATAAAGATTGTTAAATAAATAGTTGGGTTGATTAAAATTTAGTTTTCTCAAAATCTGATTTTTCAGACCTCTCTGTCCTTGTTAATTATGCTTAATTAATTTTGTAAATCCAAAATTATGAAAATTTTAAGGGGAACAGTAGACTTCCATCCCTTTCCATGGCCTCAAGAATCACAGTAATAGCTAGTATGGTTTGGGAGATAACAATTGATGCAAGTTAAGATTTCTGCGCAGTATGGCAGACCGGACAGTTTCTGTTATTGTCTGTTTTTGGTTAATCTAACATCAGAATCTGGAAAAGTGGTCCACATGAAGATTGTAGAGAATTTCTCAGGCTTTCCAACAATATGGAGAATGCCTCTGTTTGATTTCTGAACCTCCAGATATGATCAGTTTACTATGCTGCTGTTATCGGATCTCGCCCAGAAATTCAGATTCATGCCTTACAAGTGTTTGCATAATAGAAAAAATTCTAAAACTCATTTATATGTTGGAAAAACAGATGGCCGGTAACAGGAGGAATCCTAATCCACCACCACCAGCCACAACCTAGCATTCAAGATCTCATCGCTTCGCAGACGCAGTTGATGGAGACAATGATGCAGTTCATTCAAAATCAACCAGCTGGAGGACCACAACCTGCTCAACCTCAAGCTAGAGATAAGCGAGGAGAATTTCTGAAAGGTCGTCCACCTGTGTTCAACCACGCCGCCTGATCCCATTGGATGCTGATGATTGGCTTCGCGCCGTGGAGAGACAACTCACCATTGTGCAATGCAATGATGAAGAGAAGGTGTTGTATGCATCTGGACAGTTGCAAGGAGCTGCTCAAGACTGGTGGGATGCATTCCAGTATGGTCGCCCCAATAATGCGCCTGCTATCACATGGCAAGAGTTTTGTGAGAACTTCAGGTCATACCATATTCCTGAAGGTTTGATAGAGTTGAAGCAGGCAGAGTTTAGAGCTTTGAAGCAAGAACAAATGTCGGTGCCAGAGTACCGTGATCAGTTTGTTCAATTGTCGCGGTATGCTCCCGATGATGTTGCTAATGACAAGGACAAGCAGCGTCTCTTCCTCAAGGGACTTCACGATAGATTGCAACTCCAACTCATGACAACCACCTACCCCAATTTTCAAGAGCTGGTGAATCGCGCTATAGTGATCGACAACAAGCGCAAGGAGATGGCTGATAACAAGAGGAAGAAGCAAGGACAAACCTTTACAAGAAATAACCGTTCGCGTCCCAACGCCCAGCAACGGAATTTCCAGCAGAGACACCAAGGGCCATCAAATCAATGGAACCGCAATCAGGAACCAGCCTCGTTCTCAATCTCCACCACAACAGCAGAAAACTCCTACCCAGACTCCTCAGCAAGCTACCCCTAGCAAGACCCCCAACAGGACCAATACATTTGGCACTCCCATCAAGTGCTTTGCCTGTGGAGAATCGGGACATCTCTCTTACCACTGTCCCAAGAAGCAGAACCAGCAGACTCCGCAGAGTAGCAACCAGAAGGGAAGACATCAACAATCGTCTAATCAAGGAAGTGTGAACCATGTGTCCGCGGAGACAGCTCAGGAAGCACCAGAGGTTATGATGGGTACGTTCAACGTCAACTCCATCCCCGCTACCGTTCTTTTTGATTCCGGTGCTTCGCATTCATTCATATCACAAAGTTTTGTTAGGATACACGGTATACCACTATTAGCCCTACAAAACCCATTATTGGTAAATTCACCGGGTGGGGCTATGCAAGCTCAATATTATTGTCCTTCGGTTAGCATTGCTCTAATGGGGGTAGACTTTAAAGTGAACCCTACAGGTAATAAGAACAACCGGAATAGATGTTATATTGGGTCTGGATTGGATGAAGCAGCACAAGGCAGTTATTCAGTGTGAGGAAAAGGTCGTTGTGTTAACTACGTCCAAAGGAGATAAAATCAGTGTTGACGTAGTTATGCAACCACCACCAGCAGCGACAGTTAACCAGATTCGAGAGGAATACCCAATTAAAATATTAGAAACCACAGAGCGATTCAGAAGGAGTGAAATTATAAAGTTATGCAAGGTACAGTGGAATCGGTCTTCAGAAAACGAGGGAACATGGGAAAAAGAGGAAGAATTAAGGAAGTTATATCCCCAACTTTTTGAGTAAGCACTAACTAATCTCGAGGACGAGATTATTTTTAAGGGGGGTAGAATTGTAACACCCGGAAATTTTCAATTTTTGAAATAGGAATTTAATTTGATTTATTTATGCAATTGATTGAGCATTTAATATATAGAATAATATTTTTTGTGAATTAAAATAAACCCTAGGGCATAGAAACATGTTATGTTGCATACATGCCGCTGCACATATTTATTTCCTGAGATTTGATTGGATTTTGCAAGGGTTACAAAACTTAGTTTGAAAAGCCATTTGGAAAACAAATTTGAAAATGAATTGAGAAAATTAGAAAAAGGGAAAACTCCCTCCCCTTCTCTGCAGGCCGAGCCGGCCCATCCCCTCTCCTCCTCTTCGCATGGGCCGAGCCGGCCAGGTCGAAGCCCAGCAGCACCACCGGCCCGTGTGCATGCTGGAGCCCCGTCCCTCTCCGTCTGTGACTGACACGCGGGGCCCACAAGTCATCTTCCTCCTCCTGCTCGTGTTCGAAGCGGACACGGCCGCGCCGTAACCACCCCGGCCTCCTCTCTTGGCGTGGCCGAGTCCATCCCGTGCATGCCTCCACTGGCCCGTAAAAGGAAGCCGCGACCCTCTTCCCCCGCCGCTGACGCGTAGGGCCCGCTGCCCCGCCATCCCCTTCCTCCAGTCGGAGTCCGAGCGGAGCACGAGCGCCGCCTCCGACAGAAGGCAACCGCCGGATTTTTCGGCCGAGTCCGTCCCAAGTACGCTCCCTCGCGCCCCTATATAGGTCGGCCGAGCCCTGCCGTCCCTCCCCACAAGTTCCCGAGCAAGCCACGCCCTCCAATCTTGCCCTAGCCACCGCCCCGAGCTCCGCCGCCGCCGTCGATTTCTCTTCGGGAGGACTTCTCCATCGAAATTGGTTGTTCTCCAAGCTTCGCAGCAAGGTCAGGAACCTTTCCGACCCCTTCTCCCTCGGTTTCGTGCACTACAGCCATGATGCCGAGCTTCGCCGCCGCCATAGTTCCGCCACCTAGCTCGCCGCATCCTCCCCGAGCTACCCCTGTGGCAACCGAAACCATAGATAGGTTCGGCTTGAACTCCTCTTGCTTCCCGACCAGGTCCCGAGGTGTGCCGAGCTTCCTAGCCCCGAAAACGCCGTCTTCGGCCATCTCGCCGGTGAGGAATCGGCCGGGCGCCGCCCGACTCCGGCGACCAGAGCCGCCCCTCTTTTCCCGAGCTACCTGCGCCGTCCACGGCCGATCCAACGGCTCACAGTGAGAGATACCCTTTCGCCGGCACTTTTGCAAAAGAGCCCCAGAGCTTTTTAGTGTTCTAACCCGCGGTCCTTTGGCGTATTTCTCTGATTACGCTTTCCTATTTCGAAAACGTATTTTCCTCGGTTTAGATTCAAAAATACGTTTTCAATATTTACAGATTTGCCACTCAGTTTATTTCGGCCATATTTTATTCGTTTTAGCTCCGATTTGATCCGTTCAAGTCTCGTTAGATTCGTAATTTCGTAATCTACCTAATGATGCTACTGTTACTCATGTTTTCAACTTTAAAATTCGAGATTAGATTAATCTATTATTTTATTAAAGTAAAACTTGTTTATTTCATAACTTTCCCGTTTGAACTCCGATTTGCATGATCTATATATCGTTGGAATCGTAGCGACGCGTAGATTATTTTTATACACTTTTCAATCTGTTTTTCCACTGTTGGTGTACTGTTTCTAATATAGATCTTGTTTGCTTCATGTATGATTGCCTACGATGATTGTGTGGTGATTTTATGATCGAGTTCAGACGGTGAGCAATACGTAGGTGATCAAGAGTACACGGAGGATCCAAGTTCTCCAGAGCACTTTGATCAAGGCAAGTATAGCATGGACCATCCTTGTTGCCTATTCACCTTAATCACCAAATTCATGATGCATGTGTCTACCTTGGCAACCCTAGTATTTATTCCTAGCTTTTGATCACTTGATCCTTGTTACCTATGAGATTGCATTTGAGTAGTGATGCTAGTGCTTTGATGGGTCATGATCTTATGAACTTGAATAATTGATTATGAATAAAGATTAAAAGATGCTTTTTAGCAACATGGACTAAGGACTTATCTGTAAGTATGACACCGGGACTTACAGCGCAACCATGGGGGCTATATGGCTCTGGCTTTAGTCAAGTATGGAAGTTACTTTCTACCATGCTATTAATCTTGAAAGGTTCCTTGCCGAGCTGGTTGTTTTGCGGCTCCTGTCCTTGTGTGTACTGCTGCGTGTGTGTGCCACTTGGAAGGAGGGCTCTACCGCCCCTTGCCATTGCGCCCGGATTGATTAGTAACTTGTTAGCGAGGCCTTTTGAAAGACTTCATAGTGAGACCCCTGCGATCTACCTTGGTAGTGGATCGAGAGGCTGATCACCCTCGAGAAAATGGGTAAATCACGACTCATGGTGAAAGTGTGCAACCTCTGCAGAGTGTAAAACTGATATATCAGCCGTGCTCACGGTCACGAGCGGCCTTGGACGTCTTACAGGAACTTAACTAATTTAATATTGCTTTATTTGGGAGTTTCTATTGAAGTTTATTCCATATTAATTATCATGTTTATATGATCATGCGAATCTTATTTCCTTGGTATATTCTATTGCTACTACTCAATTGCTAAAATGTGATCAACTAAAAGCAACCGCTGTCAACCTGTGTCTTGCCTTATTTGAGCCTCATAAACCCATGTTATTCTTGTTGAGTACGACATGTACTTACGCTTGCTTTATTTTGCATATTTGGATAAAAATCCCGGATGGGTAACAGATGACTATGAGGATTCTTCTGAGGATTATTAGAATTGTGTTCACCAGTCAACTATTCCCTGTGGAATGGAGATTCTACGAGAGAGTTATCTATATTATTCCGCTGTTATTAATGTAAAGACTCTGTGATATTATTCATTATATATTAAACCTTGTGATGGTACTATGTAATTTGTCGCTTATGTGTGTGACTGATCTCTGGGCGCACATAAGTTGGTTCATTCAATTTTATCCTTAAAATTGGGTGTGACAGATTGGTATCGGAGCATAGGTTGACTGTAGGACGCAAGCCTAGATAGAGTGGACATTTATGATGTGCTTTTCTCATCTTATTCATGCTTTCTACCTTAACCTTGATAATTGCTAATTTATGTGCTTCCCTTACCCTTATTCCATTATGAGAATTTGATTACTCTTCTTATTCTAAGATCTATCATGCTTTCATGCTTTCTCACCTTGTTCTATTACGAAAATTTTAATTTCATTCTCATTCTACCTCTGTCTTGGTCGAAAACTAAGAAGATGAGATATGATCGCCAAACTACCCCACAAGTGTGTTGGAGAAGCCAAGCCGCAAGCATGACTATCAATGTGAGGATGAACTTAGGAATCAAGAAAAGATGCCAAGCTCGATAAGGAGAATCACGATAGGAGTCCAATTAGATAATAGAACGATTTAGATTTGAGTCAAGTTGAGTCGAGTCTTGTGTGCGTGTGAATTTTATGTGCTCGTTGCTTTGTGCTTATGAATTATGTGTGATTTGGTTCTTTGTAATGAGTGCTTAGGATTGTACATATGTCTCTAAATCTCTTAATTAAAAGATTTAAGGGGTTAAAAAAATTATTAAATAAATAATTAGGTTGAATAAATTTGGTTTTCTCAAAATCTGTTTTTTGGACCTCACTGTCTTGTTAATTATTCTTAATTAATTTCATAAATCCAAAAATTATGAAAATTTTAAGGGGAACAGTAGACTTCCATCCCTTTCCATGGCCTCAAGAATCACATTAATAGCTATTATGGATTTGGAGATACAGTTGTTGCAAATTGAGAATTCTGCGCAGTATGGCAGACCGGACAGTTTCTGTTATTGTCTGTTTTTGGTTAATCTAACATCAGAATCTGGAAAAGTGGTCCACATGAAAATCGTAGAGAATTTCTCAGGCTTTTCAACGGTATAGAGAATGCCTCTGTTTGATTTCTGAACCTCCAGATATGATCAGTTTACTATGCTGCTGTTATCGGATCTCGCCCAGAAAATTCAGATTCATGCCTTACAAATGTTTGCATAATAGAAAGATTCTAAAACTCAATTATATGTTGGAAAAACAGATGGCCGGCAACAGGAGGAATCCTAATCCACCACCACCGCCACAACCTAGCATTCAAGATCTCATCGCTTCGCAGACGCAGTTGATGGAGACAATGATGCAGTTCATTCAAAATCAACCAGCTGGAGGACCACAACCTGCTCAACCTCAAGCTAGAGATAAGCGAGGAGAATTTCTTAAAGGTCGTCCACCTGTGTTCAACCACGCCGCTGATCCATTGGATGCTGATGATTGGCTTCGCGCCGTGGAGAGACAACTCACCATTGTGCAATGCAATGATGAAGAGAAGGTGTTGTATGCATCTGGACAGTTGCAAGGAGCTGCTCAAGACTGGTGGGATGCATTCCAGTATGGTCGCCCCAATAATGCGCCTGCTATCACATGGCAAGAGTTTTGTGAGAACTTCAGGTCATACCATATTCCTGAAGGTTTGATAGAGTTGAAGCAGGCAGAGTTTAGAGCTTTGAAGCAAGAACAAATGTCGGTGCCAGAGTACCGTGATCAGTTTGTTCAATTGTCGCGGTATGCTCCCGATGATGTTGCTAATGACAAGGACAAGCAGCGTCTCTTCCTCAAGGGACTTCACGATAGATTGCAACTCCAACTCATGACAACCACCTACCCCAATTTTCAAGAGCTGGTGAATCGCGCTATAGTGATCGACAACAAGCGCAAGGAGATGGCTGATAACAAGAGAAAGAAGCAAGGACAAACCTTTACAAGAAATAACCGTTCGCGTCCCAACGCCCAGCAACGGAAATTTCCAGCAGAGACACCAAGGGCCATCAAATCAATGGAACCGCAATCAGGAACCAGCCTCGTTCTCAATCTCCACCACAACAGCAGAAAACTCCTACCCAGACTCCTCAGCAAGCTACCCCTAGCAAGACCCCCTAACAGGACCAATACATTTGGCACTCCCATCAAGTGCTTTGCCTGTGGAGAATCGGGACATCTCTCTTACCACTGTCCCAAGAAGCAGAACCAGCAGACTCCGCAGAGTAGCAACCAGAAGGGAAGACATCAACAATCGTCTAATCAAGGAAGTGTGAACCATGTGTCCGCGGAGACAGCTCAGGAAGCACCAGAGGTTATGATGGGTACGTTCAACGTCAACTCCATCCCCGCTACCGTTCTTTTTGATTCCGGTGCTTCGCATTCATTCATATCACAAAGTTTTGTTAGGATACACGGTATACCACTATTAGCCCTACAAAACCCATTATTGGTAAATTCACCGGGTGGGGCTATGCAAGCTCAATATTATTGTCCTTCGGTTAGCATTGCTCTAATGGGGGTAGACTTTAAAGTGAACCCTACAGTAATAAGAACAACCGGAATAGATGTTATATTGGGTCTGGATTGGATGAAGCAGCACAAGGCAGTTATTCAGTGTGAGGAAAAGGTCGTTGTGTTCACTACGTCCAAAGGAGATAAAATCAGTATTGACGTAGTTATGCAACCACCACCAGCAGCGACAGTTAACCAGATTCGAGAGGAATACCCAATTAAAATATTAGAAACCACAGAGCGATTCAGAAGGAGTGAAATTATAAAGTTACGCAAGGTACAGTGGAATCGGTCTTCAGAAAACGAGAGAACATGGGAAAAAGAGGAAGAATTAAGGAAGTTATATCCCCAACTTCTTGAGTAAGCACTAACTAATCTCGAGGACGAGATTATTTTTAAGGGGGGTAGAATTGTAACACCCGGAAATTTTCAATTTTTGAAATAGGAATTTAATTTGATTTATTTATGCAATTGATTGAGCATTTAATATATAGAATAATATTTTTTGTGAATTAAAATAAACCCTAGGGCATAGAAACATGTTATGTTGCATACATGCTGCTGCACATATTTATTTCCTGAGATTTGATTGGATTTTGCAAGGGTACAAAACTTAGTTTGAAAAGCCAGTTGGAAAACAAATTTGAAAATGGATTGAGAAAATTAGAAAAGGGAAAACTCCCTCCCCTTCTCTGCAGGCCGAGCCGGCCCATCCCCTCTCCTCCTTCTTCGCATGGGCCGAGCTGGCCAGGTCGAAGCCCAGCAGCACCACCGGCCCGTGTGCATGCTGGAGCCCCGTCCCTCTCCGTCTGTGACTGACACGCGGGGCCCACAAGTCATCTTCCTCCTCCTGCTCGTGTTCGAAGCGGACACGGCCGCGCCGTAACCACCCCGGCCTCCTCTCTTGGCGTGGCCGAGTCCATCCCGTGCATGCCTCCACTGGCCCGTAAAAGGAAGCCACGACCCTCTTCCCCCGCCGCTGACGCGTAGGGCCCGCTGCCCCGCCATCCCCTTCCTCCAGTCGGAGTCCGAGCGGAGCACGAGCGCCGCCTCCGACAGAAGGCAACCGCCGGATTTTTCGGCCGAGTCCGTCCCAAGTACGCTCCCTCGCGCCCCTATATAGGTCGGCCGAGCCCTGCCGTCCCTCCCCACAAGTTCCCGAGCAAGCCACGCCCTCCAATCTTGCCCTAGCCGCCGCCCCGAGCTCCGCCGCCGCCGTCGATTTCTCCTCGGGAGGACTTCTCCGTCGAAATTGGTTGTTCTCCAAGCTTCGCAGCAAGGTCAGGAACCTTTCCGACCTCTTCTCCCTCGGTTTTGTGCACTACAGCCATGATGCCGAGCTTCGCCGCCGCCATAGTTCCGCCACCTAGCTCGCCGCATCCTCCCCGAGCTACCCCTGTGGCAACCGAAACCATAGATAGGTTCGGCTTGAACTCCTCTTGCTTCCCGACCAGGTCCCGAGGTGTGCCGAGCTTCCTAGCCCCGAAAACGCCGTCTTCGGCCATCTTGCCGGTGAGGAATCGGCCGGGCGCCGCCCGACTCCGGCGACCAGAGCCGCCCCTCTTTTCCCGAGCTACCTGCGCCGTCCACGGCCGATCCAACGGCTCACAGTGAGAGATACCCTTTCGCCGGCACTTTTGCAAAAGAGCCCCTGAGCTTTTTAATGTTCTAACCCACGGTCCTTTGGCGTATTTCTCTGATTACGCTTTCCTATTTCGAAAACGTATTTTCCTCGGTTTAGATTCAAAAATACGTTTTCAATATTTACAGATTTGCCACTCAGTTTATTTCGGCCATATTTTATTCGTTTTAGCTCCGATTTGATCCGTTCAAGTCTCGTTAGATTCGTAATTTCGTAATCTACCTAATGATGCTACTGTTGCTCATGTTTTCAACTTTTAAAATCTCTTATTTTATTAAAGTAAAACTTGTTTATTTCATAAATTTCCCGTTTGAACTCCGATTTGCATGAACTATATATCGTTGGAATCGTAGCGACGCGTAGATTATTTTTATACACTTTTCAATCTGTTTTTCCACTGTTGGTGTACTGTTTCTAATATAGATCTTGTTTGCTTCATGTATGATTGCTACGATGATTGTGTGGTGATTTTATGATCGAGTTCAGACGGTGAGCAATACGTAGGTGATCAGGAGTACACGGAGGATCCAAGTTCTCCAGAGCACTTTGATCAAGGCAAGTATAGCATGGACCATCCTTGTTGCCTATTCACCTTAATCACTAAATTCATGATGCATGTGTCTACCTTGGCAACCATAGTGTTTATTCCTAGCTTTTGATGACTTGATCCTTGTTACCTATGAGATTGCATTTGAGTAGTGATGCTAGTGCTTGATGATGCCATGATCTTATGAACTTGAATTAATTAATTATGAGAATAAAGATTAAAAGATGCTTTTTAGCAACATGGACTAAGGACTTATCTGTAAGTATGACACCGGGACTTACAGCGCAACCATGGGGGCTATATGGCTCTGGCTTTAGTCAAGTATGGAGTTACTTTCTACCATGCTATTAATTTTGAAAGGTTCCTTGCCCAGCTGGTTGTTTTGCGGCTCCTGTCCTTGTGTGTACTGCTGCGTGTGTGTGCCACTGGAAGGAGGGCTCTACCGCCCCTTGCCATTGCGCCCGGATTGATTAGTAACTTGTTAGCGAGGCTTTTGAAAGACTTCATAGTGAACCCCGCCGATCTACCTTGGTTGTGGATCGAGAGGCTGATCACCTCGAGAAAATGGGTAAATCACGACTCATGGTGAAAGTGTGCAACCTCTGCAGAGTGTAAAACTGATATATCAGCCGTGCTCACGGTCACGAGCGGCCTTGGACGTCTTACAGGAACTTAACTAATTTAATATTGATTTATTTGGGACTTTCTATTGAAGTTTATTCCATATTAATTATCATGTTTATATGATCATGCGAATCTTATTTTCTTGGTATATTCTATTGCTACTACTCAATTGCTAAAATGTGATCAACTAAAAGCAACCGCTGTCAACCAGTGTCTTGCCTTATTGGAGCCTCATAAACCCATGTTATTCTTGTTGAGTACGACATGTACTTACGCTTGCTTTATTTTTCATATTTGGATAAAAATCCCGGATGGGTAACAGATGACTATGAGGATTCTTCTGAGGATTATTAGGATTGTGTTCACCAGTCAACTATTCCCTGTGGAATGGAGATTCTACGAGAGAGTTATCTATATTATTCCGCTGTTATTAATGTAAAGACTCTGTGATATTATTCATTATATATTAAACCTTGTGATGGTACTATGTAATTTGTCGCTTATGTGTGTGATTGATCTCTGGGCGCACATAAGTTGGTTCATTCAATTTTATCCTTAAAATTGGGTGTGACAGATTTGGTATCGGAGGCATAGGTTGACTGTAGGACGCAAGCCTAAATAGAGTGGACATATTAGGATGTGCTTTTCTCACCTCATTCATGCTTTCTACTTAATCTTGATAATTGTTAAATTATATGCTTCCCGTACCCCTTATTCCATTATGAAAATTGACATTACTCTTCTAGTTCTTAGATCTACCATGCTTTCATGCTTTCTCACCTTGTTCTATTATGAAAATTTTAATTTCATTCTCATTCTACCTCTGTCTTGGTCGAAAACTAAGAAGATGAGATATGATCGCCAAACTACCCCATAAGTGTGTTGGAGAAGCCAAGCCGCAAGCCTGACTGTCAATGTGAGGATGAACTTAGGAATCAAGAAAAGATGCCAAGCTCGATAAGGAGAATCACGATAGGAGTCCAATTAGATAATAGAACGATTTAGATGTGAGTCAAGTTGAGTCGAGTCTTGTGTGCGTGTGAATTTTATGTGCTCGTTGCTTTGTGCTTATGAATTATGTGTGATTTGGTTCTTTGTAATGAGTGCTTAGGATTGTACATATGTCTCTAAATCTCTTAATTAAAAGATTTAAGGGGTTAAAAAAATTATTAAACAAATAATTAGGTTGAATAAATTTGGTTTTCTCAAAATCTGTTTTTTGGACCTCACTGTCTTGTTAATTATTCTTAATCAATTTCATAAATCCAAAAATTATGAAAATTTTAAGGGGAACAGTAGACTTCCATCCCTTTCCATGGCCTCAAGAATCACATTAATAGCTATTATGGATTTGGAGATACAGTTGTTGCAAATTGAGAATTCTGCGCAGTATGGCAGACCGGACAGTTTCTGTTATTGTCTGTTTTTGGTTAATCTAACATCAGAATCTGGAAAAGTGGTCCACATGAACACCGTAGAGAATTTTTCAGGCTTTCCAACGGTATAGAGAATTCCTCTGTTTGATTTATGACCCTCCAGATATGATCAGTTTACTATGCTGCTGTTATCGGATCTCGCCCAGAAAATTCAGATTCATGCCTTACAAATATTTGCATAATAGAAAGATTCTAAAACTCAATTATATGTTGGAAAAACAGATGGCCGGCAATAGGAGGAATCCTAATCCACCACCACCGCCACAACCTAGCATTCAAGATCTCATCGCTTCGCAGACGCAGTTGATGGAGACAATGATGCAGTTCATTCAAAATCAACCAGCTGGAGGACCACAACCTGCTCAACCTCAAGCTAGAGATAAGCGAGGAGAATTTCTTAAAGGTCGTCCACCTGTGTTCAACCACGCCGCTGATCCATTGGATGCTGATGATTGGCTTCGCGCCGTGGAGAGACAACTCACCATTGTGCAATGCAATGATGAAGAGAAGGTGTTGTATGCATCTGGACAGTTGCAAGGAGCTGCTCAAGACTGGTGGGATGCATTCCAGTATGGTCGCCCCAATAATGCGCCTGCTATCACATGGCAAGAGTTTTGTGAGAACTTCAGGTCATACCATATTCCTGAAGGTTTGATAGAGTTGAAGCAGGCAGAGTTTAGAGCTTTGAAGCAAGAACAAATGTCGGTGCCAGAGTACCGTGATCAGTTTGTTCAATTGTCGCGGTATGCTCCCGATGATGTTGCTAATGACAAGGACAAGCAGCGTCTCTTCCTCAAGGGACTTCACGATAGATTGCAACACCAACTCATGACAACCACCTACCCCAATTTTCAAGAGCTGGTGAATCGCGCTATAGTGATCGACAACAAGCGCAAGGAGATGGCGGATAACAAGAGAAAGAAGCAAGGACAAACCTTTACAAGAAATAACCGTTCGCGTCCCAACGCTCAGCAACGAAATTTCCAGCAGAGACACCAAGGGCCATCAAATCAATGGAACCGCAATCAGGACCAGCCTCGTTCTCAATCTCCACCACAACAGCAGAAAACTCCTACCCAGACTCCTCAGCAAGCTACCCCTAGCAAGACCCCTAACAAGACCAATACATTTGGCACTCCCATCAAGTGCTTTGCCTGTGGAGAAACGGGACATCTCTCTTACCACTGTCCCAAGAAGCAGAACCAGCAGACTCCGCAGAGTAGCAACCAGAAGGGAAGACATCAACAATCGTCTAATCAAGGAAGTGTGAACCATGTGTCCGCGGAGACAGCTCAGGAAGCACCAGAGGTTATGATGGGTACGTTCAACGTCAACTCCATCCCCGCTACCGTTCTTTTTGATTCCGGTGCTTCGCATTCATTCATATCACAAAGTTTTGTTAGGATACACGGTATACCACTATTAGCCCTACAAAACCCATTATTGGTAAATTCACCGGATGGGGCTATGCAAGCTCAATATTATTGTCCTTCGGTTAGCATTGCTCTAATGGGGGTAGACTTTAAAGTGAACCCTACAGTAATAAGAACAACCGGAATAGATGTTATATTGGGTCTGGATTGGATGAAGCAGCACAAGGCAGTTATTCAGTGTGAGGAAAAGGTCGTTGTGTTCACTACGTCCAAAGGAGATAAAATCAGTATTGACGTAGTTATGCAACCACCACCAGCAGCGACAGTTAACCAGATTCGAGAGGAATACCCAATTAAAATATTAGAAACCACAGAGCGATTCAGAAGGAGTGAAATTATAAAGTTACGCAAGGTACAGTGGAATCGGTCTTCAGAAAACGAGGGAACATGGGAAAAAGAGGAAGAATTAAGGAAGTTATATCCCCAACTTCTTGAGTAAGCACTAACTAATCTCGAGGACGAGATTATTTTTAAGGGGGGTAGAATTGTAACACCCGAAAATTTTTAATTTTTGAAATAGGAATTTAATTTGATTTATTTATGCAATTGATTGAGCATTTAATATATAGAATAATATTTTTTGTGAATTAAAATAAACCCTAGGGCATAGAAACATGTTATGTTGCATACATGCTGCTGCACATATTTATTTCCTGAGATTTGATTGGATTTTGCAAAGGTACAAAACTTAGTTTGAAAAGCCAGTTGGAAAACAAATTTGAAAATGGATTGAGAAAATTAGAAAAGAGAAAACTCCCTCCCCTTCTCTGCAGGCCGAGCCGGCCCATCCCCTCTCCTCCTTCTTCGCATGGGCCGAGCCGGCCAGGTCGAAGCCCAGCAGCACCATCGGCCCGTGTGCATGCTGGAGCCCCGTCCCTCTCCGTCTGTGACTGACATGCGGGGCCCACAAGTCATCTTCCTCCTCCTGCTCGTGTTCGAAGCGGACACGGCCGCGCCGTAACCACCCCGGCCTCCTCTCTTGGCGTGGCCGAGTCCATCCCGTGCATGCCTCCACTGGCCCGTAAAAGGAAGCCGCGACCCTCTTCCCCCGCCGCTGACGCGTAGGGCCCGCTGCCCCGCCATCCCCTTCCTCCAGTCGGAGTCCGAGCGGAGCACGAGCGCCGCCTTCGACAGAAGGCAACCGCCGGATTTTTCGGCCGAGTCCGTCCCAAGTACGCTCCCTCGCGCCCCTATATAGGTCGGCCGAGCCCTGCCGTCCCTCCCCACAAGTTCCCGAGCAAGCCACGCCCTCCAATCTTGCCCTAGCCGCCGCCCCGAGCTCTGCCGCCGCCGTCGATTTCTCCTCGGGAGGACTTCTCCGTCGAAATTGGTTGTTCTCCAAGCTTCGCAGCAAGGTCAGGAACCTTTCCGACCCCTTCTCCCTCGGTTTTGTGCACTACAGCCATGATGTCGAGCTTCGCCGCCACCATAGTTCCGCCACCTAGCTCGCCGCATCCTCCCCGAGCTACCCCTGTGGCAACCGAAACCATAGATAGGTTCGGCTTGAACTCCTCTTGCTTCCCGACCAGGTCCCGAGGTGTGCCGAGCTTCCTAGCCCCGAAAACGCCGTCTTCGGCCATCTTGCCGGTGAGGAATCGGCCGGGCGCCGCCCGACTCCGGCGACCAGAGCCGCCCCTCTTTTCCCGAGCTACCTGCGCCGTCCACGGCCGATCCAACGGCTCACAGTGAGAGATACCCTTTCGCCGGCACTTTTGCAAAAGAGCCCCTGAGCTTTTTAATGTTCTAACCCACGGTCCTTTGGCGTATTTCACTGATTACGCTTTCCTATTTAGAAAACGTATTTTCCTCGGTTTAGATTCAAAAATACGTTTTCAATATTTACAGATTTACCACTCAGTTTATTTCGGCCATATTTTATTCGTTTTAGCTCCGATTTGATCCGTTCAAGTCTCGTTAGATTCGTAATTTCGTAATCTACCTAATGATGCTACTGTTACTCATGTTTTCAATTTTTAAAATTCGAGATTAGATTTAATCTATTATTTTATTAAAGTAAAACTTGTTTATATCATAACTTTCCCGTTTGAACTCCGATTTGCATGAACTATATATCATTGGAATCGTAGCGACGCGTAGATTATTTTTATACACTTTTCAATCTGTTTTTCCACTGTTGGTGTACTGTTTCTAATATAGATCTTGTTTGCTTCATGTATGATTGCTACGATGATTGTGTGTTGATTTTATGATCGAGTTCAGACGGTGAGCAATACGTAGGTGATCAAGAGTACACGGAGGATCCAAGTTCTCCAGAGCACTTTGATCAAGGCAAGTATAGCATGTACCATCCTTGTTGCCTATTCACCTTAATCACTAAATTCATGATGCATGTGTCTACCTTGGCAACCATAGTGTTTATTTCTAGTTTTGATGACTTGATCCTTGTTACCTATGAGATTGCATTTGAGTAGTGATGCTAGTGCTTGATGATGCCATGATCTTATGAACTTGATTAATTAATTATGAGATAAAGATTAAAAGATGCTTTTTAGCAACATGGACTAAGGACTTATCTGTAAGTATGACACCGGGACTTACAGCGCAACCATGGGGGCTATATGGCTCTGGCTTTAGTCAAGTATGGAGTTACTTTCTACCATGCTATTAATCTTGAAAGGTTTCTTGCCGAGCTGGTTGTTTTGCGGCTCCTGTCCTTGTGTGTACTGTTGCGTGTGTGTGCCACTGGAAGGAGGGCTCTACCGCCCCTTTCCATTGCGCCCGGATTGATTAGTAACTTGTTAGCGAGGCTTTTGAAAGACTTCATAGTGAACCCCGCCGATCTACCTTGGTAGTGGATCGAGAGGCTGATCACCTCGAGAAAATGGGTAAATCACGACTCATGGTGAAAGTGTGCAACCTCTGCAGAGTGTAAAACTGATATATCAGCCGTGCTCACGGTCACGAGCGGCCTTGGACGTCTTCCAGGAACTTAACTAATTTAATATTGATTTATTTGGGAGTTTCTATTGAAGTTTTTTCCATATTAATTATCATGTTTATATGATCATGCGAATCTTATTTCCTTGGTATATTCTATTGCTACTACTCAATTGCTAAAATGTGATCAACTAAAAGCAACCGCTGTCAACCAGTGTCTTGCCTTATTTGAGCCTCATAAACCCATGTTATTCTTGTTGAGTACGACATGTACTTACGCTTGCTTTATTTTTCATATTTGGATAAAAATCCCGGATGGGTAACAGATGACTATGAGGATTCTTCTGAGGATTATTAGGATTGTGTTCACCAGTCAACTATTCCCTGTGGAATGGAGATTCTACGAGAGAGTTATCTATATTATTCCGCTGTTATTAATGTAAAGACTCTGTGATATTATTCATTATATATTAAACCTTGTGATGGTACTATGTAATTTGTCGCTTATGTGTGTGATTGATCTCTGGGCGCACATAAGTTGGTTCATTCAATTTTATCCTTAAAATTGGGTGTGACACATGTGGAGATTGATCTTCATTTTGTTCGGGAGTGCGTGGCCCTTGGTGCCATCTGGGTGCTTCATGTTCTTACATCCCTTCAGTATGTTGGTATATTCACAGAGGGGCTTGTGAAATAACCAGCCATGCATGCGTAAGCGAAACGGTCAAGCAATATGTGTGCCTACGTGCATGCGTGCGTGCGTGCGTGTGTGAATCAATGATCCATGTGAAATGATCATCCATTTAACCTATGTATTATTGTATTGACAAAATGAAAAACTGTAGAGACTATTACTGCTATATCTTATCTTCTTACACTTATAACTAGATAAAAGATTCAAATTCAATAGGGAAAATTGTTCTCGTTCGCTCATCAAAGATGAAAATACTACTCATTGTGTGGTGCAATTTGCAATAGGTTCTACAACTTTCAGTCATAGTGCTCAGAGGCGAACTTGCCCTCAGGGATTTGCATCCTAGTATATGATCATCATGATTTAATTAAGTCCTCGAATTAATTCTGAAAGTATCTAATTTTTGAGCATCAAGGTCAAGGAGAGCAAGTGGTCGACTTGCCTCTAACTTATACAATATCATATACTAGACCGCACATATTTTAGTTGCATTTTGTTGTCTACAAAACCCTCATGTTTACCCTGTAAACTGATTTTGCCTTGTGTTATCCATTATTGTATGGCATGAGGTTTGGTTAGGCTTGGTTACAACGACGTCGAGTTGGCGGCGGAGGAAGACTCGGCATGAAGGCCAGCCGCCCGGTGGTGTGGTACATAGTGGTAATAGTACGCGCCCCGCTCCAAAACAAAGAAAAAGATTCCGTATCTAGTTTGTGCTTGTTTTTATACGATATATGCGGTGTAGAAGTAGGCCAACATTTCTATTGGAAAATAGGAGGTTTCCAAATTCATGCCCAAGTACTCATCACTACTTGGGTCGTAATTACTATTTTGCTAGTGATTTGGGGATGATTGCAAAAGATATCTGAATAGAAACATAGATCCATCCATCTATCCAGATATCTAAAAAAGAATCGGTTTTGATTTCATGAAACCTTTGATTCAAAGAACTGTGCTTAGCCCAGCCCCCCCCCCCCCCCCCCCCCCCCCCCATGAAACGGCTCTGCTGCAATGGATGGACCCTCGGTTCACTCTGTTCGGCTTCAGAAAATGCCAAGCCGTAGTAATATCTGTTCATTTCTTCTCAAAGTCACTCTTAAATTTGTGGCTCAACTTCTAACACCACCACGTGTGAGCAAAAGAGTGCTGGTCGAGGTAGGCAGTAGCTGTAAATTTAATAAGAAATCACCCACCCGCTATTCTGTGTGCACGGTTATATATAATCGCCTGAAGCCTCCCAGGTAGCTTATTAAGCCCTCTTGTCTGTCTAACTATGTACTCTTCTCTGCAACATCCACACGATTTTGCGATTCAGCAGAGCAGCTAACTATATGGGAATGAGTGGTATTGGGAGAAGAGCATTTCGCTGAAAAAGACGATTCAGGATCTTTGTGCCACAACTCTGTCCTCTCATCTCGAATCAACGTAGCCATTGCTAGACTGACTGTGCAGCGCCGTGATATTGTTGTAGCTTCAGTGCTCCTTGACAATGGCAACGTCTCCAGTGCATAGTGAAATAAATACAATGCATTTTAAAATGCTCGGAGGCTTACTCAGTGCAAGATTCGATTTATGAGACCTGTAAAGGAGAGAGCTAATTAAAAAAAAAATTTCTCTCTCTACGATCACTTCCTCGCTCACCCCACTCGTGAAGCTCGTCTGGGTTTGTTTTGTTTACTCGTCCGGGTTTGGATTTGTTTACGTACTCGTCTGGGTTCAAGCCCCGACACACAGAGTTTAATTGGTATAATGTGAAATGTTCGATCCTCTATGGTCACAGTTGGGTTTACCTGCACACTAGATCTGCTCTTATATTAAACTCCTAGCTACAAGTTCTTGGTCGTCTTGTGCCGGAGAAAACAAATGCATTTTCCACCACAGGCGGTACGGTGAAAGACAAACATAAAGGTTTTTTAAAATTAATTAAGTCCAGTACCATTCA
Organism: Eremochloa ophiuroides; assembly: GCA_038502445.1. NCBI lineage: Eukaryota > Viridiplantae > Streptophyta > Magnoliopsida > Poales > Poaceae > Eremochloa > Eremochloa ophiuroides. The sequence continues at coordinate 95,472,891 of JAHLJS010000007.1, read as the reverse complement.
ATCACTTCGTTCAGCCAACTCATGGGACACTAGCACCACTACATTTTTTTTAACGGAGGCGGGCAAAAAGGATTAACCGAGGCGGTTAACCGCCTCGAACGGAAGGTCACGGTTAATGTGACCTTTACCGAGGCGGTTGCTCGCCCGCCACAGTAAATAGAATTAAAAAAATAAAAAAAGCAAAACCCATGAATGGGCCCGCCGAGCCCATCCATGGCCGCCGCCGCCGCTCGCCGGATCTGCGCCACCGCTCGCCGGATCCGCCCGCTACTCGCCACAGATCCGGCCATCATGGGCACGGATCTAGCCTCTAGCAGCAGCATGTGGGCCCCGCCATCCCCGCCACGCGTGCGCCTCGCAGCAGCGCGCGGCGCCGCCAGCGCCGTCGTGCGTGGGCCTGGCCGCCCTCGCGGGCCTCGCCCCAGCCACCGTTGCGCCTACACCGGCGAGCGCGCATTACGCTGGCGAGGGCCCGGCTGCCGCCACGAGCACGCGTGTGCGCCACCGCCGTGCGCGGGACTGGTCGCCGCCGCGAGCACGCGGGCCATGCCGCGGCCGAGTGCTCCGAGAGAGAGAGAGAGAGAGAGAGAGAGAGAGAGAGAGAGAGCCGCCTGGATAAAGGGAGAGCGCCGCTGGCCGCTAGGGGTGAGGGAGTTAGGGTTCGGAGTGAGAGAGTTAGGGTTTCTCGTTTATATAGGCGATACTGGTATTGGGCCTCAAAATAGTAACGGGCTGGGCCAGATTTTAGGAGGCGGGAATCATAAAATAACCGCCTCGGTTAATGATTTACCGAGGCGGTTGCGTTATAATGTCCGCCTCCGTTAATAGGCATTAATCGAGGCCGTTATATTACATTGCCCGCCTTGGTTAATTTATTTTGCGAGGCGGTTTTTTAAAACCATCGCGGTTAATAGAAAAATAACTGCCTCGGTTAATGTCAGCATGGTGGTTTTCCTTCCTGACCGCCTCGGAAAAATAAATTAGAAACGCCTCGCAAAAGATTTTATGTAATAGTGTAGAACAACAACATATGTAGTTAAATGGTAGGTCTATTGTTACATTTTAGCCCAATTCCTACTGTAAGGTATGGTCCACATTCTTACAAAATTAGGCCGACTACTACTAATGTGTAATGTATGAGTTAGTGGATTACATGTCCCGGGGCAATGAGAAAAATCTGTTCCGTTGTTTCCACAATACCTAACTAATAATGTATGTGTGATCATCATGATTTATGTCCTTGAATTAATTTTGAAATTATCAAACTTTTGAGCAACAAGGTCAAGGAGAAAAGTGTTCGACATGCCCCTAACTTATACAATATCATATATTAGACTGCACATATTCTAGTTGCATTGGGCCTGTTTGGTTACCTGGCTATCTCTAGCCCAGGCTTCCTGGGGCCAACTATGGGCTGTTTGGTTCCCTGTTTTGGGACCTTAGCCAGGCTGGGGGTAGCCGCCGTACATGGGCTGGCCTGGCTCCCGAAAAATGGATGGGCGATCCGTTTTTTCGGGGCCTGGCTCCGCCCGGCCGTGTGCGCCTCCATTCCCAGTTCGTGTCACCTCTCCCGCGAGCTACCGCCAACCACCTTGGCTCGTCCCCATCGCCATCGCTTCTTGGGTCGTCCTCGTCGCCACCGTCCCCTTCGCTGTCATGCTCCTTGGGCTCGTCATCGTCGCCGATGTGATCCTTAGGCTCGTCCTCATCGCCGCCGTGACCCACGCTGCCCTACTCCTCGGGCTCATCCTCATCGCCGTCAGGCCCCTCGGCGCCTTGTTTCTCGGCTCGTCCTCGTCGCCACCGTGCCCCACGCGACAGTGCTCGATGGCGACCTCCATCAGCGGTGCAGCCCTCTACTCCTTTCCACCGGAGCTCGAGCAAGGGCTACTGCATTTTTTACTGCCGCAAGGAGGAGGATGACCGCCACTGCCGCAAGGAGGAAGATGACCGCCACCAAGAGTCTAAGATCTGGGGGGGGCAACGATCCGGAGGTGGCGTCGTCCGACTATGGGGGCGAGGGCCGGGCCGCGGACGCAGGCTCGCTGCGGATGGTCCTTCTCTCCGCCGCCATCAGCATCTGCGGCTCCTCGAGTTTCGCACCTGCGTAAGAAGCCGCCGCCACCACCACCTCCAATATCCGTATTGACTGCCTTCCTTCCACCCCTGGACGTGATTATACTACTACATATTGGACGTGATTATTACTTAGTAGTACTACATCATGATGATGATAGCTTGTGATCACTGATTGAGTTTGCATAGTCTACGTTCCGTGCTCGTGCTGCTGCAGTGGCGCTGATGAGTTGTGCAAGGTAGACGTGGCGCTCAGCACTTGTTTGATGAATTGCCTTAGAGGTGGTGAGGTTACCTGTGCAAAGAAGAGGTAACTCTATCCTAGCCGAACCAGCGAAGCAAACAAACTAGTTGGTAGCCAGGCTAAGATTGTATTGGCAACCAAATATGTTTACCTTGGTTTGCTGGAGACAGCCTTAGGGTAGCCTGGCTTATTTTCTAGCCAGGCTAGAAGTAAGGCGGGGAACCAAACAGACCCACTACGTACAAACATAGCCCATGTTTTCCTGTAAATTGGCTTCCGCTGCATGGCATATATGTGCAATGTGCTATCTGCGGTTCATTCAATTCAGTGTCATCTATAAATGTGTGCCCACATTGCAGACGAAAAGTGGTCGCCATAATTTTGCTGGTGTATCGACAACAAGCGGAAAACACTAAGATCCAAAGGGCTTGATGATGCAAATCAAGTAGAATCTGTTGATTTCTTTTTGACGTCCCTCTTTTAAATTTGTGGTGCTCAACTTTAAAGGGCAGCATGTGTGAGAAAAAAGAAGTGCTGGTCCACGTACGTAGCTGTGAATGTGGTAAGAACTCACCCACTCACTATTATATGCGCACCCAGCTACATATATATGGCCTCAAGCCTCCCAGGTATAGCGTATTAAACCCTCTTGTCTCTCTAGCTATGTATTCTTCTACAACATCATATCCATACGAATTAGCAGTGCTACAGAGCAGCTTTACAATGGGAATGAGTGGTATCGGGAGAAGAGTATTTCGCTGAACAGGATTGCGTAGGATGTTTCTGGCACAACTCTGTCCAGCTCAGGCAGCTGCTCAAGATTACGTCCCGAGTGGGCTGTCTAGCTTCTGTCCTCCCTGCAATAGCAGTGTCACGTTTGTCAGCCTTCACTTTACATTGTGAGCCTTCGCCTTCGTTTTATTAGTCATAAGAACTAGTACTGCAAGCCACACAGACAGCGAAAGACAAACATTTTGACAACACTTCCGTTGACACACGGTGAAGGATAGGTGATTTTGGGTTGTATCACTGACACAATATGTTTTTAATATCAAGATGAACCAGCTCCTAGAAAGTGTTATGAACGGGACAATTTAATGACGACATGTGACATGACAGAAGCCCACAGGCCAGGTGATTCTCCTGACTGTCCTAATAACTGCAGTTAACATTTACATTCACGAATGTAGACACTTCCCGAAGTTTGACAAACCCAAACCAGCATTCGCCAGAATCACTGATGTTCCCACTAGTAGAAAAAAAGACCTTTGATCCCATTCAAGTTTTGGTTTTAGTCTCGGTATTTTTTTTTTTTATGTTCAGGAGTAAAGACCTTTAGTCCGGGTTGATAACACCAACCGAGACTAATAAAGGGTCAACATTAGTCCCGGTTCGTATTACCAACCGGGACTAAAGGCCTAAACCATTTATTCCCGGTGTTACGAACCAGGACTAAAGGTCCTTTTAGTCTCGGTTGGTGTTACCAACCGGGACTAAAAGGTCATTTACGAGTTAGTTCAAAAGGGAAACATCATGTCTGCAATCAGATGTGCTGTGTAGGTGGGGTGGTAAGTCACACTTGAGGCTATGCATGAGGTCTTGGATTCGAATCTCACATGGTACATTTATTTTTTAGCGCGAGAAGACATTTACTCCCGGTTATTCAACCGGGACTGAAGGGGGTGCCCATTACTCCCGGAATCATAGTCCCGCTTGGGATAACCGGGACTGAAGCCCCTTCCCGGGACTAAATCCTATTTCTCTACTAGTGTCCATCATGAATGTACCATGATGCTCTCTGTTTCAAAAACATTCAGAAATATGATTGTACATGTGCAAAAAATTTCATATTAATTTTAGGAGCAAGTGTTCGACTCACCTCTAATTTATATAATATATATCATGTACTAAATAGCACGTATTTTAGTTGCATTTTGTTCTCTACCAACGACGCCTATGTTTACATGTAAATCGACGACTCTGCCTTGTGTTATCCGTTGTATGGCATGTGCAATATGCTACATGTGGCTCACTCAGTTCAGTTTAAGAAAAAATTCAGCCATTGTAGTGTCTCTTCATCCCTTTTTTGAATTCACTCTTTTCAATTTGACGACCAACCTTTTATGGGCAGCATGTATAAGCAAAAGTGCTGGACCACATTGCTGTAAATCTAATACGACATCTCCAACCCACTATTCCAGACACACTGTTAGCTATGTATTCTTCTACAACATCCATTTGAATTTGTGATACTCAGAGCAGCTTCACGTATGTAATATCTCCGGTATTACGGTTAATTAAAACTGCCATGTCATCATATTTAATTTGATTGTCTGCATATGATTGCGCTTAGGAGATGGTAGAGTGATTTGGTATGCACATATTTGATTTATTGTGTATTTAAATTGGAATTGGAAATATAAAAAGGAAATTCAAAATAAACCCTAATTGAACCCTAGAAATGCAAATCAAAAACTATAAGGAATATGAGGAAGATTCTTTAATAAAAGTTGTGGATCTTTTAGAATAGAGAAACTTTTATTTTTGGAGATTTTGAAGTTATGCAGTGGAAATTCAAATTATACTCAAAATAGTGCTTTGAAATTTGAATTGGAAATGCTATTTCAAAAATTATTAGGAATCTGTCCAAACTCTATTAATGAAAGTTGTAGAGCTTGACAAATAGAACAACTTTTATTCTTATAGATTTTCAATTTATAGAGAAATTTTTGGAGAATTTGATGGGATTGCAAATTGAATTCAAATTTGACTTTCACCCCTTTTTGAATAATTTCAAAACTGTGCAGAATTCGAACATGCTTCAAAAAGCAAAGTTGTTCTTCTCAAAATTTGGCACAACTTTTGCTTTTGGTGATTCTCCTGATCTTCACTGGAATAGGGCACAATTTGGATTAGTAGGGTTTGACCTTAGGGGCAATAGCTACAGTACAGGGGGCCCTACCCCCTACATGTGCTCGCGTGTGCGTGCGCCGCGCCACGCGCCGGAGCCGTCCGGCCGGCCGGGGCCCGATTGTTGCCGCGCCAGTGTCGCCCTCCTCCCCAGCCGTTAAAAAGCGACGAGCACCTCTCCTTCTTTCTTTCCCCCTCGGTCACCGGCGAGCTTGCCTCGGTCCGCAGCCAAATTGACCACCGCCACTGCACCTTTGCCAAATTGCTGAAGTAGAGAGCATCCCCACTCCTGTGCGCACCATTTTTCCCATTTGTATAGACGTACAAGCTTCGGCGGTTCGGGAACACGCATTGTTGTCATCGGGTCCGGTCAGAGCTCCGCCGTAGACCGCCTTGGTGAGCCAGCTTGCTCTGGTGAGCTTCTCCTTGTCCCAACTCTCGTCCGGAGTTACTGATAACGCCGTGGTCCTCATGCTTGCGTTGGTTTGAACTTTACTGCCCTAGGTTCGTCGGAACGGGAAGACAGTCACCGGTGAACGCCGTCACAGGTCTGCTCGCCGTCGAGGTTGCCACTCCACACCACCTCTGCTCCGACCGGCTACCCACTTAGGGTCCTGGTGAGCTACTGGTCATCACCAAACCTTCCCCTTGAACTCTACCGGTCCGTCGTGGCCGGGACACGCCGTGCCGCCGTGACCGAGCCACCATGGGTGGCGTCGAGCTCGTCACCGGCTTACGCTGGTCAGTTTGGGTCCCTAAGGTGGTGTGATTAGGTCTGGGCCGTCCATGTGCGATCTCTCCCTCGACGGAAGGAGCGCCGGCAGCGAGCCGCCGCGTACGCGCATGCACGAGGGCGCGCTGAGAAGGAGCATGAGGGAGAAAGGGAGCTCACCGGTGGGGGCCGCCCATCAGTGACTCTGAGAGAGAGAAGGGGTGTGGGTGAGTGTTCGGCCAGGTTGGGCTGGCCTGCTCGACTTTGGGCCGATTTGGTGTTTTCCTTTTCAAGGGAATTTCTAACGGATTTTACAATTATATTTTTGAGGAATAGTGCTACACTTTGTCATTTTAATAAGGATTAAGTTACTGCATGAAAAATTTTGAAAATAATTGTGTATACCCTTTTCAGTGCATAGTATTTTATAAAAATATTTAGTGTGGTATTTGGACAGTTTCTCCAGAGACTAAAAATGTGCGTTTAATTAGGAATTGAAACTTTAATGAATTTTTATAAATTCCCTGTTAATCTAAAAATCATGAAATTTTATTTGTCAATGTTCTACGTCAAAATCTATCTGTTGATAAAGTTTGGGCTCAATTAGAAGAAATGTACTTAGATAGTCATTTAATGTTGTATTATTTGATTAATGAAATGAATTGAAATGGTTAATGACTTAGGCATGATGTGATTTTATGATTGTTTGTAATCCTAGGCCAAATCCCCTTGTGACCTAGGGCATCTTAGGGTAAGTTGTAGTGAATATTTATGTAGGGCAATAGTACTTGTAGCATGCTTTATGTATTATGTCTTGTATTCCTATCGCTGCATCGCATTAAAGCATTCATCATTACATACGTGTGGTGACCGAGAACCAAGAAGTAAAAACTGAGGTGACTACTGAGGAGGTTGTTCCTGAAGTGATCCAGGGGTTCGACATCTGTGGCACTGACCCTGATCCGACTCTCTTCGCACATTAAGGCAAGCCCCGGTGAATTCAGCCATCTCCTTGTGATTTATAAATTTTATCACCTTGAGTTAAATATTGCATTAGGTTGGTAGGAGTTGATTGATAACCCACTTGATGCATTACCAACCTTGGCCACTGAAATACCTGAAAACTATTTTAAAATAAAATGTTTAAAAATGCCTAGCCCTGCTTGGATAAATTAGATTTGCATAAAATGCTATTTTGAGCTATTGTGATATATTATGGAATAAATTCAAGAAAGGAAAATGGTAATGTTCTCGTGCGGTGGCTGTGCATCTGATTAGTACACTGTCATCGACGGGAAGGGATTTCCTGCTCGGTGATCGTAGCTTGGGTTAGAGTCCCAACACATTGTCACCGACGAAAACGGGATTTGAAAACCGATGGGACACTTGTACTTGGGTTAGAGTCCCAATGTATTGTTTCCAATGGAAAAGGAAGTAGGGACTATTCGTTGTAGGCCTGCTGGATCGAGACTTTGCAACTAGCCACATACTACGGAAAGCCCTATCTCCGGTGGCTCTACTACTTGAACCGACAACCACACACTGGGAGTGGAGAGATGGTGAGAGTAGTGTGTACCCTCGTGGCCGTCGTGCCTGGAGACGAGAGGAGTACTGTGCTCTCGGGTGGCGCAGGACTGGTTCAGGTTTTAGAAAAGCCGTGGTAGACAGGGTTGGTATATGCAAGCTTAAGTGCTACATATACAGTGTGGATAGGGATCCCCAGCTAGGTATTAATCGATTCGAATCGTCGTTGCTCCTCGGATATGGAGACTTGATCCTTCGACCATTTAGCGAAGAGTGGTTCAGAACTAGGTTGTTTTTGAGAATGAACAAGTAATTGGAATTGAAGGATATTTGTGAAAGAACTGAGATCTATGATTATTGATAATATTGAGTAAAATATTAAAAGTAAGATTAGTAATACTTTTTCTGCAAAATACTTTGACTCTTACTAAAGCCATACCTTAACTTCCCTCAGCCTGCATTCCTGAGTCTCATCTTTTTCTTTAATCGCGTAAGTCTTGCGCAGGGTTTGTTAACCCTTGTTGCAGGAGAACCTCAGCAGTAGGTTTGCCTTCTCCCTGTTGCGTGACCATTGTTCAGGAAGAAAGTGAGGAAGAGTGAAGTTGGACCCATGGGCAGGGTTCCTGTTATCATTTATCTAAGTATATTGTATCATTGTTCTACTGCTACTGTCTTTTAATTATGATTTGTAATAACTGCACTTAGATTCTATTTGAACAACTGGTTTGTGATCTAAATACTATGTAACATTTCCACATTTTTACTCTAATGTATTTTATTATGAAATGTTGTAATTCTGTAATGGCTTCGCAATGGGATCCTGTCAGAGAAACGGGTACTGATGTAGCCCGGAAGGACCTTCTAGATCATCTGAAATACGGGCCCGGCTGTTAGAGGTCATTAGGGACAATGACGGGTGCCTGTGGGCCATATGATTTAGGCGGTTCTGTTACAGCTGGTATCAGAGCATTCCATTGCTAAATCATTACGGTATTACTTTGCAAGACTTCAAAATGTCTATTTTGGTCCAAACTGCTTATTCTTATCTAAATCCGTAATATAGCTATGGTAGCAAGTGGAGTAACATATTTACTAGCCCTATATTAAAATTATTATGCATTTATTTATCTAGCATTGGTTTGAAATTCACAAGTACAATTCATGCATCATGATTAATTCACATGTTAATTAAGTTCCTCCTTAAAGTGGTATATGGGTTAGGATCTTGTTGACACCTACTAACAACGGCAAATACAACTATATAACTTTTAATGTGAGAGGCGAGATTAGAACATAAATAGTAATTAATTAACTTGTCATTAGCAACTAGCCACTTTTCTATTACCAACATTCTTATGCAAGAACTAGGTTGTCATCCCTAATTAATAATGCTAAGAATAAATAAAGGTTTTAAATATTAATCTATGTGACTAGGCATAAATAAATATAAATAATATAAACTAAGAATAATTCTGCAAGCGGACAAATAATTATACCATTGTAGCTTTTACCTAGGGAGTTCTACCAGGTTGTCGATTTATATTTATACCACTGGGAAGGACTAGGATAAACTTTAATCTATTATATTGATAGTGACGGTATATAATGGATAAGTGACATTACCGATATCATTTACTCTACTCATAACAAGTAGAGGTCACAAGATAAATAAAGATAAAGGTGATAAGTATGATCAAGCATCATAAATCAAAGATAATCATCAGAGCACTTCTCTAGTCATAGTAATAGCTAGCCAATGGATAAACTAAGGAATTAATATCAAAGGTAATTCTATAACTACATCAATGAATAACTCTAATTAGTGAAATTACATCTAGCAATCATTGTTAGACTAATCCTATATCATAATCTCATACAAAGGGCATCATCTAGGAAGGATGTGAAACAGAGACATCATCCAACTTCGCGACCGTGCCTGCTGGACGGGGGGTGGACTACAGAGGACTCAACGCAGCTGTCACCTACACGATCTACCACACGACCCAGCACATCAGGGTGCACTCGCAGATAAACAAAATATCTAGACACCACGTCTACATACTGTTCATCATCTATCCATCGTCCGCATGAATAAACGCTATACGAGCAATTACATGAATTCAATAAGATCAAACCAACTATACTAGACATATAATTAAAGTAGACAAAGACTATTGTAATCAAGAACATATGAAGTATTAAGAACAATGTTTCCCAAATCATAATGAAGAATACAATAATAGAGAAAGAACTATAATTATACCGAACTCCGTGCTCCAGACAGACGCCGGGGCTCCAGATCCGCTGAAGAACTAGAACTCCTTTACTTCTATTCTAACTAGGCTAGAACTATGAACTAGGAGGCTCTTGATGGCTTGAGGACTTGATGCCTTGAATGAATGATGGGTTGATGCCTCCAGGGGGATCTGCCCCTCTATTTATAGCCCGGTGGGATGCACGTACGCCATAGGATCAAACTGACTTGAAACAAGGGCAGAGATGACTCCACAAAGGCGGCGGAAGAAGACACTAGAAGATGGGCCGAAACCCTAGTGGGGGCGCCGGCCGGCCCTACCCTGGTGGGTCTCGGGCCTCGGTGCTTCGGGTGTGTTCCAGATGCTTCTAGTGTTCTCGTGATGATATTTCCTTGGCGGCTAAGTTTCGTGGTAATCATGCTCTTTAACCCTTCATTTATGCTTTTCTATAATAGCCCCTAGAAAATACAGAACATGCAAAACTCATGGAAACTGTCAGTTAAAACCGTAGACTAGTGTGTATTCATGTATCCTTTGTTGTCTAAAGTTCTAATAAAAGTTGACGTTATCCACCGTCAACAACACCCACAAGCTTACCTGTTTGCCAGTCCCTTGGCAAACAAACTAAGCCTAATTACTAATGTAATTGGATCAGGAGTTGCTACAATGTTTTCATACTTCCCAAGTACACATGATGCAAACATAGATTCTCCTCCGATTTAGACAAAACTGCTCTAACTTTTAAACTTACCCATTTTACCTTTAACTGTGGGGCTTTACAGCTCTCGCCTTAGTCTTGAGTAATTGAAAGAAAGAACAATCAAGTCGTGCACTATGTAGCAAATTCTTCACAGTACTAATGTCCCGGAGTTTTGCAAGTTTTCAAAATAAAACTTAGAGCTTTAATTGTATGACACACTCAAGTCCCTCGGTATATATGGTATTTGTTGATCTCACTTAAGGCATTAATGTTATGCCTTCCTATAACTAAAGATTTATAGTGGAGCTCATAGGAATAGCAATAACAAGGTTTAAGCATACTTACAATTCATATGTTGTAAAGTCAAACAATGGATCCACAGAGAATCGAGGCATACAATCAAAGCAAGATGTGCATGTGTATGGAATATGGTGGATAGGTGTATATGTGGTATTTAGTGGCTATTTCTACTTCTACTTATGCTCTTTGAAAATGATTCACTCTCCTTTATAACTTGGAGGAACACATGGGCTATCTTTATTCTTTCTTCTCTTTTTTCTCTTTTTTTTATTGTTCGGGAGGCGGACATCTAGTACTCATTGTTTTAATGCCGGGACACTTGTCCATCTTTTACTCCTTTTTATATTTTTGCATAGCCACATGTATCCTTTGAATATGAATAACTGGAGAGATAATAATAATAAGAACTTAGAGCAATTATATCAAGGCTGTCCTACGGGGTATACTTTTGGGTGTTTACTCCTAGTGTAGGAGAAAATATTTTTGTGATGAACATTGACAAAAGTGGAAATGGTTGCGATTACTCTCAGGGTAGGAATAATGCATATGTGCTAAAATATGTACGTGATCTTGGTTTTAAAAGCATGACAAGACTCTCATATGGTATACAATAAAGGTTAACTAAACTCAATGCAAAGCAAGCAGCACGAATGTGCAAAAGTTTTCCTATCTAGATGTATTATATATGGCTTTGGTATGAATTCACATTTTGTCATACAAGAGCTCATCATGTAGATTTTAAGTTTTTAAAATAAATCTCCAGAACTTAGAAATGTTAGGAATAAGATAAATAGTAGTTCAACTTTCATACCTAGATTTAGTTCAAACATATGCCTTCACAAGTTTCAGGTTCAGAGTAAATCCTTAAGTTAAAACAGTAATATCTAAAATTCAGGAGAATTTAAGTTTGACAACTCGGCATTTGAAAAGTATTATGACAGAGCAACTATTCATCATCTCCAAAACAAAATTTTAATGTTCATCATTTTTTATTAACACTAGCCTACACCGACTCTAAACAAACTCTAATATATAGATAGATGTTTATTTGGTTTTCAAATTTTATCTTACTAGCTAACTCAAGCGAAAAAGCGAAATATAGTAATAATAATCATAATAAGATAGGAAACTTATACTTAGCTGAATTTCAATTGGAGGGTGCCCTCACCCAAGCTTGACGTATGACAGGATCTTTGATGTTGCAGATTGAGTGATCCTTCTGAGCAGTGTATCGGCAGTGTAGAGGCGTCGAGTTAACTAACTTCTTGATCTTATGTTGTCCTGTGAAACTCAATTGTCAATAAAAATACCAAATATTATAGAGAGGGGTTAGGTTTAATACCACTCCATGGTGAGTAACTGATTTTATATTTCCAGTAGAAGTTTAAGGTTCTTTACCCAATTAGGAAACTTCTCTAAAAGTGTGGACCTTCAGGTTCCCATACATTTTTGGTATTTTTAGATTTTCCAATGATACTATGATGAACCTTCATGTGTTCACATATTTTTGGCATTTTATGTTTGTATAAAATAGACTCAATAAGCGCATAGGTATAATTACCTGATAACTAGGGAATGCTCCTCCCCCAAGCTTGATGTTTGCAATACTTGGTGCTTGAATGATCTTCAGAGCGAGTTGGTTAGCAGCAGTCCTGATGGGTGCCACTAATAGACTCTCTCCTTAGTCGTAATATTATTCCTGCATAGTTATACTCCAACAAGAAAACTAAAACTCGAGGCTCGGATTATTAAGGGGTTAGCGATCAGCCAACGAGTACTTTGATTATTCTTTGAGTTGATTTTAATTAATAGATTTTAGTAGGATTCTAACAGGATTCTCTTTTAGGATTTTCTAAGTTTCTTATGTAGCAATCAAAAAATGCATGCATGCTATATAATAATTATTTTTATGCCACCACAGGGAATATTCATTCCCATGGGGCTTAGGATTTTCATAATGTAACAAAGTAAATATAGATTGTTATTTTTATTTTTATTTTTATGCCACCGCAGTAAATATGCCTACAGGGTTACCATAGGTTCATTCACATGGGGCTTTAATATTTATGGTACAGTAAATAAAACAGTAAATATTTTTGTTGTTTTATTTTTAATATGCAAAAATGATTGTACTAATAAATGTGTTCAAGCAAAATTACTAATAAATGCTAAATTAATTAGATAACTACCATTCTAACCTTATGGCTAGAATACAAAATTTAAAGTCTACCGACATGACTTAGAGAAGAGTACTTACTTAGTAGGTTCATTGTCTCAGGTTATCTCAGTCAATTCTCCATTTTGCGGTGGTATAGCAGGTGCTTCTTCCTTCTCTTTCCATCTCTTTTCTGTCTCTTCTGCTTCTCTCTTTTCTAGCTCCAGCTCTTGCTTGTAAGCTTCTCTTGATTCTTCATCTCTCTTCATCCATTCTTCTACTTGTGCCTGGATCTCTTCTTTCTCTGCCTTCACAATCTGGTCCATCCTCTCAGCTTTCGCTTCCCACTCACTCCAGCGTGGTGCTTGTATGGCTTCTTCTTGCTCCTTATAGCAGTCTTCATACTTCACAATCTTATCAGGGAACTCCTCCCATCCACAGTGATGCTGGGCAGCATAACGGCGGGCTTGGCATTTCCTCCTGTTGCGTTGCCTCCTGATCTGCTCATGGTTAAGATGTGTTCTAAATTGACAGCGTACCTTTCCAGTGGGTAGGTTGAAGTGGATCTGTCCAGACCCGATGTAGATGATAGCATTGGCGGTGTAGAGGAACGGTCTTCCCAAAAGAATAGGCGATGCATCGTCTTCCTGCATGTTAAGAACTAGAAAATCTGCGGGTATATATTTATTTTGAATTCTTACCATGACGTCCTTGACTACGCCTTCAGGGAATCTCAGTGATTGGTCTGCCATCTACAATTGAATATATGCTGGGTATAATGGTAAATCATCAAATAATTCATCATATACCTTTTTGGACATTACGCTGACGCCTGATCCAGTATCACAGATGGTGTCGGGAAAAGTGATGTCTCTGATTGTGCATTCGATGATTGGTACACCTGGGTCACCTTTCTTTGTTAGAAATGGTTTTGGGAGCATATGATCATTTTCTGTGTTGATAGCATTGATTAGTTGAGTGGTTTCTTCAGGTACATGCTGGGGCTTGTTCTTCCTCCATCTTCTATTTTTCTTTTTCTTGGGTGCTGGTTGTTGTTCTTGCTCTTCTTGTTGATGGAATGCTTCAGGACTGCTAGATTCTTGAGGATGCAGTTCTTGAATGAAAATCTCTCCTTCTTGTCTTTGATGGAGAGGACCATCTTAGTGTGTTCTGCAAAGATGATGGCTTTGGTTGTGCATAAGAATGGTCGTCCCAAGATAATGGGTGCTTTCACATCTCCTTTAGTATCCATGATCACAAAGTCAATTGGGACATATGATTGCCCCACTCTGATAACAGCTTCTCTAGTACTCCCTCGGGGTAGCAAATGGACTGATCTGCAAGCTGCAAATGCATATCTGTGTACAACAAAGGATCACCTAAAATTTTCTTGTAGATTACCTTGGGCATTATGTTGACACTTGCGCTGAAATCACAGATAGCCTCGGGAAAGCTGTGACATCCTATGGAGATAGGAATCACAGGTCTTCCAGGGTCTCCCATCTTCTCAGGTAGTGAGTGATCTATCCACTGTATATCTATAGCCTCAATTTGGTATTATGCTGCATTGTGAATATCAACAAGGTTAGCAGTTTCTAAATCCTCTGGCTGGCTCGGAATCTTACCTTTCTCAAATGAAGGGACACCAGCAGCAAGCTGAGCTAATTGTGATTCTAACATTTTATTAAAGTTGTGCTGATTCTTTGTAGCAGAAGCAAAGGTATCCATTCTAGTATTTATGTTTTCTAAAGCTTTATCATTCGAGGCTACCTTTCTAGACATTTGATCTAATAATTTAGATTGACTAGCAACTAAATCTCTTAAAGGTGGAAGATTATAATTATTATAATTATTACCTTGGTTGTTACTTTGGTAATTACCTTGTCGAGGTTGCTGATTCCATCCTTGGTTTAGCTGGTTCCATCCTTGATTTTGCTGAGGGCGATAGTAGGTGTTATTATTGATGAAGTTCACATCCTCTTGCAACGTAGGGCAGTTGACAGCTGAATGCCCGTAATCTCCACATTCTTCACAGGTCATGCGAGAATCATTGATATGCATGACTTCCATCTTCTTTATGTCGAGCTTCTTCATGATGAGTTCTAGCTTGGCAGTGACCATGTCAGTTTTCTTTAGATGATGGATGCCCCCTTCTCTCTTACGAGGTTGAGTACGTTCTTCATTACAACTTGAATTTGAGGCCATCTTCTCAACAAGTGCTTGAGCTTCTGGAAGCTTAAGTGACAGGAAAGCTCCTCCAGCTGCAGCATCTATGGACTCACGGGTGCTTGAAATAAGCCCGTGGTAGAAGGTCTGCAAAGTAGCCAATCCTCTATCCCATGATGAGGACAGTTTTCAATGTAATCTTGGAATCTCTCCCATGCTTCGGTGAATGATTCGTCATGTTGTTGTTGAAAACTTGAGATTTTCCCACGCAAAGTATTCGTCTTGCCTGTAGGAAAGAACTTTGCCAGGAAAGAAGTTGAGCATCGGTCCCATGTAGTGTTCTTGTCTTTGTTGGCGTAGAATCACTGCTTGACTTTCCCCAAAAGTGAAAATAGGAAAAGACAGAGTAAAATAACATCTCTTGGTACTCCTCTAATCGTGAAGGTGCTGCAGATCTCTAGAAAGTGTTGTAAGTGTGCACTTGCATCTTCATGAGCTTTTTCACAAAACTGGCTGGCTTGAACCATGGTGATAAGAGCAGGCTTGAGCTCGAATCCATTCTCCCCCATGTTGACAGCTGGTCCAGTCCGGATGTTTTCTGTTGTTGGGGCAGAGAACTCGCACACGTCTTCTCAGCCATATCTTCAAACACAGGAGATAAATCTTCTCCTAAGTGTTCTTCTTCTAATGTTGGAGCTGGCTCCTTTGATGAATGAGCTTGAGCAGCGACGGTTGTTTTTGATGGTAGCTTGAAATTTTCCCTCGCTTCTACAAACTTCTTTCTTCTCAGGAGTTTTTCTAGATCGTCAGTGAAATTATTTGGAAGAGAAAACCATTCATTTATCACCCTGCATAAGATAAGCAAATGATAAAAAACAAAGGTGTGCCTGTTTGAATTAGAGATCAATCGGTAATACGATCTTATCCATTATGTATACATATGCTATCAATATTTCCTAAGTTTAATGTGCCTTCCCCGGCAACGGTGCCGAAAATGCTTGTTGACATCTACTAACGTCGCCAAATATAACTATATAACTTTTAATGCGAGAGGCGAGATTAGAAGATGAATGGTAATTAATTAACTGGTCATTAGTAACTAGCCACTTTTCTGTTATCAACATTCTTATGCAAGAACTAGGTTGTCATCCCTAATTAATAATGCTAAGAATAAATGAAGGTTTTATATATTAATCTATGTGACTAGGCAGAAATAAATATAAATAATATAAACTAAGAATAATTGTGCAAGCGGACAGATAATTATACCATTGTAGCATTTTGCCTAAGAAGTTCTACCAGGTTGTCGATTTATATTTATACCACTGGGAAGGATTAGGATAAACTTTAATCTATTATATTGATAGTGATGGTATACAATGGATAAGTGACATTACCGATGTCATTTACTCTACTCATAACAGGTAGAGGTCACAAGGTAAATAAAGATAAAGGTGATAAGTATGATCAAGCATCATAACTCAAAGATAATCATCAAAGCCCTTCTCTTGTCATAGTAATAGCTAGGCAATGGATAAAGTAAGGAATTAATATCAAAGGTAATTCTATAACAACATCAATGAATAACTCTAATTAGTGCAATTACATCTAACAATCATTGTTAGACTAATCCTATATCATAATCATATGCAAAGGGCATCATCTAGGAAGGATGTGAAACAGAGTCATCATCCAACTTCGCGACCGTGCCTGCTAGCTTATGTACGGGGGGTGGATTACAGAGGACTCAACGCAGCTATCACCTACGCGATCTACCACACGACCCAACACATCAGGGTGCACTCACAGATAAACAAAATACCTAGACACCACAACTACATACTGTTCATCATCTATCCATCGTCCACATGAATAAACGCTATACGAGCAATTACATGAATTCAATAAGATCAAACCAACTATACTAGACATATAATTAAAGTAGATAAAGACTATTGTAATCAAGAATATATGAACTATTAAGAACAATGTTTCCCTAATCATAATGAAGAATACAATAATAGAGAAATAACTAGAATTATACCGAACTCCGTGCTCCAGACAGACGCCAGGGCTCCAGATCCGCTGAAGAACTAGAACTCCTCTACTTCTAATCTAACTAGGTTAGAAGTATGAATTAGGAGGCTCTTGATGGCTTGAGGACTTGATGCCTTGAATGAATGATGGGTTGATGCCTCCAGGGGGATCTGCCCCTCTATTTATAGCCCGGTGGGATGCACGTGCGCCGTAGGATCAAACCGACTTGAAACAAGGGCCGAGATGACTCCACAAAGGCGGCAGAAGAACACTCCAGAAGATGGGCCGAAACCCTAGTAGGGGGCGTCGGCCGGCCCTACCCTGGTGTGTCTCGGGCCCCGGTGCTTCGGGTGTGTTCCAGATGCTTCTAATGTTCTCGTGATGATATTTCCTTGGAGGCTAAGTTTCGTGGTAATCATGCTCTTTAACCCTTCTTTTATGCTTTTCTGGAATAGCCCCTGAAAAATACAGAACATGCAAAACTCATGGAAACTATCACTTAAAACCCTAGACTAGTGTGTATTCATGTATCCTTTGGTGTCTAAAGTTCTAATAAAAGTTGACGTTATCCACCGTCAACAACAGATCTATCAAACCTATTCTTGCTAGCCTATAATGCCTTTACTAATCCAAACTCACCTTCTCCAGCTGGCTCGCACCAAGCTGACCGCTCGCAAGATGACTAGTCCTAAGGGAGTTTCGTGCCACCAGCTAGCGCTACGCGACGAGGAGGCTTCTGGCAGCCGCCGTCCTCGCCGTAGCCGAGCGGAGCTCAAGGAAGAGATCAAGCTGCTCACTGAGGACTTCAAGGCAGCTCGTAGAGACCACTACAGGGATGTGAAGATGGTAGCCGAGCTGCAGCGTGAGGTGGACCGTTTGACCCGTGAAAAGGAGGAGGCTTGGGCACGCGAGGACGTGGCCCGGGCAAGGGTCCACGAGTTGGAGATCTATGTGGAGCAGATTGAGGACTACAATGACGCTCTGCATGAGGAGGTGCATAGGCTGAATGATCAGCTTAACCCTATTCTGGATCCACGTGTTGAGGATCCCGAGATGGGAGTTGTCCTTGGTCCTCAGGAAGAGGAGGCCGAGGAGAACGATGTTAAGGATGCAGCTGATCCCATGGAGGATGTGACCGAGGAGGATGACGACGAGGAGGACGTGATCGTGATCGACGACGACTAGACTAGTCATAGGACTAGGGATGTCGGCCTAATTTGTCCTTTATGTTGTAATGTTGGTGCTTGCCAAGAACCTTAGCTATGGGTTTGATAACTTTATCTAAGTGTTAGGAGTATTGTTTAAGTGTTGTAATGTTTAAGTGTGTACTGCTACTATGTTTCGTTTAAATGAACAATGTGCATGTTACAAACCTTAGCTATGGGTCTGTAATATTGTTTAAGGGAACTTTATCTAGTTTTTTAGCAAATTTGTTTGAAGATACAAATATTGCACGTATTTTCTACAAATCGAGTCAAACTTATGGCACGCACACCAATGGCCACGATTAAATAGGGACGGAAGGAGTACTTTGTATCTATAATCGTACCAATCATGGAATACCAGCAAATCTAGCTAACCAATGACGGAAGCCGTCAGGGAGCATAAAAAACTAGCTAGGCTCCTATAGGCCGACTAGCTTAGACGCCTGCTATGATAGTCATTTGAAGAGATGCACAGCGTAAGGGCATTCCAACGACAAGGCTGAGTCGATCAGCTAGCTATTTGAATGTACAGGTCAGCATGTATCCTAGGTAAGGAAAGAGAACACGCAAAAAAAAATTCGAGCCAGCGATTACCTCGTCCCTAGTCTATTTGTGTGGCCCCGAGGAAGAAGTCCCGCAGGACCGCCTTCTCTGCATTGCGAGTGGGGGACCTGAGTAGTGGTGGGGTCCTTGATGGTGGAGAGAAGAAGTATATTGAATATAAATTCTTACAAGTGGGACCCACATATATTGATGTCGCATCAAATAGCTAGTAGCTGACTCTTTTCATTGAGAACGCCCTAAGTGTTGCATTGGATAACTTGAGCAAGTGGGAAACAAAATAAAAGGTACATTAATTGGGTGTGTCGATTTGAAGATATCCAATCAGTCACCACCCTTTTTTATATAGGAGTATGTCCAAGGAAGCTGCTCTATCGTATTAGTTCTTTTTATCCAAGTAGCCGCTTGATTGATTCCTTGACCTCGTAAGCTTTGCTGCTAGATCTGACCAACTGCCAATCTACCTCTACGTTATTGCCCAGACGTCAAAAGTAGCACAAGGCATACATAGATAATTTGATGGCATATGATGCCCACGCTACCATGATGCGTGTGAACTTATTGCATGGCATACGTGTTGGGTTCAATTTGGGCTTGGCCAGTTTTAATCTAATTAAATTAAATAAATCATAATAAGGTCCATATTAAATGCTTGTGGAATAAATCATAATAAGGTCCATATTACAGAGGCGGTCCTGGTGTGCACGAGTTGTGAAGATGAGAGAGGTGAAGGCATGCCAGACGCACGAGCATAGGCTGAGCCAAGCATGGGCCAGCTGCACCACAACATGGAGCAGGGTGGGCCTGAGTTTGTCCACTTTGGTCAACCGTTTGATGATGCTGTTACGTGGAGCGCCATTACTTCTATCTGTTTTACATATCTCTTGCACGCTGTGTTGCTAGGTCCTTGGTCCTCTCACTCGACGGCGAGATGGAGATCGGCGGATAGCGCGACGGTGGTGGATACCTCGATCTCCCCCTGGCCTTGGAAGCAAGCTTGTCAATAATATTTTGAAAGCAGAGTTTACACCACAATCATTGATGGTTTCTCTAACTATGTGTCGTTGTAGCAGAGGACACTAGGATCGAGATCAATGAATTCATGCACGCCTTCACCTCATTTCTTTCCCTGTAACTATGGTGAGGATGGTGATTGAGACCGTTGCTATAAGGAATCCTTGCATGATAAGCAAATATACATATGAAGGCAAGTAATATGCTAATATAGTCCCTGATCAAAGTTCATATCATACAGTATGCACATGGGAGAACAATTTGAAGCCCAGAAATGTGTCACTGACAGTGAGCCTTGAACCATCATCTTCTGCAGGAAAAGCTTCGTCCTATATATCTACTCTGTTTTCCAGATGTCATTCCTTCTCATCTACTTCGGCTATATGAATCACAGTCTTTGATGTCATGGATATACATATAAGCAAAAGCCTGGCTAATCAACTAGGATTATATTTGACGTTGTTACAATAACAATTATGCAACTATCAGGACTACGTTCAGACAGAAGGGCCACAAGACGACTATGATGAGCTCAAAACCTCAATTCTATGGCAACATAATGAAGACTCAACATGCCATCTCAATAGATTATACGTATGTACCTTGGGTGAAACCCGTACAAATATACAGTGGCTGGCTGGAGTTCACACTCGAAACAACCCTGTGTAACTATATATTGACAAGAGTCAAACATATAGGGGCAGGCTAACCCCTTAGGAATCGTGCTGGACTCCAACAGCCATGGCAGGGCAACGCCCGCTCATCCCAGCCACCCTTTTCCAAGAGGCTCAGGGGATCAGCATAGCCCTCTGGCCTTCCAACCACCGATGGCCAAGGCCCAGCCTCAGCAGGATCCTGCTCAAACTAGTGGCCGAACCCCCCCCCCCCCCCCCCAAAGAGTGCAATGAGCGTTGGCAGGCACCCGAGACTACGAGGCTCGGGGACTCCCTGGCGCCCACCTGATCCATGGGCGCGAGGTGCTGTCCACCATTCCTACGACAGGGTCACGCAGGCGATGTGACACAACAGGACAAATCATCCTACCAGCTCCAAGGGCATAGGGCTCCGGGCCCACTCGTCAATGTCTAGGCAATAGAGCCTTTAACAAAAAGAAATCCTCAAGAAGGCTCACTGTGGGGAGGCCGAGCCGCAGCAAAGAGCTCAGCGACGGCGCACGTCACCTGCACCTTTCCCAAGCTCCACGACAACGGTGACGTCCATACATGTTGTAGCAGCACACTTCTGGACCCGATGCATGCATGAAGACTATAGACTATAGCACACAAACCGCCTTGTACCCAACCCTTCCCACAATATAAGGGGAGGATCGCCACCTCTTAGAGGCGAAGGACAAATTTTGTAGGCAACCGAAAATAGTCAGGGGGTTAAGTGGACTCCTTCCTTAACTCTTGCATAGAAGTTGTGGTATCTAATATGGCCAAAATATTTATCAAGATATCACAAAAAAGAAGCTTTTTAATATAGATATCACAAAAAAGTATTAAAAAACATGAAGAGATGCAATGCAAGTGATGACAACAAATGTTACTATGTTAGAAATTAACTAAATGCTGAGAGTAAAGAATTGGTCTAGTTGTACATACTAAATTTGTTCATGATTTTTTTGTTAGTTAAGAAAATGCTGGGACTGTATGTAATGTAGGATTCATGCCATTAAAGGTAAAGTGCTTTTGTCCTATGTTCTACTTAGATGCAGATCTGTCACACACGGTTTTACATAAGACCAAACACTACCTATATGTGTGCCTTGAAAGTCTCTACGACACATATAGCAAATTGCAATGCCAGATTGTGCAGGTTTTCCAACCCTATATATAATATATAAATCGGACACTGCAAGAAACATAACTATATTCGAGCTACTAGTCAGTATTGTTTAATAAACTAGTTTGACCATTGTCCATGTGGTATTTGTACTAGGTTTGATTCCTCTCCGAATAGGATGAAGCCAGAATTTTCTTTGCACTTCCTAACAAAATATATATTAGAGCTATAATTCACTAGTACACAGGAGCTCTATAGTGGCGGTTAATAAGCCAGTGGAAGTATATTTTCACTGGCGGTTCACATGCAACCGCCAGTGGAGATTGCCGCCCTTTTTAGGGAATTTCAGCCCCCTACCCGGCCATATATATATATTTAT
The DNA here is from genome assembly GCA_038502445.1 of Eremochloa ophiuroides. Classification (NCBI taxonomy): domain Eukaryota; kingdom Viridiplantae; phylum Streptophyta; class Magnoliopsida; order Poales; family Poaceae; genus Eremochloa; species Eremochloa ophiuroides. The sequence goes on along the minus strand of JAHLJS010000007.1, from coordinate 95,450,868 downwards.
TTATTTATTATAGATATTAAGCTGTATTAGATCATGATCAAATATAGCAAAACAAAATTTATTTATTATACAGTATATTTATATACATCAAAGGACTGTACTCATAATATTCATATATATATATGTTCATCAAAGTTACATGTGATAACATCTCAAATTTACACATCTAATTAATAATCCTCTCAGGTAAGCCCTAGCATGTTGATTTCCTTTAGCTCTCTGAACTCTTCACTTCCTGGAGTGTCTTGATTGTCATGATAATTCCAGTTGCTTGGAATAACATGTTTCATGATGAATGAGCACATGTCCTCAACTATGTTGTATAAAGTCTCCGTGCTCATATTCTGCGCCTTGAGTTTTTTATAATTCCGCAACTGTAGTTATAACTATATTAATTAATATGTATAAACATTATATACACATTTGTAACTTTAAGGTTATAATGACTATTACTTACCTTATCAATGTTCTTGATGTACCGTCCGGACTCCCTCATAAACTCAAAGACATAGAATCCGCAGTGGACCGATCAGGGTGGTAGCTTGTGGCACTATATATGTAAACAGATAGGTGAATATTTAATTAGTTGTAACATTGTTTGTGTTATACATGGATGATAAATATGTAGTCATAAATAACCAACATACCGGACACTTGTAATTTATTGTTAATGGTCCTTTTTTGTTTTTGTCGTGCTTTCTGCCTTTTAGTTTATACCACCTATATGCCCTATGATTTCGAAAGAATCACCAAGTTATATATTCTTAATGCAAACTCTCGTCGAGAAAAGAATGCAAATATTTCTCGGCTTACGTACCTCTCTAAGAACGTCAAGAATGGCGCATACGTAGTGGGATCATAATCTGCGGAGTTAAAGACAACCACCCTTCACTGGCTTGGATAAATATAAAAACAAATCCAACGGTCCCTGCACGAATCAAGTTCTCGTGATGCATGGGTCGAGGCCACATATATATATGGATTAGACAATAATAACATTAATTGCAAAAAGAAACTCCAGCTTACCTAAAGTTGTATGGGGTCATTATGACTTGCCTATCTTGAAATTGAAGCATTGAATTTTCTAAGTATTGGCAGTATTTGTCTTCCATCTCTTTTTCTAGTTTAGTAATAATCTGCTTAGCTTCTTTCTCAGTCTTGTCCTTCAATTTGTCATTGTCCTTTCCGATCCTGAATGTATACCGCTCCTCGCATATTTCGGTTGGGTCGAGATAGCCAATCCTCTCTTCTGAGTGTGAATAAGGATCGACACCAAATCTCTCCTCCTGCTGGTCATGTTGTAGTCTGCAAGGCACATGTGCAAATGAATCTCATAAACTGAAACATAATACATCAAAATAATAATCAAGTGAGTATATGAGCGACACTTACAATGCCCACACTGTTACGAGCTGAACGTCGATTCTCTTGAGGTTCATCATCAAGTGCATGTCCTCGAACGTGACCACAACTTTACTTCGCCCATTCATAAAAGCTCTTGGTGGTATACATACGCTCAGAGCGTGGATGCCAACAGAAGCTGCTCTCATGTACTAGTCATGCATTCTTTTAATTAGAGATGGGATTTGGGTTACCTTTTCCCAAGTGAGAAGCGGCCTGCCCAGCACATATGTATCAGGGATATTTTCATAATCCTCTTTCATTGGCTTCCTGATCTGTATGGTCTTCACAAAAGATTTCCCCGATTTCTCAGCCTCAGAACACTCAATGACATGACTTGTGCGGCTGTGTTCTATTTCTGACAACCACAGCATGGTCGCAGCAGTTTTTTGCTTTGGCCTGTGTGGCGAGACCATTTTGGGAACAACATTCCTCTTCTTTGCTGGTGGGGGGTTTTTTCTTTGGTTTGTGGGGTTGACGGGGTCGATGTTTGCTCATGTTGTTTCTCTTTTGGGCCCGTTGGGGTCGATGTTTTCTCAGGTTGTTTCTCTTTGCTTGCTGGGGAGGGTGGATAGTTGATAGGAGATGCTGGTGGTGCAGGTTCTGGAATTGGATGCACAGGCGAATTTGGTGAGCTAGGAAGAGGCCGGTTAGGTGATGACGACGGCGGTGGGTCATTATGAATGCTATGCTCGGAAGATGGTGGTGACCCACTCAACCTGATGTCTCGCCTAGGCCAAAGGATGAAATTGTTGATGGCTTGTCCCAATGTTTCAATGCCCTCGGGTGCAGGGATGTCCAACATGTCATCCTCATGTCCTTGCACTATGGTCACCACTTAGACCCTGCAGTGCTCATCTGGAATGTTTGCACCATGAAACGTCCGTCCAGGGATTGCGAAGCCAGTGCCTACTTCCCTAGTACGAACATTGGTAATGCCACAACTTATGACTAGTGAGCAAGGCGTTGGCATGTCAATGGCATCAACTGGATAGCGAACCTTTGCCGTAGACGCGACACTGCTTGGAGCATTTGCAGACTGTGTTATCAACTCTGAGCTCCTAAGGGCTGTGTCACCGGCACCAGCTGAATCTGCGGAGACTGTTGGGTGTTCGTCCTTTGTCGAACAGTAGACATGACACCCACCAATTGCTGTGCAAGATCGGTATCAGGATTTGCTACTAATTTAGTCACCATGTCTTTGAAGGCTTGCTTTGCCTGCTCCTAAAAAAATCTTTCAAGTCCTCCTTGTATCGATCACGCTTCTTGTACATTCCGGCCCACTCCTCGCCGAATCCTTCTTTCCATCCTAGCCTTGACGAGATGCCTCATACATGACCAGGGTGCTCGAGGTTACCAAGACCAAAAGTAAGGATGTCCCGCTCCCTTTGTGGCCTGGCACTTCCTTCCTTCACATGAGCTGCCGCCTCATAAATATTCTTCACGGCTTCTTCAACCATTGGATCAGAAAAGATGCACTTGACTCAGATATTTCTCTTGGTTTGCGAGCACGAAACCAGTTCGCGCTCCTTTCGCCAAGTTCCTCAGACAACACTGGCAACCCTGCTGCCTTCTTCACAGCCTCTTCTTCTCTCTATTTCGGAACCTGCCGCTTGTAACCACCTGTGCCAAGGTAGTGGTGGTACTTGTTCTTCTTAGCAAGTGCTGAGTTCGCTTGGCTCCGGGCCAAGAATTCTGGGTTAGTCTTCTGCTCTTTGAAAACAGCCCACTGACCTTCTGTAATATTGTACTTGCTGGTGGAGTCCAACCCTATCTTCACATATTTGCTGTTCAATTTAGACCGCCAGTTGCGAAATATGATGGCCAACTGCCTCATTGCATAACTCTTTACGAGTTCCTCTGAACCGCGAGGCAGAACAAACTTCTTTGACAACTTTTACCATAAGTTTGCCTTGACCGAATCTGGCACATCTTTCCACTGAGATATTGTGATATCAAGATTATCCCTAACTAAGAAACCAATCGCGTTCTGAAACTTAGCTTGCACCTCTTGTGGAGTTAGGGGCTCTCCTTTTGCACTTACGTCTAGCACCCTATATGTATTACTATCCCACTTGTTTGATCTCCTGTCACCTCGTTTCCGATCACTCAGTTTCCTCTTCCTTGATTCTTCAGTGCTCGTATCGGTAGGTTCTGGCCCTTGGTCTTCGTGTTGCAATTCTTCTTCTCCTAGTTATCGCATTTGAGACACGACCTCCTGTTCATAAAATTGGGCGCACACATGAAATCATAGATGAGTACATATATAGATAGAAGGGATTCGTTGAACCCCGTGTATGTTACCTCGTCTTCTCGTGGATCGTATGTAGGGTCGCGATCCATTTCATGACGAGCCTTTCTATCTATGCTGGAACATGGATCACTTGGACTTTGATATTGTTGCTCACTCGGCTCATTATGTTGAGAGGACTCTGATGGTGAAGTCGTCATCATCGTAATCTAACATAAAATATAACTCTAATTAAACTAAATTTTATGAATGTGTTGAAACAAAGTTCATCGAGCTTGCATATATCACATCGCATATATACATCTTTATAATTTTTTTATTTTAGCATTTTACATCTGAAATAAGAGATGGCATATATATCACATATATCACATATCACATATATCACAAAAATTGAAATACACATGATAATTGGAGAAATTGAAATACACATATCACATATATCACAAAAAATAAAATACACATGATAATTAAAACTATTTAAACAATATGAAAAACCTAACTAATAATTAAACAATATGAGAATGTCTTCGTATATGCAATATTGTTTCCCAATATGAAAACCTAAAAAAAAGTCCAAGTGGCCGGCCCACTATATAAAAAATGTCACATATATCACAATATATGAAATAAGAGATGGCATATATATCACATATCACATATATCACAAAAATTGAAATACACATGATAATTGGAGAAATTGAAACACACATATCACATATATCACAAAAAATAGAATACACATAATAATTAAAACTATTTAAACAATATGAAAAACCTAACTAATAATTAAACAATATGAGAATGTCTTCGTATATGCAATATTGTTTCCCAATATGAAAAACCTAAAACAAACCTAACTAAAGAATTAAATCCGAATTAAACAATATGAAAAACCTAACTAATAAACTAAAACCTATTTAAACTAAAATCTAATTAAACAAAAAAAGTCCAAGAGGCCGGCCCACTATGTAAAAAATGTCTTCGTATATGCAATATTGTTTCCCAATTTGTATATGGACTCAAATACACTTGTATAAAAAAACCGCACAATTTGTTTCCCAATTTATTTCATTATTTTTGTGCAGCAATCATTTTTATACAAAAACCGAATGAAATTGGGCCGGCCCACTCGGTAGCAGGCCGGCCCACCAGCCGCGAAGCCGCCAGGGCGCAGCCGCCACCGTGCGCCGCCGCATAGGGCCTCCCGCGCGCTCCACCCATCCTCGCACACCCATCCTCACACAGCACCTCGGGCCACATCACCACTGTGCGCCTAGCATCGCCGCGTCACCACCATGCGCCTAGCGTCGCCGCGTCGAGCACCACTGCCGCCGTCGAGGAGGACCGCCACCTTTGAGGACCACCGCGCGCGCCGAGGAGAGAAAGAAAACCTAGGAGAGGAAGAAACGAGAGGGAAGAGCTAGGGGCCATACCGAAGAGCTTCGCTGGACAATGGCCGGAAGGAGAGAGGGAGACGGTGCCCGCGAGCCGGGGGAGGTCTCCGGTGATGACGACGAGCGAGGGACAGAGAGGCATGGCTCGCGGCGGCGGACGGGCGGCGGTCTCCGGTGTGGCGGCGGCATGGCGCAGCGCGGCAGCCTGACGGCGTGGTTTGAACTGAATGGCGCCTTAGGGACTTAGGAAAATTTGGGAGTGGGGCGGGCAAAGTATATATTCAGGCCGGTTTGTACTGGCGGTTGACATTGTCAACCGCCTGGAAAAAGGGTTTGTACAGGCGGTTGGCAATGTGAACCTCCAGTGCAAACTGTTTTTAACGGAGATTGACAATGTGAACCGCCAGTACAAACCTTTTGTACAGGCGGTTGGCAATGTGAACCGCCAGTACAAACCCTTTTTACTGGCGGTTGACAATGTGAACCGCCAGTACAAACCTTTTACATTGTCAACCGCCTATGCAAACCCTTTTTACATTGCCAACCGCCTATAGGGTTTAGGGTTAATCTCGGGTGAAATGATATTAGAATAAAGAAAATGTAAACATGTTAAAATAGAGAAATGGTAGCATAGTAAACAGATTATAACAGGAATGGATTACATGATAAATGACAAATAGAATCTAGCCGGCTAAAAACCTTTAGCTAGGGTTTAAGGTTTTTAGGGTAAACATGTTCAAATAGAGAAATGTAAACATTTTAAAATAGATAAATGTAAACATGTTAAATGTAGCGTAGGATACATGTTGAGATAGAGAATGAATTAAATGACAAATGACAAATAGAATCTAGCCAGCTACTGTTCTTCCTTGTCCATCGCGGCGCACCCATGGCAACGAACTTTGTGGGATGCTTCGCTCAACGTGTCTTATCTTCACTGGATGGTCTACAAAGAGAGACATGTCGCTGAACTGGTTAAAATCCTCCAGATCAGTTACACCATCAACTCCTAGAGCTTGTTGCTTCCCAGGGAAAACTATATGCTTTGGCTTATCGGAACTTTTTTTCTCATTTTTAAAAAGGAATTGTTTAGCATAGAAGACCTGTGCGACACGGTTAGTAAGGATCCATGGGTCATCTTTGTAACCTACCTTACTTAGATCAAGAACTCTGAGCCCATAGTTGTCCACTATGGCATGTTTGTCTTTAACCCATCGGCATCGAAACACAGGTATCTGAAATGTACCATTGTCTAGTTCCCATATGTCCTCAACGAAGCCAAAGTATGTACTAATCTCACCAGTAGCATCATCTATGGCCTCGCATCGAACACCACTATTTTGTGCCATGCTCTTTTTATCCTTGGACTTGGTACAAAACGTGAAGCTACTTATGTCATAGGTTTGCCATGTCGTGACCTAGCGTGAGGGTCCACACGACAACTTCTTGATGGTTTGTTCCTCAAACGTTTCCCCATCTGGAATGTCCTGCTCCCTTAGCCATGCGATGAACCGACTCTTGTGTTCCTGCTTGACCTAATCGTCCGTGAGCCCACCATTATGTTGGCGAAGATCATTCATGTGACGCTCGATCCAAGGATCCATTATCGAGAGCTGATGCAGGATGCTATAGTGTGCTTTGAGGACTACCTCGTAATCTGACAGGATAAAAGATTTCCGTCCAGTCCTCGCACTTCCATGAAGCCTACCCTCGTGTCGTGACGGGGGCAAACCTATTGCAATCTGGTCTTTTAGGACACTATTGCAGAATGGGTCACCAGAAATAATGGCCTCTTCGGTACCTTCTATCATGGACGCCTCAGGACAAGCACGAGTTGATACATAGCCATTCAGTACTGACATGAAACGCTCATAAGTCCACATCTCATGCAAATACATGGGCCCCAATGCCTCTATTTGCCGCACCAAGTGCGTCACAAGGTGAACCATTATATCAAAGAATGATGGGGGGAAACACATCTCAAGCTGTGACAGAGTCTCCACCATGAATTCTTGAAGTGACAGCAGCTCATCACGGTCAATAACCTTCTGTGAGACCTTGTTGAAAAAGTAGCACAACCTGGTGATTGCCATCTTTAAGAACACCGGATTTATAGCCCTGGTGGCAACAGGGAGGAAAGTAGTCAGCATGACATGACAATCATGTGAGTTGTAATTGGTCAGTGTAAGGTCTTTTATTGACACAATACTCCTTATGCTAGAGCAGAATCCAGATGGAACTTTCAAATTTTTCCACCACACACACATCGCACGTTGCTCCTCTGTGTTGATGTTGTAGCTTGCTGCCGGGAGGTGGTACTTCCCATTTTCTAGAAGAGTAGGATGCAGTTTCTTTTTTATGCCCAAATTTACCATGTCCATACATGAGTTGAGTCCATCCTTAGTCTAGCTCTTTATGTCAAACAATGTGTCAATGACGCTTTCAAAGACGTTCTTCTGAACGTGCATACCGTCGATCGCGTGTCGTATGTCTAACTCTTTCCAGTATGGCAAATACTTGAAGAAAATAGACATCTTCTTGAATGTAGCCCCTAGAGTTGGTTTCATATCCTTTCTTGGTTTTTCATCTTTTGTTTTCTTCCCAAAAACAAATTTGATATTGCTGACTATTCTGAAAACTGTTTGACCTTTACTGTTACCCGATGGAGCAGTAGAATGCAGTTTATCATTATTGTCGAAGTACTTATCCATCTTTCGCAAGTGGTACCTGTGCCCTTTCAATAAGAACCGTCTGTGCCTCATGTACACTATCTTCTTTGATGCATCAAGGTACACGTAAGCGGCTCCATCTATGCAGATTACGCATTCAAACTTTCCCTTAAACTGCCCTGATAATGTAAAGAGAGCAGGGTAATCGTTGATGGTCACAAAAGTAATTGCATACAGTGTGAAAGTTTCTTGGCGGTACTCGTCCAATATTTCAACTCCTGTTTCCCACAATATTTTCATGTCCTGCATTAACGGCTCCAAAAATACATCTATGTCAACGCCGGGTTGCTTAGGTCCAGAAATAAGAATGGTTAGCATAAGGTATTTACGCTTATGCATCAACCAAGGTGAAAGGATGTAGATGGTGAGGATCACCGGCCATGTGCTGTGCTTGCTGCTCCTCTCGGCAAATGGATTCATTTCGTCCGTACTCAAAGCGAACCTAACATTTCTTGCCTTCTTAGCAAATTCTGGATGGTTGGCATTGAAATCTTGCCATTACTTGCCATCAGCTAGATGTCATAACTTTCCATCGTTTTTGTGCTCATCTGAAGCATGCCAGCTTATAAGTTGGGCATCCTCAGCATTTGCAAACAAACACCGCAATCGATCAATCACGGGAAGGTACCACATCACCAGAGCAGGAATTTTCTTCTGCGCGTAGTAGTCTACTTCTTCTTTATCTTTCCTGGTGGGTTGGGTCTTGTTTTGCTCCTTCCCCGTAGACACGGTGGTGGCACAATCTTCCTCTCGATAGTCTTTATTCGTCTTGTATCTACTTGCACCACAATTAGGACAACTATCCAAGTCTTTGTATTCATCACCTCGATATAGTATACAATGGTTTCTACATGCGTGGATCTTTTCAAAACCCATTGTAAGCGGACTAATTAGCTTCTTTGCGTAGTATGTGTTAGCAGGAACTCTATTCTCCTTTGGAAGCATGTCTGCGAGAATACTCAAGAACGCATCGAAGCCAACATCGCACAAACCATACCGGGCTTTTACCATCAATAACTTTAGCACTGACCGCAACGTCGTGAAATCTTTCGTGCAACCCTTTGACTCATCGAAAAAAGGCTCTTGTGCAGCCTTCCTCATTTCCTTCATACCTTTCATAAAGAAGATAGATGGATCTAGATGACTACGCAATATTGCATGTAAGAAGTCTGCATCTTCCTCAGCACTAACATTGGACGGACCATCAGCATTAGGCACAACAGATTCACTCTGAAGACAAGGTGTTTGTCTCTCATGTATGAAATGACATCCGTCAGCAAGCATATCTGCACCATCGACACCGATGTTCACAGGAGTACCAGTTGTGTAAGCTGCAGAGCTACCTTCTCCATGTTTTGTCCAAATCAGGTAATTCTCCATAAATCCTCGGCACACGAGATAAGAAAATATTGCTTTCGTGTCATCAAATACGATAACATTCTTGCAGTCTATGCATGGACAATATATGTGCTTCGTATTTGACCTCTAAGCATGAATCTTAGCGGCATCGATAAACGTCTGCACCTTAGGTATGTATGATGGATCAACTCCTGATAAATTGTACATCCAGAATGACCTTTCCATCATTAACTGTAAAAATATAATGAGTTTATTATGACCAATGCAAAATAAAAATGATTGTTTATAGATATTATTTAATTAACGAATCTTTTTTCCAGCAACCTTTTTCAAAGAAATACAGATGAAAACCATTCACTTGAGAATTTTTGAATTTGTAGACCTTTGGAACCTTAGTTCACTAAAATTTAGAAGAATAATGTGTGTTAAGACTCATTCTCAGTGTCAAAGATTGAATATTTTGCAAATAATAAAGATAATTTATAATAAACAAAATAGAAAACTAATTAACAACCTATTAACATAATTAAAAAATAGAAGAATAATGTGTTCTAACAAAGGATTGAATATAGACACCCAATTAAAATATAGAAAAAACTGAAAAAACTAGCTCTCCCTACATAAATACACAAGAGCACACACCATTCAAGGAAACAACTAATATAACCTAAATTGAGAAGTAATTATGAAAAGGGAGAGAAGAGATATACTATCTAACCATCATAAACGACTTAATTTGAATAAATAAAGGCAATAATCTAACAATCATTCTCTCTAACTCATGGCAAACCCTAGATCCAAAAAGTGGCTTAAATTAAACAAAGTACATTAAATAGATGCAAAAGATACATAAACTAACCTTTCTTGCCAACCTCCTCCAAAGAAATGAAGAAGAAAACCTCCCCCCTTGTATTTTGGCAGATCCGGACCTTCATAAATGCTTCCAATGACGGCTGGCTGCGAGTAACTGTTCAGTCGGGGGGAGAAGAATGGGTATTTATAGCAGATTTCACACTGGCGGTTGGCCTAATGAACCGCCAGTGCAAATCAATTAACACTGGCGGTTTTCTTAAGCCAACCGCCAGTGAAAATCGTAAAACACTGGCGGTTAGCTTAGCTCAACCGCCAGTGTAAATGGTATTTGCACTGGCGGTTTTCTTAAGCCAACCGCCAGTGAAAATCGTAAATTAACACTGGCGGTTGGCTTAACTCAACCGTCAGGGTAATTGGTGTTTACACTGGCGGTTTTCTTAAGCCAACCGTCAGTGTTAAAGTTACGATTTTCACTGGCAGTTGGTTTAAGAAAACCGTCAGTGTTAATTGATTTGCACTGGCGGTTCTTAGCTCTGGCCCTCCATTTTATTTGCACTAATGGCCGGTGAATGAAACCGCCAGAAAAAAAAATACCCGGCGCCACTGTAGAGCTCGCGTGTACTAGTGATTTTGCCTCTAGCTCCAATGTCGTGCCATCGCCATACTCTCTTCATCCCAAGCACATGCATGCATCGGTGACTGGGAGACCAAATCTCTGGAACCGCTCACCCATGCTATCCTACACTGGGAGAGGGCAAATGAGGATTTTGAGAAATGCCTTCACATGACTACTCAGGATCTACACAACTGCTCTCCTTCCGTCACAGCCTGACGGTGTTGTGTACTGTTCGTCTCCACTGTCAGCTACTTCTACATTTGCCAATATCGTAAATAATATCATCACTCCACCATATCCATAGCGTCCGCATCTGCAAAGGATAAGTATATACACACAGTGATCCGATCCATTGTTTATGTTGTCTTTCAATGCTACTTAATTAATCATGTCAGCGGTTTGCAATTGTTGTTACCGGTGCTGTTTAACTCTACTACTAGTACGCTAGATATTTACATGCTAGTATGTGTGATCGTTGTGATTTATGTTATTGAATAAATTATGATTGGCCTAATTTTCCAACATCAAGGTTAAGGAAGCAAGTGTTCGACTCGCCTCTAACTATACAAATATCATGTACTAGACCATTCGTATTTTAGTTGCATTTTGTTCTCTACAAACAACGCACAAGTTTACCTGTAAATTGACTGCCTTGTTTCTCCGTTGTATGGCATGACAATATCCTTTATCCAGTTCAGTCACTTTGGTTGAAGAAAAATAATGTCATGCTGTAATAGTATCTGTTCATTTCTTTTCTTAGTCACTCTTTCAATTTGACGCTCATCTTTTATAAGGGCAGCATGTGTGAGAAAAGAAATACTGGTAGCCTGGTCCACATTGTTGTAAATGTAATAAGAAATCACCCACCCACTATTCTGCACACGCCTCTATATATATGGCCTCTGCATATTAAGCCCTCTTCTCTGTCTGGCTAGGATATGCATTCTTCTAGAACATCCATTTGAATTGTGATACAGCAGAGCAGCTATACAATGGGAATGAGTGGTACCGGGAGAGGAGCTTTTTGTTGAAGAGGACAGGAAAGAATATTAGTGGCATAACTATGTTCACCTGTCACGGTCCTGTCTCTTCTCATCTTCCAACCCATCTCGAGTCTATCCTTGTGACTGGGTGGTGCTGCCACAATTAGTGGTACCTGCAGATAACGCACAGCACTCGTACTTCAGCTCCAGTGCTCCTCGACAGTGGCAATCTTGAACCTTCGCTTTAGTTAAGAACTGGGTACTGCTAGAAGTTAAGGCAGCATCTTCAACAATTTTGCATGGCGAAATACAATGCATGTTAAAATGTTTTGAGGCTTAGAGTTTATTAAGATTCGATTTATCATCAGACCTGTAAACTGGATCACAGAGCCAATTAAAAGATCTATTCTCTTTCTCTCTACGTGTCACTTCCTGGGTAACTAAACTCGTGAAGCTCTAAAGCGTCAGCTGGCCGCACCGTTTGATTTGTTTACTCATCTCGGAATTCCTCAAGAATGCAGGATATTCACGATGGAACATTTGGTAAGAGCAGAAGAAGCCTTGGGCTCAGGTAATAATTCTATCTCTGGTGATCACAACCTTCCTAGGTCATTGACCTCAAAGATGATGCAGCGAAAACTGGTTGGATCACCTTGGCAGGGGTTTGTCCGCCATGAACTCTGGGTGATTTCGTGGCGAAGGCGACTTATCAGAGCAGGCAAACTTAGTCATCTCGTACGGCAAGAACGCCGGCGGGGCCAAACCCGCATTCAAAAAAATTTGAAATCATGAATTTCTCAGTGCCTTTGTAATGCCCAGAAAAAAAAATAATAAAAAATAAAGGAAAGGAATAAAGAAAAAAGAAATAAAAAAATAAAAACGGAGTACTGTAGCACCGCTACAGTACCGCGGCTCTCTGTTCTCCAGACCGATGGAGTCCTAGTCCAACTCAGTTCCCCACTCCACGGCTCTTCCTCCCAACAGCCGCCACCCTCCTCTGTCTGGTCACGAGGGAATTAGAGAGAAGGAAAGAGGAAGGGGAAGGTCTAGGGTTTCGCTACCGCCGTTGACGTGCCGTTCTTCTCCAAATTTCCATCGGAAGGTCGATGCCGCAGCGACAAGGATAGCCCGACGATTATCATCGTACTCGTTTTGATTGACCTAGGTGAGATTTTGGATCCAAATCCCTATCTTTAGATCAAGTTTCATCAATCGAATCATCTCTTTAGGAAGTGTTTAGTTGGCGCAATTCCGGAAATTAATCTCGCCCATGTTCTGGAACCCTGTCAGATTGTGCAGTCCCTGTTCATCACTGTTTTAGGGCATCTTAACGGCTTCAATAAATTTTGGGCCTGTAGACTTATTTGTAGGGGACTTCAATATCTTTCTCTGGACGCCAAGAACACTATTTTAGCCTCTATATTTTGGGAGATATGACTTGTTCAAGTAGACTGTTTTTCAGTGGCGAAAATCTGAACAGTTTTAGATTTATGCAGTTTTTGCCTATTTAAATGAAATAATTAGATCTTTTGATATGAAGAAAAGTCATAAAATATTTGTTATTCTTTGTAGATTGGTAACATTTATATTTTTTCGAATAGTATCTCTCCTGTTATGACTTTTTGAAGTAAGATGATCTGTTTTGGTTGTCAGAAACATTCAATTATGCTCCATGGCAAATTATACCATCTTGAAGACCTCTGATCGAAAAACTTAAAATACAAAAGTTTTAGATAATGGAGATTTACATAATCTGATGAATTTTTAGAATTTTTTGGATAAGTATTTTAATATCCATGAAAAAAGAGAAGAGACAGTGCTGCTGTTTTGTTCGGTAGTACAAACGGTAGACGTTTGGATGTTGGGTTTGGGGCGCTCTTGTGCGTTTTTACTTGTTATTCTTGCTTGTATGTTGTGATTGTACTTAGTATTGCCTGTGATCAGGTGGTAGCACTTCAAAACGTCGCTAGTGCTTTTGATCTCCTTCGGTAAAGAGGCAAGTGAATGTAGCGGTGGTTTGCTACCGTTTTGGCTTGTTATTTTCATCACCTACAGACATCCCTCTAATATCCAAAACTTATGATATTGATATATTAAATCTTATTTAATGGTGATTTTATTTAAGTATTCGTGGTGATGCTATTATTTCATATTGTTATTTGTGGCTAACCCATAACTATGAAGTTGAAGTATCATTGGTGGTATATTAATTTTATTTCAGCATGCCAAGTGCATTGCATCATTCATTGGCATTAGAAGTTATGTCTTGACCTATGGTCACGACTGTACGGTACGCATCATGGGATGTAGCTCCACACCTTGTTGGGTGTGCAGGCAGGAGACATTTGCATTGCATTCATATGCATTCACTGAAGTAAATCATTGAAACGATTTTTTGTCAATGTTATTTGAAGTTCTTTGTCATTTGGCTATGTCACAAATTTGAAGTCTATGATTTTAATTGTTTTCATGACAATTGGAAACTCCATGTTAAAATGTTATTTAATTCAACTTATGGTCTAAATAGCAGGTCAAAACAAGTTCGCTTGCTGAAATGTTTCATTTCACCCTTGCTTTACTCAATCCAGGTACTTGATGCTTGCTTGCAAGGGATGGGCATTAGCTGCACGTCACGCACTTCTTCATTAGAGTCTTCATGTTTTAATACAAAATAATTTGACTATCTTTATGCAACCTAGAAGATGAGGTTTAAACTGTGGATGTTAAATTTTATCATTGAGTTACTACATATTTTTGTTAGAATGTTCGTTAATGTTCGCTAATGCTAGTTTGATTTCTTTTTCTTAATATATATGTTTTGCTTCCGCGTTGATTTATGTTTAAAGGAAATATTGCCAAAATCTTTATTGGTTACTAGCAAAACATATCCGTGCGTTGCAATGGGATTTATATCTTGTGACATTTTTATTCTAATACGCTTTGTATTAGACTCTGTACGTTCGTTAGACAGTTGGACATATGCTATCTAACTTGCAAGACTCATGAGTTCAAGACAATTAATAAGTAGTTATAATTCTATTCTCTTACCAAAAAAGGTAAAACAACTTATTTTATTTGTAATGGAGAGATTATTAGCATAGTATTTTGATCGTCCATCCTTGAAATCCAATTGGTACATATTTCAATTTTCAGCGTGGCCCTCTCTTTTTTAAAAAATAGACAATGATATGATATGAGAGAGAGAATTCCCTACCTCTCCTCTCTCTCTCTAACAGACAGGGCTGTTTTATAGCTATTTAACACCCATGTTTCTTGTCAAAAAAAAAAACACCCTTGTTAACAGGAATCTCTCGTCCCAAGCCTGACAATAAAAAATTGTGCAATCGTAATTAGGCCTATATGTGAAAAATAATAAAAAAATGTATACAAATTTAATACTCAAAGAATATATTGGTGAATAAGCCGTACCGGCGAACTGGAATGCAGCCGACCGGCCCGTGTGACATGCCGTTGTCGTCTGGGTGCCGCTGCTCCGTGCCTTCATCCGTTCGCCGGTCCGCAGCACGCTCGCCCCCGTTCCGCCAGTCCCGCACAGGAGCCGTGGGCTACTTCCTCATGGGCCAGAATACAGGCCCCAGGCCTATGTTACTTCGCATCTGCCGTCGTCCGGATCATAGTGGACGCCTCAGATTCATCCGAACAGAAACAAAACAGCAGCAACCGTTCACCGTCCTAACCATAGCCCCTAGCTCATTCTCTCCCTTCCCTCTCCCTCCGCTTTTCTCACGAGTAGTTGCTGAGACTGAGGGTGGCGCACTGGCCATTGCATGGCTACTGGAGGTGAAGGCGATGCCGGCGTGGGGCCACTCGCCGGAGTGCGCGCGCGGCTGAGGCGTTATGCGGCGCCGCCGAGCGGCTCCCCGCCGGCAACCTGAAGACGGCGGCGTGCACGGGCAAGTCACGGTCTTCCACAACAGTGGCAGCTTCGCGGTGGCTGTGCGCTGATCTGCACAGCGGCGACGACGGCGGCACCCTAATCCACACACCGTTGTTGGCGGGGTCCTTCATCTGCGGCCTCCACCACGGCGGCATGTGCTCGACGTCTTAGACCTGGCTGGCAGCGTTGTCGCACCTTGCCGCGCATGCATGGGGAGGCGACGGCATGCGCGGTCGTGGCTCTACGCCGCCTCGTCGTCGCAGTCCGCGCTCGCGACTCGACGCCACCTCGCTGTTGTTGCCCCGCACCTATATATATACACATAATTGTTGGTCTTTATTTGGTAATTGATTTTCATCAATTTGGTTTCTGATTTTGTTTTGGACTCGATCCAATCTGGAACTTGATTCGGTTTGTTGCTGGGTACCGGATCGTGTCGTGTTCGTGCTGGATTCGATTTGATTTTGGGAAGAATATCTGATTGCGTACTATGTGTTTGGGATCTATAAGTCTATTCATGTTAGGATGGATGATACGTGTTGTACTTAATCTTTGTTTTCACCGGAAACTTAATATATTAGCTGTTAGGAGGCCAGACGATCCGAGCGAGTGGGTCTAGTTACGGGAGGTCGGACGGAAATAATGGGGGAGAAACTTTGCCTTTTTAGTATTAGGTATATATAAATGTGCTGGTGTTCTTGGTGTTGTTTAGTGGCATCCCGGGGTGGCTGTAAATTCCGGGGTGTTACAGCCTTGATCTGGATTTTCCTCCCATGATTCACTGTGGCGCTGTGCTTCCAGTCTGTATGACCGCGTGCGTGCATCACGTGAGAAATCACGAAGAGGACAGTTCAAGATGTACGCAAGTTTCCAAAGAAAGATTGCTATTGGGCCAGGAAAATTTTTTCAGCTTGCCAACACACTACTGGAAACTTGAAATTCCCTGACCGACGTCAGGTAAAACTGGAATTACCCTGTCGAGCTAGCCCTGACGGTATTTTATTTTCCCTAATAGTAAGTGCACCGTAAGAAATTTCGTGGCGATATTTTTATTTTTTATGACGATACGTACATTTTTATGAAAATATTTTTATTTTCCCTAGCGGTAGTGCACCGTAAGGAAATTTCAAGTTTCCAGTAGTGACAGGGCTTGTGTTATTTTTTCGCGAGGACTGGCACGAAGACAGCCCTACTTGCACTGCCAAAGCCATCGACACAGGCGAAGAAAACCTTCGCTGAGGCAGTCCGCGAGGGGAAGACCATGGTGGTTCATGGTTCAGGCACCAACAATGGGATGCCTCCTGCGAACTCCGTTGGTGCACATGGTGGGGTAAGATCGGAAGCACATCAAAGGAGGGCCATGTATTTGTCATCTAATCTCATTCATCACCAAAGGACCAAGTATGTGGAGATTGATCTTCATTTTGTTCGGGAGTGCGTGGCCCTTGGTGCCATATGGGTTCTTCATGTTCCTACATCCCTTTAGTATGCTCATATATTCATAAAGGGGCTTGTGAAATAACTAGCCACGCATTTGTAAGTGAAACGGTCAAGCTATATGTGTTCATGCGTGCGTGCATGTGCGCGCGCGTGCGTGTATGTGTATGAATCAATGATCCGTGTGAAATGATCATCCATGTTACATAATTATTATTGTATTGACAAATGAAAAACTGGTGAGACTATTACTCCTGTATCTTGTCTTCTTACACTTATAACTAGATAAGATTCAAATTCAATTGGGAAAACTGTTCTCATTCGCTCATCAAAGATGAAAATACTACTCATTGTGTGGTGCAATTGCAAATTTAGAATAAGTTCTACAACTTTCAGTCATACCGCTCAGAGGCGAATTTGTCCTCATCAGGGATTTGCATCCTAGTATATGATCATCACGATTTAATTAAGTCCTTGAATTAATTCTGAAATTATGTAATTTTCGAGCATCAAGGTCAAGGAGAGCAAGTGGTCGACTTGCCTCAAACTTATACAATATCATATACTAGACCGCACATATTTTAGTTGCATTTTGTTGTCTACAAACATCCCTCATGTTTACCCTGTAAACTGATTCTGCCTTGTGTTATCCATTATTGTATGGCATGTGCAATAAATTTACGTTCGGTTCACTCTGTCCGGCTTCAGAAAATGTCAAGCCGTAGTAATATCTGTTCATTTCTTATCAAAAGTCAATAATAAATTTGTGGCTCAACTTCTAACAGCACCACTGTGAGTAAAAGAGTGCTGGTCCAGGTAGGCAGTAGCTGTAAATTTAATAAGAAATCACCCACCCGCTATTCTGTGTGCGCGGTCACGTATAATCGCCTCAAGCCTCCCAGGTAGCTTATTAAGCCCTCTTGTCTGTCTAACTATGTATTCTTCTTCAACATCCATACGATTTTGCGATTCGGCATAGCAGCTATACAATATGGGAATGAGTGGTATTGGGAAAAGAGCATTTCACTGAAAAGGACGATGCAGGATCTTTGTGCCACAACTCTGTACTGTCATCGAGACTCATCGTACCCATCGCCAGACTGTGATTGTGCAGTGCGGTGATACTGCTGTAGCGTCAGTGCTCCTTGACAATGGCAACGTCATCGGCAGTGGTGGATCTAGAAACAGAACAAGGAGGGCTAAATAACATAGACCAAAAATAGCTAAGATTAATAATTTGATATTGATTCAAAGTGTCATTAGTAGAAGCATCTTTCTTAGCAAAACTTTTTCCACTCTACAAAGTAAAATCAATCGAATTCGGATCACGGACTGAATTTCTGAAACTAATATTGAAAAGAAAAAACTACAAGAGGAATGAAAGAGGGGATCAGTTCTCAACCTTCTCCTTCACTTCATCCTAGGGATGGCCGGATGGGGCCTCCTGGCTCTGCTTGCCGGCTGGCAATGGCTGGCCGGTGGCTCCCTGCCTCCCTGTCCTGAGGGCTGGCCGGCTTCCGCGGACCGCCCGCCTCCCTGGCTGCAGACCGTCGGGCGCCGACTGCAGGCTGCTGGTTCCAGCCGCGGGCCGGCTGTCCTGTCTGGCCTGGCTGATGCGCGGAGGGCCATAGGTCCGGAGGAAGGCGCAGAGGGCGGGAGGGGTGGCGCAAGCAGGCGAGCCGTGAGGCGACCGCGCGATGCTACGCGAGGCGGCGGTGGGGCGTGATACTGCGGAAGGAGAATCAGAGAAGTCGGCTGCTCTGTTGGTGGAGTAACTGGCTAATCTAGGCACATACATGTTATGTTTTGAGTTGTGCCCAAATTGAAAATGAAAACCTGTTAAAAAAATTCAGCCCAAGGCCCTCCCACCGTCCGTCCGCCAGTGGTCTCTGGTGCTGGCGTCAATGAATTTGCATGGTGAAATACAATGCACGTCAAAATGCCCGGAGGCTTACAGTGTAAGATTCGATTTATGAGACCTGTAAAGTAGAGAGCCAATCAAAAATCTTCTCTCTTTCTACATGTCACTTCCTCACTCACCCCACTCATCAAACTCGTCTGGGTTCAATTTGTTTCCTCGTCTGGGTTCAAGCCCAAACTCACAGAGTTTAATTGGTATAATGTGTAATGTTCAATCCTCTCTGGTCATTTTTCGGTTTACCAGCACACTAGATCTGCTCTTATATTAAACTCTTAGCTACAAGTTCTTGGTCGTCTTGTGCTAGAGAAAACAATGTATTTTCCACCACAGGTTGTGAAAGACAAACACAGAGTTTTTTTTTTTTTAAGTCCAATACCATTTAATCACTTTGTTCAGACAACTCACGGGACACTAGAACAGCAACATATGTAGGTAATGGTAGGTCCACTGTCACAGTTTAGGCCAATTATTCCTACTAAGGTATGGTCCATTCCTACAATTTAGGCCAATTACTACTCATGTGTAAATTATGTTCCGTTGTTTCCACAATACCTAACTAATAATGTATGTGTGATGATCCTTTGTGTCCTTGAATTAATTTTGAAATTATCAAATATTCGAGCATCAAGGTCAAGGAGCTAAGTGTTCGACTTACCGCTAACTTATACAATATCAAATATTATACCGCACATATTCTAGTTGTGTTGTGTTCTCTTACGACATCGCCCATGATTTCCAGTAAATTGGCTTCCGCTGCATGGCATGCGCAATGTGCTATACGTGGTTCATTCAATTCGGTGTGGTCTATAAATGTGTGGCCACATTGCAGTCGAATAGTGTGGTCGCCATAATTTTGCTGGTATATCAACAACAGGCAAAAAAAACACACAGATCCAAAGGACTTGATGCAAATCAATTAGAATCTGCTGATTTCTTTTTGACGTCCCACTTTCAAATTTGTGAGCTCAACTTTAAAGGGCAGCATGTGTGAGAAGTCCTGGTCCACGATACGTTGCTGTGAATGTAGTAAGAACTCACACACTCACCCAATCACCAGGAGCCCAAGAGGGAAGAGGAGCAGGAAGCCCAATTCCGGAGTTGAAGGCCCAGAATGGCGCAAGTAGGAAGCCCAAGCCCAGCTGCGTCTGGTGGAACGCTGCTCTAGCAGCTGTAACGGATATAATCGTGGGGAGGAATTTGAATTAGACTTGTCTTGGTTGTTGCCGGAGAACAGAAACGCGAGCTGCGGCTTGAGGGCGGCCGGCGGCAACCTTGATCGCTTGAGTTGTAAACTCTGGAGTACTCGTTCCAACCCATATATGCTAGAGTTATCATAGTAGTATCGTAACATTTTATTACTTATAAGAACTAGCACTGCTGAAATTTATTAGTGCACGAACTAGTACTGCTAAAAGTTATATTAGAATTTGTTGCTAGGGAAAAAACAATGAATTTTCTAGCTAGGCCACACAGACAGCGAAAGAAATACATTTTGACTACACTTACGTTAACACATGGTGAAGGATGGGTGATTTTTGGGTCAGTATCAGTGACACAATTTGTTTTAATATCAAGATGAACAGCTCCTAGATAGTGTTATGAAGGGACAATTTAATGACGACATGTGACATGACAGAAGCCCACAGGCCAGGTGATTGTCAGTGACTGTCCTACTAATTGCAGTTCACATTTACATTCACGATTCACGAATGTAGACACTTCCCGAAGTTTGACAAACCCAAACCAGCATTCGCCAGACTCACAGATATTCCTTCATGAATGTACCATGATGTTCTCTGTTTCAAAAAATTTCAGAAGTACGAATCCACACGTCCAATCCAGCATATGTATATTCCATATTCCTCAGCAGCAGCAGCATATTTTAAACTAGGAGCCAAACGTCATCGATTTCTGAGATAGATTCGTGTACATTTTGTTGTGCTTGATCTAGGACAGTTTCGTTCAACATCATGAAGCGTGAGGAGGCAGATTATGAGATCAGAAGTGAAGGTAATTGTTCTAATATGTTTTCTATTTCCATCCATGCATTTTTTTTGTGCATGTCAAAATCGATGCAATATGATGATATAGTGTCTTGCGAACAATGATATACTTCCCCATTTTTGTCTCTCGAATGTATCTTTATTTTTGTCTGTCTTTCCCAAACTACACAACATCACTCTACTTTGGTCACTCAATTAGTTTGGAACTGCAGAAACCTTATTGATATATTGCACTACTCTGCCATATCCGTTCACATAGTGGCATTCAGTCAATATTTTCTTTTTCTTAAATGGACAACAACT
Source organism: Eremochloa ophiuroides (assembly GCA_038502445.1). Lineage (NCBI taxonomy): Eukaryota > Viridiplantae > Streptophyta > Magnoliopsida > Poales > Poaceae > Eremochloa > Eremochloa ophiuroides. Next base: position 95,429,757 of record JAHLJS010000007.1, on the reverse strand, counting down.
GCACACAATAGTCTACTATCTAAGTTAAGTTAAATCTATTGTAAGTTCTCCGTACAGGACTAATCTTTTGTCGCCCTATATTTTATTATGGGCCTCACAATCTATTAATTCAAGATAAACAAAACCAATTAAATCATGCTACTCCTACAAAGTTCTGATTCGTTTTAGTATAGTCCAATTCCAATTCTGTTTTTTGTTCTTTCTGCAGTTTTTTTTTTTTGTTTTCAAGTACCTATTCATTTTGCATAAATGACAAAACAAATCATAAGTGTACAGTTTTGGGCTAACAAATATTGTAATATTATAGGCTTTGAACCATTGTCCATTTACTAAGAAATAAATATTCTAATGCTAAGTTGTTGATGGAGTTTTCATGAGGAACTAACTTATTATCCAATCCAATCTATAGTTAATATCAAAGAGACAAAATTTTGCCCACCTAAATTTTTGAACCATTATCTCTAGGTCTCTAACTTCCATCTGATCAATCTAATTCTTAGGCCAGAGAAAAAACGTGATGATAAAAAGAATAAAGGAAATGAGAAAGATAACACGAAGGCTAATCTTGAACAATAGAGATATTGGTAGGAACTCAATATGGACGTGGAAAGAACAAGAAAAACACTAATTACATTTTTAACTAGCTACCTAGAATTATACCAGAGAGAGACAAAAGAAATGAGAAAGATAATAGAAAGACTAATCCTAAACTATATGGATGCCATTAAAACTATTACAAAGGAAGAACAAACAATTAAAATACTAGTGAGAATTACTTTACATGCTAGTATGTGTGATCATCATGATTTATGTCCTTAAATGAATTATAAACTTGCCTAATTTTCCAACATTAATTTTAGGAGCAAGTGTTCATTTCCTTTTAAATTCACTCTTTTCAATTTGACAACCAACCTTTTTTATGGGTAGCATGTATGAGCAAAAGTGCTGGACCACGTTCCTGTAAATGTAATAAGAAATCACCGACCCGCTATTCTGTACACCGTTATATATATGGCCTATTGCCTCCTAGGTATCATATTTAGGCCTCTTGTCACTCTAGCTATATGTGTTCTTCTACAACATCCATATAAATTTGTGATAGTGCAGAGCAACTTCGCGTACAATGGGAATGAGTGGTACGAGGAGAAGAGCATTACGCTGAAAAGGGCTGCAAAGGATTTTTGTGTCACCACTCTATCCAGCTCTAGCGGCTCCATCTCTTTCCATCTTTGTACGGCTAAACATAGTGGTACCTGGTTATAACACCGCACCCTTCGTGGATTGTGCAGCTTCAGTGATCCTCGACAATGGAAAGATAACCACTGACAAGTGTTTGCTTGTCAGCCTTTGCTTTAATTAACAAGTACAATTGATCAAAGTTTATATTAAAACTTTGAAGAACCAACAACAAGGGAACACGGACTTTGATATCTCCTACTGGAAATTCTTGGTCATCTGTAGCTAGAGAAAATAATGCATTTAGTAGAGCAAGTACGGTGAACAACACAAAGGTTTGGACCAAATTTTCTTTTAGGGGCTGTGAACGATGAGTTGTTTTCGGTCAGTATCAATGAGGCAATATTTTTTTCATTATTAAGACAAACCAGCTTCTTGAAAATCTTACTCCATCTGTTCTAAATTATAAGTTATTATGTTTTTCTTTTCAAATACATAGAAAAATTATATATCAATTAAAACATGGACTACAAACAAGCAATTTATTAACATTGTGCACTACATATATATTCGACATAAAAGGTCACATCACACACTGTCCAAGAACCCCACATGTCATTCGATTGTAAGTGACAGTCACATTTTTCACATTTGTTTTCACCATGGATGAACACAAATTTATTACTCACGAGCAACAAAATTATGCAAGTTTTATTACTCATGAGCACAAAAATATAGAAGTTTGTGAAATTTAAATCGTTCTTACCTAGAAACTAACAACCACCATCCTCACTAAATGTCCAGGGTTTAGATGAGACAGCAACTCCGAAACAGTATCACTATTCCGAGAACATTATTTACCCGATTTAATTGGGCAGGCTTATTGATATTAATATTAGTACACGAATTATGACAACCACATACTTATACTGCAATAGTTCACAGTAATCATCTACGCGAGTAATAACATGCCAAGTAGACTGCTGACCACGTTGAAATTAAGGTGCTTGTTGTGAAAGCTAGAACACCCATAACCATATAAGCTTTTTTTGTGAATACCAGAACCATATAAGCTAAGACAAACATATTATTGAATGCTGGCAGCACTGCTCACTAAAAGTCTATTACACAGTTTTAGTATTTGCCAGTTTATATATTTTCCTATGAGCCAACTGATTATGATTTTGGAATTAATTAATTAAGGGGTCATTAAAGAAACTTTTTCCTCAAAATACTATGAAAATATTCATTCAGCCGTGGCACCTCCTTGATCCTTGATCATCATGATTTATGTCCCAGAAATGATTATGAACTTGCCTAATTTTCCGACATCAACTTCAAGGAGCATGTCTTTGACTTCTCTCTAGCTTAATATAATATATATCATATACTATACTGTCAATATTTTTGTTGCATTTTGTTATCAACAAACATGGCTCATTTTTTACCTGTAAATTGACTCTATCTTGTGTTAACCGTTGTGTAGCATGTGCAAATCTCCATGTGGCTCACTCAGTTCGATCGGTTTAGGAAAAAATATCATGTCATAGCATCTATTCATTCCTTTTGGAAGTCACTCTTTTCAATTTCTGGCTCAACTTTTAAGGGCAGCATGTGTGAGCAAAAGTGTTGGACCATAGCTGTAAATGTGAAAAGAAATCACCCACCCACTGTTCTGCACGCACGTCATATATACTCGCCTCAAGCCTCCCTGGTAGCTAAATAAGCCCCCTTTGTCTCTATAGCTATGTATTTTTCTCCAACATCCGTTTATGTATTGCGATGCTGCAGCATCTATACAGTGGGAATGAGTGGTATCGGGAGAAGAGCAATTCGCTCAAGGTGATGGCGTGGATGTCTGTATCACAATTCTGTCAAGCTCTAACGGGTTCTATCTGCTCTCATCTTTGTCATCACATCGAGACTGTGTTTTGTGACATTGATGCGGCCAGTATCATCGGCAGCTGTACAGCATCATCCTGCCCTGTCCAGTATCATCGGCAGCTGTTCTGCACCATCCTGCCCTGGCATAGGATCATCAGCTGCAGCAGCTATGCTGCTCTCTCTGTCTTGTGCTTTGTACCTGTTCCCTCCCTCTGTTCTCGCGCGCAGCTGCTGGTTTTGCTCTCCCTGGACCAGCACAAGGATCTGACGCAGTCTGCTCATTGCGTGCGTTGCTTCAGTACTCGATAGGCACTGTAGCCAGCGGACTCGACTTGCAACAGTCATTTCATCAACCTTATTTTCCCCTTATTTTCCCTGTGTTTTGCCTTCCGGTACTCCGAATCGATTTCCGTTGGTTTTCTATCGATCCAATGAAGTTTTCTCGATACTTTTATCATCAGTTCCACTAAGGAATTATGAATAGGGAACTTACTTCTTTTCAATAGAAGTTAAGTCCCTACCGTTCGGATCTTTGGTTTGTGTATTTTTTCTGGTCTACTCGGTCGTGCTTTCAGGTTCCTGTTGTCTCCCGGTCCATGTCGGAGATACTCCGTTGATCACTTGGTCATCATCGGAGATAGAGATACCCCGCTCACTCGGTCATCGTCGGAGATACCCCACTTGTGTATTTCTCGCATCAAGGGTGTTGGCATTTTGGAGATAGAGATACCCTGCTCACTCGGTCAACCGTGCCTTGTAACGATCAATGGTCCCATCTGCCTTGCGCTTAATTTTATAGACCCACTTGCATCCTACTATGTTCTTTCCTTTCGGGCGCGGCACAAGACACCATGTTTTGTTCTACATCAATTCTTGGTACTCAGCATCCATGACGGTGGTCCAATGCTTGTGACGGAACGCCCCATCCAAAGTGGTTGGTCAACCTGTTGGCACTTTGGCATACATGCACCATCGAAGAGTACCATTAGTGTGTAACTTGGGTTTGGAGATACCTTGAGAAAGTCGAGTAGAAGGGCGTTGGTGGTTGGCGACCACAGGTGCCGCTTCTAGGACAGTGCCTACAAACGATCAAAGAAAGAGGATCTCCGTGGGTGACAGGCATGTTGTCGGCGCAATGACTCCCGTAGCCAGATCGGTCTGTGGCCCCGTGGACACAAGCGCAGAGACGTGTGGCGAGGACGGAGGCGTAGAGGATCTGGCGCCAAGGACCGCACCAGCATCCAGGCCAAAAAACGACGAGGGCGACAGATCCGCCAGCGCTGATCCCAAAGGTGATGCACCTGCACCACCTCACGACGAAGAACCAGGCGCAGTCAAATCCATCTCGAAGCCTGGGTTGCCTCCTGTCGAGGCACACATGAGATAACCTGGCGCTGAATCATGAGGGTGCCACGATTCTTCTCCATTTGAGCTCGTGTTTTCTCCTGCACGTGTTGTATCATCAAAGGAACTTGAAGAGACATTAGTCGAGGTTGGGGAAGGCATATGCGGGTCTAGCAAGTTTATGTTCCCAAGGTTAGTAGATGATGGACGAAGAAGATCAGGGAGGAGCTCAATTTCTTTGCGGAGGCATGCACCAGCATTTGGGTGAAGAGAGGCAAAGGGAAAAACATGCTCGTCGAAAACAACGTCCCGGGAAATATAAACACACCCATCTTTGGGATCAAGGCACTTGTAGCCTTTATGGAGAGTACTATAGCCAATGAACACACATTGTTTGGATCGAAAGGCTAATTTTTGAGAATTGTAGGGCCTGAGATTGGGCCATACGGTGCACCCAAACGTGCGAAGGAAGTTGTAGTCGGTTTTTTGTTTATGTAGCTTCTCAAAAGGGGATTTATCCTGAATGACTTTAGATGGCAATCTATTTATGAGATAGACCGCGGTGGAGAAAGCTTCATCCCACAACTTGAGGGGCATGGAGGCATGAGCAAGAAGAGTGAGCCCCATCTCAACTATATATATGGCGGTGTTTGCGCTCGGCCGAGCCATTTTGTTGATGAGCATGAGGGCAAGAGACTTGATGAGCAATGCCTACACGCTAAAAAAAGGAATGCAAAGTTTGATACTCCCCACCCTAGTCGGTTTGGATGGTTTGTATCTTGCGGCCAAATTGCCTCTCAACGAGGTTTTGAAACTCATGAAAATTAGAGAACACCTCAGTTTTGTGCCGCAATAAATAAAGCCAAGTAAATTTACTGTTATCATCAATGAAGCTAACATAATATGAATATCGTCCAACAACACTAGGAGCAGGGGGGCCATACATCCGAGAAAACTAGGTCCATAGGACCAGTGACACACTTGTTGACTTAGGGTAAGTAAATTGGTGACTATTGCCTTGTTGGCAAGCGTCACAAACCCTATCATTATTTGAATCATGAAAAAAAGAAAGCCTATGGCGATCTAGAACTTGCTTAACAACACGAGATAAAGCATATCCTAAATGATGGTGCCACAGGGACACGGGACACTTGGAGACACCAAGAGCTTGTTTATTCGATGACGAAGATGATGATTGTAACGGGTAGAGCCCTCCTTCACATCTGCCTCTGTGGGGGGTTCTCCCCGTCACCTTTTCCTTAATCAAGAAGTGATTCGGATGAAATTCAAGATACATATTATTATCTCTAGCAAGGCAATTAACAAAACAAAGACTCTTATGTGCTTGAGGAACATGAAGAATATTTTTAAGATGAATACATCTGCTAGGGGAACATAAAGTGTTATGACCAACATTAGTGATCTCCATACCTGTTCCGTTAGCAGCATGAATCTGGTCGCCACTGTGGTACTTGTTCCGCATGGTCAGGTGCTCCAGCTCACCCGTGATGTGATCAGTGGCACCTGAGTCCATGTACCAGTTCGTATCTACACCGTACGAACTGGAGGTAGCCGAGGACGTGCTCTTCTGCGGTGGGCCATTGTAGTTGGAGTCGAACCGCTTGTAGCAGCGATGAGCGAGGTGGCCTTCTTTGCCACAGATCTGGCAGAAGACACCAGCCTGGAAGTTGTGGCCATGGCCGCTATACCTCCACTGCCATTGCCCCCACGGCCGCGGCCTCCAGTGCCACGACCGAAGCCCCCACGACCACCACCACGGCCACGAGAGTTGTTGTTGGAGGAGGAGCCAATGTTGTGGCCACCCTTGGTGGCGGTGTTGGCGGAGTGAGTGCCACTCGGTTCAGGCCCTTGCGCTGCTCGTGGGCAATCAGTTGCACGTAGAGCTCAGGCACGGTGATAGGCTCCACCCGTGCAGTGATTGCTTCTCAAAGTCCACATCGAGGCCAATGAGGATGTAGGTGACGAGATCGTCATCCTCTAGTTTCTTGCCCGCTGCGGCCATGTCATCGGCCAGCCCCTTCATCTTGACGAAGTATTCGGCCACGGAGGATGCCCCTTTGGAGGCTGTAGCAAGGGCCATGCGGGTGGAGATAATGCGGGCGCAGGACTTAAAGGCGTGGTGCGCCTGGATCGCTGCCCATAGCTCGGAGGCGGTGGCGGCCGAGGAAACTTGCGCGAAGACCTCCTTGGACAGCGACGAGAAAAGGTAGCTGAGGACCTGTTGGTCCTGGGTGACCTACTTTTCATAAGCAAGATTCGGCACTGGATCGCCCTTCTTGCCGGTGGCTGGATCGACAGCGCCATCGAGGTACGCTGCTAGGGGCACCGCGTCGGGTCTGATGTACCCGCCAACTGAGCACCTTTGATGGTGGATGAGACCTGGGTGAACCACATGTTGTAGTTGCCGTGGGTCAGCTTCTCAGAGACCGGTGGAAGGAAGCCGAAGGAGAAGGCTGAGGGGCCGGCGGCGGCGGAGCTCTGAGCGGCCATTTGGATCTAATCCGTGAGGAGAAAAAAAGCTCGATACCATATAAAGATTTGAGGGAACGAGATAACCCCTCCAAGGCTCTCGGTTACATGTTAAATAGGCGAAGGAACAGCCCCTGCGGTGGCTTACAAGATTGGTTTGGATTACAACAAACTGTCCACAAAACCCTCAATAAACTCTAGTTACAAGCTTCATGTACAAGCAATGAACCCGACGTGCACCCGACGTACACCTGACGTGGACCCAACGTGCCACCGATGTACACCCGATGTGGACCTAGCCGCCTAACGTGCTGCCCGACGTGCATCCTTTAACGATCACATTCGAAATACCGAACCCAAATTGTGGTCCCCTTTACATAGCACTTACAAAATAGGACTCCCTAACCCTCTCGACAGCCAATGTGAAGATCTAATTGAGCGCTGGAGTAAAAGGAAGGTCGCCACAATTACATCTCCTCTTTAATCTCGCTGATAAGAGCATCGCTGCCAGCAGCCAGGGGCAAAGCTGCACTTAGGGGGTGCATTTGCACAAAAAAAGATATAAAATAGTAGATTTGGTTAATTTTCGCCGTATATGCACCCTATAATACTTGTCTATGCACTCATAAGGTAGATGCACCTCCGTTATTTTGCTCTAGCTTCGTCATGACCTAGGAGGGAGTCGTCGCCGCCTGAACGATATAGGCAACGGGTACGACTACTAGATTAAATCCACCAATCTAACTATATGTCAGCACCTGCATCACGCAAGCGCAGGTCCTTGCACCTAAAAGCCTAATTGCTTCCTCCTCTACTAATTAAGGTAATATCCCGGATAACTAACCTAAGTAGGTATCCTAATTAGAACTAGCGATCCTATTAAACTTCTTACCCTAACTTATTCACACACATCAGACTCCAAACGTAATGGGCTACCTCCTTGATCCTTTGTCATCATGATTTATATCCTAGTATAAATTATGAACTTACCTAATTTTTTAACAGGCAAGGAGCAAGTGGTCGACTTGTATCTAGCTTAATATAATATCATGTTCTATACTGCACATATATTTTAGTTGCATTTTGTTCTCTACAAAACATCGCTCATGTTTAACTGTAACTTGACTCTTCCTTGCGTTTTCGTTTGTGTGACATTTGCAATATGTGGCTCACTCAGTTCGATTTAAGAAAAATTAGCATGTCGTAGTAGCATCTGTTCATTTCTTTTAGAAATAACTTCAATTTGTGGCTCAACTTTTATGAGCAGCATGCCAGCATGTGTGAGCAAAAGTGCTGGACCATAGCTAGCTGTAAATGTAATAAGAAATCACCCACCCACTGTTCTACGCGCACCATTATATATATCGCCTCAAGCCTCCCCGGTAGCTTTTAAGCCCTCTTGTATCTCTTGCGATGTAGTCTTTCTCCAACGTCCATGAATCTGTGATGCTGCCGAGCAGCTGTACAGTAAGAATGAGTGGTATCAGGAGAAGAGCAATTCGCTCCACGTCACAGCGTTGATGTTTGTGGCACAACTCGGCCCAAACCTAACAGGTTCTATCTCTTCAATGAGCGCCATTTGTGTATCGTTGTATCTTCAGTGCTCGTTGATGATGGCAACGTCACCCGTACTGGCTTGCCAGCGTTAAAGTTTGGGAGCTCGACTCTTGCACGACAGATAAGAGCGCAGCGTGAGGGCAAAGGAAACGCGGAGCGAGCTTGGGAGATCTCCGGGTATTGCTGCGGCGGCGAGGGGACTAGCGACGGCAGCGCAGCTCGAGCTCCGGCGCTACCCACGCTACATTGTGGCCTCGAGCTCCGGGAGCCCACGACAGCCGCGCGGCGCGAGCTGCGTCCCCTCGAGCTCATCGGCCGTGAGGAGCACCCACGACTGTGGACGCACGAGAAGCCGCGAGAAGTAATTAACCTGAGCCGCTGAAAGTTCTAACCACAGGATTTGTGATCTCGTAGCTGGAAGTTGTTAATCATCTGTTGCTAAGGAAAAAACAATGCATTTTCTAGACCAGAGACAGTGCAGGACAAAGATTTGGACCACGCTTCCTTTAACAGACCGTGAAGACAAGTGATTTATCACAGTACATTTTTATTATCAGAACAATCCGAGAAGTGTTATGAACGGGACAATTATTGACGTGTGACACGACAGAAGGCCACAGGCCAGTCGATTTTTAGTGATTATTATCCTACTAATTACATTCACATTTACATATAACTATGAATGCACGCAATTACATATTACGTCCCCTCATGCCTTTCCATCTCAGCACAGCACCACAATGGAAAATATTAATTTGAGAAAGCAGTGGACCAATTATAAACAGCAAATCATCGCCCTCTGTTCAATGAGTGGTTTGGACCAATTTTCTTTTAGGGGCTGTGAACGATTAGTGGTTTTGGGTCAGTATCAATGAGGCAATATATTTTCATTATTAAGACAAATCAGCTCCTTGGAAATCTTACTCCCTCCTATAAGTTATTCTGTTTTTCTTTTCAAATATGTAGCTGCAGATACATAGAAAAATTATATATCAATTAAAATGTGGATTACAAACAAGCAATTTAATTGATAACATTGTACATTACATATATATTGGTCAGAAAAGATCACATCACACACTGTAAAAGAACCCCACATGCCAGTTGGTTACTATCACATTTTTCACATTTGTTTTCACCACGGATGAACACAACCTTATTACTCACGAGCAACAAAACTATCAAAGTTTTATTACTCATCAGCATAAAATTATAGAAGTTTGTGAAATTTAAATTGTTCTTACCCAGAAACTAATATAACAACCACCATCCTAACTAAATGCCCGGGGTTTTAGATGGTACAGCAACACCGAAACAACTATTCAGAGAACATTATTCACCCGATTTAATTGGGCGGGCTTATTGCTTCTAATATTAATATTAGTACACGAATTATGACAACCACATACTTATACTGCAATAGTTCACAGTAGTCATCTACGCGAGTAATAACGTGCCAAGTAGACTGCTGACCACATTGAAATTAATTAAGGTGCTTGTTGTGAAAGCTAGAACCCAGAATCATATAAGCTAAGACGAACATATTATTGAATGCTTGCAGCACCGCTCACTAAAAGTCAATTGCACAGTTTTAGTATTTACCAGCTTAAGTATTTCCTATGAGCCAACTGATTACGATTTTAGAATGAATTAAGGGGTCATTAAAGAAACTTTTTCCTCAAAAGACTACGAAAAATATTCATTCAACCATTCAGCCATGGCACCTTCTTGATCCTTGATCATCATGATTTATGTCCTAGAATTGATTATGAACCTGCCTAATTTTCTCACATCAACGTCAAGGAGCAAGTCTTTGACTTCTCTCTAGCTTAATACAATATATCATGTACTATACTGTGCATCATTTTGTTATCAACAAACATGGCTCATTTTTATATGTAAATTGACTCATGCCTTGTGTTTACCGTTGTGTGGCATGTGCAAATGCTCCTTGTGCCTCACTCAGTTCGGTTTAAGAAAAAAAAATGTCATGTCGTAGCATCTATACATTCCTTTTGGAAGTCACTCTTTTCAGTTTGTGGCTCAACTTTTAAGGGCAGCATGTGTGAGCAAATTGTAATGGACCATAGTTGTAAATGTAATAAGAAATCACCCACCCACTATTCTGCGTGCACCGTTATATATATCGCTTCAGGCCTCCCTTGCGATTGAGTCTTTCTCCAACATCCATATGAATCTGCCATGCTGCAGAGAAGCTATATAGTAAGAATGAGTGGTATCGGGAGAAGAGCAATTCGTGCGTCGTTGATGTTTGTGGCACAACTCTGCCCACTTGCCCAGCTCTAACGGGTTCTATCTGTTCTCATCTTTGTTGCCATTTCGAAGCTGTCTTTACGACTGTATGATGCTTTCCCAACATGTGCTACCTGCTTGCTCAACAGCCTTAAGACAGTACTGCTGAAAGTTCTAACCGCAGAATTTGTGATGCTGAAAGAAACAGTGCATTTTCTAGACCAGAGACAGTGCAGGATAAGGATGGCAACGAGGCAGGTCCAGGCCCGAGACCCGACGGGGACGGGAGCGTGTCTGTTTTCGCCCCCGCGGGTCTCGGGTTCGGGGATCCGAATCGGGTCGGGGGCGGGTGCGGGTTTTCTTTTTCCCCCACGGGTCCCCGAATCCCAGCCTCAGCCCACCGAACCGAGCCTCTCTCTCTCTCTTTTTCTCGCTTCAATCTTCTAGGCTCACAGTTTGGTGTCCCTTCACACTAGATCTGCTCTTATATATTAAAACTTCAAATTTGGTAACATGGACATTGTTATCTCCAAGCTACAAGTTCTTGGTCCTCCGTTGCAAAGGGAAGACCAATGCGTTTTTTAGACCACACACGGTGAAACCGTGAAAGTCTCAAACATAGTTTGTTTCTTAAGTCTAGTATCCATTTAATAACTTTGTCAATCCAAGTCGTTGGACAGTAAAGATGCCAGTGTTGAAGACGAGGACGAAGACTGACGCTAGCTTCAAAGAGGGTCGCGAGGCCCTGTGGCATCTGCTCGGCCATAGTCGGTCCATGTTGCTCAAGTCAAGACACCTCTCTGCACCTAAGCGCATCGGCCGTGGATGGGCTCCTGATGGCTCATGCAATTGAATCCAAGTTCTGGGCTCAGGTAATTATTCTATCTCCAGTCCATGAAAGTTTCCAAAAAAGATGGCTATTGGGCTAGGAAAAAATTTTCGGCCCACACCAGGCTTGTGTTCATTTTTCACAAGGACTGGCACGAAGACAACCCTACTTGCGCCGCCAAAGCCATCGACACAGGCGAAGAAAACCTTCGGTGAGGTAGTTTGCGAGGGGAAGACCATGGCGGCTCAAGGTTCAAGCATCACCAATGGGATGCCTCTTCTGAACTCCCATGGACGGAGGCAGTGGTGGAGCCGGGGGCTCTAGCCCCCTACCGCCGGTGAACCAATAGAACCCCTATGAATTTTGCAGCATTTCTTAAAGGTAGGAGGGGTTGAAAACGTGATCTGGAGGTATTTTTAAATGGTAGGAGGGGCTAAAAACATGATCTGGAGGTTGAAGATAATAGTTGCGTCTTAAGCTCAACTTAGGCTCAGATTAAGTAATTGGTCTAACTCTGTGTTTAGTACACCCCCTAAATATTTTTTTGGCTCTATCACTGCGAACTCCGTTGGTGCATGTGGTAGAGGAAGATCGCTTTTACCCTGGTTTCAACCCAGGGCTTGGCCGAAGGAGTGGGGGCCAGGGATGTGGCTATAGAGGGCGTGGTGGGTACAACTACAACAAAGGAGGCTACCATGGCTTCCATGTCTGAAGCGGATGGCATCAAGGTGGAGGCTGTGGTCGTGGCAATTGGTCGGACAGCACCGGCTGGTTTCATTAGCGGCATTCTTTGATGCTAGGGAACCAGATGGGGCAGCGTGCAGCCCCATTTGGACCACCAGTTTCAGCAGCGACCCCAGCTTGAGGACTGCACTCGGCAACCTCGGTGGAAAACCAGCACGTTGGGGCGTCGGCAGGGGGCTGCAAACATTGGCCCTGGTACAGTTCCCAATCCGGCAACAGTCCTGGGGGAGAGAGGCTCATGCGCGCCAGTTTCTTCCTAAGCCTAGTTGATACTGTAGCTCATCAGACAAAGGCTACAACGACGACTACAGCGCCAGTTTCTTCCTAAGCCCAATCATTAGCAACTGTCCCATAGAGTTTAGTCCCAAAAGTGCAAGGTGAAGTGCCAGAGTCATCTCTCCGGGGAGCTCCCAAGAGCAAGGGTAAATGTTTTTGTTACCGTTGCCATACTAAAGGTCACATTATGTCCGCTGCACTGTTCCTCTCAGCTGTGACATTTGTTATGGCGATCATTACAAAGATTTGCCCAAATTTAAAGCACATGCTCAACTCCAATCGAGATCCACTCCAATTTGTCCACTCAAGATGGACCACCAGTTGTTGATCCTACTCTATATCGTAGTCTCCCCGGCGCCTTGCAATATTTGGCTCTCACTCGCCCAGATATCGCTCATGTCGTTCAGCAAGTTTTCTTACATAGGCATGATCCTTGAGATTCTCACTTTGGTCTCATCAAACGGATTCTACAATATATCAAATGTACCCGACATATGGCCTTTTCCTCTCTCCCACGGCAGATCACATGACTTGGTAGCCTACTCGGATGCCGATTGGGCCGGCTGTCTAGATATTCAGCACTCTACCTCCAGCTATTGTGTATTTCTTGGTGAGAATCTCATATCATGGTCTTGTTTCCAACATCGTGGCCGTGGCTTTTTGGATTCAACAATTATTGGGAGAACTTTATGGCCCCTTAACGCGTATTGTGACAACATCAGTGCCTTGTGTTTGTCATCTAATCTCGTTCCTCACCAAAGGACCAAGCTTGTGGAGATTGATCTTTATTTTGTTCGGGAGTGTGTGGCCCTTGGCGCCATCTGGGTGCTTCATGTTTCTACATCCCTTCAGTATGCCAATATATTCACAAAGGGGCTTGTGAAATAACGAGCGATGCATGCGTAAGTGAAATGGTCAAGCCATATGTGTGTGTGTGAATCAATGATCCGTGTGAAATGATCATCCATGTCACCTATGTATTATTGTACTGACAAATGAAAACTGTAGAGTATTACTCCTATATCTTGTCTTCTTACACTTATAACTAGATACGATTCAAATTCAATAGGGAAAACTGTTCTCGTTCACTCATCAAAGATGAAAATACTACTCATTGTGTGGTGCAATTTCAACTTTAGAATAGGTTCTACAACTTTCAGTCATACTGCTCAGAGGCGAACTTGTCCTTGAATTAATTTTGAAATTATCTAATTTTCGAGCATCAAGGTCCAGCAGGAGAACAAGTGATCGGCATGCCTTTAACTTGTACAATATCATATACTAGACCGCAAATATTTTAGTTGCATTTTGTTGTCTACAAACATCCCTCATGTTTACCCTGTAAACTGATTCTGCCTTGTGTTATCCAGTATATTGTATGGCATGTGCAATAAATATACATTTCGTTCACTCTGTTTGGCTTCAGAAAATGACAAGCCCTAGTAGTATATGTTCATTTCTTCCCAAAGGTCACTCTTAAATTTGTGGCTCAACTTCTAACAGCACCATGTGTGAGTATAAGTGCTGGTCCAGGCAGGCAGTAGCTGTAAATGTAATAAGAAATCACCCACCCGCTATTCAGTGTGCACTATATATAATCGCCTCAAGCCTCCCAGGTAGCTTATTAAGCCCTTGTGTCTGTGTAACTATGTATGCTTATCCAACATCCATAGGATTTTGCGATTCGGCATAGCAGCTATACTATGCGAATGAGTGGTATTGGGAGAAGAGCATTTCGCTGAAAAGGACAATGCAGGATCTTTGTGCCACAACTCTGTCCTGTCATCTCGACTCATCGTAGCCATCACCGGACTGTGACTGTGCAGTGCGGTGACATTGTTGTAGCTTCAGTGCTCCTTGACAATGGCAATGTCTCCAGTGCTGGCGTCAATGATTTTGCATGGTGAAATAAATACAATTCACGTCAAAATGCTCGGAGGCTTACACAATGCAAGACTCGATTTATGATACCTGTAAAGGAGAGAGCCAATTAAAAAAAATTCTGCTCTCTACATGTCACTTCCTCGCTCACCCCACTCGTGAAGCTCGTCTGGGTTTGTTTTGTTTACTCATTTGGGTTCGTTTTGTTTACGTACTCGTCTGTGTTCACTAGTAGAGAACAGACCTTTCGTCCAACATTTGAACTGGGCTTTAGTCCCATCTTTTTTTTTTTCTGGTTCTAGCCATCAATCGGGACTAAAGGTCTCTGGCCAACGGATACTGGCACGCTTTGCTGTGTCAGAGGACCTTTAGTCCCGGTTTGTGGCTATAACTGAGACTAAAGGTTACTGTCCATTCCTGGTTGGAGACACTGCCTGGGACAAAAAAAACGAGCATGTAGTCTCGGTTAGTAATCCCAACCGGGACTAAAACCGCTCGTATATAATCTTCAAACGCCCTTTCTTCCTCCTCTGTCCCGGCATAGCTCTGTTCTTCCACTTGCTTGTGTGTTCTTGCATCGTTCTTCGGCCGTCACACGATTTCTTGCGGTCTTCATCGATTTTTTGGTTTCGAAGGTAATTAACTTCATTTTCACACCTCCATCACTACAATATGTCATTGCATTGTCTAGAAATAGCCAAGGATGTAACATATTGTCTTTTGTGGTGCATTTCTTGATTTGTGGCCATTTAAGTTTATATTCTCTTGATAGTTTGTATTTTTGGATGAAGAAAGCTTATAGCTATTGCTTTTAACTAGAATGCATATTTTATTAGTTTGCATATATAGCTTATTTAATAGTTATGAGAAATAGAGGAATTTAGTGGTTTTTGAAAATATCCTTGTTTAGAAACTGAGAAAAAATCCCAACAATGTTTTTAAAAAGAATTTATGGGTTGATATTGTTTTGTTTGTGATTGTGCATGACAACTGCCATTGGGGCCTCAATCGGCGTATACCTTGGCAACCCAAGGATGGTGGCAGACTTCAATCGCACCTACAAGACAATCTTTGACGCACATGAGGTGAACTTGTATACTACTGATATGCTAGGCCACATAATACTTATCAAGGTCCCCATGCAAGCTATCCCTGATGAGCATCCGTATTTCATGAATCGCGCCGCGATACAGGAAGCAGTGGTGTAGCAGTGTCAAGTCTTTGTCCCGCTAAATAATATCTCACATTATCTTTGGGATTACCTGGTGCTAGCCTCATCTATGACTGATGCACTTGCCATCACGGGTGTATCATATCTCGAAGTTGGTGGTCATGAGCTTGTTATCCGTCCATGGACATCTGATTATAGTGCCACTACAGTTGGCTTGGATCCCATCTTACCCACCTCCATGGTACAAGCAGCAGAACCATCATCACCGCCACGATATTTTGAACCACTCAAGCTTGTCATTTATGGAATGCCACCACATCTTTTTATGCAACCTTTCGTAGTACCTAGAATATTCGCGAACATATGTCATGCTCGTGACGTCCAGTACCTAATTTCGATTATTGTAGATTCACTACCACCGCGTGATCAATAGGCGGCCCGTCGTCCCGTGACTGGTAGGTACACTTACAACAGAACCATGTTGCGTGTATGTTACAATGTTCCTTCTAACAATTGTAACTCTTACTATAGCCCTACCTCTGTATCAAATCCAATACACACTGTACCCACGCATGGATCACGGAGGTGCGGGGACTTCTGGACATGGAGGTGCACAAGGACCAGGTCATCGGCAAGCAGGCACAGGTACAAGTAGTACATACATCTCCATTACCTACATACGTGGGGTTTACATATATAAAAAAACCTGAATTACGGGATGCACAGGTTACTTAATTGAAGGACCCTGCGATTCTTCATCAGAAGAAGGTTCTCCTGCACATGAGCCTGAAACTAGTTCCACAGAAGTTTCGGACACACCACCTTCATCAGAAGATGGTTCGCTGCTTCTGACCCGGGAGTTGGATCATAGGACATACCGCAGACACCACAGGGTGACCTCGAAGGTTCGACCCAACCACTTTCGCGAGAATGGTACATTTAGTTCAAATACAATTATTATTTATACAACTGGCCGGTAAATTATACATAGAAATTATACCTATAACACAACTCATTTGTAGGTACAAAGAATATTAAATCCAAGGATACTGAATCCAAGGATGATGAGGCAAATAAAGCATGAACCACTCAAGAAAGCGGTGCTTGATGCATGTGATCCTCCGTTCAGTTTGTCGTGAAAACTTATTGTTCTGAATTATGGTTGTCAAATTTGTGAACTTGGTGTGTATTTGAAATTGTTGTTGTTACCTTGTATTTGTGAACTCATGAATTTCGGTGAACAATTTGTAAACTCATTTGTGAACTTGCGGTGTTCTGAGTTATGGTTCTGAACTCATTTGTTGTGGTGTATTGCCTGGGCGGGAAACAAAACTGCTGCTAGGCAGAGGCTTCATAGGGCGCAAAAATTGCCTTTAGTCCCGGTTCCAACTATGAACCGGGACTAAATCCAATCATGAGCTGGGACTAATATCACACGCGTATATATTGCATCGTCACCCTCTCAATCTTTTTGGTTCGTTTCATTTCAATCGTCGCCCACCGCCGCGCGTCTCTGTGACATCACGCTCGCGCTCGCACGTCCACGCCTCCGGCCACAACCTCGCTGCCGTCTCCGACCTCTGTGTCGTGTCCGCACCAGCCCGCGCCCGGACATGGGCCCCTCCGCTCCCTTCTCCGATCCAATTCCACCGGCTTCTTCTCGGACCCCGCCGTATCCGACCCCGAACGCCGCTCCCATCTCCGACCCACCGGCCGCCGCTCCCGTGTCCGATCCACCAGCCGCCGCTCCCGTGTCCGATCCACCAGCCGCCGCTCCCGTCTCTGACCCCGGCTGCAACGTTCCCCGCTGCGCCATTAATTCTTTACATTTTTCCTACGGCCTTGCTGATCATGTCTTGGAGATCTTCAATTTGCCTTAGTGGATTCGCATGAGTACAACAAGAAAATATATATTTTGACATGAAGTTTTTGGGCAAGTTTGTTTAGGGTTACGATATATTGTTTAGGGTTAGAGATATGTTTTTTAGGGTTCCAGATATATTATTGGCCAACTTATATGAATTTTGAGGTATATATACGAATTTTGATATATGTGGTATATATGTATGAATTAGAGATGGCTGGACGTTGTCTCCCTAAACCAGAAAGGATTGGCCATAGCGGCCATGTAAATGCTTTTGGATTCGATCTAGAGGTTGTGCAAGCAAATTGGCCCTATCCAACCATTGTAAGCAATTCAATAAGTTTGTGTAATTATATTGTCCAATATGTGTATATGTTTATAATGTAAAGATTAACACCTATTAATTGTAGGTGATTGATCTAATTATTTAGCTGAAAGAAACACTGTCCAAATTCGATGTTCGGACAGTTAATGTCGAAACATTTCAAGTAAATAATGGCCAATTAACACAATGTTGGATTGACTTTTCCATCACCGCCAGGCATGGTAGAGGAGTTGTACAAATCTCTGAGGTCGGTCGAATGGCACCCCAGCCGAACGTTGCATAAAAATATGCTACCATGGCATGTGTGACTAAACTTGCTAACATTAGGTACACCCTTCCTACACTATGCTCGTTGCTCATACAATGTATGAATGCAAACATGAGTCATGAACCAAAGGGATTTTGTGCAAGGATCGCCGCAGCCAATCGAAATGATGTGGTAAGTCAAATTTAAACTCATACCTAGCTCATATATAGTATAGACGTTTAATGATGTAAATCATGGGTGTCGTAGCATACATTTTTTCGGCAGCAATTACAGGTTCGGGAGTATGAATTAACATACGCAGGGTGCAGTTTTGAAGCCATCCTAAACCAGACAATGTATGAATGGGACTACGCTCATGCAAGGCCATGTCAGTAGATTTTGTGCTCATAGTTGCGAAGCAAGGGAGAGTGCACTGCTCAATGTTTTACTCTACATCGATGAAAAATGCCTATACCACATCGACGACCTACACTTCACTCAGTTGCTTGTGGCACATAATGAACGTTTCAGAAATGTATAGGTAGTAGTTGTATCTCGTCTCGTTTATTTGAGAACACTTGAACATGTTGTGTAATAACTTTTAAATCGTTATATGGTCCCATGTATGTCACGGTTTACTTGAACATGCTTTAAATTGTGTGTATAAGTTTCATAATTTAATTTTGTTACTAGGTAGCGTGCCCGTGCATTGCTACGGGACAACTAAATTTTTTATAAAAACACATAGTTCTCATGATAAGATAAAGATATTATAAAATTATATACTAAAGTTAAAGTGACATTTAAAAAAAAACAAAGTTCATGTAAGATTCAATGAGATTACGACGTCATAGGCTCACCAGCTCTACGCTAGAGTCTTGCCCGTGCATTACATCAAAATATCATAATAAATTCAAATTTAAACATGTTATACTATTATTAGCAAAGTATGACCCACTTTTTTGGTGGTTGTACTATTAGAATTAAAATTACGCAATGTAACTATGAAGGAGTCCTCGTAGCATAAATCACAAACCACTAAGAGAATGGTAACCAACCTAAACAAACCAAAGCTGCAAAAAAAAGCCGAGGGATGAGGGGTCTTAGACTCAAGACCTAATACGAAAAAAATTATCCGTCAATATATTGTCCAAGAAACTACCAAGTGGCAAAAAATATGCTTAAGATGCAAGTCATCGACGATGGAGCTGGAGGGCAACACACAAGACAATTCGCAACCCCAAGCTTAGAATTCATTCTCAAACTACGCAAGAGAAATACATGTCATTTCATTAAGGAGATAGAAATACATTGGAAAGAGGCGGTTCCCTGAATAATCTTGACATGTCATACAATTATCTTGAAATACAATTCCAACATAGATATCCCTACCAGCTCATTAGCAGAGCCAGTGCATCAACAAAGTTATTAACTCTGCAAAATCTTCTACAAAACAATTAATGCAGCTTATTAGACATTGAAGGGATGGGATAAGGGCAGAATGTTCTCGAATTCCAAAACATGATCCACCACCTATTCATTCACTGATCTATTTGTTAAATTTATGAACTTATGAACAGCTAGGAACTGAACTTCCATACATAAAACTCGATCAGATTGATCCACTACAAAAAAAAAATCAGTGTGTTAGTTTTAACAGATAGCAATTCTAACTAAGTCAGAGCTCAACCAAATTGAAATATCCACCATTTCATCCCCTTCCCTTTGCTTGAGGCCTAGCTATACGTACTATGGATGCTCCAATTCAAACTTAACTTCACATTTAGCGCTTAACAATGATTGAGAACAATTTGTTATCATTTAAAAGAATAAGATCAATCATCTAAAACAAAAGGGAGAATTATGTTCTTCTCATGACTGAAAAAGGTGCTTCCAAGCAAAATACGAAGACCCAGAATTAGATGGCTATGTAAAAATGGAGGTTAATTCAGCTACTCACGGTCATGCTCACTCAGGTATAGCAAGCATACTGTCATCACCACAGCTGCACTCATACCTTCCCCATGTATTCCTTATTTGAGCCAGCATTGCCTTTGGCTCATGCCTTGTCGGCCCTGCACATATGCATTGTCTACATGATCTTGCAGCTCAAGATACAGTCATACACAAACATGCCAATATACTAATTGTAATAGAAAAAATATCCCTTCTTCTAATCAATGGGTTACCATCATGTGTAGTTTCTGAATTTAGCCATACACAACATCACTGCTGTCATTTCCCTCAATCACAAAGACCAATCACAAAGACCATTTAATTTTTATCAGTCATTTTTCCACTGTGTGCAGTCATATGAGTGTGTTACCTTTTGGTATGTGCATTGGATGAGGTACTTGATTACTACTCCTTGGTCTTCCCAGTTCCTAGTGAGATACTTGAGTATCTGTAGGGTGTTGGTGTCCATGCTGGGCTGCAGCAGCTCACCACGCACCACCAAAGAGATGACCCTGCGCCCTGCTCCGTGATCATCTTCCTGTAGCAGTAACAGTTCTGCGAATTCAAACAGCGTCAGGAGCGGTTTCTATTATTTTTTCACAAGCAAAATTTTGGCATGAAAAGTGAAAACTTCATTCCATCGTTATTGACCTCGGTGGTCTTGTAGTAATGGAGATCACTGTAGTAAAATAAACTCAACACCTTTGTCTCCTTTGCTGCTTCGGCTCGCCGGGGCACTAGGGCAGGGAGGATGACGATGAGCTCCCACTGGGCTTGCCTCCCATCCTCCTGCTGCTTCTACTACGACATCTCCGCAGGCCACGTGCTGCAGCGGCGCCCCTGGGGACCGCGGTTTGGCCGGCGAGGGGCTTGCTCGCGCCGGCCGCGTGATGCAGCGGCGGCGGCCAGCCACGGCAGTGGTGCCGCGGCGGACGGGGCCGGCACAGCCTCGCGGACGGCGGTGGAGGCACATCCGGGCGCACATGCGCTCGCCGTATGCCTGAGCGCGTCTGGCTCCAGTTCTTGGGGCCGGCACAGTCTTCGCGTCCGGCCAGTCCAGTGAGGACAACTCCTTCCGGTAGCTCGCGCATGGAAGTCCGGCTCCAGTCTTCTTCCCCGCATTGAAGCTGTAGCTCGCGCCCGCATCGACGGCGCCCGTGCGTGGGGCGGACATTGCTCGCATCCGCGGCGCTGCGGAGCTCACGCCCGCACGTGGCCGACGGCGGAACCCGCCCACTCGCGAGCGCGGCGCGGCGGAGCTCACGCCCGAGCGTGGCCGGCGTCCTCGCGACCGCTCGTGACCCCGGCACGGCAGAGCTCGTGCCCGCGCGTGGCCGGCGGCGGACCTCACCAGCTCACGACCCCGGCGCAGCCGAGCTCGCACCGGCGCGTGGCCGGCAACCTCATGCCCGCTCGCGACCGGGGCACCGCGCCGCCGCTGGGTGGCCACGCCACGACGACAATGGGCCACACCGGGGGAACTTTGCCTGGGAGTGGGGGGCCGCGTGGAGGCGCCGCCGTCTGCCTGCCGGGCTCGAGTGAAGGGGCCGCCCTAGCACGGAAGTCGCGATGAGGATGGAGGAAGTCGCGTGATTTTTGGCGTTATTTTTCGCACGATAGAGGAAGTCGTGTGGGCGCACCGCGTGGGCGGCAGGACGGTATCGCAGGTGGGGGTGGGCAGGACCAAACAAAAGTCGCACCAAATTCTATTATTCTCTTTGGTCTTATTAGTTGTAGAGATTTGTGCTTTGAAACTGTACTTTTGACACACGTACATATTCATATATTAGCAGCGTAGAACGTATTCAAAAAACTAATTTCGAACACCAACATCACAAGAACAGAAAAGAACCAAAATATAAAGAAAAAAAAGAAACACTTTAGTCCCGGTCTGAAATACAAACCGGGACTAAAGGCGGATTAGTCCTGGTTGGGGTTACGGCTCCGGACTAAAGGTCCTTCTTTAGTCCCGGTTGATGAACCGGGACTAAAGGCTCCACCTTTAGTCCTGCATCCGCCGTCCCGATTGGGAAACCAGGAGCAAAGGGGTTTCCCAACCGGGACAAATTAAAATCCCTGCTCTGTACTAGCGGTTCAAGCCCTGACACACAGAGTTTAATTGGTATAATGTGAAATATGTTCGATCCTCTATGGTCATGGTTGGGTTTACCTGCACACTACATCTGCTCTTATATTAAAATCCTAGCTACAAGTTCTTGGTCGTCTTGTGCTAGAGAAAACAAATGCATTTTCCACCACAGGCGGTAAAGTGAAAGACAAACATAAAGGTTTTTTTAAAATTAAGTCCAATACCATTTAATCACTTTGTTCAGCCAACTCACGGGACACTAGAACAGCAACATATGTAGGTAAATGGTAGGTCTATTGTTACAATTTAGGCCAATTCCTACTATAATGTATGGTCCATTCTTACAAAATTTAGGCCAATTACTACTAATGTGTAATGTATGGGCTGCTAGATTACATGTCCCAGGGCAATGAGAAAAATCCGTTCTGTCGTTGTTTCCACAATACCTAACTAATAATGTATGTGTGATCATCAAGATTTATGTCCTTGAATTAATTTTGAAATTATCAAATTTTCGAGCATCAAGGTCAAGGAGCTAAGTGTTCGACTTGCCCCTAACTTATACAATATCATATATTAGACCGCACATATTCTAGTTGCATTGTGTTTCCTACAAACATAGCCCATGTTTTCCTGTAAATTGGCTTCCGCTGCATGGCATATATGTGCAATGTGCTATCTGCGGTTCATTCAGTTCAGTGTGGTCTATAAATGTGTGGCCACGTTGCAGACGAAAAGTGGTCGCCATAATTTTGCTGGTGTATCAACAGTACAACAAGCGGAAAACACTCAGATCCAAAGGGCTTGATGCAAATCAAGTAGAATCTGTTGATTTCTTTTTGACGTCCCTCTTTTAAATTTGTGGTGCTCAACTTTAAAGGTCGGCATGTGTGAGAAAAAGAAAGTGCTGGTCCACGTACGTAGCTGTGAACGTGGACGGTAAGAACTCACCCACTCACTATTATATGCGCACACAGCTATATATATATTTATATGGCCTCAAGCCTCCCAGACATAGTGTATTAAGCCCCCTTTTCTCTCTAGCTATGTATTCTTCTACAACATCTATACGAATTAGCAGTGCTACAGAGCAGCTTTATAATGGGAATGAGTGGAATCTGGAGAAGAGCATTTCGCTGAACAGGATTGCGTAGGATGTTTCTGGCACAACTCTGTCCTGCTCAGGCAGCTGCTCAAGATTACTGTCAAGCTTCTGTCCTCCACGCAATAGCAGTGTCACCTTGTCTGCCTTCGCCTTACCTTGCGAGCCTTCGCCTTCGTTTTATTAGTCATAAGAAGTAGTGCTGAAATTTATTAGTTCAAGAACTAGTACTGTTAAAAGTTATATTAGAATTTGTTGTTAGGGAAAAAACAATGAATTTTCTAGGCGACACAGACAGCGAAAGAAAAACATTTTGACTACACTTCCGTTGACACACGGTGAAGGATAGGTGATTTTGGGTTGTATCACTGACACAATATGTTTTTAATAACAAGATGAACCAGCTCCTGAAAAGTGTTATGAACAGGACAATTTAATGATGACATGTGACATGACAGAAGCCCACAGACCAGTTTCTTGATTGTCCGTGACTGTCCTACTAATTGCAGTTCACATTTACATTCACGAATGTAGACACTTCCCGAAGTTTGACAAACCTAAACCAGCATTCGCCAGAATCACTGATATTCCTTCATGAGTGTACCATGATGCTCTCTGTTTCAAAAAATTTCAGAAATACGATTGTACACGTCCAAAAAATTTTCATTTAATTTTAGGAGAAAGTGTTCAACTCACCTTTAATTTTAGTTGCATTTTGTTCTCTACCAACGACGCTCGTGTTTACACGTAAATCAACGACTCTGCCTTTGTTATCCGTTATATGGCATGTGCGGCTCACTCAGTTCAGTTTAAGAAAAAATTCAAGCCATTGTAGTGTCTCTTCATCCCTTTTTTAATTCAGTCTTTTCAATTTGACGACCAGCCTTTTATGGGCAGCATGTATAAGCAAAAGTGTTGGACCACGTTGCTGTAAATGTAATAAGACATCTCCAACCCACAATTCTGGACACACCGTTATATATGTAGCCTATTGCCTCCCAGGTAGCATATTAAGGCTTCTTGTCACTCTAGCTATGTATTCTTCCTGCAACATCCATTTGAATTTGTGATACTGCAGAGCAGCTTCACGTACAATGTGAATGAGTGGTGTCAGGAGAAAAGCATTACGTTGAAGAGGGCCGCGAAGGATGTTTGTGTCACAACTCTATCCAGCTATAGCAGCTCCATCTATTTCCATCGTTGTACCCATCTCGAAAGTATCCTTTTCTTCTGTACGCTGTGGCTAAACTAAACTTAGTGGTAACTGGTTATAACACCACACCCTTCGTGGATTGTTCAGCTTCAGTGATCTTCGACAATGGCAAGATAACCACTCACAAGTGTTCGCTTGTCATGTGTTAGCAAAACAAGTATCCAATACACATCGCAAGGAGAGGTGGCATGTAACTCCGGCGTGTGTAGCGGATTTGCTGGCTTTTGAGGCGTCGGCCGGCTGATTGAATGGAAGGCAACCAAGTCAAAAAAAAAAGTGTTCGCTTGTCAGCCTTGGCTTTAATTAACTACTAGGTAGCATGCCCGTGCGTTGCTACGAGGACAACAACTTTAGTACTAAAACACATGGATCGCACAATAAAATAACAATATTGCGAAATTAAATACCAATGTCAAAGTGATGTTTAATCTAAAAAACATTGTTTGTAAAATTAATAGTCATGGAGAGCCCGTAAGCTCACACTTCATTCTCTATCAATACATTACTCAACAATTCTTGTTTTTTTATGAATCGGCATAAGGAGAATCCCTTTGAGCCGGCTTATGAACATCAACATTGTCACATTAGGACCATCCTCTTTGTAGAGTATTTCTTTTTTTGTCTTTGTAGTGTAGCATAATGTCTGTCTCGGTGCGCTGTCTGTGAAAGAGATTTGTGGAATTAAGAAGATCCTCTGTTATTTTACCTCTTGGTTATCTGTCTGTCTGATGTGGCAACAAATCGATAGTAGAGCCTTACTTACTATGCATTTGGTCGTCCATAATGCGGCTTGTTGCTGGTCCTGTTTTCTATAGCAGGGAAATAAGAATGTTTATGTTTAAGTAAGTAGTTAGGCAGCACATGGTATTGAAACGGTGATGTACCTCTGCTGTGGTCTCCCTGTTCTTTAGCCCAGCGCCGGTGTCCTGTGCTGACTGGACAGATTGCCCTGCATAAGAAAAAAAATAGGCATCTACCTTCTACTAGTTCATAAGAAAACGTGCGTCTCACCAAGGAACAAAGCAGCACTTATAAAAGACCGCTCACTAAAGTTTGTCCAAGAATTAACAGAGGGCTAAATTAACCAAAGGGGGTGTCCAGCAGCAGGCATCTTGCCCTGATATCACAGCTCACATGCGTGTGCTTGGAAAGGAACAGCTAAATCGGCAATCTACTTTTAACAAAAAAGCACTGATGTAGGGACAATGGAACATGTTTGGGACCCCTGCAGATCAATGCTAAGTACTCTACAGAGCACCCTGAACAAGCATAATTAATGTTGGTCGCTGATAATGTGGCCAAGACAGGTACGGGGGTTTGATATGCTACAAGTTATGTATACATGTGTTGCAGCATGACTATTAGCAAAATTAAAATTGCCAAGACATCCAAGCTAAATAACTCATTAGTGCCCATTCAAGTGCAACACGAATCAAAAACATATGTGAGCCAAGACATCATGCAAATCATTAGAATAGAGGTTGCTACCATCACATGAAATCCAAGATGAACACTTCCTATGCAAGTTATCACAAATCGATAATAGACATGTGTCAATACATCATGCAAAGCTTTCAAATAGATGTTTCTGGTCACATGGAAGGTGACGATGCCAAGCTAATCGATCAATCACCAGGTTGATAATTAATATGATAGGGACAAAAGGAAGGGCTATGCCCTTTTCTATAAACCTACCAATTACTGATTTGGTCATGATAATATGATATAGACACATGAAAGAAGTTCAGTGAGAAAAAACATATCTCGCTCGGAGCAAACCCAGTAATGGCACAAAGCAAGAGTTGTCAGGATGTCACCACTCAGCACAACCACCATATAGCCTTTTATTCTGTGGAAGAAGACTGCTTCTGACCTGCATTCAAACAAGATATCTATAATGTTGATAGTCAGTAACCAGACTTGGTGGTGGCGTTCAATGTCCGCAGCTCCGCATCTACTCCTGACAAAAAAAAAAGTCCAAATCTGCTCTTGTCAAAACCAAAAAAAAAAAAAGTCTCCAAGTACCTTTTTTCCCCTTTCAGTGTTAAGTTCTCTACATATTGTTAAAATAATGTATCAAATTTTAAAAAAAAAAGGAATCGTTGATATTGTCCTAGCAGAGCACCAACTTGCACAGATTTTACACGAACACACCTGACCGCTGACCCATCATTCAAGAGAAAACAGAACAATGTGGTACAGTTAGCAATTTATAATTGATTTGTACTACTAATAAAACTAAAGAGGAGACAAAGTTTTGGTGCGACATTCGTTTTCGTTTTCAAAATCAAACTCACACAATAGAAATGATGAACAAAGCCAATCTCGACAAACATGCTATAGATTCCTGGCCATCCTATCAATGCAAACAAATTTTGAGGCTCGGTACTCGGTAGCAAGTATGACAAACAAAGCATGGTGGTAATATCAAATTCCTAACTGTTTGATTTGATTACTAACAAGTATAACAGCCACCAGCAGTAGCACAAACAGATCAATCCACAGAAGTAAGTGCTCAGAGTGCACATGCCTTGCAAAATAGCTTACGAATATACACTCACAATCTCAAATCCATTTCGAATTAGCCGGCGAACAGGTAGACAGATAGATAGACATATGGAGCAGGAGCATCGTTATCTTCAAAAAAAAACTAAATGGCCAACATATTCAGAAGTTTTTGGTTCCTTTCTTGGGGGCCCTGCCACCATCCAAGAAGGAGAGCCAACCAGCCATCAGAGGTTACCATCCATGGTGGAAGATCTCAGAGCACATGCCTTTGAACCACCGCATACCACGCCGCAGCGACGCCTTCAACTTGCCCTCCACCGAGTAGGCCTTGTAGCTCGCCACCCTTCACCGCCGCTTCATCTCCGGGTCACTGAGGCACCACATGCTGGCCCCACCCCCTCCACTTTTCCTGCCGGTGCCACCGCCACCACGCCTCCTCCACCCAGTCACCCCTCCTTCCACCCCGGCGGCGGAGGCAGTGCCAACATGTGGACGGGTAGTGGGGGAAGGTGCGGCAGAGGCGCCGTGATGTAGATCTCGATCCGCCAATCGCCGCCTGCGCCAGCGCTAGTCCCAGGGAAAGGTGTGCGCACAGGCAGCTGCCGTTGGTGGCAGCGGCGGAGCAGCCGTTGGGCTGGCCGCAGAGCGCGTCGACGCACGTCACCTCCTTGTTTGTCGCCGACCGCCGCGGGCTGTAGGGGCGGAGCAGCGTCGCGTCCGTCGCATTGGCGGTGGGGATGGTGGCGCACTGCATGCAATCGCAGGGCACCCAGAAGAGGTCTCTGCCAGTGTCCAGCGCCACCAGGAACGTCGCGTTCGGCATGCCCAGCTCCACCTCCGCGTAGTACAGCCTGCAATCAGTTGCAGACCGCGATCGGTCAGCTTTTAATTTGATCCACAAGGGAGGGAGATGCTAGGATGGGATTGGAGGAACGCACGATCCGGGCTGGTAGGATGGGATTGAAGGAGGTATCCCAACGTCGCCGGTGGCAGTGCATGGCCGTGAGGGCCCTAGGCAGTGGGGGAGAGAGAGGAAGGGGAAGGTTACGATGTGGTAGAAAAGAAAATGAGGGCATTCGCGAGGAGCTGGTGTGGGGGTTCGATCCTTGGCCGCCGAGCGCGGATCATGCGGAGGAGTGAGGGAGCGCAAACGACATGTATCGCGTGCGAGGTGGGTCACAAGGAGGCAGACAGAAAACCAAAACCTATGTCGCACCAAAACTTTGTCTCGTCTTTAGTTTTATTAGTTGTAGTACAATTGATCAAATTTTATATTAAAACTATCTTGTTCGCTTCAGACATAAAATAGTATTTTCTTCTTACAATAAATCAGCGTTAGTGAAAATTAGTGCTTTTTTAGACAACTAAACAGAGTAACCCCGAAACAATATCACTATTCCGAGAACATTATTCACCCGATTTAATTGGGCAGGCTTACTGCTTCTATATATTAATATTAGTACACGAATTATGACAACCACATACTTATGTTGCAATAGTTCACAGTAATAACATGCCAAGTAGACTGCTGACCACACTGATGACTCACCGTGCCCGATGAGGACTGTGCAGCTGACGTGTGGGTCAGAGTATCATTCTAACCGTCTACATGGTGATCATGGCCATGGCCCACGTGTGGCCTACGCATCAGCTGCAAAGTCCTCACCATACACGGTGGGGATGGGCCTCACCCAATTTTTTTCCAAATTAAGGTGCTTGTTGTGAAAGCTAGAACCCAAAATCATATAGCTAAGACAAACATATTATTATATGCTTGTAGCACCGCTCACTAAAAGTCTATTACACAGTTTTAGTATTTGCCAGCTTATGTATTTTCCTATGAGCCAACTGATTATGATTTTGGAATGAGTTAAGGGGTCATTAAAGAAACTTTTTCCTCAAAATACTACGCAAATATTCATTCAGCCATGGCACCTCCTTGATTCTTGATCATTATGATTTATGTCCTAGAATTGATTATGAACTTGCCTAATTTTCTGACATCAACGTCAAGGAGCAAGAATTTGACTTCTCTCTAGCTTAATACAATATTTATCATGTACTATACTGCACGCATATTTTTGTTGCATTTTGTTATCAACAAACATGGCTCATTTTTATCTGTAAATTGACTCATGCCTTGTGTTTACCGTTGTGTGGCATGTGCTAATGCTCCTTGTGCCTCACTCAGTTCGGTTTAAGAAAAAAAAAATGTCATGTTGTAGCATCTATTCTTGCTTTTGGAAATCACTCTTCAATTTGTGGCTCAACTTTTAAGGGCAGCATGTGTGAGCAAAAGTTCTGGACCATAGCTGTAAATGTAATAAGAAATCACCCACCCACTATTCTGCGTGCACCGTTATATATATTGCTTCAGGCCTCCCCGGTAGCTTATTAAGCCATCTTGTCTCTCTTGCGATGTAGTCTTCTCCAACATCCATATGAATCTGCGATGCCGAAGAGCAGCTATACAGTAAGAATGAGTGGTATCGGGAGAAGAGCAATTCACTCGACATGAAGGCGTGGATGCTTGTGGCACAACTCTGCCCACTCTCTTCTCATCTTTGTCACCGTCTAGAGACATCTTTTTGACTGTGAGACATCTTCACACCAGGTGCTACCTGCTTTTCAGTGTTCGTCGACAATGTCAATGAGCACCTTTTGTGTATCATTGTATCTACAGTGCTCGTCGACGATGGAATGTCACCCGTACTGGATTGTCAGCCTTAAGACCTAGTGTTGCTGAAATTGTTATCTGTTCCTAAGAAAAACCAAAGATTTGGACCACTTCAGTTAACAGACCATGAAGACAGCTGATTTAGCACAATACATTTTTATTATCATAACAAACCAGCTCCTATAAAGTGTTATGAACGGGACAATTATTGACATGTGCCACGACAGAAGCCCACTGGCCAGTCGAATTTTAGTGACTGTCCTACAAATTACATTCACAGTTGATTATCAAATTTGGATGCCAGATCTCAATTTTTAGTGACCGTCCTAGTAATTATATTCACAGTTGATTATCAAATTTGGATGCCAAATCTCGACAGAATGACCATTCACAGTTGAACCTCAAACTAAATAACTCAAAAAGGAAACACATGGATTACCTGTCCCGCAGCCAAATTATACAAGTTTGGACGCACCCCAACCCCAATAATATAGGAGCAGTGACACCAGGTAGCTGACCTGCAATTCATCAACAGAAGAATTTAAGAAAATGATGACGGAACGTGCTTAGCAAAATATATCAACTTTTAAGGGCAGCATGCATCTGTGAGCTGAAGTGCTGGACCAAAGCTGTAAATGTGACAAGACTACAAGATTGCACAGATCGAAAAACAGTAGTATATATTACACAAGAAAAATCACGTCTAACAAAATTGGTTTCTTCAGGCCCATAAGGGATACAAATGTCTTAGGCTTAGAATGGCTCCTGCTAATTATTAAGACCAACGAAAGTTAGGATACAAAAAATTTGTTCTATAGTCCAGAATACGGAATCCTTGCTGACCTGAATCTTCAGCTGCCAAGTTCAGGGACTGCAACCTAACAAATTTTAGGAACTCACAATGGACTTTACTCCAACAGAAATAACCAGATTCTAGCTAGTGGCCTATGGAACAGGAATTGCTACAGAATAAACATGACACTGTTGTCTTTGAATAAGAAAATGGAGCTCAGTTAAAAAGATCCCAAATTATATCCACGATCTTAGATAACTGCTAATGGCATTCACATACATGAAAGAATGTACTGTTTTGAATCTGATACATCTTAGGTATGGTGCTCAACTTAACTTAGAAGGTAGAAAACTATACAGCATTTCTGAAATAGATGCATCTACATGCTAAGTATAAAATGTAAGCAGGTTTACCATCTGAACGTCATGGGGATCTAGATAGAGGGCTCTATCATCCTGTACCCGGCAATGTATGTTGATGTCCCAGGTTTGCCACCTAAAATGCCCAAGCTTTGTGGGAACATAAACATCTCCTTCAGTAATGGGATGTACCTGATAGAAAGGAAACAGGTATTACTTACATATCAATACATCAACAGAAACTTCAATTGTTAGAGGGCATGTTTACACATTGCCATGATGGCTGCAAGGATTTAAGATTTGTTTGTATCTTTAGAATAACCATCTATATAGGTTTGTATTGCAGCAGCAATTTCTAATCGGCACATTTATTCCGCAATATATTTAAGTAATGGATTGACCCAGCTATAGCAGTTGACGTGTAAGAGGAGGCAGCTTGTGAGTATCTCACCTTTGGCAAATCCGATGGTGCCAGCCAACGAAGAACAAGGAGAACGATGGCGAGCCCGCGTAACAAGGCCGCCTGCCCGCCAGCGTGGATCCAGCCGCCGGCGCGCCACTCGAATTCGGAGGTCTCGGCCTCGGTGAGCGATGACGAATCAAACTAACCAATCCTGAGCTCACCTGCCAAGAACTGTTGCCATGGTGCTAGACCGGTTCAACGCCAAGCTCCAACTGCCGGATCTGCCGCGTCGACGGCCATGAAGCACCACAGCATAAGAAACCCATGAGATCAAGTCCAAATCCATTCCCACCAAACCCTAGGACATGAAAGGGGAGCTGGAGGGAAAGGAAAGAGGCAGACGCAATAGGGAAGGAGAGCTGGAGGAGAAGCACCTAAGTCCACAATATGGACGGTGGAAGCGATAGCCGTGGTGGCGATGCCATGGACGAGGTCGCGCTCCGCTGATGCGAGGAGTTCGCCGAGATCCCCCTGCCGATGTCGTGCAGCTTCGCATGCCCTGCCTGTATGCTATGTCCGCCGAACTCCGCCATGCACGTGTGGCTCCCCATGCTCTAGCGACGGCGGCAAGCGGGGAGGCGCGCGCTGAGCACCGCGGTGCGGCGTCGCGCGGCAAGCACTATGGTGTGGTGGCGGTGGGGAGAGAGAAAGAGAGGGGAGGGGAACTATGAGATGGGGCATCGCGCTGGGGTTGGGGAGTGGGTGTATGCCTCTGTGGGAGGTTTTTTTTTTGCAAAATTGTAAGGGTGTTTACAAAAAATGGTTAGGATATCGAATTTTGCCTTCTTCACATTGAAATAAAATTTACATGGGGGTTTTCTTCATAAAATATCTAAGCACAATTACTGTAAATATGGGAAATGGTGGATGGCGGGTTGATTTCTAAAAAGCTAAAGGGCCTTTTTGCAAAACATGCATAGACACGTGTCGAAACACAGGTAAGCCACCAATGCTTTCGAACGCTCTCGTGCGAGGAATCGCTAGCTATCTTTAAGGAACCTGATAAGAAATCACCTACCACTGCTCTACCTACACCATTATATATATCACCTCAAGCCTCCCCGGTAGCTTATTATGCCCTCTTGTATCTCTTGCGATGTAGTCTTTTCTCCAACATCTATCTCAATCTGCGATGCTGCAGAGAACAGCTGTACACTAAGAATGAGTGGTATCGGGAGAAGAGCAATTGGCTCAACGTCACGGCATTGATGCTTGTGGCACAACTCGGCCCAAATAGAACAGGTTCTATCTCTTCAATGAGCGTCATTTGTGTATCGTCGTATCTTCAGTGCTCGTCGACGATGGCAACGTCACCCGTAGTACGGGCTTGTCAGCGTTGAAGTTTGGGAGCTCGATTCTTGCACAACAGATAAGAGCGCAGCATGAGAGCAAAGGAGAAGCGGAGCGAGCTTCGTAGATTTCTGGGTATTGCGGCGGCAGGGAGGGGACTAGCGACGGCAGCACAGCTCGAGCTCCGGCGCTCCCCATGCTACAGTAGTGCATTTTCTAGAACAGTGATAGTGCAGGACAAAGGTTTGGACCACACTTCCATTAACAGACCAAGATAAGTGATTTATCACAGTACATTTTTATTATCATAACAAACCGAAGTGTTATGAACGGGACAATTATTGACATGTGACACGATAGAAGGCCACAGGCCAGTCTATTTTTAGTGACTATCCTACTAATTACATTCACATTTACATATAACTATGAATGCACGCAATTACTCCATCTCAGCACAGCACCACAATGGAAACTGTTTATTTGAGAACAGTGGACCAAGTATAAACAGCAAATGACTGTCCTACTAATTACATTCACAGTTGATTATCAAATTGGAATGCCAGATCTCAGACAGTGTAAGGACCTTGATGTCGGCCTAGAGGAGGGGGTGAATAGGCCTGTAAAAACTCAACTTGATCTGAGATCAGAACCGAGGGTGGCACTGCCTCCCTGTGAGGGCAGCACCGCCTCACTCGCGAAACAGAGAATTTTGCAGAGCAGAATATATGAATAGAAAGAGCTCAACAAGTAGAATCTTATCCTCCAGTATCAACACCGTTCACAGTTTGAAGACTGGAAACCACAACTTGAGCTCACGAGAACGGATCGAGCAACCCTAGCACAAACTCAACAATACAAGTAAGTGGACAGCACACAAGGATTTGACCCGTGGTTCAGCTCGCCACCTAGGCTTGCCTACGTCCACGTTGTTGAGGTACGCCACTAAGGCTTGGGCTTGCCACCAAGGCTTGCCTCTCTCTCGTTCTCAAGTCAAGAGAATGAACTCTTGAGATGAGGGGTGATCTCTTAGTTGCAACACAAGATTACAAACCTCCCTAGGCTGCCACAATCGAGTTGGCAAGCTCAAGGGCGACGCCTAGCCGGCTAGGAGCAAAGCTCCAAGGGTATGGAACTCAAGAACGCCGGACAAACGTGAACCAAGTGCTCTTTAACTTTGGGAAGGAGTAGATTTGACCTCCAATCAAAGTTTGCTGCCTATTCTCTCAAGTTTTGCTTGTTGGAATGGTGGATCCACTTGAGAGGTGAGGAGCAACAATGGAGGAGAGAGGGAGACTTCTTTTTCTGTTCTGAATCAGGAGTGTGGCGTTGGGAAGAAGAGTGACCGTTAGGAGCAACAAAATTAGTATTTATACTCTGTCATCCAACGAATGGACAAAGTGCGGCACTGCCGCCCTGGCAATATCCAGCGAAAAGATATGCGGTTTGTTTTGCTGGATTTGTCAGAGTGTAAGGATGGTATTTCTAGAATATGAGCACTTGGTTCAGTAATTGGACAGATGTCCCTAAGAAACCCCCTTGATAGTACGGCATACCTATACTCAAGATAAAGAGAATGAAATAATTTAACCACTTGAATCTTCAATGTCTTCATATGCCATTTCTTCTCATTATCTCTTCATAAGAGGTTGCAATCATCCTTGTCTCATCTCTTCGAGTAAGCACACCTTGAGCATGTGACTTGAACCATTTCAACATATGTGAGTTTGATTCATGGTTTCAAGTCACTTCCACTAATGATTTGATTCTCAACACAATATGACTCCTCATAGCTTAATTAGTTCCTCAACTCGATGCAAGTACTCTCTTCTTCACCTTAGCTATGGTACCTTGGTCCAAGTCATTGCTTATTCTTCACCTCCGTCTAGTCCCTCAAAGCCCTTTCCTTGCTATCTTCACCTTATCAAGCCATACTCAAGTCACACCATATTAAGCATCCATTGACAACCATTTTTCAACATTATGATCCTTGCTTGAATATCTTCTAGATATGAATGTTGAGATCAGTCAAGCTTCACATAGAGTAATGTATATGAATCAACATCAATGTAGTCAAGCCAATTCACGATTTCTTATCTCCTCTTCATTTTGGCTTGACTTTCCAAACACTCTTCAATTTGTATTTTCATCCTTCTAGATTGATCCAAGCTAATCCATTATTTAAACTCCTTTTGTTCATGAAAAGCAAGCCATAAATGAGATCAATCTAAGATTATCAACCCATGTCTCTTTTGTCATTTGCTAAATATGCTTGCTTTCACATGATGCTATGATATCCCAAAATGTAAACCATTTCATCAATTCCATTAGCATTGTTGTCTTTTGCTTGAACTAGGTTGTATTCATGATCTCCCAACACAACAAT